>CM035843.1:32498620-33698620 GCA_020510985.1 Pholidichthys leucotaenia
TGAAACGAAAGCCAATGCAGCATCAATAAGTAAATATACCTGAAAATGATGACCTCAAGAACAAAGGATGAATGCAATAATCGTATATGCCGCGTTCCAAATTGCATTCTTCTTTTAGTACACTTGCAACTTTGAGCACAATAATGCATTCATACTGTCAAATGAATGGCCCCACAAATATACTTGCAGTACAAGGAAGGTAGTTGAAAAGTTAAGTGTTGGTCACTGTATTCATGATACAACGGAAGGGTCCAATAATAAACTGAAATTTAGATACATCACTTACAAATCAATTTTCATAAACTACACAATTAAGTGGGGTAAGTTGGGGGCTCAATGCTATAGTCATAGGTCTGTGTGAAGTTAACAAGTGTCACCATTGTTTTCCTCGCAAATGCTGAGTAATGCCTTCCATCAAACTATAGGCTCTGCCAATGAAGTTGCATGTCACATGTCCCCATCATCGTAGCCCCTGGGAATGCAGCGAGTGATCAGAGCGAGAGCCGAGTGTCTGGCACTTCCAAATAACCAGAACCCATGACTAAGGGAAGGAAAATCCCTATAGAGAAACCACCGGTCCCCTCAGGTGTTTGGGGGTTTTGCGCAGGGGCAGCATCCCAGCCATGTCAATCATACTTGCTTTGGAAACTCACAATCAATCACGACAAACTTAATCAGGTCGCTGGCGAACAACTTTGAGGCATTCCCGGGTTGCGATCTCAGAATGTCAAAACTACACGCATAATGTTACGGTCATAAATACCCTTAGAAATGGCTGTGAACATCGTACAAACGATTTTTGAGCCATTTCGTACGGCCTTCTTAAGGTGGCCATAAGAGAACCCAGCATTTGTAGACCATTCGTAAATTTGTGGCCAGGTCAATGGTCTTGTCCAAGATTTCTACCAATGCCCCACAAAAACCCCTCATGGTAGGGCGGCCGTTCAAATGCCACAGGAACAACATGAGAACTATGCAAGATGTTGGCATAAGTATGCCTCAAGAACACCTTAAGTTGTTCTTGAGGGTCCTTTACATCGGTCGTAGGAAACACCATACGAATCCCTGTTCGTACGGAGATTCGTACAGTGTACGTAAGGCGGTAGTGAGGCGCTTATAAGGTGGAAGTATGTCATTCATGTGACATTTGTGCTAACAAAATGTGCAAAAAGTCATAAGATCTTCCTACCAATGACTTGAAATTGCCGTGAGTTGCACAAAAATTTTCATAAGATGGCAGTAGGTATGCCATAGGAAGATCCCAAGGCACCCTTACGGAGAACATAAGAACTCTGGGGCCATCGTATGACAGAAAAGCACCTCATTTCTCAAGAATGCCTCAAGGTGCTCTTGTGAATTGAACAGCAACCATAAGAAACTATGCCCCCCCCCGCCCCCCACGAATATCTGTGAACTCCAGAATTCGTAGGAACTGGGAGATTCTTACAAACCCATCATTCGTAAGAAACTTTGTAACTGTAGATTTAGGCCGTTCAAACTTGTGCTGTCTGCTCTGGGAATCCAAGAATTGTCTTGATAGTCAGCAGGCAGACCTGTCAAAAGATGGTTAAAACCTAACCAAGGACCAAGGAGGAACACAAGTAAGTATGTGGTGCCAAATCCATGACTGGCTCAATAATTCATGTCAATAAAAACACGACAAAATCTGTTTGCATGATGTTTACCAAACAACAATCAAATATTACAAATTCAAACATTTTCTTAAAAGGGAAGGAGCTGCAACTAGTCGAGGAATTTAAGTACCTCGGCGTGATTTTAGATTCCTCATTAACCTTCAAAACACATCAAAAAAAATCTCAAACATAATCAAATTCAATCTAAGAAATTTTAAACAAATTAAACCATCGCTGACAGTTAGTGCGGCCAAAATGTTCCTGCATGCAATGACCTTCTCACACATTTGATTACTGTTGTACCAACTGGTCTCTCACTGGTGTAACCATAATCAAACCCACTGAATCTTTATACAAAAAGCCATAAAAGTCTTTGATAAGAAAGATCCCACACATCACTGTCACATTTACAAGAAATACAATTTTCTGTCTTTTGAAAGTTATAAAACTCTCAAATTTACCTGTTCAATTTATAAAATATTAAATGGCTATGCCCCCTTCCCCCGGGAGAATATGTTAAACTGAGAACTGTCACCGGTACAACCACCTGAGCAACCGCTAGAGGAGACTGTGAGGTCCCCCACAGATCCACCACATTTGCTCAATCTGTGCTATCAGTGAGGGGCACCAAGATCTGGAATAACATACCACCTGCAATCAGAGAACATACCACACTAAAGATTTTTAAGACACATTGTAAAAATTGGCTTTTAAACAAACAAAACTGTACCCAGAACTAGTGGTTGCTCTGTGGCATACTCATACACGTATACTGTATGTACCCGTACGTCACACACATATTCCCCGTCTCTTGCTTGTTGCTGTTGTTTGTTGTTGCTGTGAGGTACTTGGGTGCATGTGTGTGTGTATGCATACACAGCACTTCACTCGAGTAACATTTGAATGTTTTGTTTTGTAACACCTTAACTCTTGCACTTTAGCATATCCACTATGTACAGTTTCATTGCAGATGTTTTTCTCATGTATGATTGTTTGTGTGTTTTTGTAACCCGCTGGGAGACTACAGATGCAAATTAGCAGTATTGCTAAAGCTGGCATACTTACATTTGTATTAATGTTCATTAGTATGTAATGTCCCTTTCAAATAAACATTAAACTTAAACATATTCTACTACAGACAAAGTGGAAGTGCAATATATGATACTGTAGCATGTTGTAGTTGTGTTGTCTTGTGCTGCTGAACACTTCACGTAGATAATTTATATTTTATAGTATATGCTTTTTTTTACCTCTCTAATCTCTAATCGGTTATCCATCTCCATTTTGTTATTTATCAGACCACATTACGCTGAGAGGTGTCTGAGTGTTGATGTAAATCATGAGAGTAATGGAATTTTGGAAAGAGGAAAATGGAACAGGGATCCTTTAGTGGGCCCTGCAAACAGAATGAGCTAAAGGGATGATCTAGATAAAATATAGTTTGGTCTTACATTGAGGAAAAAACAGTTATGGTTGATAACATAAACATAGTTTTACAGAACTGTGTACCTTACCAGAAGTGATCGTACGTATACGTCATCGAAATTTCACAATATTGGTTTACAAGTGAATGATTTTCCACTGAGTTTAATGCTGTTTTAGCTTGGACTAGTACATACCCGTGCATACCCGTCCATGCCCGTAGAAACCAAGTATAAGCAAGTACTTCTGCATGCCCATTGCTGAAGGGTCTCCTCCTGTCTCAGACAGCTGTGTTGTTCCCAGTCATGCCTGCTGCGAACTGCTGGAACCTGAGGTGTTTCATGTTCAGGGCATCTTTTCTGATGTGCAGCAGTTCTCCTCATTTTATTGCTCTCCATCTGGTGGGTCTTCTTCTTCTTCATTCAGACCACTGGTTGAGGGATAGGTGCATCGTAATTCCAGTTCATGGGCAGGATCATGAAAACAGATCTGAGCAAAATGTGGCTTTCAACCCTGTTCAGGAAGGCCCATGCATGCCTGTAGAAACCAAGAAACCGGAGCACCCGGAGAAAATCGGCGCTTTGCTTGGCATTTTACACAATTGTAGTGTAGACTGGCATTCTTCAAGGTTACACATTTTAACTGTGTCAGCACCTCTTTAAAAATGACAATACTGAGAAAGTGATGCTTTTGCTTAGTTTCTTCATCTTGAACAACAATACGAAGACTGCTTGATCTGGCAACTCTGCCCGTGGCAACGTAGAATTGGCCATGGCTGTAGAAATCTGTTGTGCAGAAAACACGAAACACGAAAGACTGGCCCTGTGACTTATTCACCTTGCTAATTTTGAGCCATATGACATCATAAAGACACATTAGTCTCGGCATCATGAGTGATGGTGTATATGACATCATAAAGACACATTTGTCTATCTGCCGTCATATAGACATCATATTTTTATGATAGCATCGCAAGTTCTATGATGCCTGAGTTCATAGGATGTCCTATGATCACCTTGCCAATTTTGAGCCATATGACATCATAAAGACACATTAGTCTCTAGGCATCGTGAGTGATGGTCTATATGACATCATAAAGAGATATTTGTCTATGAGCCATATGACATCATAAAGACACATTAGTCTAGGCATCGTGAGTGATGGTCTATATGACATCATAAAGACACATTTGTCTATGTACCATCATATAGACATCATGTCTTTATGATGGCACCGCGAGTCCTATGATGCCTGAGTTCATAGGACGTCCTATGATCACCTTGCCAATTTTGAGCCATATGACATCATAAAAACACATTAGTCTATGCATCGTGAGTGATGGTCTACACGACATCATAAAGACACATTTGTCTATGTGCCGTCATATTGACATCATATCTTTATGACGGCATTGTGAGTCCTATGATGCCTGAGTTCATAGGACGTCCTATGATGATCAGGCAGAGATCATAGGCCGTCCTATGATGTCCTATACACATGACAGACACACAGACACACACACAGAGATTTCTTGCTTTAATAGAGTGATGTCTGTATTTCTATTTGGGTATACAAACTGGTGAAATACAAGAAATGTAGTGCACAAAGTATCAGATGTAGCCGTATAAGGTAAACAACATACTTTTAATGGTAATCAAATCATTTTTGAGTGCCTGTTAGGGTGTTTAAACCAACAGATGAGGGCAAGGACACATAAAAAATACACTAATGAATTCACCCATCATACTCTGCTTGAGAAAAATATCAATGTTGCAAGCTGCACCTCAATAAAAGGCTCTCACTCTGAAAGCAAATTTCACTGGGCACTGAATCGTAAACAATTATTTCAGTCTTATGGGATGCATGGTGCAGAAAAGCAGCCATTTGTGTCAAAGTGAAGGTTGTTGTGCAGAAATAAGAGGTGGTGTCAGCGATACGGCGAGCGGAACAAGATAACCCCCGAATGAACAGCATCGAGCAAAGTTAGATGTTATCACCTCCTTTCACAGAGGGGGGTGAGACGGAAATGGAGATAGAAGGAAAGCAGAACGTGGAAAAAATGAGAGCAAGAGGTTAACACTGAGAACAATACAAGCATTTCTTGTCTTATGAAGCAAACATGGAGGTGAATAAAATGGGAAAATATGAGGGGAAGAATGGGATGAAAGGGAGAGAACCAGGAAGAGGAAGAAAAGAAAGTATCAAGAATGTGAATAAGATGGTACAAGAAGATCAGAGTATTGGAGAATAAAATAGATCAAGATAAATAAAATAGAGAAAGGGAGGAATTGAATGTAGGGAAACGTGAGAAATGAGAAATTAAAAATATCTAGTAGAGGTTTGTAACTTCTTATGTCAAACAACTCCCAAAATTATGAAACTAATTATCAAGCCTATGCACAATGTATTACAAATAATCTAAATAAACCCAGTATTTCCATTTCACTACTCTTATTTTTGGTTGAGCTTGAGTTCATCAAAAATCAGAAGGCTAGTTTTGAGCGCCTTAGCACTCTTTTGACTTCTGTCTTTTGACCCCTTGAGATTTTTCTTTTTATCCATTTTCTGATCTAAAAAATTCTCATGCAGATACTAAAAAGGGAGTCACTGTCCTTGAAATCTGCTTGCTTCTTTTTGGTAAGTGCACACACCAGAGGTCGTCTCTCCCATTAAAGGCTCTGAATAGCCTGTAATGCTACTATATTTCTACTTTAATCAAATTAGTGTAGTGCTTTGTGCCTAAAAATAAATGCATCCCTGTGGGGGAAAAAAATACAAGCATAAAACTGCTTTGATCGAGGCACATAACTACAAATGACTATCGATATGCCAGAGTCAAATCTGAGATGAAGTGTTTTGAACTCGTCATTTGGGTTAAATGTGATGAAGGAAAACTGTAACCAGAAATGACAAAAAAACAACCCAGATCAAATATCTACATTGGCTTTCAGAACTGAGTTTCAAACATAGAGCTACAATATGTTCACATACAAAATCAAACTCAGGCCACTGCTGCTAATTTATTCATTATTCAAGAGGATCTGTAGCAATGAATTAGCATCAAGGTTTGCATCTTCGTTAGTGATCCAGGAGGGTTCAACGGCCCCATAAATTATTTCTACAGTGGGGTTTTCCACAGGAGGGAAAAAAAAAAAAAGAACTAGCAAAGAACCATCAAGAGGAAAGGAGAACCTCTTCTAAATATGGACATCAGAAAGAGTCACCCTCCAAACAGCTGATATGGCAAAATGTGACAGTGCCAAAGAGTTGACATGAATAGTAATAGGGCCTTCACAAGACACAAAACAAAGACCTGACAAAAGGTATTTTGGAAATCTCTCAGGAGTTCTTTTCTCTGTGCTCCCAAGAAACAAAGACAAAAAGATGCCTTTGAGGAGTGATATTTCAAAAGTTGCCAAAGCAAAGTGAAGAAATCATTGTCTTTATCATTCTTTGAGGTAAGATATTCACTTCTAGCTACACAGTTTTTTTTAGCCCCGAGGTACATGATCTGAAGCAAGGTATTAATCCCAATATTGTTAGCCTGTATAGTAATATCAAATGATTTTTGGAACCATCAATACTAGTGAGTGCGCACTTGTAGAAAATCCACCTTCCACAATAGTCGGAATGTTGTGTAAAGCTTTAAATGACTTATTACATGTAGGTAAAATCAGTTCATCTTTATGTTGGCCAACTGACACTGCACCATAAGCTGAGACGTTCAGGCTAAAATGCTGCTAACAAAAATTGGTAAGTTTTCACAGTGGAAGCATATCTTTTGACTAGAACGTCACAGTGCTTTGTTATGGTTTCATCCCACTCAGCAAAATTTATGTACATATCAGACCCTTTCAGACTATCATAAAGTTTGCCCTATGCCTATTTTTCATAACCGTAGCAGCTAAATCCAAACCTGGGTGAGATAGGGATGCAAAACCATACTGGGAGTCACTTTGCTTTTGCACAGAGCAATCAGGCATTTGATGCCTTACTCAAGGACATTTTAACTGAAGATACTGTAGGTGATGCAGCGTGAAGAAGAATGTGGTCTGTCTTCAGTACATCATCTACGGGCTCTTAGTTTGCCAAGGATCCTATCATTAATAAGGATTGTACCAAACTCTCCAGCTGCGGTTTTAAAAAAACACAAGATTTAGATGTAATTGCCTCAGTCACCTGTGCTGTCTTTTCACACAGGAACATGCTAAAATATGAGAAAAGGTAATCATGCATGTCTACAGTGTGCAGGCTGGAGGCAATACATTGATAGCTTTGAGTTTTAATCACATACAGAATATGCTGGAGAATATTTACTGTCAGTAAAAGATGGGGGCCCATATTCATAAAGTTTCCTAGTCCTAAGAGTTACTCCTAAGCAGCTTTCAAACTACAATTGGTAAGCCACAGGCATGGGATGCATTAGCATAATGAACACCTCAACAACCTTCCACGCCTTTTCATATCCTTGCTGTTACTGATATCTGGTAGAAAATCTCAGATCAATGGCTGGTTCATCAAGGATGTCTCTGTACATTTGTCCATTCATCTTTCCTTCAATTATACTAGTGCATGCCCATAGAAAGCAAGTATTCCTGTCTGAAACAGGTAGGCCAACCAGGCTTTACAGGCCCAAATGTAGGCTGTGTTTGAAAGAGGAATAAAAAGAGGTGTAGCCTATATGTAGGCATTCACACATGTTAGACTTTGACAAATATGAAAGGGACTGAACACCACATAGATCTGATTGTGTGAATATTAATTACAGAATAATTGAAAATGAATGGGACATCCAATATTAGCGACTGTTTAAAAAAACGCTTGTTTATATTTTTTTGTCAGATCACTCATTTCTCTGTTCTTTTATGACTTATATTCATAAGTGATGAATCTTGCACTATAGGGAATGGGAGTTGTTCCGTCACCATTATAACTGTTTTAGTTTATATGTGTAGTTTATAGTGTATCATCAATAAATTCATGCAGTACTATAACAGGACACATTTACCAATATTTGCGACCCATTGTAGTGCATCCTTTTATATTTTAGCAATTTTATACTGTAAGTACAAAACACCCAACATTATTAAACAACATAATGACCTGTTTGGCTGCAACTGTTGCATCAGTGTTGCCTGTAAATATTTAAATAAAAATGATTTATTTCATTATTTGAACATTTTTGTGTCTTGTCGTCGTTTAGTCAAAGCGTGCATATGTGTCCGCATTTCATATACAATTGATCTGGCCATTCCGCTCCACAATTATGGCGGTATTATTACGTTTTTAATTTTTAGATACTCACAGGGGAGGGGGTACTCACAGTCAAGAAAAGGACAGTGGTACCACAAGGGTGAAGCAGCAGTCAGGACTCCTGTCTACCACTGACCAGGCAGGATGGGCGTGCCTCCCCGCAAAGGATCATGGTCCACCGGGTCGGACACTGGTGTTGGAGAAGCAGCAACTGAACCGGTGGATCGCAGTCCTTCACAGGAAGCCAAGCCCAGCCTTCCCGGTTAACGGGAGTCCCGACTGCTGCTTCACACGTGTGCCACCGCTGTCCTTCGCTTGACCGTGAGTACCCCCTCCTGGCATCCTGCCTGGTCAGTGGTAGACCAGGCAGGATGCCAGGAGGGGGTACTCGCGGTTTATGGTATAATTTATGGTATAATTTATTTAAGCATTAAATCTTAAGTTTTATCTTTTTCTAATCAAATTTTTTGCCTTTTGTTTCCATGTTTTGCTCACGGAGTGCTCTGGTTATGCATTCCATAATGCCGTGTATTATTCAATCAGTACGACATCAATCCGAAACCCCACCCACACTTGTAGAAGCCTGAGCGTGAGATGTAGCGGTGGCTAAACTTTTATTGATAAAAATTACATATTTTGAGTGAATAACTCCACACTCTGGGAAGCACACCCTCGTAACCTCAGCAAAACACGTACAAAATCTGAGGTCAGTCTGACGGACGGTTTGAGAGATATGTGAGGAACAGACAGACACACAGACAGACATTCCTTGTATTTATAGATAGATGAAGTCTGCTTGTACCATATGCTGAGAAACACCCCCACGCCATGATGCTCCCACCTCCAAACTTCACTGCTGGTATGGCATCAAAAAAGTTAAATTTTGGTCTCATCTGACCAGACTATATTCTCCCAGTATTTTACAGGCTTGGCCAAATGTTGTGAAGCAAACTTTAAACGAGCTTCAACATGCTTTTTCTTCAGCAATGAAGTCTTGCGAGGTGAGAAGGCATCGAGCCCATGTCGGTTGAGTACATTACTTATTGTTTTCTTTGAAACCGCAGTACCTGCTAACTCCAGGTCTTTCTGGAGCTCTCCACGAGTGGTCCTTGGCTCTTGGATAACTCTTCTGATAATTCTTTTGACTCCTCTGTCAGAAGTCTTGCGAGAAGCTTCTGGCCGTGGCCAGTTTATGGTAAAATGATGTTCTTTCCACTTCCGAATGATGGCTCCAACAGTGCTCACTGGAACATTCAGCAATTTAGAAATGCACCTGTAACCAGTGCCACCATGATGTTTTGCAACAATAAGGATGCAAAGGTCTAGCGAGAGCTCTTTGCTTCTGCACATGATGAGTTCTGTGTGGTGTGGCAATCTGATATTCACAGACCTTTTTAAAGGCTATCAGTCAGGACTTAACCAGCTGAAATTAATTTGCACTGATGGGGGATGGGATGGCTTCCCAAATTCTGATGGATTTCAGCTGATTTCTTGACTTTCTATACCTTTTTACAACTCTTTTTCTTTATGTGTTCAATACTTATTCCCTGTGTCATTCCACTTTATTAAACATAACTTGTTTTGTGAACACAGTTCCCTTGATTTCTTTGTATGTATGGATTACTTGGGTTGTTACTGATATCTGGTGAAAATCTCAGGTCACTGGCTCCAACAGAAATATGTTTAATGAGAAAAATGTTGCCATGTTCAATACTTATTTTCCCCACTGTATATGCCTATTGTCAAAGACAGAGAGTCTCTTATTTATTTTTTCCTATTTCTTGTATTGATCAATCACAGCTCTCAAAGGACAGTGTCAGACCTAGTAGCAACGGGGTCAAGCACACCTCCTCGCTAAGATAAAACCTTTTGGATATTCCTTGCTCAGAGCTGCTCTAAGAGTGTTCCTGAATCAGTTTTAACCTTGATAGGAATTTCTAAGCAAATATAGGAACGCTCTTAGTGGACTCTCAGAATGTTTGTGAATAACGGCCCAGATATTCACAGAACTTACAGTTTCCAAGTTGTTAACTAACTCCCTAATGCAACAGAAGCCATAGAGCGATGTTAGTGTAGATCTTGCTTTTGACGCCATCCTTCACTTCCTCCCCTTTACTACACAAAGAAAACTGACAATGTTACTCATTAGCAGGTTTCCCTAATGACCATCAATAATCCACGATCATTATAAAGATTAACTCCAACAGAAAGGTTAGCTATCCATCGTGTCTAGGGAAAGTTGTGGCATTTAAAAGTGAAGCCCTAAAGCTGCGTCAGTCTCAAAGCAGCAGCCGTTAAGTCACAACTTCAGGGAGCACAGCAAAGGTTAAAACTCCTGGCAGACAACAGAAAAGACATGATGTAGTGGTTTCAGCATTGGGTGTTTGTCACTTTTCAGTGAATATTGCAACTCTGGGGTCGTTTGTAAATTAGCATATTTTTCTAAGCCTATGAGCGGCTGCTTAAATCCCCATAACACATAGAAAATCTAATCATTTTCCATTTGTCTGCCTCTCTTATTATGATTTCTTTACATAATGTCAGCAAGCATCTACTCTGAAAGCAGGAGTGCAAATAAAAAAGCAAGTTTCTGGAAAAGACCAGACCATGTTTATGATTTGGAAATCATCAAACATCATTTTCGGTAGGTAAGAAGAACAAGGATTATGTTATTTTTAATATGTTCACTATTTTGTTGCAAATGTTGACATATATTTTGTGCATATTTTAAAAGTGATAATTTATTAATTTTTGCTTGTTTGATAATAATAATAATGGTTTGCATTTATATAGCGCCTTTCAAGAAACCCAAAGCACTTTACAATGAAAAGCCATTATTCATTCACTCCACAGACAGACAATGGTAACGGTAAGCTACTGCTGTAGCCACAGCTGCCCTGGGGCAGACTGACAGAAACGTGGCTGCCAATCTGCACCAACAGCCTCTCTGACCACCACCGAACATTTATACACATTTATACCCAGTGTCATGGACACTGGAGGCAAGGTGGGTAAAGTGTCTTGCCCAGGGACACAACGGCAGGATGGCTGTGGAGAGCAGGATCAAACTGCCAATGCTCTGGTTATTGGATGACCTGCTATACCCCCTGAGCCACTGCCGCCCACATTTCCCTCCTCCATTCCATTTTTACTGAGCAACAAGCTGGATGGCAGGAGGTTCCACTTTTACATGGTCTTTGGCATGACCCGGCCGGGATTTGAACCCCGACCTCCCGGTTGTAGGGTGGATGCTCAACCCCTGGGCCACCATTCCGGTTTGATGTCTTTTTGAAGCCCACACAAACTTAATAAGTCGCGCATAGAATCATACTGAGCATACATTAAAAATGTTTAAAGCTGATTTGAACCAACAAGACTGGAGCAGAGTTTGCACAGAAGACCCAAACAAGGCATATGAAAGTTTCCTAGAAATAATGACTGTTTTGTATAATAAAAATTGCCCTATAATGGGAAAAGTGCACAAAACTAAACAAATTAATCCCTGGTTAACAAAATTATTATTAAATGTCTGTAGAGGAAAAAAATACTGTATAAAGAATTTTTAAAACTTAGAACCAAAGAATCTGAAATTAAGTATAAGAAGTACAAAAATAAATTGATATGGATACTAAGAATAAGCAAACAAACATATTATAGTAATTTACTAAAAAACAGTAAAAATGTACAGAACACTTGGAGGATTTTAAATGAAATCATTACAAAAGGGAAAAGTAAAAGTGATTATCCTCCTTATTTTATTGCAAATGGCCAGGCAATCAGGGATACTGAACAAATTACTAAAATATTTAATCAATTCTTTGTAAATATAGGGTCAAACATAGCAATGAAAATTCAAATACCCAACAACAATGAAAGAAAAACAGATCAAACAGATATAAACAGTAACACAATGTTTCAAGGAGCAACTGCTGAAACAGAAATAAATAAGAGTGCATAAGTTAAAGGGTAAAAAAATCTACAGACTGGAATGGATTCAGCATGTTTGTTATTAAAAATATAATTACCTCTGCCAAGGAGGTTATGTTTTTACCAGGGTTTGTTTGTCTGTCTGTTTGTTTGTTTGTTTGTTTGTCTGTCTGTTACCAACATAACTCAAAAAGTTATGAACGGATTTTGATGAAATTTTCAGGACAAGTCCCAAATGGGACAAGGAAGAAATGATTAGATTTTGGGAGTGATCCGGATCACCGTCTGGATCCAGGAATTTTTTAAAGGATTCTTTATCATTGCGAGATAGGGCCATTTTTAGCATATGTGTATATAACTCCACAATAAATGGTCAGGACGCTTGCCAAAAAAATACAGGATAAGATCCCAACAGGTTCTACGAAATATCAAAGACTGATCCCGATCCTGTAAAAAATCTGGATACTGTGATCCAGAACAGGAAATAATAAGGGATCTTTGGAATTTTCATCACTGTAAGGTAACAAATTAAGATATAAACATACAGCAAACACCAAAATATAGCCAAGACACTGAGGAATCAGTAGTATGCCAATGGATTCGTTGTATCTTCAAAAGCTATGGAGCTATATCCAGAAGAAAACCACCATTACCGAAAAAGTGATTTTTGTCAATAACTACTGAACTAATAAAGATATCAATGTGAATCCAATTTCTAAAGGTATGTTTTGATGGTCAAGGAATCTGAAAATATAGATAAAATAAATGTAGGACTATTATATTTGGAGAAAATCCCAATATTAGGGGGAACTGTAATGCCAAAAACATGCAGGTTAGGTTAATTGGAGACTCTAAAGTGGCCCTAGGTGTGAATGTGTGTGTCAATGGCTAAGGGATAGTGCCGTATCGTGGCAGCTTCATCCATCCAGGTGGTGGATGACCCTCAATTTCCCCTCTGGGGATCAATAAAGTATACTAAATCTAAAATCTAAAAAAAACTGAGGTTCTTGGCGGAGGTCTGCGCTCTCCGAGTGCTTTTCTAGTTGAGCATATAACGAAACCCTTATCTCATATATTTAATCAATCTTTGTGCACAGGAAAATTTCTTAACAAAATGAAAATAGCTAAGGTAATCCCAGTATATAAATCTGGAGATAAACACCTGTTTTGTAATTATCGACTGGTTTCACTGCTTTGCCAATTCTCTAAAATTTTGGAAAAAATATTTGTTAAAAGACTGTATGGATTTATAAAAAAAAAACATGATGTTCTACATAAACAACAGTACAGCTTTAGGGAGAATAGGAGCACCACACTGGCTCTAACAGATTTTGTTGAAAAAACTGCTGACAGTATAGAAAGAAAAGACTACACAGTTGCAATATTTTTAGACTTGCAAAGAGTTTTTGACACTACTGACCACAGATTATTATTAGAAAAGTTAGAAAAGTATGAAATAAGAGGGACTGCATGTAACTGGTTTGCCAGTTATTTACAAGATCAATATCAGTATGTGTTTGTAAACAACACGCATTCACAACTATTAAGAGTCACATGTGGTGTTCCCCAAGGTTCTGTACTTGGTCCATTGATTTTTATTTTGTATATAAATGATCTAAGTAAAGTACTTACGAGATTAAAATGCATAATGTTTACAGATGATACAACTGTGTTTAGTAGTGGTGGAAATCTGGAACAACTCCTGGAAACCACAGAAAATGAATTTAATACAGTAAAGAAATGGTTCGATATAAACAAATTGTCATTAAATTTAGATAAAACAAAATTTACAATATTTGGGAATAGACCAATAAATTCAAATAACAAACTCAGGATGAAGGATACTGCAATTGAAAATGTTTTGGGAACCAAATTTTTAGGTGTATATTTACATTATAAATTGAGTTGGAAACCTTAAATAAAATACATTACAACAAAAATCCCTAAGACAGTTGCATTATTACACAAAGCCGAAGAATTTTTAAGTTTGGATTCTCTTTTTACTCTGTACTGCTCTCTCATAGTTCCATACATGTCTTACGGTGTGGAAGTATGGGGAAATGCATACAAAACAATTACTAATCTAGTGTTTATATTACAAAAGAAAGCAATAAGAATTGTGTGCAGAGCAAATTACTATGATTTCACTACTCTATTATTCATTCTGTTGAAAACGTTAAGATTTTATGATTTAAGAGATTTTAAAGTAATGCAGATTATGTATAAAGTAAAAAATAACCAGCTGCCTCCAGGTATCCAGGATTTGTTTCAGAGTAGAAATACTAATTATGAATTAAGAGGAATATTTTTTTTTCCAAAAACCCCAAATAAGAACAAATGTAGAAAAACATAGTCTCACTGTTAATGGAGTAAACTTATGGAATAATGCCAGTGATGACTTAAAGTTGTGTGACACGATTGTTAAGTTCAAATTGTTGCTAAAAAAAAGTATGTTAATTAAGCAATATATAGATACTTGATTTATTAGAAATTAATAGAATTGCAAAATGTCGTTTACTTTGTTGTATTATGACTTTGAGGTAGGCTGTACATTTGTATTATGTATGAGGGGTAGGCACAAATAAGCTGTTTGCTTCTGCCCACACCCTTTCTGTCTGAAATATGTTGCCTTTTTTATTTTTCCTGTTTTTTAAATCTTGTTATGATCTGACAGAAATAAAAAAATTAAATGAATGAAAATACATCACAAAACCTCAGTAGGGGATAGAAAAATTACATCGGATCAAAAATGACCTGTGGTGAGAGAGAGTTATCAGGGATTCAATATCAATCAATGGCAAGAAAGACTGAGCCATAATCAGGGATCCAATATTTACAATATTTGTCACTACCATAATTAAACCTAATAGTTAAATAGCTTACTTACACTTTTATATCCAGCTTTGAAAAAGTATGTCCAAAGTGATGATTTTTTTTTTTTTTTTACATCTGTAACCAACTCTGGAATATGAGTTTTGGAATTTTCAAAGGTTTAAAGTTTTTAAGGCCTGGTAAAAAGATGTACATTTGTTGGTAAACAGCAAGCATACATTCAGCTCCTAATTACATTAAATAGTGTATTTCTTTGTGGAACAACAAGAATAATCAAAGGGAAACAAATTACTGTACATCTGTAACACAAGAGTGACTGTGGTTACTGACATGACCTTTCATACCTTTCATACCTATACCTTTCATATTCAAAATATACTGACATGGTCTTCTCTGGCCAAACTGCTTCCTTGATACAGTGGGCAGTGGTGGCCTAATGGTTAGGGGAGCGGAGGGTTGCTGGTTCAATCCCAGGACTGGCAGGATCAGATCTGGGTGGAACAGATGACACAGCAGTGTTTGCCCCACTCTCCTTAACCCAGATAGAGTACCCTTAAGCAAGGCCCTTAACCCCAACTGCTGTAGTGGAGCTGCTCAGTCGCCACAGGTCAGTCTATGGTTGCACTGGGCAGCTTCCTGGTGTTCAATGTTTAACTGTGTGAATGTGAACAGGGCATCTTTGAAAAAGAGAGGTTGCCTCTCAATGAAACCACCCTGTACAAATAAAGGTTAAATAAAATAAAATAAAATAACTACCTTAATCACTGACAAACACAGCAAGAGTAGCCAGAAAATGGTCTTGACGACTCTTACTTATGTAACTCAAGAGTAACAAAAATTACTTCAGTATGAGTAATAAAGTAGATAGTTAAAAGCACTGATTTGGGAGTAATTTTTTTTTTTCTTTTCCACAATATCTTTATTGAACCTTTTTTTTTTAACAAACATGATACAAACAATCAAACACTAACACTAAAGTACTACAAAAAAAAAATGCCCTAAAAACACCAACAACCACCAACAAAATCAAGTCTTTAACAATGCTCCTCTGTTTAGTCTAGACAATCCAATACATAAGTATACATATTATGTTCACCAGTTTGGAATTTACAAGGTCCACACACATCATTCACCTTCTTCTTCAAGAGTTATGTTTAAATTTTTTACATAATCAATAAAAGGTCTCCATATATTCTCAAACACAATTTCCTTTGATTTCAGTATATATGTTATTCTTTCTAATAAGATAAGATAAGATAAGATAAGCCTTTATTAGTCCCACAACGGGGAAATTCCAGGATTGCAACAGCACAGGGATAGCAACACTCAGAGCAACAATCAGAAGGCAAGAAAAAAAACAAGCAAGCAAGAGCAGCTAATAAACATATGTACGTATTACTATAAAATATATATATATACACACACACACAGACACACAGTGCAGAGCATTGTAGCTGGATGGAATAAATATATGAATATATGAACACACAGTGCAGAGCATTGTAGCTAGATGGAATAAATATGTAAATATATAAACACCCACAGTACGGAGCATTGCAGCTAGGTGGAATAAATATGCAAGTATATAAACACACACAGTGCGGAGCAATGTAGCTAGATGGAATAATATGTAGATATATAAATATATAAACACACCCAGTGCTGAGCATTGTAGCTAGATGGAATAAATATGCAAATATATAAACACACACAGTGCAGAGCATTGTTGCTAGATGGAATGAAACAGCATAACCGTCTACTTAGTTATCCTACATGGTATGATTATGTGCCCATACATATTCTCACCCTCCATAGCGACCGGTATGTTCCTAGTTGTATGCCGGAGAGGACCATTGTGTAAGTCTATTGCATCTTTTGCATTCAAAAAACTATTAGTTTGTTACGTCTTTTTGCTATCTCTGCGAGCAGCCCTGCTTAGGTTGTACAGTCTGACAGCCGTTGGTAGGAAGGACCTACGAAACCTCTCGGTTGTGCACCTGGGATGATGTAGTCTGCTGCTAAATGAGCTCCTCAGTGCATTCAGTATGTCCTGCATAGGGTGGAACTCGGACTCCAGCAGAGATGACAGTTTAGCCACCGTCCTTCTCTCTCCTATCTCCTCCATCGGATCAAGGCGCTGCCCCAGGACAGAGCTAGCTTTCTTAATCAGTTTGTTCAGTCTCTTCCTATCGGCTGCAGTAATGCCACTGCCCCAGCAGACCACTCCAAAAGTGATGGCTGATGCCACCACCGTGTCATAGAATGACTTCAGCAGCGCCCCTTGTACACCAAAAGACCTGAGTCTCCTCAGCAGGAACAGCCTGCGCTGTCCCTTCTTGTAGAGTGCATCAGTATTGTGTGACCAGTCTAGTTTATTGTTCAGATGAATACCCAGGTACTTATAGGATGTCACCATCTCGATGTCTGTTCCCTGTATATTTACTGGTACTGTGAGGGGCTGCCCATGCCTGCGGCAGTCCACCACCAGCTCCTTAGTTTTCCTCGCGTTGATCTGGAGGCAGTTCCGATGGCACCAGTCCACGAAGTCCTGGATAAGCCCTCTGTACTCAGCTTCATCTCCATTGGAGATGAGGCCAACGATCGCAGAGTCATCAGAGAACTTCTGTAGATGGCAGTGTGTTGTGTTGTGTGAGAAGTCCGCAGTATAAAGAGTGAACAGGAAGGGAGCCAGCACCGTTCCCTGGGGGGCCCCCGTGCTACTGATGATCGTGTCGGACACACAGTCCCGGGTTCTCACAAACTGAGGCCGGTTCGTGAGGTAGTCCAGGATCCATGATGACAGGTGCTGGTCCACCCCTGCGCGCAGCAGCTTGTCCTTCAGGATCATCGGTTGGATGGTGTTGAAAGCACTGGAGAAGTCAAAGAACATGATCCTCACCATATTCCCGGGCTTCTCCAGGTGGGACAGAGAACGGTGAAGGAGGAAGATCACCGCATCCTCCACCCCAATGCCATGCTGGTAGGCGAACTGGAGTGGATCCATCGCTGGTTCCACCAGGGGGCGGAGGTGAGCAAGGAGCAGTCTCTCCAGGGTCTTCATCAAGTGGGACGTCAAGGCCACCGGTCTGTAGCTGTTCAGGTCTTTGGGGTGGGAAGTTTTTGGTACAGGTACCACACAAGATGTTTTCCACAGCTGTGGTACCCTCCCCAGTTTCAGGCTCATGTTGAAGATATACGTCACAATCCCACACAGCTGGTCTGCACAGGACTTGAGGAGCTTTGCGCTGATGCCGTCCGGTCCCGGCGCCTTCCTCGCCTTGATCTTCCTCAGCTCCGTCCTCACCTGGGTCCTGGTCAGGGTCAGGATGGGGGGCTGTGTGTTGGGAGTGGGGGGGTGTTGGTGGAGTGGGGAGTGGGCAGCAGGACTTGATTTCTTTAGAGGCAGCAGTGGTTGTTGTGCAGTCAGGGGGGAGGGCGGTTGGTCAAATCTATTGAAAAACAGATTCAGGTTGTTCGCCCACTCCCTGCCCCCTGTGGCCTGGGGGGAGGTATTCTGGAGCCCCGAGATGGTTTTGAGGTTTCTCCAGACCCCGCTGATGTCGCTCTGTTGCAGCTTGTCCTCCATCTTCTTCCTGAAGCTGTCCTTGCCTTCTCTGATCTTTCTCCTCAGCTCCCTCTGTACGGACTTCAGCATCTCCCTGTTCCCTGACCTGAAGATCCTCTTCTTCTCTCTCAGAAGTGTTTTTATCTCAGGGTTGATCCAGGGTTTGTTGTTTGAGTGACGCCGTATGGTCTTGGTGGGAACGGATTTGTCCACACAGAAGCTGAGGTAGCCCGTGAAGGTGTGAATGAGGCCATCGATGTCCTCACCATGTGGATCGCAGAGCTGCTTCCAGGCGGTGGCTTCAAAACAGCCCTTTAGGGTGTCCATTGTCTCCTCAGACCATAACTCCACAGTGTGCATGGCCGGAGGTTGTCTGTGCACTAGGGGTTTGTACACCGGCCGGAGATGAACCAAGTTGTGATCCGATCTCCCGAGTGGGGGGAGTTGTGATGAGGTGTACGCCTCCTTAGTGTTTGCGTAGAATAAATCCAGTGTTTTATTGTCTCTAGTGTGGCATGTGACATACTGGGTGAACGTGGGTAGAATGGGAGACAGTGAAACATGGTTGAAATCGCCTGAGATGAGGAGAAGAGCATCTGGGTGTTCTGTCTGCAGCCTGCTGGTTACTGAATGGATGACGTCACGTGCTGTCCCAGCGTTCGCCGTCGGATTTGCATAAACAACAATGCAGATCACGTGTGAGTGTTCTCTCGGGAGATATGTAGGCCTCATGCTAACAGCTAGCAATGTGGAAGGTTTGTTAACATCTGTCTTAACCACTGAGTCACATCTGGTCTATGAGTCTTTTTCCATAATAGTGCAATACATTTTTTGGCATTAAGCAAACTGAGGTCTATGAATGTTCTTTCACTTTTATTAAAATTATGCTTTTCTGGGTACAGACCCAACAAAAACAGTTTAGGATTCAATATGATTTGTTTTGAGATTATTTTTTCAATTGTTACCCTCACCTCTTCCCAAAACATTCTTATTAATCTACATTCCCATAAACAATGAAATAGGGTTCCTTTATTTTCCATGCATTTTGTGCATGTATCTGGTATATTTTTGTTATATCTATTTAACTCCTCCGGTGTAACATACATCCGCATTAACCATTTGAAATGTATCAATTTAAGGCGTACATTTATTGATTTGGTTTGAGCTTCTGTACAAGCCAATTCCCATTGTTCCTCTGAAATTTCAGTTTGCAGATCTTCTTTCCAGTAGTTTAATCTTTTCAGTGAATTTTCACTTGAAGATAGTGTCAATGAGTTATAAAACTCTGAAATAATACCCTTTCTTTTACTATCTTTCATCATCATTTTTTCCAAGGATGAGTAAATAGGTCGAGTGAGAGCTTTATTTTGATTTGATCGAATAAAGTTTCTAAGTTGAAGATATTTAAAAAAATGTGTTCTATTGAGATTAAATTTGATCCTCAGCTCTTCAAAAGACATTATGTTATCTGCACATGGCAAATATAAATCCTGAATCTTTTGTATCCCTTTTAAATTCCATACTTTAAATACAGCGTCCGCTCTCCCTGGTTTAAAATATTGATTACCCCATATTGGACTAAATTGTGACAATAACTGTGGTTCTTTTAAATAGTTTTTAGCTTCACACCGATTTGGGAGTAATTTTAATCAAGTGCGCTCCTCTGAATAGTGAAAAAGAAAAAAAACTGTTTCACTATACAGTATACTGTACACCTTTGGGCAGCTCGGTGGAACAGTGGTTAGCACTGTGGCAGCACAACAAGAAGGTCACGGGATCGATTCCACCCCTGACCATCGGTGACCCTTCTGTGTGCAGCTTGGATATTCTCCCCGTGTCTGCATGGGTTTACCCCGGGTACTCCAGTTTGGTTAATGTGAGACTCTAAAGTGGCCCTATGTGTGTGAATGGTGAAGGGATTAGCGCCGCACCATGGCTGCCTCATCCAGGTGGATGCCCTGAATTTCCCTGAGATTAATAAAGTATACAGATACAAATACAAAAATACAAAACACAAAAAATACAGTAGTAGCTTATCACTACCATTGTCTGTGGACTGAATGAATAATGTATTCATTGTAAAGCCTATATGAGTTTCTATGAAAAGCACTATAGAAATCTGAAGCAATATTATTATTATGGTTTTCGTTTATGCTTAAAGCTATATTTTTTCCTCTCTTCTTTCCTTCTATAAACATGGCACTGACAAGAAAAAGTATGTAAGCCCTTTGGAATTACCTGATTTTTCTGCATTACTTGATCATAAAATGCAATCTGATCTACACCCAAGTTCCAAGTATAGACAAATACAATGGCTCTCATTTATCAAAAAAGCATAGAAATCGGCACACACCTGGGTGTAGATATGATCATATGAAAAGGTCCATGTGGTATTTATGAAACTGTGCATATCTGCTTTTATCATACACTGTTCACTCATTGATACGGTGCATCTGGAAAGTTTTCACAGTGCTTCACATTTTGTTATGTTACAACCTTATTCCAAAATGGATGAAATTCATTTTTTTCCTCAAAACCATACACACAATACCCCATAATGACAATGTGAAAAAAAGTTTTTTTGAGATTTTTGCAAATTTATTAAAAATAAAACACTCAGAAATGACATGTACATAAGTATTCACAGCCTTTGCCATGAAGCTCAAAATTGAGCTCAGGTGCATCCTGTTTCCACTGATAATCCTTGAGATGTTTCTGCAGCTTAATTGGAGTCCACCTGTGGTAAATTCAGTTGATTGGACATAATTTGGAAAGGCACACACCTGTCTATATAAGGTCCCACAGTTGACGGTCCATAGCTGTGTTCCGATCGCCCAATAGTATACTGTACTCCAGAGTGGACTGCACAGGATATCCGCCACATTAAATGAGATTCCAAATCGAAGGGAGCGAACGGTCTTCAGTTCAAAGGGAACTGAGAACTGTGCAGGGAAGAAGTGAACAACTGTACATCACTTAACCGGAAGTTGACAAGAAGATTACCCATAAGCAATTGCGCCTCAAATACGAGTAAAACAAACTATTCTTGCTAACGTTATTAACAAGCTAAACTGATGTTGGTTATTGTTTATTTAAACTGATTGTAAAAATATATATATATTTGTATTAATATTTTATTTAGGAAATATAAATTATCCACCATAGTATTAGTGTCTATGGCTACCATGGTAATGCACCAAGGAGGGAGCTGATGGTTAAAGGGTGTTTCAAATGGGGAAGTTTTGTGAAGGGCAGTTAACTCAGTGATATTCCCTGAGAATGAAGCAGGGAGTAGGGAATACAGTTGGAAGTACACTGTGGATCAGAACATACAGTAGCTCATGTCAGAGCACAAACTAAAGATAAAATCAAAGGAATTGTTTGTAGACCTCCAACACAGGATTGTCTCAAGGCACAAATCTGGGGAAGGGTACAGAAAAATTTCTGCTGCTTTGAAGGTCCCCATGAGCACAGTCGCCTCCATCACCCGTAAATGGAAGAAGTCGGAACCACCAGGACTCTTCCTAGAGGTAGCCAGCCGTCTAAACTGAGCAATCTGGGGGGAAGGGCCTTAGTCATGGAGGTGACCAAGAACCCGATGGTCACTGTCAGAGTTCCAGCATTCCTCTGTGGAGAGAGAAGAACCCTCCACAAGGACAACAGTCTCTGCAGCAATCCACCAAACAGGCTTGTATGGTAGAGAGGCCAGACGGAAGCCACTCCTTAGTAAAAGTCACATGGCAGCCTGCGCCTGGAGTTTGCCAAAAGGCACATGAAGGACTCTCAGACCATGAGAAATAAAAGTCTCTGGTCTGATGAGACAAAGATTGAACTCTTTGGCGTGAATGCCAGGCGTCATGTTTGGAGGAAACCAGGCACCGCTCATCATCAGGCCAATATCATCCCTACAGTGAAGCATGGTGGCGGCAGCATCCTGCTGTAGGGATGTTTTACAGTGGCAGGAACTTGGAGACTAGTCAGGATAGAGGGACAGATGAATGCATCAATGTACAGAGACATCCTGGATGAAAACCTGCTCCGGAGTGCTCTTGACTTCAGGCTGGGGCAACGGTTCATCTTCCAGCAGGACAACGACCCTAAGCACACAGCGAAGATATCAATGGAGTGGCTTCAGGACAACTCTGTGAATGTCCTTGAGTGGCCCAGCCGGAGCCCAGTTAGTTAATTCCCTTCCACAGCATGTGGGACACCATGTATACGTGGTGTATGCATACACCACGTATAACGCCTATCTTTTCTCTATCTCGTTTCTCTGACCCTAGGCCACACAGCTACTGTAAGCAGTGAAAGCTACAGTGGGGGGGCAGTCCTCTGGTAGTTCTATGCGTTAACTTTCCTTTCCCCATTCTATTCTGCTGAGCACCAAGTTAGAAGGCGTAAAGTACCATTTTTATATAGTCTTTAGCATGACCCGGCTGGGATTTGAACCCACGACCTTCCGGTGGTTTGGCAGATGCTCTACCAACTAGGCCACCACTCCGGTAGACAGAGCCCAGACTTGAATCCAATTGAACATCTCTGGAGAGATCTGAAAATGGCTGTGCACCAATGCTTCCCATCCAACCTGATGGAGCTTGAGAGGTGAGAAATAAAATTCTCTGGTCTGATGAAACAAAGATTGAACTCTTTGGAGTGAATGCCAGGTGTCATGTTTGGAGGAAACCAGGCACCGCTCATCATCAGGCCAATATCATCCCTACAGTTAGGAATGGGCGAAACTGCCCAAAGATAGGTGTACCAAGCTTGTGGCATCATATTCAAAAAGACTAGAGGCTGTAATTGCTGCTAAAGGAGCATCAACAAAATATTGCGCAAAGGCTGTGAATACTTACAGCGGGGAAAATACGTATTGAACAGGTCAACATTTTTCTCATTAAACATATTTCTAATGGAGCCGCTGACCTGAGATTTTCACCAGATACAGTGGGGCAAAAAAGTATTTAGTCAGCCACCAATTGTGCAAGTTCTCCCACTTAAAAGATGAGAGAGGTCTCCAATTTTCATCATAGGTATACCTCAACTATGAGAGACAAAATGAGAAAAAAAAATCCAGAAAATCACATTGTCTGATTTTTAAAGAATTTATTTGCAAATTATAGTGGAAAATAAGTATTTGGTCACCTACAAACAAGTAAGATTTCTGGCTCTCACAGACCTGTAACTTCTTCTTTAAGAGGCTCCTCTGTCCTCCACTCGTTACCTGTATTAATGGCACCTGTTTGAACTCGTTATCAGTATAAAAGACACCTGCCCACAACCTCAAACAGTCAGACTCCAAACTCCACTATGGCCAAGACCAAAGAGCTGTCAGGGACACCAGAAACAAAATTGTAGACCTGCACCAGGCTGGGAAGACTGAATCTGCAATAGGTAAGCAGCTTGGTGTGAAGAAATCAACTGTGGGAGCAATTATTAGAAAATGGAAGACATACAAGACGACTGATAATCTCCCTCGATCTGGGGCTCCACGCAAGAGCTCACCCCATGGGGTCAAAATGATCACAAGAACGGTAAGCAAAAATCCCAGAACCACACGGGAGGACCTAGTGAATGACCTGCAGAGAGCTGGGACAAAAGTAACAAAGGCTACCATCAGTAACACACTACGCCGTTAGGGACTCAAATCCTGCAGTGCCAGACGTGTCCCCCTGCTTAAGCCAGTACATGTTCAGGCCCGTCTGAAGTTTGCTAGACAGCATTTGGATGATCCAGAAGAGGACTGGGAGAATGTCATATGGTCAGATGAAACCAAAATAGAACTTTTTGGTAAAAACTCAACTTGTTGTGTTTAGAGGAGAAAGAACACCATACCTACTGTGAAGGATGGGGGTGGAAACATCATGCTTTGGGGCTGTTTTTCTGCAAAGGGACCAAGACGACTGATCCGTGTAAAGGAAAGAATGAATGGGGCCATGTATCGTGAGATTTTGAGTGAAAACCTCCTTCCATCAGCAAGGGCATTGAAGATGAAACGTGGCTGAGTCTTTCAGCATGACAATGATCCCAAACACACAGCCCAGGCAAAGGAGTGGCTTCGTAAGAAGCATTTCAAGGTCCTGGAGTGGCCTAGCCAGTCTCCAGATCTCAACCCCATAGAAAATCTTTGGAGGGAGTTGAAAGTCCGTGTTGCCCAGCGACAGCCCCAAAACATCACTGCTCTAGAGGAGATCTGCATGGAGGAATGAGCCAAAATACCAGCAACAGTGTGGGAAAACCTTGTGAAGACTTACAGAAAACGTTTGACCTCCGTCATTGCCAACAAAGGGTATATAACAAAGTATTGAGATGAACTTTTGTTATTGACCAAATACTTATTGTCCACCATAATTTGCAAATAAATTCTTTAAAATTCAGACAATGTGATTTTCTGGATTTTTTTTTTCTCATTTTGTCTCTCATAGTTGAGGTATACCTATGATGAAAATTGGAGACCTCTCTCATCTTTTAAATGGCAGAACCTGCACAACTGGTGGCTGACTAAATACTTTTTTACCCCACTGTATCAAAAACAACCCAAGTAATCCAGATATACAAAGAAATCAAGGAAACTGTGTTCAGAAAATGTTCTGTTTAATAAAGTGGAATAACACAGGGAATAAGTATCGAACACATGAAGAAAAAGAGGTGCAAAAAGGTATGGAAAGCCAAGACATCAGCTGAAATCCATCAGAATTTAGAAAGCCATCCCAGCCCCCATCAGTGCAAATAAATTTCAACTGGTTAAGTCCTGACTGATAGCCTTTAAAAAGGTCTGTGAATATTAGACTGTCACACTACAAAGAACTCATCATGGGTAGAAGCAAGGAGCTCTCTCTAGACCTTCACAACCTTATTGTTGTAAAACATAATGATGGCTTTGGTTACAGGTGCATTTCTAAACTGCTGATTGTTCCACTGAGCACTGTTGGAGCCATCATTCGGAAGTGGAAAGAACATCATTTTACCATAAACCGGCTACAACCAGGAGCTCCTCACGAGGTTTCTGACAGGGGAGTCAAAAGAATTATCAGAAGAGTTATCCAAGAGCCAAAGACCACTCGTGGAGAGCTCCAGAAAGACCTGGAGTTAGCAGGTACTGCTGTTTCAAAGAAAACAATACGTAATGCACTCAACCGACATGGGCTCTATGCCAACTTGCCTCGCAAGTCTCCACTGCTGAAGAAAAAGCATGTTGAAACTCGTTTAAAGTTTGCTGCACAACATTTGGGCGAGCCAGTAAAATACTGGGAGAATATAGTCTGGTCAGATGAGACCAAAATTTAACTTTCTGAATGCCACAACACAGCATGTTTGGAGGATAAATGGCACTGCACATCCCATCATGGTGTGGGAGTGATTTTCAGCACATGGTACAGGCAGACGTCATATAATTAAAGGAAAGATGAATGGACAAATGTACAGAAACATCCTTGATAACAGCCCGTTGCCATCTGCCAAGATGCTGAAGATGAAACGAGGGTGGACATTTCATCAAGACAATGATCCCAAACACACAGCCAAAGAAACTCTCAACTGGCTCCAGAGAAGGAAAATAAAGCTGCTAGAATGGCCCAGTCAGTCACCTGACCTGAATCCAATTGAAAATCTACGGAACGAACTGAAGATCAGAGTTCATAGAAGACACCCACGGAACCTTCAAGATTTGAAGACAGTTTGTGTGGAAGAATGGGCTAAAATCACTCCTGAGCAATGCCTGTTTCTCCATACAGGAGGAGTCGGGAAGCAGTTGTTACCAACAAAGGCTTTTCTCCTAAATATTAAATGAATTACACCATGCATGTTCAATACTTATTCCCTGTGTCATTCCACTTTATTAAATAGAACATTTTCTGAACACAGTTTCCTTGATTTCTTTGTATATCTGGATTACTTGGGTTGTTACCGATATCTGGTGAAAATCTCAGGTCAATGACTCCATCAGAAATATGATTAATGAGAAAAATGTCGACGTTTTCAATACGTATTTTCCCCGCTGTATGTACATGTGATTTCTTAGTTTTTGGGTTTTTTTATTTATTTTTAATAAATTTGCAAAAATCTCAAACCCCCCCCCCCCCAACTTTTTCACATTGTCATTATGGGGAATTGTGTGTAGAACTTTGAGGGAAAAAATGAATTGAATCCATTTTGGAATAAGGCTGTAACATCACAAAACGTGGAAAAAGTGAAGCCCTGTGAATACTTTCTGGATGCACTGTAAATCTGGCAGACGGAAATGAT
This sequence comes from Pholidichthys leucotaenia, assembly GCA_020510985.1. Lineage (NCBI taxonomy): Eukaryota > Metazoa > Chordata > Actinopteri > Cichliformes > Pholidichthyidae > Pholidichthys > Pholidichthys leucotaenia. Next base: position 32,525,495 of record CM035843.1, read on the forward strand.
TTTTATACCACACCCACACCTCGCCGTCAGTATTTAGAACACGGCAAACCATAAGACAGCAAAAAGAGAAACCTTTCCTAAGTAGAAACTGACATAATTATAAGAAAAGTGAAAAATAATAAAGTAGTGTTGTGTAGCAACCTCTAAAGTTGCTTTGAACAGAAAAGAACCATGTTGTGGAGAAGATGAGTGCTGCACAATACCGTTGGTTTGACCATCTGATCTCCAGCTGAGGATTATAATCTAAATCTGTATCATTTGACTCTGATGATTGTTTGTTTAAATGTTGTCCATGTTGTCATTTTAAAGCATACTTTTCAAACATAAAAATTTATTACTTACTATTTAAGAAGTGCAAAAAGATGTTCCCTCTCTAGCAAAGCTGTCTTCCGTGCACTGTGCACATTGGCTCATATTGATACAGCTCTCTGGCACCCAGCAATATTGTGCAGAAATGCACATGGAAAAATATAATAGAGAAAACATAATTTCCCCAAACCTTCTCTGGTGCATTTTTTAAATCTCATGCAGCACATCACCTTGACCAGGCACATCGCTGTGTGTAAAGCTCTGTTGTGGTTTGCCAATGAGTTAAGGGGTAATTCGTAAGGGACAACTATTATCAGATACTACATAACACAAAACTTTAGATTTATTTTGTTTATATTATTTTACCACAGTGCTCCCTATGGTACAAATATAAATACAGTAATAAAATGACAAATGGAAAAACCCTGAGCTCAGTGGCAATGGTAAAAAACATACTTCAAAGCTAGAAGTTTCATTCACTTTTCTCCATTTCATCAAATAACTATAGTTTTAAAAATTTTCTGCCCAAATCTGTTTTAATAATTGCTGCAGTGACATAAATATGGATAGAACATTTATAATTATTAAAAGCTGCTTCTTCAGTCTTTAAAGGAGATCGTCTGAACTGCTGATTAGAATTTGATATGATCAATAATTCTCCCACACAGCCAGGTTTATCTGCTGCACTGCGACTCTACAGCGACTTGAAAGTTTGTATACACAAGCTCAGAGCCGACATAGGATTTAAGTGCACTGTACAATCACGTTCAGAATGCTTAATACCGAACATTGCGTTGAAATGATCATACAACCACTTTGCTGTCTTAAGCACGTTTGATAAATGAGGGCCAATGTGCTTCACCTAATACCACACAAACAATTATACTATTTCATGTCTTTATTGGACACATCCATTAATCACTCACACTGCTGGTGGAAAAAAGTAAGTGAACTCTTGGATTTAATAACTGGTTAAACGTCCTTTGGCAGAAATAACCTCCAACAAACATTTCTGGTAGCTGCTGATCAGACCTGCAGAATGCTCAGGAGGGATTTTGGACCATTCTTCCTTACAGCACTGATTCAGCTCAGCCATGTTCTGAGGATGTCTCGTGTGAACAGAACTCTTGAGGTCATTCCACCACAATAGATTTTTATAAACTTATAGTCATAATAACAATACAGTGAAAACAAACCACAGGGAACTAAATCATTATCAAACTCATAATCATAGTAACAACAATACAGTGGACACAAACCAATAAATGAACATAAAGCGGTCCTAACCGTGCCCCCAATCACAACACATAGACTGAACAGCATTAACTGCGCTGCTTCCAGAGTTATGTGCCCATACCTGTAACTCCACAGGTATGTCTTAAGCTGGATTCATGTTGCACCTCTGCTGTCCGCGTACGTGTAACCGGAAGCCTCCATCCATCCATCCATTTTCTTCTGCTTAATCCTTTTCGGGTTGCGGGGGGGCTGGAGCTTATCCCAGCATCTTTGGGCGAGAGGCAGAGTACACCCTGGACAGATCGCCAGTCCATCGCAGGGCCAACACAGAGAGACAGACAACCATTCACTCTCACAGTCATACCTAAGGACAATTTAGAGTCCCCAGTTTGAGACCAATTAACCTAACTTGCATGTTTTTGGCATGTGGGAGGAAACCGGAGAAATCCAGGAGTAAACCCACGCAGACACGGGGAGAACATGCAAACTCCACACAGATCACTGTTGGTCAGGGGCTGGGATCAAACCCAGGATCCTCCGGCCAAGGGTGAGTTGCTGTGCTGCCGCAGTGCTAACCACTCCGCCACTGTGCTGCCCTAACCGGAAACCTCATGTGACAAAATTTACGTCATCGTCTCCACTCCGCTAGTGTCCGCAGTGCTTGACTGCGAACGACTGCGTGCAGCCCAAATTTTGTGACCGCACCGCCTGCCCACGACCTGAACTTGTTGAAAAGCGCATGCGCAAGACTGAACGTCCCATTCACGAGGTGGAGATATTGGCACAGCAAGGAAGCAGAAGACGACAATAAACATACATGAATCATACATAAATACTTCAGCAGCAGCAGCAGCAGCATCTTCATGGAAAAGGAGTGAAAACTGGGAAGTCAAGCAGCAGAAAGCAAGCAGTGTTTCTTCGTTGGTGAAAATCCTAGTGCATCAGTGCATTGGCGCTACCTATCGGGCGGGAATGAAACTACAAATGATGGTTGTGCACATGCGTCAACCACTTGGCCTGGGTAGATGAAAAAAGTGAGCATGAACAGCGTCGCGTGCGTGCTGGGCTCATCCAAAGCGCAAGCAGACCAAAGCGGACTAGAAGGGAAATGCAGCATGAATAAGGCTTTAAAGGGTCAGTACCTAAAAAAGCTCACACATACACGCACACAATAGAGAGAAGGGAAAAACCAAAAAAAAACAAAAAAAAAACAACATGAGCAAGATTATGTCAGTTCTGCACCCCGAATGTTGGTTCCAGTTTAATTTTGGTTAAACTTAGCTGTTGTTTTCTGTTAAGTGAGGAAGGTTAAATATGAACTATTTGAAGACAAAGCAGAGTTTTTCACTGCACAGAGGGAAAAAACGGTGTGAGGGTTTACGATTCAGTCCTCTTTTTAATTTAGCTGCCAGACCGCAGTAGGACCAATCTGCTCTATACCAGGAAAAGAGCTGTCACACAGCCCCAGAGAAGAAATTTGTTTCAGCACTGCTGTAAAAGCAAAATAAACTTGGAAACACCCATAAAGGTACCCCACACATCTGACAAGTGATTATGGACTATGCTGCTGTAACAAGGCCTATTGTGTTTGTCTATACTTAAGACTTAGATGTAGATCTGATCACATTATATGACCAATTAATGCAGAACCCAAGGTAATTCCAAAGGGTTCACATACTTTTTCTTGCCACTATATATGAATTTGGTGGGCTATGATTGAGTACATTTATGTGCATGGGTAAATACTTTTTATTGTTGCACTTGTTTCTTTGTACAATATTGGTATGAAATAATTTGTGACTGAAACCCATGCATGAGTCATCGACTACAGTATACATAAACAAACACCTACCCTTTTGTTTGTTTGTTTCAGTGCAGTATTTTCAGACAGTCATGTTTAGCATAATGGCTTAATTCACCTAATCAAAGCCAAATGTCAGTGTTACTTTTAAATTATTAGAGAAAAACAGGGGAGAAGTATGTAAACCTGTGCACAACACAGTTCTACTGATGGATAACTGAACAAGGTTCAAAAATGGACACACACTTAACTGAAAACTGTAAAATCAAAAGTCACCCAGAGTATGTAAATGAGTAAAAGTATTTTTTTCTTCAAAAACAAATAAGAGTTAAGCATCCTGTGATGAAACTGTCCAGTAAAACACAGGTTTGTGGGGGAAAAAAGTTACGTGGGTAGATGAGAACCACAGTACATACTAATGGAGGGGAAAAAATAGATACAGTGTAGTATCGCAATACTTTGTGTTGATGATATTGTATCGACTCAAAGGAACCAGTATTGCGATGCTAATACAAAAGTATTAATAAATGTTGCAAATAGAAATTCAGGGTTTGGTACCAAAGTAATAAAAACCAGGGACCTCATGTATAAACAGTGCGCATGCACAAAAACACGGCGTACGCTGATTTTCACGCACACAATGGGATGTATAAAAACAAATGTGACGAGAGAATCTGCGGGCCGAGCCGCAAAGTTTCCACCTGCCATGAGAAATTACGGACTTTCCGCAAAATTCTGTTTGACTCTATCAGGTGGGTCTGTTAAACTACAAAACAGCTGGAACTCACAGAATGTGTTCATATAATGTTTCTACTTTAGCCAAAATGATTTGTAAATGAATTAGTGGTTGAAAAACATGATTATTATTACTATGTGATTTATCTCCACAACTCGGGTTATTGAGCACAGTGAAACCCCGATGAATAATAACTCATTTCCCTCAGATATAACCTGCCTCATTCATGGTCCAAAACCAGTGCCACTGAAAACTGGATCCTGTCTCTGTAAATGTGACATAGAGATAAAAAAAATTAATACATGCCGAGTCAGCTGGATTGTGGATCCCTGCAGGTGAACCCCGGTTGCTGCAGCGGTGACATTTGCAGCTGTGTTGGAGTGAAGAGATGTTTCCATAGTGTAAAATATCTCTGTTTGGAGATTACAATCTGGAAATAAAAGGCTTCTTCCTGGCTGTCGTGCGTAATGTGGAATCTGACACAGATTTGATTTGTAATTAGTATAAATTCAGCTGTAAGAATGGAGTGGGATTCAGTGGTATTTATTTACTCAATTAGTAACATCACATCTGTCTATGCAGATTACCGAGGGCTTTCTTTAACAGCATTTTTTTCGAGGTGTCAGCCCCCCCCCCACCCCACCCCCCGCCGTCATATAGTGATCCATCTATAGACTTTAATGCCAGACCATTTTATTTTATTTCAGTCTGCATTAACTGAGATGTAGGCACAAGTTGTTGCTTCAGCCTACACCCTTCCTGTCCAAAATATGTTGTCTTTTTCTCTTTCCTTTTCTTTTTTTGTCTTGTTATGATCTGACAGAAATAAAAAAAAAAAAATGAATGAATGAACTGTCACTGTAACACAGTCCACTCGGTAAACTTAGGTTTATTGCTGATTCCGGGGGGTCAGAACAAAATAAAACATTTTTTCTGACCTCCACCTCCGTTATCGACACCTCAGCATCACACTCCGTGAAGTTATTATATTTTTATGTTGTGCTTTCCCGCAGGATTGATGATCACTGTTTGACAGAAGAATGACAGAAGGGGCGTTTTTTCTTCATTTACAGTCATTAGTGCGAGGAACCGAGGCGGAGTAAAGAGACTGTGCACGTGCGCCGACTTTTGATGTGAGGTGGGATGTATAAAGAAAAGGAGCAGAGAATTGGGCGTGTGCACAGATATCACATCTGAAAATCTCTGTGTGCACGTACTTTTCAAATTTTGTAAGTATGCCATCTTTCAGTATGAAAGCTGCGCAATCCTTTATACATGAGGCCCCTGCTGTCTTTTCACTTTGCTAGATGGTACTAAATGCTTGCTGTCTGGGTAGGTCATCATAGCAAAGTACAAGATGAAGACTGTGATTGGAAATCACAACACTCGTCATATCACAAGACAGCAATAATATCAGGATAATATGGTATTGTGAGGCTTGTGGTGATTTCCACTCATAATTTCTACCCACTGATCACTGATGTTGGTCACTATTATCTAATTTAGAAATGACAATAATTTAACGATTAAATACAAAAAATAGTCCATCTACAGTTAGGCCCAAAAATATTTGGACAGTGACACAAGTTTTGTTATTTTAGCTGTTTACGAAAACATATTCAGGATACAATTATATAATCAATATGGGCTTAAAGTGCATACTCTCAGCTGTAATTTGAGAGTATTCACATCCAAATTGGAGCAAGGGTTTAGGAATTACAGCTCTTTAATACGTAGCTGCCTCTTTTTCAAAGGACCAAAAGTAATTGGACAATTGACTCAGAAGGCTGCAAAAAAAATAACAAGGCTGCATGGGCTCTTCCCTCATTAACCTGTCATCAATTAAGCAGTTAAAAGGTCTGGAATTGATTCCAGGTGTGGCGTTTGCATTTGGAAGCTGTTGCTGTAAACACACAACATGCGGTCAAAGGAGCTCTCAATGGAGGTGAAACAGACCATCCTGAGGCTGAAAAAAAAGAAGAAATCCATCAGAGAGATAGCAGAAATGTTAGGAGTGGCCAAATCAACAGTTTGGTACATTCTGAGAAAAAAAGAGTGCACTGGTGAGCTTGGGAATTCAAAAAGGCCTGGACGTCCACAGAAGACAACAGTGGTGGATGATCACAGAATCCTTTCCATGGTGAAGAACAACCCCTTCACAACATTCACTCAAGTGAAGAACACTCTCCAGGAAGTAGGTGTATCAGTATCTAAGTCTACCGTAAAGAGAAGACTTCATGAGAGGAAATACAAAGGATTCACCACAAGGTGCAAACCATTAATCAGCCTCAAAAAGAGAAAGGCCAGAATTGACTTTGCCAAAAAACACCTGAAGAAGCCAGCCCAGTTGTGGAACAGCGTTCTTTGGACAGATGAGACTAAGATCAACCTGTACCAGAATGATGGGAAGAAGAAAGTTTGGAGAAGAATTGGAACAGCTCATGATCCAAAGCACTACATCTTCTGTAAAACATGGTGGAGGCAGTGTGATGGCATGGGCATGCATGGCTTCCAATGGTACTGGGTCACTTGTGTTTATTGATGATGTGACAAAAGACAGAAGCAGCCGGATGAATTCTGAAGTGTATAGGGATATACTTTCTGCTCAGATTCAGCCAAATGCAGCAAAGTTGATTGGACAGCGCTTCACCAATGATCCAAAACACACTGCAAAAGCAACCCAGGAGTTTTTTAAAGCAACGAAGTGGAATATTCTGCAATGGCCAAGTCAATCACCAGATCTCAACCCAATCGAGCATGCATTTCACTTGCTCAAGACAAAACTTAAGACAGAAAGACCCACAAACAAGCAACAACTGAAGACAGCTGCAGTAAAGGCCTGGCAAAGCATCACAAAGGAGGAAACCCAGCATTTGGTGATGTCCATGGGTTCCAGACTTCAGGCAGTCATTGCCTGCAAAGGATTCTCAACAAAATATTGAAAAGTAACATTTTACTTAGGGTTATGTTTATTTGTCCAATTACTTTTGAGCCCCTGAAATGAGGAGTGTTTGTATAAAAATAGCTACAATTCCTACATGTTTAATCATATATTTTTGTTCAACCCCTTGAATTAAACCTTAAAGTCTGCACTTCAATTCCATTGTAGTTGGGCGCATGCACACGCAGCGACTGGCAGCTGGTGAAAAAGTACGTCTTCTGTGTGTCTGTTTTTATGTACTTCTATATGTTTTTACGAAATCCTCTGTGTCGTTTCTGCCCTGGAGTGTTTGTGGACTGTATGGCGAAGCGCTCCCTGGTTCCTACAACATGGACTTCCTCCCCTCTCTTGCACTGCTGCTACTTTTCCTCCGGCTCTTTGTCTATGAGGTAAACGCGTTCGGCACCATGGCGGGCAGAATACATTATTCCAGGGACATGTTGCTGCATTTAAACACGGTTGATGCAGCAGCTGTGATTGAGCCTAAGCCGCAACTGCCGGACTTTATTTTGAGAGACGGACATAGCGGTGAAAAGAGAGACGGCAGAAGGAAGCGCGGAAGGCATGGAGGTGTGAAATTGCGCCTGAGGAGACGTCAGTTTGGTAACATTCCTCTTCCTTCGATGATTTTTGGGAACGTAGAGTCTCTGAGAAACAAGGTGGATGAAATTCAAGGGAATGTACGCTACCAGAAGGACTTTAAGAACTGCTGTGTCATGGCTTTCACGGAATCTTGGCTTACTGCACATGACCGAGACGCAGACCTGTGGATTGACGGCTTTGGAGCCCCGCTGTGCTCAGATCGGCAGGAAGAGGTAACGGGGAAACGTCGGGGGGTGGCGTATGTTTATACATTAATAAGCAGTACTGAACATCTGTCACGGTCAGAGAGCGCATCTGTACACCCGATGTGGAGCTGCTGTCTGTGTCACTACGCCCCTTTTATTTGCCTCGCAAGTTCCCCCAACTTTTCATCACAATTGTGTACATTCATCCGAGGGCAGACGCTGACTCCGCCTGCAGCACTATCTTTGATGTGATCCAGCAGCTGCAATCAATTTCTCCAGAGGCGCCAAACTTCATTCTTGGGGATTTCAACCATGTTTCTTTAAAGAAGACACTTAAAAACTTTTATCAGTATGTCTCCTGCCCAACCAGGCGAAAAAAGACATTGGACCTGTGCTATGGATCCATTGAGAGGGCCTATAAATCACTCCCCCTTCCTCCTTTAGGATCCTCAGATCACAACTGTGTACATTTGCTGCCCACATATAAAACTGCTCTCAGAAGAGGCAAGGTGGAGACGAGAGACACTGATGTGTGGACAGAAGATTCAGTGCACAGCCTCCAGGAATGCTTTGACTGTACAGACTGGGAGATGTTCACACTGGCCTGCGGGGATGATTTGGACTCTTTGGTGGACGTCACATGCTCATACATGGCTTTCTGTAAAAATAAGATTGTTCCACGTAAACGTGTCAAAATATATCCCAACAACAAACCATGGGTTACAAAATCAGTTAAATCCTGCTTACAGAGGAAAGCACTTGCCTTTAAACAGGGGTCTGTTTCTGAGCTACAGGTTGCCACAAAGGAGCTGAAGTCCGAAATTTTAAGAGCAAAACAGAATTATAAATCAGAATTGGAAAGCAAGATGGCAACAAAGAAATGTGGTTCAACCTGGGCCAGTATGAAAACTATTGCAGGCCTTCGGAGCACAGAGTGCAGTAATTGTGTGTTTTTAGATGGTTTTAATTCAGACACAGAGCTGGCTAATGCTCTTAATTGTTTTTATGGTCGTTTTGACTCCTTTGATTTTAGCACAGAAAACCAAGATTTGAAACAGAAACTCAAAGACAATCAGCACTTTAATATTGAGGTGCAGGATATTAAAAGGGAGTTCTGCACTGTAAAAGTGAACAAAAGTCAGGGCCCTGATAATATATGTGGGCGCTTGGTAAAGTCCTGTGCACATGAACTGAGTCCTATATTTCATTACATTTTCAACAAGTCCTTACAGACACAACATGTGCCTAAGATCTGGAAAGAAGCCGTGGTTGTTCCCATTCCAAAATCCAGCTGTCCTAAAACGGTAAACGACTTTAGACCAGTTGCTCTGACTTCAATTTTAATGAAAATTTTTGAAAAATTGGTCAGATGTGAGGTCCTAAAGCAGACTAAGCATGCATTGGGATCCTCTGCAGTTTGCCTATAGGCCTCACAGAGGAGTGGAGGATGCCACTGTCACTCTGTTTAACATGCTTTTTGAACATCTGGATTTTAATGGGACACACGCCAGACTTTTATTTGTGGACTTTTCCTCCGCCTTCAATACAATCCAACCTCATATCTTAGTTGAAAGGCTCCTGCAGCAATTTGATTTGAGCAATAATCTGGTGGGTTGGATTCTGGATTTCTTAGCCAACAGGACGCAGAGAGTAAGGGTCAATGGTACATTGTCTGACCTAAAGTGCTCTTCTACTGGCTCTCCTCAGGGGTGTGTGTTGTCACCACTACTCTTCATCCTGTACACAAACATGTGTCGAAGCAGACATGACAACAGGCACATTATAAAGTATGCTGATGACTCAGTTATTGTCAGTCTCCTCCAGGATGGTGAGAGTGGCCACGGCCCAGTAGTTGATGATTTTGTTCACTGGTGTGAGGATTCCTACCTGCAGCTGAATATGACAAAAAGTAAAGACATGATTATTGACTTTAGGAGGAAAAATCCCAGGCACAAAGTCACCGTACTAAAAGGCCAGACCACCAAATGTGTACAATCCTACAAATATCTTGGGACGATTATTGATAGTAATTTAAACTTTGAAGAGAACTGTGAAAGGGTGTGCAAAAAGGGTCAGCAACATTTGCATTGCTTGAGAAAACTTGCACGCTTCCAAGTTGACCGAACCATAATGACTATGTTTTATCGGGCTTTTATTGAATCTGTTTTATCCTTTTCTTTAGTGTCATGGTTTGGTCAGATAAAACTGAAACAGAGGAAATCCTTGGATCAGGTAGTTAGATGGTCCAGTCGTTTGCTTGGTGAGCCACAGCTGAGCCTGACATCCCTGTACACCAGACAAGTACAGAGGATGGCTGCCTCCATTTTAAATGATGACTCCCACCCTTTGCACTGCAACTTTCAGCTTCTTCCCTCCAGACGGAGGTTTGCTGTCCCAAAAAGTAGAGCCCAGCGCTACAAAAACAGCTTTGTTCCTGCTGCTGTCAAAGAGTTGAACAAGCTGTAAAAATATATTGCACATAATTTAGGTACCTATTTATTAACTCCATTTTATATTTACTTATTTTTGTAGGATGTCACTTGGGTTCTAAATCTTTTATTGGGTTTTAGACCTTTGAGTTTTTAACCTCTTTGACTAGTTTTTAACTTTTAATATGACCCTTCTCTCTTACCTCTGGTTTTTCTCCCATCTCTTTGTCTTTATACCTTGACTGATGGAGCCTTGAGTATTTTTATCATGTTTATAGTCAGCTTCATGTGTGCCTGTGTTTGTGTCTATGTTGAATGTAATTTGTGGCTTGTATATATGGACGTCACCAGACTGCAAAACAAATCTACCTACGGGTACAAATAAAGTAACCTGAACCTGAACCTGAACCTGTTGTTTCATTTCAAATCCAATGTGGTCGCATGCAGAGCCCAAATCATGAAGATTGTGTCACTGTCCAAATATTTCTGGGCCTAACTGTAGTACATACTCATTAGGAAAATAACTCTGCAGACCATCACTCAAAATAATTTTTTAAAGGTCAAATTCAATGAAAATTTGTGATTTTGAAGGTTTTAACCCCTTAGCATTCCAGCTAATTTCGGGCAGCATGGTGGTGTAGTGGTTAGCACTGTTGCCTCACAGTAAGAAGGTTGTGGGTTCAAATCCACCAGCCAGCAGGGCTTCTTTGTGTAGAGTTTGCATGCTTGCATGGGTTTACTCCGGTTTCCTCTCACATTCTAGAAACATGCGAGTTAGCTTAATTGGAGACTCTAAAGTGGCCCTAGGTGTCAATGGTGAACGGACTGGCGCTGCTTCATCCAGGTGGATGTCCTTGAATATCCCTCTGGGATTAATAAAGTATATAAATAAAATTGCTGAAAGATAGAATACGCAAAGTAAATCAAATTCTGTCTTCATTGAGTGGCGGTAGAAAATCTGAAACCTCCTGTCCACCAATGATACATTTGTTTCTTTAAGGCAAATTTATATTAGTTGGCTCAGGCTCACTACCCCAGCTAGGAGCTAGCCGGCTAAGATGAGCAATAGTGGCATAAGAGGGAGGGTCAAGTTAAATGCAGCTCGTCAGCATTTAAAGAGCCATGCACTGAAATGAGCCATTCAGAGAAAGGCTGCTAAAAATGATTCACAATGATGCCGCAACAATTAAATCGGCTAATTAAAGGCAATTTGACCAAAATATGTCACAAATATTTCATTAAGACATGTGGGAGGCTGGGAGCTGTCAACATGTGGGGAGTGCAGTGAACAGGACTTTTAATACTTACAGTATATCTTTAAGCACAAAAAAATAAATATGCAAAAGAGCTGTGTATATTTAAGTGAGCTGTTTTAGCTTCCTTGCATTTTAAGATGAATGCTTTACAATCGAAGAAGAGACATACACATCACACACAAAACACGCGCCTCTCCACTGGTTGATTATGTTAAAGAAAAACGCTCCAAACTAATTTTTTACAGTGTGCAATCTGAGCACCAAGCTGTCTCCAGGGTATACAGTTTCTGCTGCTTTTATATCGTAAAAGAACAACTGCAAAAATAAAGGCAGCCCCAGCTGTAAGAATGCTTCCGCAGCAGAGCGCACTGTCTAGACAGCACATCCACAGAGGAAAGAGAATTCCTGTTTCCACACAAATTGTGACAAATCACTTTGGAGCAGAAGCAATATAGGCTTTGATAACTGTGAAGGTTGGGGAGAAAACACAGGTGATTTTTTTTTTTTTTTTTTTAGTCACCGAGGGGTGCTGTGTGTGTGCTTGAATGAGTGTGTGTGTGTGGCTCCTGTGTGTGTTAGGGACAGTGGGTGGCTTGTATACAGTACATGTGTTAGGAAGGGAGTAGAAGATATGTAGGTGTGTGTTTCTGTGTCAAATGGCTCAAAACCAAGAATATTATTGCCTTTACATGCTCTCACAAGTGCAGGTGCACATACTCAGTCAGTCTCACTTGCCAGCTTGAAGGCCAGAAAAAAATACACACACACACACACACACCACTCTCTGTGCATCTCTCAGGGGACCTTGGTCATAGGCTGTCTTGGTGTTATGGCCAGAGCCTTGTGGGCCTTGGAGAAAACCAGTCTGTTACTGGTTTCCCACATCTACCCAAAAATAACCCCATCAACCCTACCACTTACTGTACCATCTGCAGCATCATCTGCTCCGATATTCTACCACCATCCAAGATACTCAGTGGAAAAACTTCTATTTGTTCCTACAGGAAGTTTATTGCTACAGCAGTGCAGACTGAAGCTCTTTCACAGATTCTAGATTCTTGAGTTAAAACTATGTGGACCAAGTCGAAATGGTAATCACTGAGCTACAAGAAGCTGTTCTCATTCTGGCCACAATGTACGCAGTCAAAGGGTGCACTTTGGCTGTGTATAAAAGAGCCTGTGTTTATGATAAACTGCAAAACATTATGTGCCTGGAAAGAGAATAGGTAGCTATTTATGCTGAAACAATTATTGAAAAAAATTCAAAATTATTTTTCTATAACAGACACTGAAATGACAAACAGACCATTTTTCCCTACTATCAACTTAATATTACTAACTAAAATGTGTAACCTTTGATTTACTGAAAGGAAAAAATGTATTTATTAGGCTTTTTTTCTTTGTTTTATTTAATTTTTTTATGATCTCTGTATTTGTCATGCAAAATGTGCTGTAATGTGATGAGTCATGCTAAGTCCAGAGTAGCCCAACAATGGACAGTGTGTTGTTTGCTGATAAAAGATGTTCTAACGACATGTGAAGAACCTAGTGATGAAATCATACAGATAAATGCAATAATTGTTATTTTATCCTTGTCTGTCCATTCTCATGAATGTATAAAATGAAGTCAGATCAGTTGCCATCACACACTTCACAATGGCCACAGTTACATGGGCAAATTTTCTTCAATCTGATTACAATTCAGATCAGACTTTTACTGTTTACATAGATCCTGAAAAAGCTGATCTGATTAGGACGTGCGTTTCCATGTGTCACACGTTTGAACAGAATAAATCATTTTGACATGCGCACATTGACATTTTGACATTCCGAAAATAGTAGAAGAACAAGCAACTTCTGGTGTTAGCAATCCCCGCTTTGTGTCGAAATTGACCTGTATTGTGCTATTCAGACTGTACTTTTGCTTCTGCTGGTCTCCGTAATGAAGCTACAAGTACATACTTCTGCATATGATGAACAGAAGGAGACAGCAGGACGATACAGACCAGATTTGTTTTATTCCCGCTATGTTTTCCGCTAGCTGCTGCTAAGGCGGAAATACGTCACGTTGACGTGCGGCTGGTGTACAGACATGCGCAGTAAACATATTTTCTGCCCTACGTTCAGAATAAGTGTTTTCATGCGCACCATTCCAGTTAACAATTGGTATAACCCACCCCTCTCAATCGGAATGAAATTTTGATCCGAATGAGCGTGATCGGGTTAGAATATTCAGATTGGCGTGTTTACATGAAGCATTTTTATTCCGATTAGGCTTTTAATCTGGTTACTTGTGTCCATGTAAACATAGCCACTGTTTTCATGCTGTGTGTCTTTCTTGGTCAAGAGTTTAAATAATCCCTTTTGCTCGCACTTGGTTCTCTTCTCTCATTAATTCAACTTGCCATTATGCTCAGAATTTTTCTAACAAATTGGTCCTTTGAGCCGGATTCCAATATCTCTGTCCCGCAGGCAGCATTGACCCTACGTGAAGCGTTCTGGGAATTAGTGCATTAGAATCACCTGGAGTTTATCCAGACAGCACCTTTTACGGTGGGGCAGCTGTCTGCTTTCAATGTGTGGAGGAGAGAAGGAATTCAAACCAAAAAAACGGAGGACGGGTGCAATGAAAAGTGTAAGTCTTTACTGCACTTACTGAGCTCATTTCCTTTAAAACGGGGAAGGACAGAAAACCCTGTTAAGGCTAAAACATTCTCCATGTTTTGTTTTTTTTGTTTTTTTTCCAACATATAAAAAATAAAATAATGGTACCCAGTTAGACTGGTAGAAGTGATCATACTGAATAGGAAAAAAATAAGTGAGTTAGAGTCACCTTGGGCCTCATATATAAAGGATTGCACAGCTTTCATACTGAAAGATGGTATACTCACAAAATTTGAAAAGTACGTGCACACAAAAATTTTCAGGTCTATAAATCTGTGCACACGCCCGATTCTCCGCTTTCCTTTATACATCCCACCTCATGTGAAAACCAGCACATGTGCACGATCTCTTTACTCCACCTCGGTTCATCCCACTAATAACTATGTAACTGAAGAAAAACACCCCTTCTGTCATTCTTCTGTCAAACAGTGATCGTCAATCCTGCAGGAAAGTGCAACATAAAAATACAATAACTTCACAGAGTGTGACGCTGAGGTGTTGATAATGAAGGTGGAGGTCAGAAAATTTTTTTTTGTTATGTTCTGACCCTCCGGAATCAGCAATAAACCTAAGTTTACCAAGCGGACTGTGTTACAATGGTAGTTAATGTAGCTGGCTTTGACTGAAATAAAACAAAATAAAATAAAATAAAATGGTCTGCCATTAAAGTTAAAGTCAATAGACGGATCACTACTCAACGACAGTGTTGCCGGGACGCGGGGTGGGGGGGGGGGGGCAGCGGTGCTGACACTTGGGGAAAAAAGCCCTCAGTAATTGCACAGACAGATGTGATGTTACTAAGTAAAATAAATAAATAAATAAAGACCACAGAATACCACTCCAATCTTACAGCTGAATTTCTACAAGTTACAAACCAAATCTGTCAGAATCCGCGTGACAGCCAGGAGGAACACACAGAGCTGCGCAATATAAGAGCCTTTTATTTCCAAATTATATCCTCCAAGGTACAGCACGTATTGCGCTGTACCTTGGAGCGCAAGGTACAGCGCAATACTAGTCATTTTGACCCTGTTGTCTTCGGATCAAAATGACTAGAAGACAACAGGTGTTACAACGGTTTCCCCTGACCCACTTCCCGAGGTCTGACGAGGTTGAAATGTCAGAGGGGCAATCCATTAAGGGTCCCTGGAAATCCTGGTACATTGCAGCCCGGAACTCCCCATGGTCCTCCTTTTATTCAACGTTAACCCAGAGGGTCTCTCCTTTTTTGTTCAGGTCAAAATGACACATTTATAGAAACAGGATCCAGTTAACAATGGCGTTGGCTGGTCCATGAGTGAGGCAGATCAATTCATTGGGGTTTCACTGCGCTCAATGAGCCGACTTATGGAGATAAATCACACAATAATAATCATGTGTTTCACTGACTAATTCATAGACGAATCATTTTAATTGAAGTGGAAATGTTATTTTAACATATTCTGTGAGTTTCAGCTGTTTTGTAGTTTAACAGACCCATCTGATAGAGCCAAACAGAATTTTGTGGACAGCCACAACTTCTCACAGCAGGTGGAAACTTTGTGGCTCAGCCTGCAGATTCTCAAGTCACGTTTGTTTTTATACATCCCACTGTGTGCATAAAAATCAGTGTATGCCGTGTTTTTATGCATGTGCACCATTTATACATGAGGCCCCCTGTCATGATGCTGAGCACTGGCGGAGAGCCGTGCTCATGATTTAAGTTCTTCTACATTATTTTCTTTATTTTCTCATCTTAGTGTTATTATTGACTTCGTGTTTTGGTTTGGATGTATTATGTTATTTGAGTTTGCCATTTGTTTCTGTGTATGAAAGTTTTTGTTTTAGTTTAGCTACTATTATTTTGTCATTGTCAGGCACAAAGTCACCATACTAAAAGGCCAGACCACCGAATGTGTACAATCCTACAAATATCTTGGGACGATTATTGATAGTAAATTAAACTCTGAAGTGAACTGTGAAAGGGTGTGCAAAAAGGGTCAGCAAAATTTGCATTGTTTGAGGAAACTTGCACGCTTCCAAATTGACTGAACCATAATGACTATGTTTTATCGGGCTTTTATTGAATCTGTTTTATCCTTTTCTTTAATGTCATGGTTTGGTCAGATAAGACTGAAACAGAGGAAATCCTTGGATCAGGTAGTTAGATGGTCCAGTCATTTGCTTGGTGAGTCACAGCTGAGCCTGACATCCCTGTACACCAGACAAGTACAGAGGATGGCCGACTCAATTTTAAATGATGACTCCCACCCTTTGCACTGCAACTTTCAGCTTCTTCCCTCCAGAAGGAGGTTTGCTGTCCCAAAAAGTAGAACCCAGCGCTACAAAAACAGCTTTGTCCCTGCTGCTGTCAAAGAGTTGAACAAGCTATAAAAATTATATTGTACATATTTACCTGTTTTGTAAGATGTGTGCCTGTGTTTGTGTCTATGTTGAATGTAATTAGTGGCTTGTAAATATGGATGTCACCAGACTGCAAAACAAATCTACCTACGGGTACAAATAAAGTAACCTGAACCTGAACCTGATTTATATTATGCATCCATGACCATCCAGTTTCATATTATAAATATTATTTTCCTGTTTAGACATGAGCCTACCCTCACCTTTATCTTCAGTCCTCCTTTTGCAATATTGATATTAGAATTCCAGTTTTTGCATCTCTTGGTTATTGTATTTATCTTGTCCTCGCCTTGATGGTTATTTTTCCCTTTTTGTATTCTCTAGTCTGTTTCTTATTTTGTAATCATTCCATATTCATAGTCAGTTACTTTTTTCCATATCCTCCAGAGATAATGATTATAATTTGAGAGGAGACTTCAACTTTACAAAACCTAAGGTACGAACAACTAAGAAAACTATGTGCATATCTGTCTGTGGGGTGGATTTGTGGAACAGTCTGGAGCTTGAACTGAAACTATGTACAAACAGAAATCAATTCAAAAATAGATATAAACATTATTTGCTGAAAGAATATATGTTAGAGGGGTAGTATTTATATGTATGATTCACTATGCTCACTCTGGGACACTATGGAATGGTAGGTGGGACAGTACTGTGTATATCTGTGTTGTTTGGGGCTGGGTTTTGATGTATGGACTGTATGTATGTTGGGATGGATGGGTATCAATGTTGATATGTACAAAATATAGTTAATTGTCTACTTGGGGTCTTAAATAAGGTAATTTGTATATATTTCATATGGGTTGTATTTAGGGAAAAGAGGAGTTGGAGTAAATAAGTGTTCACTTCTTCCTTCTCCCTTTCGAGCATTGTATACTGTCATTTTTATTGCACTTGTCATTTGTTTTGTTTTTCTACTTTTTTGTTCAAAATAATGTATCTCTCTAGCTATCTCCTGTGCTTTTATTTTGACAGCGCTCTGTGTTTACTTCTCTTTTGTTAGTTCAAGCTCACGGGCTGTCACAGCTGTCACTATTTGGTCTGATTATCCTAGCTCTTGTACCCACACCTGATCATCATTTGTTGAATCCTCCTTTGTGCTATTTAAGGACCGCTGCACCGCTGTTTGGTGCGGCGTCCTTCATTTGTCTCCAGACATGAGTCCCACGTCTAGTTTATCTCCGTTTCCTGGAGTGTGCCCCACGCCTCATTCCATTTAGGTAATTTGGTCTTACCGGCCTGGTTCTTAACTTACACTGCCAATTTTATCAGATCAAATTGATCTCAAACACATGGCTCCTGATGTTTTTTAAATAGTTTTATAATATAGAAATTGGCATGTGGGAGATAAAGGATGACTTTTTCTTGAATAATGCTGCACAGGTGAACAGCGGCTTCAATGAATACAAATTCTGTGAGCAATTTTGTCTGGCATTTTATAGAGAACTAGAAAAGCACTCGGAGAGCGCAGACCTCCGCCAAGCGCCACAATTCCCCCCATACAGTGTTTGTGTGTACGTTTTCAGATTCCTTGAGCATGTAAACATATGACTAGCAATTGGATTCACAATGATTATTTGTTTATTTGACAGGGACAGTGCAATAAACACACAATTAATCAATGACAATCAATCTGATAGTGATAGGATTAGTGGTTCAGTAGTAAAAGCATTGCCTCCTTGGCGGAGGTAATAAACTGAAGTGTTGCTGTTGTGTCCATCTCCTCCACTGACGGATGCAAATTGGGTAGACAGGTTGCCGTGGGTTTTATATTATATTATTTTGGGGTTTCGCTCCTCGGCAAACGAGAATTTAGAAGCTTCGCCGGCAGAGAGCTCGTTATTGCGCAGCGCGTATGGCTGGCCGGAGAATTTCTGCCAAATGCGCAGCTCCTATGGCTGGCCGGGGAATTTCTGCCAAATGCGCAGCTCCTATGGCTGGCCGGTGAATTTCTGCCAAATGCGCAGCACCTATGGCTGGCCGGGGAATTTCTGCCAAATGCGCAGCTCCTATGGCTGGCCGGGGAATTTCTGCCAAAGAATCCGTCGGCGGACAGCTGCCCGTGTGAGGTTTTACAGTTGCGCGCAAACACGAGCACGCTGGCGGGCCCAGGCCAGCAGTGTTTTCCGCGTGCTTTTGTGCCTAAAACGTTGAAGAACGCAGAGTTTGTGTTGCAGACACGACGACCAGCGCCCTCCATTGCGCCTGCGCACATGTTGAAAATGGCCCTATGTCACAGTGTTGAAAAATGCTTTAAAAAAATTCCTGTATCCAGACGGTGAACCGGATCACCCCCAAAATTTAATCAGTTCTTCCTTGTACCATTTCCAACAACGCCTGAAAGTTTCATGCAAATCCGTCCAAGACTTTTTGAGTTATCTTGCTAACCAACAGACAAACAGACAGACAGACAGACAAACAGACAGACAGACAAACACACAAACCCTGGCAAAAACATAACCTCCTCCTGGCCTTTTCGGCCTGGCGGAGGTAATTAAAGACACCAATGTAACCCTTTTGAGACAAAGTACATGCTACATAAACAAGAACATAAGCTTGATTCAATGACTCCCATTTCATTTTGACCAGCATTCTCTGGTTCATTTCAGTCAGTGAAAATTATCTTGTAGTAGGTACTGTTTTCATTGTTAATTTCAACTTTCGTTTCCGTTATAGAATGACAGTTTCCATAGAAAGACTTCAATGGATCCCAATGCCAAACTAAAATTGATATACTTATCCTAACTTGTGAATGTTAATCAGAGATTGCATGAGAACTCGTGAGATCTACAGCACTGCAGTTTATGAAGTTTTGTCTGGCTTTTAAAATGGTATACCTTGACCTTTGCAGTACTTTTATTATTATATACTGTAGAACCTAGTAAAGGCACTCTCCCTCACAAACATGCACTCTAACTAACCCTACAACTCTCCTTCTGTTCCTTTGCTTAGCTCAGTAAGCATGAGACACCAGAGAATCCCATTCATCAGGTTTAGTCGCTAGCTAAACAGATGGGGATTTGAGCAAACTCCGGCGGTTTCCCCCGAGACAGATTACAAACCACATCCAGTGAGTGTTCACAGGGAGAAAGCTTTGAATGAGCTTTGATGGAGAGAGATTGAATTTGGTTTCATATAAGCTTCAAAAAGGTTTTTTTTTTTTTAACTCTGGTTATCATTGTCTTCAGAATGGGATTCAGACACACAGGCACACACAACAGTACACACACACACACACACACACACACACACACACACACACACACACACACACACACACACACCAGAGAATTTCCTCTAGATAAAACCCTGTCAGCCACTAACAAAAATATTGTCAGTGCCTTTTAAAATAATTGCATGTTAACCTTCAAAGATAAAATAAAATTGATTTAAGTTAGGACACCTTTATGCAGATCCTTGTGGGTTAATACAGTACGTACTTTTTAATAGCAACTTTTGTTAAGAATAGTGGAAAATGAGGCAAATGAACTACTGGTTAAAATGTAGTTCAGTGTGGTCACATAATGACCCAGTGTCTTCTTTTATCATTTTAACAATTACATATTTTTCGCATTTGGAATGAGTACTTTCTGTAGTAACTACAGAGGCATGAAGTTGATCAGCCACCCTATGAAGATATGGAAAAGAGTTGGTGAAGCCAAGTTAAGAGGAGGGATGACAATCAATGAGCAGCTAGATAGATAGATAGATAGAAGGGACAAAAGTTATTGATTAATTCATTAATTGACAATTGATTCACCTTATCGATTGATTAACAATTAATTGATAAGCAACAATTTTCCCGAGAATCTGAATTTCCCTCGGTACAATATGATCGTTCTATCTTTAACATATACAAAGTTAATTACTGTTTTTGATATACTGAATAAAACATGAACATCATATTCCTCAATGTTTTATTATACCATTTGCATTTTTTACAACAGAAAATGGCCTTTTTTGTAGTTTAATAAATTCTGTATGGTATAGTGTGATGATCCGGTGAGCGAGCTCCCCCTTCCCTCCTGTTCCTGTTGGCTCCGGAGGATCAGACACACCTGCGTGACTACACACCTGCTGCATCCTGATTACCCAGCGTATTTAAGAGTTAGGGTGTGGAGCATTGATCGCTGGATCGTTAGGTTTGCTACCGTGAAAATGTTCAGGCACTTATCTGCTTAACTGTGTATGTCACCAAATTAGCGACTTTCGCATTACGAGTGCGCATGTGGGGACTATGTGAGTTCAAAGTTCACGACTACCAAACATTCCGGTAGCCGACTTGCTTTTCTATACAAACAGTACTGTCACACCTGAACAACTGCCGCTTAAAGTCTGCTTTAAGCTTTAAATCTCCGTCATGCCAGGTGCACATTGTGCCGTAGTGAAGTGTGGGAATGGCATGTGTCATCTAGAGCGGTGGAAAAAGCAAACTTGCAGCATACATGCGTGTAACTTCGGGACCAGTGAGTGTACATGTCCGCTGCCATTCATGTTATATACATTCCCCATGGAGCTGAAGGATCCGGATAGATGTAACTGTTGGATTAAAGCACTAAGTCTATATTATAACATAATTAAATAGTGTTTTGTATTGTTCAAGTTCTAGCCTAAATAACACGAGTCTAAACCCTGAAGTGGTAGGTACAGACAGGCAGGCCTGGATCTAGGATATACAGTAGTTCTTTGAATACTGGTAATGAAGCTTGATCTACACACACATGTAATTAAGGCCATTGATAAGTAGGCTGGTATAAAATAAAACTGCAAATCATTGAAAACATGTGGTACTTAAACTATAGTAGTATCGACCTATAGATCTAAGTAAGCAGGCTATGCCTTGTAGTGAAATTTACTCAAAATGACAAAACCAAAGTTGAGCTGTCAAACCACTCGCTTACCTTCTTTGTAGTCGTTTCAGAGTCTCACAAGTAAGGGTGCTTGGTCCTTTGACAACAAAAAATCTGCTATGTCAGCGTACATACAGGGGGCCATTTTGGCCAATTTCTGCAACGTGGCCACGAATGCAAGCACAACTAGTTCATCCTTGTGTTTGCGGGTACAACCGGGAAGACCCCTACGCATACAATATGCTCGTAGATCAGGAACTTTCCATAAATTAAATGTATCAATACAGCATGTTTGGTAGCCATGTTCCTATGATGCTTTGCGCGAGCCGAGATGCGAAAGTCGCTTGTTGCGACATAACCCCTAGTGGTCAAGAGTGGTAAAGATTTTTTTGAAAAAAATATTCAGCTCAGATGTCAGAGATTTCCAAGGCTATAACTTTAAAGTGGTAAGAGATAATGGCTTACTGTCAATTAGAAAGATGTAGAATATGATCCAAAGTTTCAGATAGGATTAAATTTACACATCTAATTTGCATAATGCCGTGGGAGCCATATCGAACTCATAACTGGTCAAAAGTGGACTTTGGACATATTTACACAAAGGATGGTTCTGCTTTTTGTCACCGTTTCTTGTTTGGGGCATTTTGTTATCTTCAAAGTATATGAACCAGAAAATCAGTACAACGTAAGGAAAACAATAAAACAAACAGACATTCGTCACTTACTGCAGGCGAAGGTGCCTCGGGCTGCATCCATTTTGTCCAAGCTGGTCACTATTTTTTCTTCTGTCGGGCATTTGTGGTTTTTCTCCCACATCCACACACTCTTATGATTATCTGACCTCAATTTCGCTTTTATTCTGGCGCTATTTATCTTATAAAACTTCAAAAACCTTCAGTGAGAACTACCACCAAGCAACACTGTGTTTCAGTGCAAGGAGTCAGATTATGGAACGATTTTGGACCTGAATTAAAATCATGTACAACGCTTGGACAATTTAAACAAAAACTAAAAGAAGAAATACTCCAAACATATATACAAGATGACATGTAAAATCACATAAGGATTGTCATATCCAGCCTGCGTTGTGTTGTAGCTTAGTTTTTTGTCACATTTTGTCTTAGCTTTGTTCTGAATTGTAATCGCTCTTGTTTTGTTTTTTCTTTTGAATTCTTGGATGGAACATGGGTGGGCAATATAAGCTGCGGCTTCAGCCATCACCCATTTTGGATAACTTATGTTGAACTGTATAATCAGAGGAGTTATTGTCTAATTTGTCCTTGCTGGATTTTCTTTCCCCCTTTGTTATATTATTCAGTTTCTTTTAACCTGTACTTTTAAGCTATCCGAAATAAAGATTCATTCATTCATTCATTCATTCAAACTGCATGGAAGTTGAGCGATTTTCCTCTCCACAGCAATCAGTAGCGGTCATATTTGTTTTGGTCTAATTGAACAAGAAGAAGGAAGTATTTCTTCCTCTTTGGTGTATTCTGTGTCAGCCAACGCATGTCTGCCACCGTGTGAACGGGAATAATCAGTGCAAATCCTCAGTCCAGCTGCAGAGTGTTCTGGCATGTAATGTCAGTTGACAGGCGCAGTGCTGCGCTGTGCCACTAGGGGTGCTCAATCTGTCCAAGAAATATGCACAGTTAAAGAGTTTAAAACGTTATTCTTACCGGTTGGTCTGTGTTTTGACTCCTGTGTCCTTCTGTCTCCCAGGTTTGCTGCCACCCATAGGTGTGTACTCCGGAGCTGATCACGCTCGCCTGACCAAGACATCAGACGTCCACCCAGGTCACCGTCCTTTCCCCTGTTCCCCTGGTCCATGCAGGAGTTCCCTGCCGTGCTCCTCTGCTCTCTGAGTAAGAGTGCTTTCCCATTATTATTCTCCCCTTCAAGAGATTCTGTCTTTAATGACCTCTGTCTGCTCTTTCCCTGTAAGCTACGTGCACTCCAGTGGGCACCAGTTTGTGTAAATTTAAGTGTGCATTTTTGTGTTGCGCTTTTCTTTAGTTGAGCATCTTTATTTAGAGTTGTGTGTTAGTTTTATTTTTACAATAAACTGGTGAACTTTTTACGCCTGTGTCCGAGTGTTCATTCTGGCAGCTGTGCGTTTGAGCCTCACTTGCCCTGAATCATGACAGAACGATCCAGCCAGGATCAAGGCTCAGCGAGCGCTCAGCCAGGCAAACAGTTGGCACTCTGGCACTTGGAGGCCATGGAACACCAGGTCATGTTTCTTTTTGACCAGTTTGAAACCATTACCCAGCAATTGGCCATCATCACCGACCACTTAGGTCAACTTCCAGGTGCGGCTTCTCCCCCTGCACTTGCTGCTCCGGCAGTGTCTGCCATCCGCAGGAACATCTCTGTTCCTTCACCTGTGCCCTATGGGGGAGAGGTGGGAGGGTGCAGAGGGTTTCTGCTCCAATGCCGGCTTTATTTTCAGCAGATGGGAGGGGAGTATAGGGATGATTTGGCTAAGGTCCATTTCATAAACTTGTTGCTGCAAGACCGGGCGCTTAAGTGGGCACAGTCTGTCTAGAGCAGCCTGGACGGTCCCCTATACACATACGAACGGTTTGTGTGGGAATTCTCCGAGGCATTTGACCATACGGAGAGTGAGGGGAACATAGTCAGCCAGCTGATGGGACTTCGACAGGGAGACCGGTCTGTTGCCGATTTCTTCTTCAAGTTCCAGGTCGCTGCGGCCGACTCCGGATGGAATGACGCTGCCCTGCACAGCGCCTTCCTCTGGGGTCTGGAGACGCACCTCCGCAACGAGCTGGCTATTCACGCGTCCCCCTCCTCTCTGGATGAAATGATTGTGCAGGCTGTGGCCCTAGATAACCGGTTTAGGGAGCGTGCGAGGGAGCAGAAGGCCGCTGCTTCCCCATTCACTTCATGGCCATCCCCCCAGCCTCTGATGCTGTTCTGCCGGCGTCGGTACCGGAGCTGATGGACCTCGGCAGGGTCCGTCTGACTCCGAGGGAACGCCGGCGTCGCAAGAGCGTGGGGGGGGGGGGGTATTTATTACGGGGTTCCAGGTCACGCGATCTTGAAATGCCCGATTCAGCCCGAAAGACCCGGCCCGTCAGTCGCCATGGGGGGTCTCGCGGGGGGGTCTTCGCAAAATTCCCTAACCATTTTGAACTCACGGCCCTCATTCAGTGGCAGGAGCCACTGCCAGGGACAGACTAAGGCTGCAGCGCGTCGTGTGCGCTGCTGAGAAGGTGATCGGCTGCAAGCTCCCATCCCTCCAGGACCTGTACATCTCCAGGACCCGGAGGCGTGCAGGCCGGATCATAGCCGATCCCTCACACCCTGGTCACGTACTGTTTGCCCCCCTCCCCTCAGGTAGAAGACTTCGGTCCATTCAGACTAAAACCTCCCGTCACATGAACAGCTTCTTCCTCTCTGCCATCAGACTGCTGAACACTAAGTGACTTATTAGACTCTCGTGCACTATGTACAGCAGCTCAACCAGACTCATGTCAATTATCACTGTTTTCTTTTTGCATTACCGACTGCACTATGTGGTACTCCACAATATCTGCTGCTCGCTAATATATTTAAAAATTGCTTGACTAGTAATACTTATTCATATTCTACATTTTATTGCATGTATACAGTGATCCCTCACTTATCGCGGTTAATGGGTTCCAGAACCAACCGCGAAAAGTGAAAAACCGTGAAGTAGCGTCACCCCTAATGATGTCACCCATAAATAATACGTACGTTCATTCTCTCACTCTCTCTCTCATATGATACGTGTGTGTGTGTGTGTGTGTGTAAGTGTAAGTGTACATACATACGTAGATGTAAATAAAATGTACATAAATGTTTTTAGAACTCTTTTATTCTTATAACAAGATAAGTAACTCAAGATGAAGATGATTTACTGCACAGGTTAATGAGAGCTTTACTGCTCCTCAAGTGACGCCTCATCGTCAGGTGCTAGAGGCGCAGGATCGTCAAGGGCAGCTTCCGATAGAGCTGGAGAAGCTGCAGGAGGCGGCGTAGTGGCTCGACGGGAAGACTATTTTGCACAAAAAGGCACAAGAGAACAGCGAAAAGTTCCACGCGGCGAGACTAAGCAACACGAGCGATAAAGAACAATGAATGCGGTCTTCCTTCGCTGGGTATGGGCGCTCGGCAGGGAGAGAAGCTGGGTAAAACGTCTCGGCCAATCAGCTTGCGTGATTCCCGAGCCAAGCCAACACGAGAACAGCGAACAGAGAGGTGGATTTTGAGTTGTGCGGGCTCTCCGTGTTGATACCTGATGTTCTAATGTAGTCTCCCTGCCTTCTGCTAGCGCCCGCCCATTTTTTCTCAATTTTGAATTTTTGATGAATATTTTTGAAAAATCCGCGATGCACTGAGGGCGCGAAAGGTGAAGCGCGAAGTAGCGAGGGATCACTGTAGTTTTTTATTTCTATCATTATTTTTATCATGTTTAATGTTGCAGCATTGCACCGAGACAAATTCCTAGTTTGTGTACTACATGAACAATGGCAATAAATCTGATTCTGATTCTGATTCTGATTTCATTCAGTTGCCAGGGGCCGAGTTCAAAACCTCTGCTCTGAATGATTCAGGAGCGAAGCAGAATTTCATTCAACTGGCCATTGTCAGAAAATTTCAGATATCCACCAGGAATGTTTCAACACCCTTAAGTGTCTCGACGGTTTCAGGCAGCAGCATTGCGGCGGTCACCGAACAGACTGAGCCCGTTTCGGTCATCTTGTCCGGTAATCACCACGAGATTGTTCAGTTTTATATTCTGCCTCAGTCCACCACCACCATGATTCTGGGGTATCCGTGGCTCCACATTCACAATCTAATTATAAACTGGAGTCAGGGCTCCATTTTGTCCTGGAGCCCTTTTTGTCTGTCATCATGCCTCCGATCGGCTGCATGCTCACTCTCTCTCCTGATCTCCTCCCCTCCAGCTGAGCCGGTGAATCTCAACTCCGTGCCCGAGGTTTATCACGACTTAGTGGAGGTCTTTAGCAAGTCCAGGGCACTTGCTTTACCACCTCACCGGGCTTATGACTGCACTATCAACCTGCACCCGGGTGCAGGGCTGCCATCCAGCTGGCTCAACAGTTTATCTGGGCCGGAGAGGGAGGCGATGGAGACACTTCCGGCTCTTAGAGAGAGGAGACGCTTTTTCCTCTCCTCCTCTCCTCTCTTCTCCTCTAATATTCCCTGCTTGCGACGTCTGTGTCTTTCACTCTTCTTCTGGCTGAATCTTAATCCAAATGGAAATCATGGATCTGGAAAAGCGGCTTATATGCGATTGTCACCACTTTAAAAGAAGAAGATCGGGTCAGGGGGAACCCAACAAAGACTCATGGTATTGGAATTCATGTGTCTGTGTGATTCGACTGATGATTGAAATGATCACAGGATTTTCTGTTTGGCCTTGGAGTTCCTGGTGTATCGAAATTATATTTGGGTGAGCTAATCAAATGCAGACCCCGGCGTAGCTCCCTCAACAAATTCAACAATTCGTCCAACTGGGGGGGGGCACTGACTGACAGCGGTAAATAGGATTAACATGGAATTACCACCTGGCATGCATTGAAGAGAGAACGGACTCTCTTGGACATGTTTACCCATGTTCGGTAGGTGGATTACATCTGGGGATCGCTGAGTGCTCTCCAGAGAATGATTCTAAAGCATGATTCAAGCCTGTTTGAAATTGAAGCACAGAATGAAGAGAGGAAAATTCTATTCTCTGAGTGCACTGTGCAGATTTGACCTTGTGTTTTGGTGCCCCTGTTTACATTCCTCCTCGATGAAGGATAAGGCTGAAGAAGTGGCTAACCCAAACAATCGACACAATCGCTGTTGTTTCAGCAGACTGGACTCTCAAGGACAGTGTACCATGTGTCTTCAACTCGCCACCTGCAAGCAAGACAGAGAGACTCTGGACTTGCTTATAGATCACATGATTAACATCCATCCACTGCCAGGAGGCGCCCTCTGCTGTTCACTAGCGATTGACACACCTACACTACATTGCATACAACATTACAGGACTGATACATTCACTGATATATAAACATACACTGACTCTCTCAACTCTTGTTTTGTGTGATCTATTGTCTGCTAATTTATATGTGCATTAGAGAGTTTTTTTCTAGGTAATCACAATTTTGGTCATATAATGAGCTTTATTTTGATTAACAATGCTTTTTTCTCTCTGCCAATTGTGTTTCCCTACCCCCCCCTTACCCCTCCCCCTCTTTACCCCCCACTGTATGACAGGCGCCTTGCACGGCTGCCGCGTCATTGGGATGCGCTTATCTAACGCGCCCAATGTCAAGTCAAATTCCTCGTATGTTTACTTGTGTTTCCTTGTAAACGTGCTTGGCAATAAAGTTCATTCTGATTCTGATTCTGATTCTGAGACCAAAATAAAAGACTCCCTCAGCGCCGGCATTATTCATCCATCATCCGCCCCTCGGTGCTGGGTTCTTTTTTGTAGGGAAAAAGGACGGGACATTGCGGCCGTGCACTGATTACCGTGAGCTTAACACGATTACCCGTAAGGATAAATATCCGCTGCCCCTTCTTAACTCAGCGTTTGAGCTACTCCAACGGGCACGTTACTTCACCAAGCTTGACCTCCGTAATGCGTACCACTTGGTCCGTATTCGTGAGGGAGACAAGTGGAAAACGGCATTTAAAACACCTCTGGGCTATTTTGAATATTTGATCATGCCATTCGGGCTGACCAATGCCCCTGCCGTCTTCCAACGGTTAATTAATGACGTCTTACGGGACATGGTGAACCAGTTTGTTTTTGTGTATCTGGATGATATTTTGATTTTTTTTCCCGCACTCTGGAGGAGCACGTAGCCCATGTTCATTCCATTCCGCAGCTCTTATTGGGGAATCAGCTTTTTGTGAAAGTAGAGAAGTGCAAATTTTCCACTCGCTCTACTTCATTTCTGGAGTTCATCATCACCGAGGGCGCGTTAAAGGCCGATCTGGCAAAAATCAAGGCGGTAGTCCAGGAAGGACCCCCAACGCTTCCTGGGCTTTGCCAACTTCTACCACCGATTTAACCATGACTATAGTAAGGTGGCACAACCGCTTACGCAGTTGACGTCGACCAAAAGCCCATTTTAGTGGTCCGAGGCAGCTGAACAAGCTTTTGTGAGCCTGAAAGGCTTGTTCACCAATGCACGCATCCTGGCGCAGGTGGATCCTTCCGCACAGTTCGTGGACAAAATGGATGCTTACGATTCGGTGGTGGGCGCTGTCGTCTCCCAGCGCTCCAGCTCCGACCAGAAGCTCCGCCCATGCGTGTATTTCTCCCAGTGGCTAATGCTAGCCAAGAGGAATTACATTGTTGAGGATCATGAACTGTTGGCCATTAAGCTGGCATTGGAGGAGTGGAGACACGGGCTGGAGGGAGCTAGCCAACCAGTCATTGTCTGGACCAATCATAAAAATTTAGAATACCTTCAATCGGCCAGACGGCTGAATTCACGGCAGGCTCGATGGGCCTTGCTCTTTAATAGGTTCAATCTCTCCATCTCATACCAACCAAGGTCTTGTAATGCCAAGGCTGACGCTCTCTCACGCCAGTTTTCTCATGACTCCTCCTCCTCCACCACTTCCTCTGCAGCTGCTGCATCTCCCCCAGAGACTATTCTCCCCTCCTCCTGCTTTCTCGGGACACTCTGAGGAGAGGGTCCAACAGGCTCAGTCATCAGAACCCATCCCAGAGTGAGGCCCGCCTGACCGGCTGTATGTCCCCTCGTTGCTATGTGGAGAGGTGATTAAGTGGGGGCATACTAGCTTTTTGCCTGTCATCCCGGCATCTCCCGGACTATAGAGCTGCTCACGAGAGCATTTTGGTGGCCTGCACTCATAGATAGATAGATAGATACATACATACTTTATTTCAAACAAAAAAGTAAAAAAAACAAAACAAAAACAAATGACAAGTGCGACAAAGTGACAGTATACAGTGCTCGAAAGGGAGAAGGAAGAAGTGAACACTTATTAACTCCAACTCCTCTTTTCCATAAATACAACCCATGTGAAATATATTCAATTTACCAAATTTAAGACCCCAAGTAAACAATTAACTATATTTTGTACATATCAACATTAACACCCATCCATCCCAACATACATACAGTCCATACATCAAAACCAGCCCCAAACCACACAGATATACACAGCACTGTCCTACCCACCATTCCATAGTGTCCCAGAGTGAGCGTAGTGAATCGTACATATAAATACTACCCTTCTAACATATATTGTTTAAGCAAATAATGTTTATACCCATTTTTGAATTGATTTCTGTTAGTACATAGTTTCAGTTCCAGCTCCAGACTGTTCCACAAATCCACCCACCAGACAGATATGCACATACTTTTCTTAGTTGTTCGTATCTTCGGTTTGGTAAAGTTTAAGTCTCCTCTCAAATTATAATCATTGTCTCTTTTTTTGAATATTTTTTGTATATTAGTTGGGAGTTGATTATTAATTGCCCTGTACATGAGTTGTGTTGTCTTAAATTTAACTAAATCCATGAACTTTATGACATGTGACTTTAAAAACAATGAATTGGTATGGTCTCTATATCCTACCTTATTTATTATCCTTATAGCTTTTTTTTTAGTAATGTGCATATTGACTGTAGGTTGGTCTTGTAGGTGTTTCCCCAGACTTCTACACAGTAGTTAAGATAAGGTAGAAACAGTGAATTGTACAGTAAGAACAATGATTTATAGTCCAAGCTGTGTCTTGTCTTCCCTAGTATCCCTATACATTTTGCCAACTTGGCCCGGATGTGACTGATGTGAGGTTTCCAGCAGATTTTATTGTCTAACATCACCCCCAGAAACTTATTTTCCTGTACTGTTTCTATTCTGGTATCATCTATTGTTACCATTATTTCATGATTTATTTTATAATTTCCAAACAACATAATCTTTGTTTGTTTGTTTTTTTCAGATTTAGAGATAATTTATTTTTGTTGAACCACTGCGTTAACCTTTTCATTTCAGTTGTGACCACCTCTAAAACCTGCTGCAAATTCTCACCAGTGCAAAGGATATTTGTGTTATCCGCAAACAAAATAAATTTCAGAATTTTTGATACTTGGCATATGTCATTTATATACAAGATAAAGAGTTTGGGTCCCAAAACTGACCCCTGGGGCACACCACAAGTGATGTTGTGTGATTTGTGCACATCAATTTGTACAAATTGTTGTCTGTTACTTAAATCAGGAGGAATGTGCAGGAGTTCGTCAAGGCCTGTCACATCTGCGCCACAAACAAATCGGACTCTTCTCCCCCAGCTGGCCTTCTCCATCCTCTCCCAGTGCCAAGTCGTCCATGGTCACACATAGCTTTGGACCTTGTGACGGGTCTCCCTCCATCCCAAGGCAGCATGGTGATCCTCACCATCGTCGACCGGTTCTCCAAGGCCATCCGTCTGGTCCAAAAATTACCATCTTCCATGGAGATGGCCAACCTGGTGATGCAGCACGTCATCCGGCTGCATGGAATCCCACTGGACATTGTCTTGGATTGGGGGCCACCGTTCACATCCCAAGTGTGGAGGGCGTTCTTCCAGTTTTTGGGTGTCTCTGCGAGCCTGACATCCGGATACTATCCGCAGAGTAATGGTCAGGCCGAGCAGGCCACCTTAAGGTGCATAGCATCCAGGAGCCCTTCCACCTGGAGTTCCCACCTGACTTGGGTGGAATATTTGCATAATTCAGCTGTCTCCTCCTTCACTGAGCTCCCGCCGTTCGAGGCCTCGATGGGCTATACACCACCTCTACTACCAATGGCAGAGAGGGGTCTCACCATCCCATCCGTGGAGGCCCATGCGTGCCAGTGTCGCCATCTGTGGAGGGCCACAGGAGAAGCCCTCCTCCGCTCTGCGGAGCGCTACCAAGGTTATGCCACCCACAGACGCGTGCCGGCGCCAAAATACACGGTGGGACAGAAGGTGTGGCTGTCCACCAAACAGATCCCGCTTAAGATGGAGTCACGGAAGCGCTCCCTCCGCTATCTGGGCCTGTTCACCATCAAGCGGTTGATCAACAATGTTACCGTTCTGTTGGACCTGCCACCTTCTATGCGGATCCACCCGACGATCCACATCCCCCGCATCAAGCCCCTCTCCGCCAGTCCTCTCTGCCCTCCTCCAGACCCCCCACCGCCCCACCGGGTTATTGACAGCCAGACAACTTATACAGTGGAGAGGATCCTGGACATCTGTCGATGGGGTCGGGGTGCCAGTACCTCATGGAAATGAAGGGGCACGGGCGGAAGGAGAGGTCCTGGATCCCGGGGTCCTACATCCTGGATAAGCAGATGGTGCAAGCATTCCGTCGGGCCCATCCCCGCAAGCCCAGTGGGACGCCAAGAGGCGCCCCTTGAGAAGGGGGCACTATCATGATCCAGTGAGCAAGCTCCTCCTCCCCTCCTGTTCCTGTCAGCTCCAGAAGATCAGACACACCTGCGTGACTACACACCTGCTGCGTCCTGATTACCCAGCATATTTAAGAGCCAGCGTGTGGAGCATCCATCGCTGGATTGTTAGGTTTGCTACCGTGAAAATGTTAAGGCACTTAAAACATTATTCTTACCGGTTGGTCTGTGTTTTGACTCCTGTGTCCTTCCGTCTCCCAGGTTTGCTGCCACCCATAGGTGTGTACTCCGGAGCTGATCACGCTCGCCTGACCAAGACGTCAGACGTCCACCCAGGTCACCGTACTTTCCCCTGTTCCCCTGATCCACGCAGGGGATCCCTGCTGAGCTCCTCTGCTCTCT
Organism: Pholidichthys leucotaenia; assembly: GCA_020510985.1. Taxonomy (NCBI): domain Eukaryota; kingdom Metazoa; phylum Chordata; class Actinopteri; order Cichliformes; family Pholidichthyidae; genus Pholidichthys; species Pholidichthys leucotaenia. The sequence goes on from CM035843.1 coordinate 32,557,734, forward strand.
GAGTAAGAGTGCTTTCCCATTATTATTCTCCCCTTTGGAAGATTCTGTCCCTAATGACCTCTGTCTTCTCTTTCCCCATAGGCTACATGCGCTCCAGTGGGCACCAGTTTGTGTAAATTTAAGTGTGCATTTTTGTGTTGCAGTTTTCTTTAGTTGAGCATCTTTATTTAGAGTTGTGTGTAAGTTTTATTTTTTACAATAAACTGGTGAACTTTTTACACCGGTGTCCTAGTGTTCGTTCTGGCAGCTCTGCGTTTGAGCCTCACTTGCCCTGAATCATGACATATAGTGTGTACTATGTGCTGGCACATCTCAGTAAATTACAATTACAAATATCACGACTTTTAATTTATTTTAAACACAATTACCAATATCATAAATTTATCTTTTTTAAGTTATGTTACATTAAAAACAAAAAACTTTCATGGTCTAATTTACTGAGATACACTCGTAGACTGTTTTAACCCTTATTGTGGCAAGATTTCATGGACAGATAGCGCCCCCACTGGCACAGGCGCAGCGCAGCGCCTGTCATTTATAATTTTTCTGCATTGATGTATGTGATTATTGTGTATATTTTTTATCTTGATTCTTTTTTCTAAAGCCCATCCAGGGACAAGAGTTGCAAATTAGCTAATAGCTATACACTCTATGTGCAACACATCAGATTAATTGTCTTTGATTAATTGTCTATGTTTATTGCACTGTCCCTGTCAAATAAACTAATCTACTACTACTACTCATGTGATGCTATATGATGTGGACAAAAACTCCCCAGTTGATTTAAGTTGTACAGAGGATTCCACCTCACAAGATGGCGGACACGTATAACTTACTGCTCTTGCCTTGGAGGACTTATGGCGGACATAGAACCATCCTGAAACCTCACCAGAGATGAAGTTTGTAAACAAATCTTGATCTTACTCGATCGCAAGACTGAGGAAGCAGACTGAGGAAGCATTTGCTCCCGAATTTGTCATGATTCTATAAAGAGATTATTTAGCTTATGAAGGTAAATATCTACATTTTGTTATAACAGAGGGTGGGCGAAGCTGGTTGATGTTCACCTGCTATCGACGCCATCACCATGTGATCGGGTAGAACAATCGCGCCGGTTCCATGTTGTCATATACGATAAATAGTGGCAGAATAAAAGCGAAATTGAGGTGGAATAATCATAACAGTTTCTGGATGTGAGGGGGAAAATAAAATGACAGACAGAAGAGAAAATAACCACCAGGATGCTGCAAAAGGACGAAGCAAGCGAGCTGCCCGGCCAGCGGTAAGTCTGACCAATTTCTTTGTTTGTTGACATTCTATTAATGTTCTGATTCATATACTTTGAAGAGAAGATAACAAAAAAAAAAACAAAACAAGAAATGGTGACAAAAAGCAAAACCATTCTTTGTGTAAATATGTCCGAAAGTCCATTTTTGACTGAAAGTTATGTAATTTTTTATGGCTGTCATGGCATTATGCAAATCAGATGCATAAATTTACTCCTATCTCAAACTTTGGATCATATTCTACATCTGTCTAATTGACAGTAAGCCATCATCTCTTACCACTTTCAAGTTATAGCCTTGGAAATCTCTGACATCTGAACTGAAAATTTTCTTGAAAAAAAATCTTGACCCCTAGGGGCTTATGGCACAACGGAGCACCTGTGCCAGTCATTGTGTCAACAGGAACATAAATTGTGAGCTACTTCATCTGTTACATGTTAAACATTATCACAGTACCCCGGCAATCCAGGCAAACCCAAAACAATATGGGTTGCCTCTGTTGGCTGTTACTTCAGTGGTAACTTGAGTCCAGTCTGCTTTCCCGTCTTGTGGCAAGGGGATAGGTTTTTGCGCACGTGTAATCTTTTTATTTGCTCCGGTCAGTTTCTCCGCTATGTTAATTTGAAGCAGGTGGACTTTCAAACTTGCGCGCTATCACAACTTGTGACGCTCCAACGTAACCCAGAAGGGCGAGTTCTTCAGCGAATGCACTCTGGGGGCTTCTTCTGCTTTTTCAGTTGAAATGCGGCAGTGGGTGACCACATGCACCCCCGCCTGGATGGCGACGCCACTACATTTCATAGAATAAGTTCGCACTGAAAAGGACTGCTGAGTTATCAATTAACTCTTTGAGTGCGTCTGTTGCCGAATTGCGACATAACCCCTAGTGGTCAAGAATGGTAAATATTTTTTGTCAATAAAATAGTTCAGATTTCCAAGGCTATAAATTGAAAGTGGTAAGAGATAATGGCTTACTGTCAATTAGAAAGATGTAAAATATGATCCAAAGATTCAGATAGGAATAAATTTACGCATCTAATTTGCATAATGTTGCAGCACCTCTTTAAATTCCATAACTCAGTCAAAACTGGATTTTGGAAGTATTTACACAAAGAATGGTTCAGTCTTTTGACACCGTTTTTTTGTACAGAGGTACCTCATCATCTTATCTTCAAAGTATATGAACAAGAAATCAGTACAATATAAAAAAAAAACCCCAGAAATTCCTCACTTACCGGTGGCTAAGGGGACTCGCTGCCGTGGTCGCTGCGTTTTCACCCATCGTGGTCATTATATTGTGTTCTGTCGGTCATTTACGCTCTCTTCCACATCTACAAAGTCTTATGATTATTCCACATAAATTTCGCTTGTATCTCGCAGCTATTTTCCACGTACAAAGCTGACTAAGTGACGGTGCATGATGACGAACGGCAGCCATATTAGCTTTCTGGGCTTAAATGCTAAAAACAGGAAAAAGAAATGAGGAGTTCTTCTTCTTTGGTGTATTATGTGTCAGCCATCGAGTCCTCTAACGGATGTCTGCCATCTTCTGAAACTGGAAGATCAGTACAAATCCTCAATGGAGCCGATCATGTCAGAATGAGATGACAGACGCAGTGCCGTGTTCTGCCACTAGGGGCACGCAAAATCTCACACTCAAAAGGTTAATTGACAAGTAATTTAATTTAGTTGACTAAATTATTATCGACAACGAATCGAAAGTCAATTAATCATTAGCATCTCTAATAGATAGATGTACTTTATTGATCCCAAACTGGAAAATTACACTCTAACAGCAGCATGACACAGTAGACGACCCAAACCAACAGAAATACACACAGCACAATCGAAAAAGGAGCTACTCAGGGAAGTAAAAATGCCTAGATAACTCTACATGCCACATAGACCACTACTAGGTTAAATAGATGACGATCCCCATGAGTCTATGGATAGTACTGACTGTAGAAAGAAGGACCCTAAGACACAGGGTGAAATGTGAGGTACTAATTAGACTGTAAGGTGCAGTATGACAGCAGAGTTATGATGAAAATTCCACATTAGAGTGAGTTATTGTACAGTGAAATGGCATGTGGCAGAAAAGATCTCCTGTACCTGGCCACTTGGCAGCGAAGCGAGGTATGGTTTCATGCCAAGAAAAAGTACTATAGATGCAATGTTTGCTCTAAGAGTTGATGGAGAAGTACAGAGAAGGTCAGAAGGAGTTGCACTGTCTTTGTGGATCTAGAGAAAGCATATGATAAGAGTGCCAAGAGAGGCAGTGTGGTACTGTATGAGAAAGTCAGGAGGGGTGGAGATGTATGTGAGGGTGGTACAGGACATGTATGACGACAGTGAGATGGTGGTGAGGTGTACTGTAGGAGTGACAGATGAGTTCAAGGTGGGGGTGGGGTTACATCAGGGATTGACTCTGAGCCCCTTCTTGTTTGCCATGGCGATGGACAGGCTGACAGATGAGGTCAGGCAGGAGTCCGTAGACCATGATGTTTGCAGATGACATTGTGATCTGTAGTGAGAGTAGGAAGCAGGTGGAAGAGATCCTAGAGAGGTGGAGTTATGCTCTGGAGAGAAGAGGAATGAAAGTCGGTAGAAGCAAGACAGAATACATGAGTGTGAATGAGAGGAAGGCAGGTCTAGTGTTGATGGTGGAAGCAGTAGAGGTTGTGAAGGTATATGAGTTTAAATACCTGGGATCAACCATTCAAAGCAATGGAAAAAGTATGAGAGAGGTGAAGTAGAGACTGCAGGCAGGGTGGAGTGGGTGGAGACGAGTGTCAGGGGTGATTTGTGGTAGAAAGATAGCAGCTAGAGTGAAAGGAAAGATTTACAAGACGGTAGTAGTGAGACCTGCTATACTGCATGGTTTGGAGACGGTAACACTGACAGAAAGACAGGAGATGGAGCTGGAGGTGGCAGAGTTGAAGATGCTAAGATTCTCATTGGAAGTGACTAGGAATGACAGGATTAGAAATGAGTATATCAGAGGGACAGCTCAGGTTGAGCGGTTTGGAGACAAAGTAAGAGAGTCAAGGCTGAGATGGTTTGGACATGTGCAGAGAAGGGCTAGTGGAGATATTGGACAAAGGATGTTGAAAATGGAGCTGCCAGGCAGGAGGAAAAGAGGAAGACCACAGAGAAGATTTGCGGATGTAGTGAAGGAGGTCATGGAGATGGTTGGTGTTACAGAGGAAGATGAAGGGATAGGGTGAGATGGAGGCAGATGATCCACTGTGGAGACCCCTAAAGGGAGCAGCCGGAAGAAGAAAGAATGAGTACTTTCTGACACCTCTGCTGAGACAGATCAGCTGATATATGATGATTGTCGAATGAATGGCAACTGATTTGTCATCACAATCTGTAAAACAATTTACCCAGAACCATCAAGTAGTGACAGATTCCCAGATGGATATGGCACTATAGCATTTAGAAATGTACATGTTCCTAATAGAAGTATTGACTCACAGTTGGCAAACCAGCAGAGCAGCTTACTGTAAAATCACTGTAACAGACACTGAGATCTATGTCAGCTTTGGCTACTTTAGTTGGAATATCTGGGCAGAAAATGCACTGCTCTGCTCCCCCAAGGGAGTTAGACACAAAAGCAGACGGAGAGAGTTGTGCCAAACTCGGTCCAAAAATATACACCTACTCCACTCTCTTTGCTGAGATTTTAAAACCCGTGTGACACCTTCAATTCTGCTCCAGTCAGCACTGGATGTCTGAGTAGTTGTTTGACTGTGGATGGTGTCCTGCGATAGAGCTTTAGGGAGACTTTTGGCTTTTGATATTTTGGACAGAATATAGTTTATTTTCTGCATTTATTTTTCATTTGGTCTGTATTCTTGTAGCTGATGTGCAAACAGCTTGTGGTTTTTCCCCCTTAGGAAATAGTACATATACAGTACATCCACTAAATACACAGACTCTTCTCTACTGCTGGATGCGTATTTTACTTTTTTATAAGAGTTTATATGGAATTATTAAGTGTTTAATTTCTATTAAACATGAAAAAACTATACCTAAAATATTATGAATGTACATAAACGGTATGTTGCTTTCACAAAAACAGCCACCATAAATTATTCTGCTAGTACTTTGCCATTAATCTTTGTATTCATATAAACATCAGACCCTTTGGATGTGAGGCAAGAACAGATCATGGCAGGTGTGCATCTCACATAACATCCTGCCTGGACAAGAAAAGTAAGACATCATTACACTCAAATTCTTTTAAAGTGACACACCAAAAATCTTTTTTTTCTTGTTGACATGTCTGTAATATGTTTTTTTATGACTTACAAGACATATCAAGAGCAAAATCACTTAAGCCCCGCCCCCTGAAAAAAAGTGAGTTTAGACGGAGCGATTTTGGTGATGTAGCTATGTACAGCCGCTGGCATGTCTGTAGTGTTGAGCCAATCAGGCCTCTCTGGCCTAACTGAAGTTAGCCTCCAGGCACCAGCACCAGTTAGCATTTTTGGTCAGCTGTTTCGAAAACTTGACCCAAATTAAGATGGGTTTTACCATTAGGCTGCGTGTCCACCAAATGCGTTTTTTTGTCGCCCGACTGCCCTGAACCTCTTTTTTACAGCACTTGTGCAGTGAGTTCTGGAAAACAAAGTCTGTGCCCTGTATCCTAGCAACAACTTGTCACTCACAGCTCACCACTTTCGCTTTTCCCATGGTCAGACTTTCTACATATTTTTTAATAGCAGTCTTTAAATAACAAGGAACAGGAAATGTATTCTGACACTGGCAGCAGCTCTGGTTGCAAGATATGATGACATGGAAAGAAAACAGGAATCTGGGTACAGACATCAACCGGATTTGTACAGGAGAACCGGACACCAAACTTGTACAGGAGTTGCACCCATTTCAAGGAGTATTTTAGATTGACTAGGAGTCATTTTGAACTGGTTTTGGAGAAGATAGGCCCGTCAATTTCTCGGATGCAGACTAATTACTAATTACCCTTCTGAGGTGAGTTGTCTATAGTCAAAATCTTGTTTAAATATTTTTACATCTATTTTCATAAAACTCACGCTGAGATATGCTCAACACATGGTTTCCTAAACTCATAGACGACTGTTGGGAAATGATCACATTTCACATGGGAGGTATTTCCATTTTTTTGCAGTCATGAACTACAAATTCACATAGCATCCATATTATCCACCACAATAAACTTGGAAGAAATATGACCATGACAAAGGCACAAAAGCTCACCTGGCACGTCGACAGATGTGGACACATTCCTCCAAGCATTTGCTTTCAAATTTTGATCATGATATCCTTTTAGTGTCAGATCAAAAAGTACCGGGTTGTTTGATGCAGCAAAGTTCAGCCTCTCCCCCGTCATCCTACCGTTCTCATCTTCCTGTACCGGCATCCTATGTCCCGCCCTTCCTTAATTCTGATTGGCTGCTTAGAAAGGTCTGACATTGACAAGTGCAGCTGTAGTCTGACAAGTTGAACGTTTTTCAGCACTGAGCGCACTGAGCGCCACGACAAAAAACAGTCACAGCCGAGAGCGACCAGTGTTGTAAATGCTGAACTACATAAGATAAGATAAGATAAGATAAGCCTTTATTAGTCCCACAATGGGGAAATTCCAGGATTGCAACAGCACAGGGATAGCAACACTCAGCAATAATTTAGAAGATAAGAAAAGAAGAGCAGTGAATATACATATGTACACATAAATATATATACACAGTGCGGAGCATTGTAGCTAGATGAAATAAACAGCATAACCGTCTACTTAGTTATCCTACATAGTATGACTATGTACCCATACATACTGTCACCCTCTGTAGCGACTGATATTGTCCTAGTTGTACACTGGAGGGGACCATTTGTGTAAGTCTGCTGCGTCTTTTGCATTCAATACTATTAGGTCGTCACGTTTTTACATAGAGAATGAATAGAAAATAGTCGCCCACAGTGGGGAAAAAATGCATTTGGTGGACACGCCCCCTTAAACAGCTTTTAAGGACCGATGAAGTTTCAGTCATTATCCTGGGCCACCATGCATGCAATTGGGCATGTCCTTCAACTGGTAAGTCTTTTTATCACAGGATTTATACTGTTTAATGTGGAGCTAGCCACTATTATCCTTGTGGGATATGGGTTGGGTCTAGTCACCATTTCTGGCATTTGAAGGGGGGGGAGTGAAAAGATTTTGACATGAAACCGTAAGACAATGAAATGTTTTGTTTGCAGAAAAAAATGGCATAAGATACCATTCTAGACAACAATCTTTACCAGATATGGTTAATATTCAACTAAAATATCCAAATCTAATGACAGCCAAAAGCTGTTGCATTATTATGATCTTACCATAATCATAAGGGCATTTCAAGAAGTAACAGTGGACCATCTTAACTTTTTAAAATAAAACAGCTGCTCTGAATTATGAAGATGTCTACTTCACCCACTGTTAACTGCACCATTGCTTCTCCAACACATTACACAGTGACTTGAAGCACCTCCCTGTGTGTGTCGCACATGCACCCTAAGGGCATACTGCAAGAACTACTGTCAACTACAGCTCAGGATAAGAAATATGAACAATGTCTTTAAGCTGAGGAAGTGACAAGGTAGTACTAGGCACCAGAACTAAAATGACATACTAACAAGATGAGCAGTATTTTACAAAAGCAGCTGGTAAACTGCTCTGACAACAGATGCAAAGACTCAGTACTTCTGTCAAAATTAGTTTTGACAGCTAGATGAGAGGAAAAACACGTTGCATTATAGATGGAAAACTGGAGATGATTTCTGTAAGTATTGCAGGAAATTTCTTTGTGAATCCTGAAATTCTGAGGGCCCTAAAACATGCATTTGCATCACGGCACCTAAATACCTCTAGATTGTGCACCCACTTTACACTGCAAGGAGAGAACTCATTTAAAAGCAGTGTGACAGGTGTAATCCCAGTGCATTGGTAAGTTGGTGCATTTTCTCTCAACGTGCTTTTGATACGCAAAGAGCAGGTCTATTGTCAGTAGTGCAGTCAATCGCTATTTAAGCAGTGTGTTTTAAAATCGTTGGGGTAGACGTACTGATGCGGACACGCGAGGAAACACTCAAAGGATGTGACGGAATTTTCCTTATATGTAAAAGTTATAAACTAATCAAACTATTGTCACTTGTCATTTTAATTTTCATATGATGACACCCTGATAACTTTTTATTCCAACCACATTTTCTTCTGTGATCTTCAGTGATCAGTGAGATCATTGACTTTTGTAACGGATTCCTATTGGACTGAACCAGGATGCTTAAAGAAAGAAGCTAACTGAATCAAACACACCATGCTGAAAAAGGATGACTTGTGAGTGACAGACCCATTTCACCAGTGCGATGACCTGAGGTGTCACATGCTGCAGCCAAAGGACATTATGTGCATAAATGACATATGCCAGAGGCTTAGACATAGCAGCCCTAACCGACACAGCAGGAATGGGGTCAGGCTGGTTAATGCAACAAATACAAAACAATCTGAACATGCAAGACTTATTAGATGTACCAGCACTATTCAGCAGCAGTATTCCTCCAAAGAATCTGGTCAGGGGAGCTAAGCAACACCTGCACAGATTTACTCTTCCATTTTCCCCTTAAACTTCTAAAAATGCACCAATTCTACTCAAATAAAACCACTCTTTTGAATACTCTTATTTTTTCAGTGTTGACTTGGATTTTAGTGGGGCTAGTCCACAGTTCATTAGACTCGAATGGGTCTGAAAGTGGTCAATATTAATGTCTCCATTAAAAAAAAGCAATTGCTTAAACTTGTTTCTAGATGGATGCATTTTTGTACACAAACAGAACACAGTTTTCCATAACTATATCACTATAGCAGACTTTTCTTTACTGGTAACTAATATCAGTTGTTTTATGAACTATTAAAAAGGACAATGAACTGGATGAAGACAGGAAATGTGAAAATAAGCTGAATAAATGAGACTTCGGCATGTCGTCAGGCCCAGAAAAGAATCCAGCATGCCATTATTCATTTTAAAAAGTTCTTAGATAGAACATTACTAAAACTGAGTTTCCATTCATTTAATAACACAGAGGTCAGTGAATGCATTAATCACATTAAAATGCTTCTCTCTTCAGTATCAATCTCAGCCCCCCACTACACTCAACTATGATGTCAGTGCTATAAGCCTACATAACTGTCAATGTTTCTGTGGCATTTTCTCATAAAATGCAAACAAAGTATCTAAGACTAAAAGGATTACACACAGCAGCTCCTGATTAAAGGCCTTGTGGTAATCAAAGAGAGATAAAATCATTTGGATAAAAAAATTACCTAAAGCTGCTTTAATCACATTTTTTATTAACAGTTTAAGCTAAATATGAGAGGGCAAACAGTAAAATATCCATCCGTACTGTTCCCTTCAAGCTATCTAAAGCACTTTAGCATCATTTAACTGATGTTTTCCTTTTAGGGTCAAAACTTTTTTACCACTTAGGTTTACACTCACCACTTTTCAATCTTGCTTCCAGCAGCAGCAGGCAACAAAGTAGAACTGATAAGCCCATGGTACACAACATGCCCAGCAGTAAAGGGGAGCGAATGTTAGCAGCAAAAGGCCCACAAACGTTTTTGAGAGGAAGTAGTGGAGACAAAACAACGATGAAGAGTGCACACATAAATAAAATTCTCAGTATTTTAAGACATGGATCATATACCCTTATAGACATCCAGTCATTTGCAGTATGTGCATGTAATTTCTCTCTTCAACACAGTTCTCTTAGCATGGAAGGTTGAGGACTCTTGATCACTTTTTCTACACATATTTCATATTCAAAAGTATGGAAATTGAAGCAGGCTGGTTTGGGTGCATGCCCATGACCCTCCAGCTGTGTGGCTTTAATACACTGTTGGACTCTTGCCATAGCTTGGCAGCATGCCAAAACTAGTTAGAATTTTCAACCCTATAAGATCAGAGTTGTAATCAAAGTCTGTCTCAATATACTGATAATGGAACCTTTGTATGGTTACTGTCTTTTTTCATATTAATAATTACTGATTCATGCGTTCTTAATTATCAGTCTCATGCTTTCACTTTTTCCTTTTTGCTATGGTGGTACAGGATAAATTACGGTCACAAAGATTCTTATGAACAATGAGCTCGTAAGAATCTCCCAGTTCCTATGAATTCTGGAGTTCGCAGACATTCATGGAGGGGGGCATAGTTTCTTACGGCTGCCGTTCAAGTCGCAAGAGTAACTTGAGGCATTCTTGAGAAATGAGGTGCTTTTCTGTTGTATGATGGCCCTAGAGTTCTTATGCTCTTCATAAGGGTACCTTGGGCTCTTCCTACGGCGTACATACTGCCATCTTACAAAAATTTTTGTGCATCTCACATCACTTTCAAGTCGTTGGTAGGAAGATCTTACGACTTTCGACACATTTTGTTGGCACAAACGCCACATGTCCCAAAAGCCAGTTTATGAAGCTTGGGATCAGACCACCAAGGTCTTTGTCTTTGACCACCACCTGATCCACATAGCACCAGACCCCCATGCTCCCTCCTGCAGGTGGTGTGCCCACTGGAGGGCAGACCCATGTAATTCCTTTGGGCTGAGCCCAGCCAGGTCCCATGGGCAGAAACCTGGCCACCAGGTGCTAGCATCGAGCCCCTCCCCCAGGCCTGATTCCGGGGTTGGCCCCAGTAATGCCATACCGGGCGGGGTACTCGAACCTCGGATTCAGGAGGAGCAATGTGGTTTTCGTTGTGGCCATGGCACATCGGACCAGCTCTTTACCCTCTCAAGAATTCTTGAAGGTTCGTGGGAGTTTCCCCAACCAGTTTTGTGGACTTGGAGAAGGCATTCGACCACGCCCCTTGCGTTTTTTTGTGGGGGGGGGTGGTTCGGACTTGTTGTTACAAGCTATCTGGTCTCTATACAACCGTTGTGAGAGTTTGGTTCGTATTGCCAACCCTAGATCGGACTCGTTTCCAGTGAGAGTGGGACTCCGCCAGGGCTGCCCTTTGCCACCAATCCTGTTCATAATTTTTATGGACAGGATTTCTAGGCGCAGCCAGGGAACGGAAGGTGTCATGCTTGGTGACCACAGGATCTCATCTCTGTTGTTTGCAGATGATGTCCTATTGGCTTCATCCCCCAATGACCTACAGGTCTTACTGGAACAGTTTGCTTTTGCGTGTGAAGTGGCTGAGATGAGAATCAGTACCTCCAAATCCGAGTTTATGGTCCTCAGCCAGAAAAAGGTGGATTGTCCTCTCTGGGTTGGGGACAAGCCAAGTGGAGGAGTTTAAGTATCTCGGGGTCTTATTCATGAGTGAGGGGGGAATGGAGCGAGAGATTGACAGACAGATCGGAGCAGCATCTGCAGTGATGCAGACGTTGTACTAGTCTGTTGTGGTGAAGAGGGAGCTAAGCTCTAAGGCAAAGCTGTCAATTTACCGCTCAATCTATGTTCCTACCCTCACCTATGGTCATGAGCTTTGGGTAATGACCGAAAGAATGAGATTGCGGACACAAGCGGCTGAAATAAGCTTTCTCCATAGGATTGCTGGACTCACCCTTAGAGACAGGGTAAGGAGCTCAGACATTCGGGAGAGGCTCAGAGTAGAACCGCTGCTCCTCCACATTGAAAGGAGCCAGTTGAGGTGGTATGGGCATCTGATCAGAATGCCTCCTGGACGCCTCTCACTTGAGGTGTTTCGGGCACGTCCCACTCAGAGGAGACCCCGGGGCAGACCCAGGACTCGGTGGAGAGACGACATCTCCCAGCTGGTCTGGGAACGCCTTGGTATCCTCTCTGAAAAGCTAGAGCAAGTGGCTGGGGAGAGGGAAGTCTGGGCTTCTCTGCTTGAACTGCTGCCCCCGTGACCCGGACCTCCAGAAAAGTGGTAGAAGATGGATGGATCCATGGAATGGTGTACTTTTGCCTTATGAGCACCTCACTACCGCCTTACACATGCTGTACCAGTCTCTGTACAAACGGGTATTCGTACAGCATTTCTTACGACCTCTGAAAGGTGTTCTCAAGAACAACTTAAGGTGTTCTTGAGGCATGCTTAAGGCCAATATCTTGCATACTTCTTACGTTGTTCCCATGGCATTTGTATGGCCACCCTACAATGAGGGGTTTTCGTGGGGCGTTTGTAGAATTCTTGGACAAAACCATCGATCTGACCACGAACTTAAAAACAGTCTACGGGCACTGGATTCTCCTATGGCCACCTTAAGAAGGCCATACAAAATGGTCCAAAAATCGTCTGTACAATGTTCGCAGGAATTCATAAGGTTATTTGTGACCATAACATTACCAAACAAAAAGACCTTTCTGCAGTTCTGTCATCTAGTTTAACTTCAGGATTGATGTTTGTGTAAAGTTTCTATAGAGGCCACATCACTGCGCTTGATCAGCTGTCCGAGCAGACAACAATGCCGGTGGATGGAGGCGAGTAAAAACACGCCTGAGCATCTATTCACATGTATGAGCATACTCCAGTGGGAGACTGGGAAGCAAGTAAAATAATAGAAAAATTTATCGCTTTTTTATGTGTTAGACCCTGAGAAAATGGTTTACTTTACGTCATAAGTTAACAAAAAAGTGTATATCACTAAATTGGATTTAAGTGAACATCAAGAGGGCGTTTTCTCAACACTGTACTTTGCTGCTTTTACAGGAATGGAAACTTTTACAAAAGAATTCAAAACACATGATGCAACTTTAACAGTGCTGCATTTAATCTGACAATGGCCTGGAGAGAGGGGTGTGCTCATATGGTCGCAGCAGGCCAACTGATAATCCATTCAGTCATATCCGTTTTACACATGGTGGAACACACAAGCCAGGTGACACGGATAACCGTGCCAAAAGGAGCCATATTACATCATCTGTTGTTTCATATGGAGGTTTTCCAATGTGTGGGCCAGCTAATCGGAGATTAGACATTCAAAAAGGATTCCCCCCTCTGCTGATGTAGGTATGCTAAATAACACCACACATATTTGTCCTTGTTCCATATACAGTTATCTCTTTTATAATGCAAAATATGAAAATCATTGAAGCAAACTGTAAATTGTTAAATTGCAATCAAGCTTTAAAACACTATTATGTGCATGTGTGTGTGTGTGTGCGCGCGCGTGCGTGTACGCGTATGCGCACACACGCGCACGTACCTAACTTCTTTTGCAGTACTACTTGTGGGTAAACTGGGTGACTGGGCTTATTGTTATTCTATGAGCATCAGCTCCTATCCTTCACCCAACCGAGTCTTTACCCAGACAGTCTCTGTGCCTACCACCGAACACACACACACATGCACGCATGCACACACACACAAGCTCATCGCTGACTTATGTTTATTTCCTCAAACCCTAACTTCAACTGCCTTGTGTTCACTGTTCATCAGTCTAAACCTGAATGTAATTTCCCTGCAATGTGATGACCAGATTCATGTGCCCACAACATGAATAATACAAGTACGCACACTACGTATTGCTGCCAGGGCACCGGTTACTGTGGTAACGGTACATCCATCCTATTGGGCTAAGTCTTCACTGAACCCTATACCAGAGTAAAACCAAGGACTTATACTCTGGTATGTTTTTTTTAATTTACTTAGTCTGGTCATCTGCAAGATGACACGTAAAATAAAGCAACCATGTCTGCTGGGAAAACCATGTGAACAGGGACACAACATGATATATTGCTATGTAAAGTACTGACTATACATCTAAAAACTTTTCCCTTTGAAATTAATTCACTGTTCACCGATTTATTTCACTTCATTGTGATAACCTGTTTTATACATTTAAACATGCCACTGTATGGCACTGTGTCACGTTTCAGACTTGCAGTCAGTGTCTTGAATGAATCCTGTGTTCTTAATGTGCTCTGTTAAGGCCTAAAAGGCACATTTTCTCCTCCCCTTTTCCATCTTTAGTGACATTGTCCTGACGTCTATACAACTAAAGTGTCCAACTGCCCTCTGTCTGACCCTCCTCTGCCACTTTGTATGGCTCATAAACCTCTACGCCTTTTCACCCTCTTGCAAGCACACCACCGTCTACCCGGCACACTACCATGGGTACAACATGGGCCTAAGCCACTTCAACACAACTGAGTGACCAAACTCAATTACATGTCCCATTTATCTCTGCTGGGGCCGCCTAGGCCTGTGGCTCCAGTGTAAATCTCTGGTCCCAGTCAATAATCTATTCTACAACTCATCCAAGGGCCTTCCATTGTCATTAGATGTCCGTTTGGCAGAGGACAGATGAATGGGAGAAGGAGGATAGAATACAGGAAGGAGAAAAGTGAAGTGGTGGGAGGTGATGGGGGACCAAGAGACCAGAGACCATCCATCTACTCAACGATGTGTGGTCACCATTCATTATGAGCCTCAACGCAACCCACCATCACACATAGCCAGCATTAATTCCTAGCAGTGCTCTGGCAAAGGTCATGATGGGGCCCTCCTGTCTAGCCTGAAGTGTTTACTAGCCTTCAACAATGTTCAATCTATAGTACAGTACTACAGCATAGTATAGCCACTGGAGTGGTGGCTTAGAGGTAGAGCATCCACCCCACAACAGTGAGGTTGGGGTTCAAGTCCCGGCCGGGTCATACCAAAGACCATATAAAAATGAAACTTCCTGCTGTCCAGCCTGGTGCTCAGCAAAAATGGAACGGAGGAGGGAAATGTGGGCAGCAGTGGCTCAGGAGGTAGAGCGGGTTGTCTAATAACCGGAGAGTTGGCGGTTCGAACCCTGCTCTCGCCAGACATCCTGCCGTTGTGTCCCTGGGCAAGATACTTTAACCACCTTGGCTCCAGTGTCCTTGATACTGGGCATGAAGGTGAATAAACATTCGGTAGTGGTAGGAGAGGTCGTTGGCATGGATTGCAGCCACGTTTCTGTCAGTCTGCCCCAATGCAGCTGTGGCTACAGTAGTAAATGGCGTTCACTTTTTACACATCGCTGGATGACCAAAGTGCTTTACAGATCCTGCTATCCACCCATTCACACACTGATGGCAACAGAGCTGCCATGCACCAGTGCTGGCCTGACCGACCAGGAGCAACTGGGGGTTCAGTGTCTTGCTCAAGGGCACTTTGACATGCAGACTGCAGACAAAAGCAGGAATCAAACCCCTGACCCTCCAATCAGTAGTCAGCCACACTACACCTGCGCCACAGCAGCAAAATCCACCATTGTCTGTGGACTGAATGAATGATGTATCCATTGTAAAGCGTCTTTAAGTGTCTATGAAAAGCGCTATATAAATCTGATGCATTATTATTATGAGCAGGCTTTCAGAGGCAAAGTTAAGCAAGAATGCTTTATTGTCATAAAATCTGCAACCTTTCTGTACCGTTGGGAAAGACAAAGCTCTGAGATCCTGAGACCATCTGCCTCAGTCTGTTGGACAAGAACTGAGCTACAGCTGTCCAGCTATTTGACTACCAAACAGAGTAGCAGTGTTGGTGTCAGAAGGTGTGACTGTGTACCATAAACAGGGAGTTGATGGTAACCAACAGTAGTATCCAGTGTCAAACTAAAGATGTCACATTACACAGATAATTACAGCAGAAATAGCAGTGTGGGTTGCTGTTGTTCTCTTCCACAAACTCTAGGCAAAGCGATCTAATTAAACGATGAGAGGGCATATTCATCGTGTTGTCTGAGAGTCCACTGGTGATGGATGGGATAATGAGTTTCCTGAAGAGCAGCAGACTGGGATAATGAGTTTTATCCAGGAGAGGCTCACAGGGTGCTCAAGGAGGGCTGCTGCATCCCAAGTTGGGTGACAAACAACTCAAGATATTCTGTTGAGCGAGCCTGCAATCGAGGAAATGGCAGCATAGCTGTTGGGCAGCACAGCCTATTATTTTGTGTGACTGGCTGTTAAGGATGAAAACTGCCAGACGTGTTGGCACAGCAATTTTTGAAGATGATCATTCTGCATGATGGGGAGGCCGGCCTTTGGTATCAATCACAGACTGATTAAACGATGGTTCATTCTCAGTGTGTACAGTGGAGTCACTCGCAACAACCTGTTATTCCTGTAACAAGTTTTCCCTCGTCTGTTTTTTAACTGATGAAAAATACACAAGGACATTGAAGAAATAACCCTCCTTATATTGTTTCTGATTATAAAGACAGAGGGACAAAGTGGGTGGACCCTAGACTTAGAGATAAATTGTGGGTGATGCCAGAGACTTCTTACTACAGCGTGGTGGTCTAATAAGGATGTGTTTAAGGTAATTGCTATTCAGGGCATTCTGAAAAATAAATTCATTTTTGATGATCAATGACATTAAAAAGCACCAAGTTAAATTGTATTGGACAAAAAACAACTACAAGCAGCAGAAGTGTGAATCTTCAGTGGGCTCACAGTTCAATACAATTATGATTCAAGCATTAAAGATTTGAAAAAAAAAATCTATTTTTTTTAGATTTCTGCATTTATGGTACTTTTGTAATTCATGAAAGGAAAAATATTTAATTGGTGTGTGGATTGACTTCTAAATACATATATATTTTTTTGCTTTTCTATACAACTACTTTCTCAGGGAACAGGGGCACAAACCACTGGTTCCAGGAGGACCTGCAAAACACGGTCAAAACATGTTGAAAATCATACAGAAATGATGATGCACTAAACAAATGCAAAGTGGAGTGTATGGGACCAACTTGCCATGGTTGTCCAGTAACTGCGGAGAGGACTGGAGCTGCGCTGGCAGCACCAGCGGGGACTCAACCCCAAGCAGGCTAACAGCGTGGAGCCACCCTCCGGTCACGGACAGTCCAAGCTGTCAGCCCGGTGCATTTGCATCTCCGCCATGTCCGAAATGTACAATTGAACTGTCAGTTTCACTAAACAACCTTTTAAATTTTAGACATTACACAACATAGCTGCACAAGCACACGGGCAGAAGCCACTGGCTACTTGTACTCTCGTTGGCCAGCTGTGTGCCCATATCGCGATAAAAGACAGTGGAAGCGGCTGGCTCCGCTGCAGTGACAAAGTTAACAAGTCTGCACCCACGTGCGCACAACAACAGTTTTTGATGTCACAACATAACTTTATTGACAAGTAGAGGTTGGACAAATGACAATCGAGATTAGAGCTTCAGGTCACACACAGCGAGATCTTTAGCAGTAACGTTCTACAGCAATGCACAGGCCCACGTCGCAATGCAGCTAAGTTTCACGAAATGTCCACACTTCTAACAAGAAGATGAAATGCAAAAATCATAACGTTTCGAGTATTAAGAAAAAAATAGTAACTATTAAGGAAAAAACCACAATTAGCACCTTTCTGTCAGTCCTGGCGGAGTGTATGAGGGGGGCTGAAAAGTTCATAGGCTGAAAAGTTCATATTGGTCGAATTTGACCAAATGTGGTTTATTTTTCAACATAGTCTCCCCTTCGGTCCACATACTTCTTCCATCAGTGTTGCAGTGTTTGGATCCCTGTTGAAAAATAAACCACATGTGGTGAAATTTGACCTCTATGAACTTTTCAGCCCCCCTTGTACATTCATAAGACATTACTAAGACTTTTAACTCTTCACTAAATTGCGTGACTGCTGTTAAGGAGCATATTAACTTATAGATCCTTTTTCACCCATTAAAATTCTTAACCACTTAATCCTGTCAGTCACAGGGGAGGGGGGTACACATTCAACAGTACACCAGTCCATTACAGTGCCAACACAGAGAGACAGACAACCATTCACTCATCATCATACTTGTGGGAAATTTAGAATCCAAGTTAATGCCAGTTAACCTAACATGCACGTTTTGGATGAAGTGAGACACAAACAGCACACTCAGGTGGATTCCTCATCACAACAGGAGACACTTCAACCAGATTTAAAGGCCCTCCTACCAAAACTACACCAACATGCGGACTTTCCAACAAGAGGAGACAATCTGCTGGACATGGTGTACACAACCCACAAGAGAACATACAAGCCCCCCCCCCCCACATTGGGCTCTCTGATCACATCACCATCTTGCTAAGGCCTGCATACAGACTCAGAGTGAAAGCCATCAGACCAACTAAAAAGCAGGTACATGTGTTGCCTCCTATGCTCTGAAAGACTGCTTGAGCACTACATACTGGGACATTTTCAAACATGCAGCCAATCACAATGAACACACAAACATAGAGGAGTTGCAGGCTGCTGTAGCATAGATAGCTAAATAACAATAAGGATCTGTACTTCTATGCACTTTTCTAGTCTCAAAGACCACTCAAAGCGCTTCAATAGCACTAGCCCTGTATTCTAAGGGACTATCAGAGATGGATACCTAGAGACAATTTAGAATCCTGAGGTATTACGGTATTACTGCACATAGGACTGCTGTGTTTTTCATCTTTATTTTCACCACTGTAGTTGTTTTTATCCTTATCCCTTTGTAGCGACATTTAATTACAATGTACAAAGATTATTTAATTTATACCTAGAGGTGTATGTGGAGACGGAGGTTTACTTCAATTCCACGCACACACCAGAAAAACTCGTTTTTGGGGCACCAGTCCACAAGCTTGGACAATTTATTAATAAGTAATCTTTATACCTTCAATCATCCATCCATCCATCCATCTTCTACCGCTTTTCCGGAGGTCTGGGTCGCGGAGGCAGCAGTTCAAGCAGAGAAGCCCAGACTTCCCTCTCCCCAGCCACCTGCTCCAGCTATTCAGAGAGGATACCAAAGCGTTCCCAGACCAGCTGGGAGACATAGTCTCTCCACCGAGTCCTGGGTCTGCCCCGGGGTCTCCTCCCAGTGGGACGTGCCTGAAACACCTCAAGTGGGAGGCGTCCAGGAGGCATCCTAATCAGATGCCCATACCACCTCAACTGACTCCTTTCAATGTGGAGGAGCAGCGGTTCTACTCTGAGCCTCTCCCGGATGACTGAGCTCATCACCCTATCTCTGAGGGTGAGTCCAGCAATCCTATGGAGAAACTCATTTCAGCCGCTTGTATCCGCGATCTCATTCTTTCGGTCATTACCCAAAGCTCATGACCATAGGTGAGAGTAGGAACGTAGATTGACTGGTAAATTGACAGCTTTGCCTTAGAACTAAGCTCCCTCTTCACCACAACAGACCGGTACAACGTCCGCATCACTGCAGATGCTGCTCCAATCCGTCTGTCGATCTCTCGCTCCATTCTCCCCTCACTCGTGAACAAGACCCCAAGATACTTAAACTCCTCCACTTGGGGCAGGAGCCTGTCCCCAACCCGGAGAGGACAATCCACCTTTTTCCGGCTGAGGACTATGGACTCGGACTTGGAGGTGCTGATTCTCATCCCAGCCGCTTCACACTCAGCAGCAAACCGTCCCAGCAAGAGCTGTAGGTCATTGCTGGATGAAGCCAACAGGACAACATCATCTGCAAACAACAGAGATGAGATCCTGTGGTCACCAAGCATGACACCCTCTGTTCCCTGGCTGCTCCTAGAAATCCTGTCCGTAAAAATTATAAACAGGATCGGTGACAAAGGGCAGCCCTGGCGGAGTCCAACTCTCACTGGGAATGACTCCGACCGAGTGCTGACAATACGAACCAAACTCTCAGACCGAAATTAGTCTCAAATATTCGTGAATTCTACCGGGTGACTTTAGAAACAAACACAGGAAAAGAAATCAATAGAAACTTCCATATACCATTTACAGTTTTAATGATCAGACTCAGATTAAATGACATTATATTCAACGGATTTGTTGGTAAAATGAAATGACCAAGTGTTAAGCATCACATTCAACTTGTAACTGATCATTGAGCAACAGAGTGTAATCACATTTGTGAAACCAAGGAAACCTCAGTATGAATTTGTAACTGTGATGAAAATGGAGACTGAAATAACTGTAACAAAAATATGAAGAATATTGGACGCAAATTTTATGAAGAAAATTATAAAAGCTAATTATACGGAAAAGAAATTCTGAATTACTCTAAAACTAAAAACGGAATTTAATGAAAAGAGGAATATTATTTCTCTGTAATTCTATAGTGCAAGAATTATGAACTAGTTTTAAACCTGAGACAAATTATGGTATATTTAAGGCGATGGACATCGCATTATTCAGCAGATGAAACAAAGGAATCTTGCTCACGTGATCTTGACGCGTTGACTTCTAGCTGAATACAGGAGCTGAAGCTTTATTTGAAGATTATACCAGAGAATATCTGCCAGCAGATATTTCTTCCCAGGGACAAGCAGTCAGAAGCTGAGATCCGGCGACGATAATGAGGCTGCTGGCCGCGTAATATGCAATGCAGACAACACGAGAATTTTTCAGCGGCTTCCTCTGGTCCAAATAAATTGGATATAGTTCACAGTCTGATCAAGGTCACAGAATTAGAGAGACAAGATTAATAATAAAAATTCAAACCACGAAATCCAAGTTATGCAGGTGTTGTGGCGGTTGGTGAGAACACTTTCCAGTGTGAGAAAAACGATCAGTCCACTTTAAGACACGGTGGGTTTAAAGAAAATCAATAGAAAAGTTTTAGCAGAATAAAAGAGAAAAATGTCTGAACACGGAGTTTCACTCCATATAAAAGAGAAGTTTCAGCTCAAAAAAAGAAAAAGTAATTTTTCCAGACGTTTAAAGGAAAAAGAATTTAAGGCAAGACACACATAACAACTCTCTCTCTCTCTCCCTCTCTCTCTCTCTCTCTCTCTCTAGGGCATTTCTCCCTTAAAACTGAGTAAGTTTCCTGGAGAAAAACTTGGCTGACATGAAAGGGAACCAATTGTCTCCCATCGTGGGAGGTTTGAATGAACTCTGGTCCAATAAGAAAACAGCCCTTTGTCTGTAACCGACCAACAGAATGAAAGGGGGTATTGTCCAACAGAGACTGGCTGGTGACTGGCTGAGCCAGTCAGATGACTTGAGTATGCTTTTCCAACAGGATGAAACATATTGATCAATATAAAAGACGTATATTTGTAACCTGTCTCTCCAAACAGGTATATTTCCCAGTGCAATGAAAATAGCTAAAGTAATTCCGATATACAAGACGGGTGACAGAGGGGAATTTTCAAACTATAGATCTACTTCACTATTGCCGCAATTTTCCAAGCTACTTGAAAAAATATTCTGTGAGACAACTGACAACTTCATAATGAAGAATAATTTATTGTGTGAGCAGCAATATGGGTTCAGACACAAGAGGACAACTGCATTTGCTCTAATGGAATTTACAGAAAAAATATCAACTGCCGTTGAAAATAAAGAGTATTCAGTTGGGGTATTCCTGGATCTTAAAAAAGCATCTGATACAGTGGATCATAAATTATTATTAAAGAAACTACAAAATTATGGAATTAGGGGGGTAGCACTGTCCTGGTTATGTAGTTACTTAAAGAACAGATATCAGTATGTATGTGTTGGTAGCAAAAACTCACAGTTACTGAAGGTTACTTGCGGAGTCCCACAGGGTTCAGTTTTGGGGGCATTGTTATTCAATATGTATATAAATGACATATGTAAAGTTTTGGAAAAAATGGATTTAATATTGTTTGCAGACGACACTAATTTATTATGCAGTGGAAGCAATTTGGAACAACTTTTGGATACACTTGGAAAGGAATTAGGAAAGCTTAAACTGTGGTTTGAGTCAAACAAATTAACACTCAATTTAAGTAAAACAAAATTTATAATTTTTAACAACCATCACAACAACTCAGTATCTAAACTCATTGTAAATGGTGTAGAGATTGAAATGGTATCCGAAATTAAATTTCTTGGAGTAATAATTGATAATAAACTGTGTTGGAAGTCACATATTAATTATATTAAAGGTAAAATATCCAGATCAATCGCAATACTACACAGAGTGAAATGTTTGCTGAATCAACCCACACTATATACTTCGTATCATTCATAAATACTCCCATACATGACATATTGTACTGAAGTATGGGGAAATACATATAAAACAAACATATATCCAGTCTTTATGCTTCAGAAGAGAGCTATTATAATAATAAAACAAAGCTGCTTACAGGGACTCAACAAACCCACTTTTTCTTAAATTAAAAGCTCTCAAGTTGAAAGATCTGGTTGACTTTAAAACTGCAGTAATAATGTTTAAAATGAAGAATCTATCACTGTCCGCAAATATCCAAAAGTTGTTCCAAATAAGGGAGAAACAATATCATTTCAGATGAACATGTATATTTCAAAAACCTTCAGTGAAAACTACTACCAAGCAACACTGTGTCTCTGTGCAAGGAGTCAGATTGTGAAATGTTTTTGGACCTGAATTAAAATCATATACAACACTTGGACAATTTAAACAAAAACTAAAGGAAGAAATACTCCAAACATATATACAGGAAGATGACATGTAAAATCACATAAAAATTATCATATTCAGTCTGTGTTGTGCTGTTGCTTAGTTTTTAGGTTTCGTCACGTTTTGTCTTAGCTTCGTTCCGAATTGTCATCGCTCATGTTTTGTTTTTCTTTTGAATTCTTGGATGGAATATGGGTGGCCAATATAAGCTGCGGCTTCAGCCATCACCCATTTCGGATAACTTATGTTGAACTGTATAATCAGAGGAGTTATTGTTTAATTTTAACTTGTTAGATTTTTTCCCCCTCTGTTATATTATTCTGTTCCTTTCTTTTAATCTTTACTTTTAATCTATCCGAAATAAAGATTCATTCATTCAAAAAAAAACTTCACTTTATGCTTATATATAAAATCTAAGCTAACTTCAGTGATTCATGACTAACTTTCAGTGAGCAAGCACTTTTATAAACTCGTCCTTCTATAATAAACATGCATTAGAATAAGG
This sequence comes from Pholidichthys leucotaenia, assembly GCA_020510985.1. Lineage (NCBI taxonomy): Eukaryota > Metazoa > Chordata > Actinopteri > Cichliformes > Pholidichthyidae > Pholidichthys > Pholidichthys leucotaenia. The sequence continues at coordinate 32,580,866 of CM035843.1, forward strand.
TTCATTTAAGCATTTCCAAACATGCAACACACTTAACATCAAAAATTAATGAAACATTTCAAACCAGAATGGTATGTTAGAGTCCCACTTGATTTTCCAGAGTGTCCTGAAAAAGAAAATAACCTGAGAATTGAGAGTTTTTGTTAAAAGGAAGTCATTTCATTCCTTAACCGCAGTTCAGCTCATAGAGGCAAAAGCAAACATATTCCAGAGTCGTCCACCAGGGGGTAATGTTGAGCTGTGGAGAATTCCTAGTGACCGTAGAATGCACTCAAGGGGTCTGGGATATGTCAAACCGTACTTGAGGCATAAAACTGCCTTGTTGGAAGGAAGTTTCAATTATTTATGATGGCAAACTAAATCTGTTCCTGACACAAAATGGGAGCCTTATCATCCTTTTTACCATGGAATGTGTTTGCAAACGGTGGTCCTTAGGTGAAGGAAATAATTCTTGATCAGACTTTTGGGTGAAACAATTTCTTTAAGGTGAAGAGTGATTTTATAGATTAGAGCCAAAGGGATTGATGCTACACCTTCTTTTCTTGTGTATTTATGCACACTACCATGAGAGAGAGAAATGGCATTTTGATTATCCTGTATGTCCTCTACATATACAGAGTATAACTATATAACATGAGTTTGAATGTGTCTGGGTAAATATGAACACAGCCACATCCCCAGTTATAAGAGGATGTGCATATTTATGCAACCAGGTTTTTGTAAGTTTTTTATTTTTTATTTTTCCCCTTAAAAGATTTCAGTTTGTTTTTCAATTGAGTTGTACGCAGCCACTGAACTGCTGGCTGTGAGTATGCAACCCTATTACATGCCGCAAGAGTTCACGTGTGCCATTGTGATTACTGTTTACGTCCCTCTGTCAGCTGATGCAGCGGTGGCCTGTGACATCATCAACTCCACCACTGTCACATTACTGGAGCAGCACCCTGATGCAGTTATGGCCATCACAGGTGATTTTAACCACATCTCACTGGGCAAAACATTACCAAATTTCCACCAGTTTGTTGACTGTCCCACTAGAGAAAATAAAACACTGGATCTACTGTATGCCAATGCAAGACATGCCTACAGTGCCACAGCCCTATCCCCCCCCCCCTTGGCAGATCAGATCACAACTTGGTCCTGTTGTCACCCAAGTACTTTCCCCTTGTACAAAGGCAGCCTGCTTATACACAGACTGTGAGGAGGTGGACACAGGAGGCTGCTAATGAATTACAGGACTGCTTCAAGACCACGGACTGGGACATACTCTGTGAACCACATGGGGTGGACACAGACAATATGATTGACTGCATCACAGAATACATCAGATTCTGTGAAAACACAACCATACCAGCTCAGACCATGTGCTGCTTCCCCAACAACAAACCATGGATCACCAGTGACCTGAAAGCACTTCTTAACAAGAAGATGAGGGCTTTTAGGTCTGGAGACAAGGAAGAACTGAGGAGAGTGCAGCGTGAACTGAGAGAGATGCTGAGGAGGTGTTAAGATAATTAGAGGAGGAACTTGGAGGATAAACTCAGGCAAAGCAATACGAAGGATGTGTGGACAGGAATGAAACAAATCACAGGGTGTAAGGGGAGAGACAGAGCCGATGAGCTGAATTTGTTTTTTTAATAGGTTCAACTCACCGTCTGTCACCCCGACAACACAGTCAGGCCCCCACACACCCCTTTCCCAGCAGCACCACTCTTTTTCTCTCTCTCTCTCTCTCTCCCTCTCTCTCTCCTCACCCCCCTCCAGGGACACCAGCGCGCGCGTGCACACACACACACACACACACACACAAACACACACACACACACACATCATTGTGACTACAGATCAGGTTAAGAAACAGCTGGAGAGACTCCATCAGCAGAAGGCTGCGGGCCCTGATGGCATCTCCACCTGGATCCTGAGGACCTGCACCAACCAGCTAGCTCCAGTACTGCATCACCTGTACAACCTGGGCCTGAGTCTGGAGAGAGTACCGGTGCTGTAGAAGACGTCCTGCTTGGTTTCTGTCCCCAAGAAGTCGTCTCCATCTGACCTGAATGACTATCAACCAGTTGCCCTAACATCTCATGTGAAGAAGGTCCTGAGGAGACTGGTCTTAACCCACCTAAGGCTGCAGGTGAAGACGTGGCTGGAGCCTCTGTAGTTTGCATGCCAGCACTGGCACTGGTAGACAAATTTGTGGAGTGGACTGAGCAGAATCACCTGAGGCTGAACGTCAGCAAGACCAGAGAGATGGTGATTGACTTCAGGAAAAAGAGGACGCCTTCACAAGCCATTGCAGATTAGGGGGGAGGACGTCGAGGTAGTGGAGGACTACAAATACCTGGGTGTCATAATCAGCACAGGACTGGACTGGAAATCTAACACTGATGCTGTATACAAGAAAGGGATGAGCAGACTGTACTTTCTGAGGAAGCTGAGATCCTTCAACATGTGCAACAGGATGCTGGAGCTTTTCTACCAGGCCGCTGTTGCCAGCACCATCTTCTTTGCTGCTGTCTGTTGGAGTAGCAATATCAGAGCCAGTGACACCAACAGACTTGAGAAGATTATCAAGAGGGCTTGTTCGGTAATTGGTCTCAGGTCGGAGACCTTTCAGACTGTGGTGGAGAGGAGAACACTAAACAAACAGCAATCCATTATGGACTATCCTGATCGCCCCCTCCACCACACACTGGACAGACAGTGGAGCACTTTCTCCAGCAGACTGCGACAGCTTCGCTGCCGAACGGTCAGGTACAGGAAATCTTTCCTGCCACATGCCATTTCACTGTACAATAACTCACTCTAATGTTGAATTCCGGTCATAACTATGCTGCCATACTGCACCTTGTAGTCTAATTGGTACCTCAAATCAAACAAATCTAACAAATCTACCTACGGGTACAAATAAAGTAACCTGAACCTCACATTGCACCCTGCACCTGATAGTCCTGCATTGTACAGCGGGTATGATTAATGTATCTATATGGGTCATCATCTATTCATCTACAATGTATATAAGTTATTTAGGCAGTTTTACTTTCCATGGGCAGCACCGTGGTGCAGTGGTTAGCACTATGGCAGCACAGCAAGAAGGTCGTGGGATCGATTCCACCCCTGACCATCGTGGGTTCGATCCCACCCCCTGACCATCAGTGACCCTTTTGTGTAGAGTTTGCCTGTTCGCCCCGTGTCTGCGTGGGTTTACTCCAGGTACTCTGGTTTCCTCCCACAGGCAAAAAACATGCAGGTTAGGTTAACTGGCATCAACTGGGGATTCTTACTTGTCCTTAGGTATGAATGTGAGAGTGAATGGTTGTCTGTCTCTCTGTGTTGGCCCTGCGATGGACTGGCGATCTGTCCAGGGTGTACCCTGCCTCTCACCCAAAAGATGCTGGGATAGGCTCCAGCCCCCCATGACCCAAAAAGGATTAAATGGTAGAAGATGGATGGATGGATGGATGGATACTTTCCATGGATAATCCTTATGTCTATTATGGTGTGTGTGCTTCTGTTGTTTTTGGTCATCTATCATGCTGCTGTTACACTGTAATTTCCCAGTTTGGGATCAATAAAATACATCTATCTACAGGTTATAGGTCACATTAATGGTGGAAAAAGTTTTGAAATAATTCATCTTGGTCTCATTTATTACATTACAAAAACCTGGCATTTTAACAGGGGTGTGTAGACATTTTTTATCCACTGTAGAAGTACTGACAAATAAAAATCTTTGAATCTTTGAATGAAAACAACAATGCCAAAAAACGCCTAATGAAAACACAAATTTAACAACCCAGGAAGCAAAGGGTTAGGAAAAATCTTGTCCCTTGCCAACAAATGTAGTCGACTCACCAAATCTGTAAAGACTGGGGAGGGCAGAATTAATGAATAATCAAAATATGAAGCTCCTGATAATGAAGTGCATGACAAATTACTATAAACAGCAACAATTTTGAAGAATTTCATTAAGACACACTTTATGTTTTCATTCAATTCAACTTTATTTATATAGCGCCATTTCACAACAACAGTCATCTCATAGCACTTTCAACTGTAGGGGAAACCCCCACAATTGCAGAAAGACCCCAGCAATCAGGCGATCCCCTGTGAGCAAGCACTTGGCGGTGGTAGAGAGGAAAAACTCCCTTTTAACAGGAAGAAACCGCCAGCAGAACCAGGCTCAAGGAGGGGCAGTCATCTGCTGCGACTGGCTGGGGGGTGAGGGGATAGAGAAGATGAAAAGAATAGACATGTAGAGAGCAAACAGCACGATGGGGACTCAATCTATGGGAGAGAACAAACAGATGTTAATGACCAGCAAAAAAAAAAAAAAAAAAAAAAATTCATTGAGAGTGAAGCCCAGTGCATTATTGGAGGTCCTCCGGCTATCTAAACCTATTAGCAGCATAACTAAGGGAGGGTTCAGAAACATACGATCCCTCCGTAATTGTAGGCTATATCAAAAAGGAAGGTTTCAACCCAATTCTTAAAAACAGAGATTGAGTCTGACTCCCGAATCCAGATTGGCAGCTGGTTCCACAGGAGAGGAGCTTGATAACTGAAGGCTCTGCCTCCCATTGTACTTTTGGAGAGTCTAGGTATTACAAGTAATCCAGCATTTTGGGAGCGTAGTGCTCTGTTCGGATAACAGGGTAATATCAGATCTTTTAAATAAAAAGAGGCCTGATTGTTTAGAGCTTTGAAAGTGAGAAGAAGGAGTTTAAACTTAATTCTAAACTCTATGGGAAGCCAATGAAGGGAGGCCAGAACCGGATTGATATGATCTCTCTTTCTAGTACCTGTTAAAGCATTTTGGATCAACTGAAGACTTTTTTAAAGATGTTTTAGGACAACCTGATAAAAAAGAGTTACAATAATCTAATCTAGAGCTAACAAAAGCGTGGATCAGTTTCTCAGCATCAGTCTGAGACAAGATACTCCTAATATTGGCAATATTACGCAAATGATAGAAGGCAGTCTTAGAAATGAATTTAATATGTGAATTAAAAAACAGATCTTGATCAAAAATAACTCTGAGGTTCCTCACAGAGCTATTGAGAGAAAGAGTAACCGCATCCAAACTAAAAGTTTGATTTGGAAAGGTATTTCTAAGGTTTTTTGGACCAACAAGAATGACTTCAGTCTTATCTGAATTTAATAGCAGGAAATTACAAGTCATTCAAGCTTTGATTTCCTTAAGACAGGCTTCTAACTTGGCTAATTGATTACTATCATCTGGCTTCATTGACAGGTATAATTGTGTGTCATCTGCATAACAATGAAAATGTATACAGTGCTTTCTAATAATGTTGCCTAACGGAAGCATATATAAACTAAAAAGAGTGAGGTCTAGCACAGATCCCTGTGGAACTCCATGATTGAGTTTGAGTTGGAAGAAAACTCATTATTGACATGAACAAACTGGAACCTACGAGAAAAATAAGATCTAAACCACTGCAACGAAGTTCCATTAAGTCCACCATAGTGTTCTAATCTATCAAGTAGAATATTATGATCGATAGTATCACAAGCTGCACTAAGGTCTAAAAGAACAAGTAAAGAAACAAGTCCATTATCAAATGTGATAAGGAGGTCATTAGTGACCTTCACTAAGGCTGTTTCACTACTGTGATGGATTCTACACCCAGACTGAAACTCTTCAAATAACCCATTTCCCTGCAAGTGGTCAAATAATTGCGTAGCAACAACTCTTTCTAAGATTTTTGAAATGAAAGGGAGATTAGAGATTGGTCTATAGTTAGCTAAAACTCCTGGAACCAGTGTTGGCTTTTTGAGTAATGGGTTAATTACAGCAGTTTTAAAAGCCTGCGGTACATGGCCTAAAGTTAATGAAGAACTGATTATTTGAAGAATAAAGCTACCAATAAATGGGAAGACTTCTTTAAATAACCTGGTAGGAATAGAGTCTAAAAGACAAGTTGAAGGCTTGGATGAGGAAACTATTTTGTCTAACTCTAAAAGATCAATTGGAGTAAACTCATCCAAACAGATATCAATTGAAGGAGTTGTAGTAGTTACTGTATTTAAGTTAACGGTGGGAAGAATCTGACTGATTTTATCTCTGACAGATGAAATTTTATGATTGAAAAAGTTCATAAAGTCCTGACTAGTAAGCTCTAAGGGAATGCTAGGATTGACAGAGTCCTGACTCTTTTTGTCAGCCTGGCTACAGTGCTGAAAAGAAACCTGGGATTATTTTTGTTCTCTTCTATTAATGCAGAATAATAACTCGTTCTAGCTTTTCTACGAGATTTTTTATAAATTAAAAGATGATTTCTCCAAGCTAAATAGATTTCATTTAAATTAGTGGAGCGCCATTTTCTTTCTAATTGACGAGTCTTCTGTTTTAAGCTACGAGTTTCTGTGTTGAACCCAGGGGTTAGAAATCTCTGATTAGACTTTTTCTTTTTTTAAAGGAGCCACCATATCTAGAGTCTGATGCAGAGAAGCGGTAGCACTATCTACCATGCTATCAATTACAGAAGAAGCAAGCTGTCTATAGCTTATTTCCGTTGTGTTGACACATGGCATAGAGGAAACAATCTGCATAAATTTGGTTACAACATCATCTGAGAAGCATCTATCCATCCATCCATCCATCCATCCATCCATCCATCTTCTACCGCTTTTCTGGAGGTCCGGGTCGCGGAGGCAGCAGTTCGAGCAGAGAAGCCCAGACTTCCCTCTCCCCAGCCACCTGCTCCAGCTCTTCAGAGGGGATACCAAGGCGTTCCCAGACCAGCTGGGAGACATAGTCTCTCCACCGAGTCCTGGGTCTGCCCCGGGGTCTCCTCCTGAAGAAGGAGTCCTATCAAGCTTGGTTGGCTTGTGGGACTCCCGAAGCAGCTGAGGTGTACCAGCAGGCCAAGTGGAGTGCAGTTCGGGTGGTTGCTGAAGCAAAAACCCGGGTATGGGAGGAGTTCGGTGAGGCCATGGAACAAGACTTTCGGTCGGCCTCAAAGAGATTCTGGCAAACTGTCCGGCGGCTCAGGAGGGGAAAGCAGCTCCCCGTCCACACTGTGTATGGTGCGGATGGGACACTGTTGACTTCGACTGGGGACATCGTCGGGCGGTGGAAGGAATACTTCGAGGATCTCCTCAATCCCACTGATACGCCTTCCACAGTGGAAGCAGGGTTTGGGGACGAGGGGGATGACTCGCCTATCACAGGGGCTGAGGTCGCCAAGGTGGTTAAAAATCTCCTTGGTGGCCGGGCCCCGGGGGTGGACGAGATTCGCCCTGAGTACCTCAAGGCCCTAGATGTTGTTGGGTTGTCGTGGTTGACACGCCTCTGCAACATTGTGTGGAGGTTGGGGGCAGTGCCTTTGGCATGGCAAACCGAGGTGGTGGTTCCTCTCTTTAAAAAAGGGGACCGGAGGGTGTGCTCCAACTTTAGAGGGATCACACTCCTCAGCCTCCCTGGGAAGGTCTATGCCAAGGTACTGGAGAGGAGAGTCCGGCCGTTGGTCGAACCTCGGATTCAGGAGGAGCAATGTGGTTTTCGTCCTGGCCGTGGCACATCAGACCAGCTCTTTACCCTCTCGAGAATTCTCGAGGGTTCGTGGGAGTTTGCCCAACCAGTTTACATGTGTTTTGTGGACTTTGGGAAGGCATTTGACCACGTCCCTCGTGGATTTTTGTGGGGGGTGCTTCGGGAGTATGGGGTATCGGGCTTGTTGTTACGAGCTATTCGGTCTCTGTACGACCGTTGTGAGAGTTTGGTTCGTATTGCTAACACTCGGCCGGAGTCATTCCCAGTGAGAGTTGGACTCCGCCAGGGCTGCCCTTTGTCACCGATCCTGTTCATAATTTTTATGGACAGGATTTCTAGGCGCAGCCAGGGAATGGAGGGTGTCATGCTTGGTGACCACAGGATCTCATCTCTGTTGTTTGCAGATGATGTTGTCCTGTTGGCTTCATCCAGCAAAGACCTACAGCTCTTGCTGGGACGGTCTGCCACTGAGTGTGAAGCGGCTGGGATGAGAATCAGCACCTCCAAGTCCGAGTCCATGGTCCTCAGCCGGAAAAAGGTGGATTGTCCTCTCCGGGTTGGGGACAGGCTCCTGCCCCAAGTGGAGGAGTTTAAGTATCTTGGGGTCTTGTTCACGAGTGAGGAGAGAATGGAGCGAGAGATCGACAGACGGATTGAAGCAGCATCTGCAGTGATGCGGACGTTGTACCGGTCTGTTGTGGTGAAGAGGGAGCTTAGTTCTAAGGCAAAGCTGTCGATTTACCAGTCAATCTACGTTCCTACTCTCACCTATGGTCACGAGCTTTGGGTAATGACCGAAAGAACGAGATCGCGGATACAAGCGGGTGAAATGAGCTTTCTCCGTAGGATTGCTGGACTCACCCTCAGAGATAGGGTGAGGAGCTCAGTCATCCGGGAGAGGCTCAGAGTAGAACCGCTGCTCCTCCACATTGAAAGGAGTCAGTTGAGGTGGTACGGGCATCTGATTAGGATGCCTCCTGGACGCCTCCCACTTGAGGTGTTTCAGGCACGTCCCACTGGGAGGAGAAGCATCTACTGTAGTAATATTTTTCTTTAGGAGCCAAATAGTCAGAAATAGTAAAATCAAAGGTTAACAGACAATGGTCTGACAGTACAGGGTTATGAGGAGACACTACCAGATTTTCTATTTCTATGCCATCCATATGTCAGAACAAGGTCCAACGTATGGTGGAGATAATGGGTAGAATTTCCTACTTTCTGAGAAAACCCAATCAAGTCTAATATTGAATTAAATGCCATATTAAGACAATCACTATCTACATCTACATGTATATTAAAGTCCCCTACTATAATTATTCCATCTGATTTCAGCACTAAATCAGCTAAGAATTTGGCAATTTCGGATAAAAACTCTGAGTAGGTTGACGGAGGATGATAAACTACAGCTACTGAGGACCAGGCCCTCAAAGGAATTATAATGTGTTTTTTGCTTTACATTAACTAGTAATTTGGAATGGTAAATTGATGCTACTCCTCCTCCACGACCAGAACTTTTGACAGTTTAAATAACCAGAGGGAGTTGATTCATTTAAACCAACATAATCCTCTTGCCCTAACCAAGTCTCTGTAAGGGATATTAAATCAGGTGTGTAAGACTGTCACTCTGCTTCCTGGTCCCAACTCTGAGTTGTCAAGGTTTTGGAAATTTGGATAAAAATGATGCCAGATTGTTAGATAAATGAGATGCACCATCCAAAGTGGGATGGACGCCGTCATGTCTAATAAGACCAGGTTTTCCCCAAAATGAGTTCCAATTGTCTATGTAGCCCACGTTGTTTGCAGGACACCACACAGACAGCCAGCGGTTGAAGGATGACAAGCGGCTAAACATGTCATCACTGGTCAGATTGGGGAGGGGCCCAGAGAATACTACAGAGGCAGACATTGTTTTGGCAAAGTCACACACCGATTCCATGTTAAGTTTTGTGACTTCCGACTGCCGGAGTCAGATGTCATTAATGCCAGTGTGGATAACAATTGTGGAGTATTTACAGTTACTTTTAGCTAGCATTTTCAAATTTGTCTCGATGTCGCCTGCTCTGGCCTCAGGAACGCATTTGACTATGGCCGCTGGAGTCTCTAGGTTCATGTTTCTGACTACAGAGTCGCTAATGATCAGAGTTTTTTCCTCAGCGGGTGTGTCGCTGAGCGGGGAAAAGATTAGAAACATGAACAGGTTGGTGGTGAACCAGGGCCTTGTGACTAGGCTTCCTTCTCACCGTCACCCACCCAGTCTCCTCGCTGCTGAGGAGGACCGGAGGACCGCTAGCACGCTGCCCTATGCTAGGGAGCTCTGCTGCAGCTAAGGGGCGTCCGTCATTATTAACTGGCGCAGACGGTGTTTCAATGCAGTGGAGCCGGGATTCCAAATCAGACAACCTCGCCTCAAGCACCTCAAAAAGACAACATTTATTACATTTACCGTTATCACTAAAAGAGGCAGAGGTGTAGCTAAACATCTGACAGAGAGAGCGCACCAGAGGAGAAGGGGAAGGAGAGCTAGTAGCCATAGCTAGTGGCTAACCCGAAGCTAACAAAAACACTGATGAAAGGTGAACAGAAGGCTAAAGAGGGTGATTAGATGACACTGAGTGTGCACACAGGTGCAAAAGGCTTGTTAAACAGAAGTGAGAGCTAACGGTAGAAGGAAAAAAGTGATTAAAATACAATTAAAGGCAAAAATCCTCAGGAGAATGAGGAGAGCTAACCACAGAGCAAACCACAGAGCAAACCACACAGACAGCCAGCAACACAGGAAGTGCCGATATGTTACCACAGTTTCATTAGTACATATTCTTACTACATGTTACATCTTCATGGCTCTCAGGTTCTCTTCTGCTTTTATTCTTTTGTTATGTCTGTTTTTTTAAAGTGCTGTGGCTGGAAAAAAGAAGTTTGGATGCCAACTGTGTGGACTTTATCCCTTATCGGCACAGCAGGCTTGATCTACACTGCCGCAGGCATTTGAGCAAGATACGATGAGACAAAGCTGAGCATATCTTTAGAGTGGTCATAAAGGCACAATGACGAGACTTCTTAATGCGGCTTTATGTCAGCTGGCAGCTGCTGCGGGTTCCAGCAAGTACAAGTTACGGAACGGCACAATAGACAAAGCTATGAGAAACAGAGAATGTATTTGTACTTGTACATTTGTAAGCGTGCTTCAGTGTGAGTTGACTTGTGTATGCACATGTAGGAAATGTAGCGAAAAGCTAATTTAACTTCTCACAGTCTCTGAACAGCGAGTAAAACAAGGGTAGACTCAAATGGAGCTAAAGATTCAGAATTTCTTCTGACTAAACTAGAAGTCTGTCACTCAAATTGTAAAAATAAATGAAATGGAAATATTTTCTCATGAGCACAATAGTTGAACACTGCCATATTTTATCTACTTAGGTTGGAATAACTTTTTGTGTAAAGATGAGAATCAATGACTAGAGAAATTGTTTTTCCACATTTGTCATGTTCATATTCTGCTGCTTGCAGGTAATGAGGTTGATTCTACTTCTCTATACTGCAGGTGATTTATCACTTGCCAACGCTACTTTCATTCACTGGAGCTTTCATCCATGATTTCTTGGTTTAGCTTGCCTACCATTTGAAGCTGCACTAAAGAACACACATTTGTTTTGCTTGTTGTCTACCAACAATGTCTAATGTGCGCAGCACATGTTCATCCAAGGACTGCCGCATCGAGATTACAGTAAGTCATCAATAATGTTTTATTGTCTTTCACTGACAGAATAGAAGGCTGCAGCTCCTGGTTCCTTCAATTCAGCAAACACTGTCCTGCTCAGCTCACAAAAGGTATCCTCTTCCTGTTTTGTCTCCATAAATACTAGTATACGTTTGTTCCCCCAAGACAAAAAAAAAGTACCTTTTGACCTGAAGACAGAATGAAAGCAAACTTTACTCTTGACAGTTTTAAATCCTGTGTATTACAGATTATATTGAATTCTCTAGAACTCAATGATTTTATTAAACGCTAAGTAAGCTACACCCATGACCTGCCCGGTTAAGGAAGAGATAGGGGGCAAAATCAAAAATGGACAAGTGGGAAAGGGAAAGTGCTGGCTGAAATAATCAATAACTCATATCACACTGGCTAAAACCAAAAAAGAGTATCCACATACTAGACAGGTAGAAGCAAGGTCATGTGTTTCTAGAGCTGGGAATGATCCCTAATTTCCAGAATCAATTCGATTCCGATTCTTGAGATTCTGAATGGATTCGATTTGATTCGATCCGATCCCGATCTGCGAAATTACCATTTTAACAGCCATTTTACTTGCCAGGAAAAAAAAAAAACCTTCGAGACCTAATGCTGCAAATTGTACCAAGAATACTCTACCTTTGTTAATACATAAATTATCACATACAGAACTGACCCAAAATCTGTTACAATAATGCACTTTTTATTATTTAACTTATGATTTCACAAAGTGCTCCACAAGTGCTTTCTTTAGTGCAAAGGGTGTGTGGTGTCAAGTTAACAACCCAGAGTCAGTAAACATATTCAATGCATGAAGCATGTAGACATTATCGCACTGTATTTCAGTCCCTCCAGGATTTCGTCGGCTGTTTTTGTGATTGTTGTGGCCCAAAAAGCCTGAATTTGAGGGAGCTTTTCCAAAAAGTTGACATTTTTAGAGGTTTTTTGCACTGAAAGTTGTGTGAGGAAGACCAGATTTTAAAGTAGCTGCTTTTTCCATAGTTTACAGTGATGCTGTTCTATTTAACACCACAAGAAAAGCACAGGATTGCCAAAAATTTACTGTTAAACAATGATTTATGTAGAATTAAATGCTCAGTAAAATTGTCAAAAAATGACTAACATTGTATTCTTGCTGAGAACTTAAATTTAAAAAAAATAAAAGAATTAGTTATTAAAACAACTAAATTGCATTGAATACACATTGGAGTATGGAAAAAATTATGGCAGCACCTTCTTGAATCTTAGAATTTACAAACTAAGACCCTGAAAAATTTGAGGTCTTCTTCTGTGCTGAAATCCACATGAAGCAGGGATGCTATATGGGTTGTTATATTCCATGTCAGCCATGATTCCTTTGGCACGTGTCTGCCACCTTCTAAATTGTCAGATCAGAATAGAGATTAGTACAAATTGTCAGTATAGCCAGGGGACGTCACTAAGTTGACACGTGCAGTTGCTGTGCTGTACCACTGGGGGCGTGCGACCCGTTCATTTAATCTGGGCAGTTAAAGGGATAAAAGATCGATCAGCTGATTTTGTGGATCGATATCGGCTCAGTCAAACGTGGATCGATCACTATCGTTGTATAGATCTTTTGAACCCACCCCATATGTTTCCACTAACCACAACATCCGTCAGCCTCTGGTACACTTATGTTGTACCTGGCATCACCATAGCACCACGGCAGTAGGAACACAACAGTCTGGCCTCCTTTGGGCAGTAACAGGTAATCCATAAAGTATTCTGCACCACAGGAAATGGTCCTCACAAGCTTCATTTACAGAAATTCTCCTTCAGAAATGATTTATTAGTCCATATCCACCAAGAGTAATTGCCTTCAACAAACTGTGCAATTTTGAGGTAACCTAAGAGAAAACTTTTGCATTATCCAAGAACCCATAGATCAGAGTTTTAGAGCACCTAGACTAGTGTTTAGGAAACATGAAACGTCAATGGAGGAGCTTGTTTCAGGGTTTCTTTCAAGTTACAATGTGTTTGTAACTAAAGAGAATACATAAACTACTAGTAGTTTTTCTCTCTATACAGTATCAATATACTGCAGACTTAAGACAGCAGTGTTCACTGTATTTAAGATACTGATTGTCTACTTTAAGGTCCTGCACACACTAACACCACAGTTGCTGAACATAAAAACATCCTCAACCATCCTCAAAACATGATTATATCAAACACACATTTTATTGCGTCCGCATAAGTATTCACAGCTAGAAGTTGTTTTTCATTGCACATATTCATACATCCTTGTTAAACAGAAGTTTAGGTCACAGAAACCCAGTCTCTTCTGTTTACTTCATGTACCTACTCGCTAAAGTGAGGAAATACTAGCATACGCTTAAAAAAGTCAAAATCACAGAATTGCAACCATAGAGAGAAATTCTCCTGTCAACTGTAGCACTGCAACTTAAAAAAGAAGCAGACTAAAACTTATTAAGTAAACAAAATAAAATAAGTGTGACAGTACAGAATCCTGTTAAGAATATAATTTAACTAGACAGATGAAACAAAATCATCCAAAGTGAGGAAAAACAGGTGAATATGATTAGAAAATGTAAGACTTTTTTTTTCCAATCCTGGTAGAAAACAATAATTGCAGTTCCTGCTTTCATGCATCAGAGAGGTTTTGCATCTGGTTCAACTTAAGATATGCCGTGTATCCACTGTCTTATTTTCCAAGAACTTTTATGCTGCAGGCTATTAAAGGAATCATACCATACCATTTTAAAAGCAGTAACTCACTTCATATCCACTGTGATAACTCACACAATAAGTATCATTCACTGCTATGTTCACAGACTCTCTTCCACCACGAAGCACAAAGGTCAAACACTTCAGAGATTTCAAGACAGGCAGCACACAGACTATGAGTGGCTTTCTAAAAAATAATAATAATAATAATAAAGAAAAATAATCTATGAGTCTCGTCATCTCAGCTTGAAAACCCTAACAGCTGCAGTCGAGCTCCGTATTTGTAAGACATCAGAAAGACAAAACGGTGGCGTAATGTCTACCTGGCAGAATGCCCTCAGGCTTCCATAGTGTCTGAAACCACAGAATGTTTGCAAAAGGAAGAGCAGACAGAAGCATTCTATGTCTTCACTGAGTGACTTGACTTTTTGAGGAAGACAGCAGTATAAAACTAAATCATTTTCCATTCAAAGAAAAAAATGTTTCTGACATGCTTCCAGACAAGTCAGCATTATGAATTTGAAAAGTTCTAGATCTGAAGAGGTCTGAGGGTTAAGAGTACATAAAAATACTGAACAACAACGAAGCAATGAGACAATTACAGTGGGTGAAAAAGTGTTTGCCCCTTCCTGATTTCTCATTTTTTTGTATGTTTGTTACACTTAATTGTTTCAGATCATCAAACAAATTTAAATATTAGACAAAGATAATACAAATAAACACAAAATGCAGTTTTTAAATGAAGGTGTTTATTATTAAGGGGAAAAAATCCAAACCTACATGACCCTGTGTGAAAAAGTAATTGCCCACTAAATCTAATAACTGGTTGGGCCACCCTTAGCAGCAACAACTGCAATCAAGCGTTTACAATAACTGGCAATGAGTCTTTTACAGCACTATGGAGGAATTTGGGCCCACTCATCTTTGCAGAATTGCTATAATTCAGCCACAATGGAGGGTTTTCGAGCATGAACCGCCTTCTTAAGGTCATGCCACAGCATCTCAATCAGATTCAGGTCAGGACTTTGACTAGACAACTCTAAAGTCTTCATTTTGTTTTCCTTAAGCCATTCAGAGGTGGACTTGCTGGTGTGTTTTGGATCATTATCCTGCTGCAGAACCCAAGTGCGCTTCAGCTTGAGGTCACAAACAGATGGCTGGACATTCTCCTTCAAGATTTTTTTGGTAGACAGCAGAATTCATGGTTCCATTTACCACAGCAAGACTTCCAGATCCTGAAGCAGCAAAACAACCCTAGACCATCACACTACCACCAACATATTTTACTGTTGATATAATGTTCCTTTTCTGAAATGCTGTGTTACTTTTATGCCAGATGTAATGGGACACACACCTTCCAAAAAGTTCAACTTTTGTCTCGTCCGTCCACAGAGTATTTTCCCAAAAGTCTTGGGGATCATCAAGATGTTTCCTGGTAAAACTGAAACGAGCCTTTATGTTCTTTTTGCTTAGCAGTGGTTTTTGTCTTGGAACTCTGCCATGCAGGCCATTTTTGCCCAGTCTTTTTCTTATGGTGGAGTCATGAACACTGACCTTAACTGAGGCAAGTCAGACCTGCAGTTCTTTGGATGCTGTTGTGGGGTCTTTTGTGACCTCTTGGAGGAGTCGGCGCTGTGCTCTTGGGAAAATTTTGGTCGGCCGGCCACTCCTGGGAAGGTTCATCACTGCTCCATGTTTTCGCCACTTGTGGATAATGGCTCTCACTGTGGTTCGCTGGAGTCCCAAAGTTTTAGAAATGGCTATATAACCTTTTCCAGACTGATAGATCTCAATTACTTTGTTTCTCATTTGTTCCTGAATTTCTTTGGATCGCAGCATGATGTCTAGCTTTTGAGGATCTTTTGGTCTACTTCACTTTGTCAGGCAGGTCCTATTTAAGTGATTTCTTGATTGAGAACAGGTGTGGCAGTAATCAGGCCTGGGTGTGGCTAGAGAAATTGAACTCAGCTTTCCAAAGATGTGATAAACCATTGTTAATTTATGTTTTATGTTGTTTTTGACTGATGGGGTCTTTCTGCAATTGTGGGGTTTCCCCTACATTTGAAAGTGCCATGAGATGACTGTTGTTGTGAAATGATGCTATATAAATAAAGTTGAATTGAACTGAACTGAAAATTTTAATGGGGGGCAATCACTTTTTCCCACAGGGCCATGTAGGTTTGCATTTTTTTTTTTTACCCTTAATAATAAACACCTTCATTTAAAAACTGCATTTTGTGTTTACTTGTTATCTTTGTCTAATATTTAAATTTGTTTGATGATCTGAAACATTAAAGTGTGACAAACATACAAAAAAATGAGAAATCAGGAAGGGGGAAACACTTTTTCACACCTCTGTAAATGTTACATACTTTCCTTAAAAGGTGCTGTAAATGAAATTTTGCACTTTGTTTCATTAAAATAAATGAAAAACTCAGATCTTCAGCAGTGGCTCTGTTCTTCCAGCCACTGATCAGAACTGACTCCTCCATTGCCCTCCACTTGAAGTCTTTGACCCGCCTCTGCTGTTTGGCAATGTGACATCAGGAACCATTGTGCCTCAAAGGATAGGTTTTGTTATGTGGCTTACTTTATTGTTCACTTACGTGAGCAGTGTCCCATAGCTGTAATTTTGTGTAGCATAGTTAACATGTTTGTTTGCATTGCTTATCAATCCTTTAACTATTCCAAATAGTTAAATGTTATTCCAAATAGTTATTCCAAATAGACTGTGTGGGGTCTAATGAAGCTGTGAATCACACTGAAATATAAATCTAACTCCCAGCTGTGATCTGGTTCATTTTACTATTAATTTAGGTACACGGTATAACCATAGCTAGCACTGTCACTGTGCTCAGGCTCTCTGTTTATTGTTGTTCTTATCCTGTGTTTTCTCAAGTTTAAATATTATTTCTGTGTGTGGGTTTTGTTATGTGTAGTCTCTGCGGCATGAGCTCTCCTCTTCCAGACACTCCCTCCTCCCTTTTCATCTCGTTTGTGCACTCAGCTCGGTAATTGGGTCACCTGCCCGCTCATGAGATCCACACCTGATGGCACTCATTGTGTTTGATTACCTGCCTTATTTAAGAATGCTTTTCCTGCCACTCAATTGTCAGTGCTTCATGGTTGTCTCCATTGTTTTGTCAACTCTGTCGGAACCCCTACCCTGTTCCGACGTGCTTTCCTGTCTGTTATCCTCGCCGTTTCCCTGCACTCCTCAGTTGCTGTAAGTTTATTTTTGCTCACTGTTTGGACTTTATGTTCTCTTTAATAAACTGCACAACTAGCAGTTCAGCGTCTGAGTCTTCCTCTTTGCCCTGAAGGGGGAATTCATTCTCGCCTAGCCATTGTGTTGTTCTGTCATTTACCCATTCCAAATAACAATGCAGGACTCTAACGGACCTGTTAAACAAACAAAATCAAATCTTATGGTGCAGTAAGACCAAATGCAAGCAAATTTTTTGTGCAGCATAATTACTTGTAGAATCAAAGTTAAGATGTGAATATACACTAATTCACGTCCGAGCAAGTTGGTCGTGATAGTCAAACAGCACTGATATTCTGCCGTCACCAGAGTATCAACAATGGGGAGTAAACTCGTTTGAAAAGAGACAGGTGGACCAGCTGCTACCGATGTGCTAACAGTTCTAGTACTAGTGTAACGAGGGCTAGCAGCTCCTGAAACTGGACACTAGCCAGCTTCAGTTTAGTGCTGAAAACAGCCATCATCCACACACAGTTCATGAGGAGGCAGAGACATTTTCCCAACTGTGTGCCCCGTCAGATAATGTTGCAATTTCCACAGCAGGTACAAAGCAGCTGCAGAAGCTATGAAGGCAACCCCACCCGTCCGCAAGGCTTTACTTGTGCAAATAGAGGGGGCATGAATTTATGCTTCATGTTTGGTCTGAAGGCACTGTTAGTCCCTTCTTTTATTATCAGTATATGTGTGCAGTCTGCATTTGATCAATCTTTAGATAGATAGATGTACTTTATTGATCCCAAACTGGGAAATTACAATTTACCTGGGGAAGGTAGACATGTAAAACTATTTGTATACAAAAAACAGAGAAAGTAACTTTTTTGCATACTTTTTTCATATACATTCCATTAAGTTGAAATTAGTTACATTATCATGTGTCACAGAAGTATGCAACATAGATGTACCAGACTTTCTGAAGCAAATTGAGAAGTGAAGGAACCTGCAATAAGAAGAATTTTATTCACACATTGAAGCTTTAACACTGTAGTACCATAAAATAATTGAACTGTTACACACTACACAGTGTCCTTAATGGAACTCAACACTATATGGTTCTTGGCTGAAACTTGTTTTTTGGGAATGCTCCTTCCATCATTAATTTCTGACAGCTGAGCACATAACACAAAATTTATGAAATTTCTAAAAGATCTTTTCCTTTGCCAAAGTATATAGTGTATAATTAGCTCAAAATGCATAAACTATTTTCCCAACACTATCATTTAAAGAGCCTTTTCCCCCATTTTTTAAATCACCTCTCTATTAAGATTTAATTAACACAACTAGGATTTAGTGTCCTTTAATGATATTGCTTGGAGGAGACATTCATACTCATTAACAATCAGTATTTCTATCTTAATCCAAATTAAATGTTGGCAGAATGGACTCAAGAAAAGGAAATTATTTCTTTTCAATTTGCTCTTTTAAAGTTGCATTGCAGAACAAAGGGGGGATATCAGAGGAATAATACAGAGACTGGGGTACAAAAGGAAATGGTGTTGATGAACAATATAACATTTACTATAAGTAACAAGAAAACAAATCTAAATATTAAAAAAAAATCAAAAATTGTCAGAGCTGGACAAAACAAAAACTGGAATTTAATAATTACATGAGTCTAATTATCCCCTCTGTGGATTGCCACCTTATGGTGGTGAAGGGATTTGCATGCCTGAATGACCCCAGGAGCTATGGTGGTAGGGTCAACTTGCCCCTGGTAGGGTCTCCCAAGACAAACTGGTCCTGGGTGTTTGTCTACTGTGTTTTATCAAGTCCAAAGCCAGCACAGCTGTTTACCAGGAAATTTTAGAGCACTTCATGCTTCCCTCTGCTGATAAGCTTCATAATGGAGATGGTGATTTCATTTTCAAACAGGACTTGGCACCTGCCCACACTGCCAAAAGTAGCAACCTACTGCACTGATGCAGTAATTCATGCAAAAGTAGCCCCAACCAAGTACTTAGTGTGTACATGGACATACTTTTCAGTCAGCCAACATTTCTACTAAAAATCAATTTTTTAAATTAATTTTATGTAATATTCTATTTTTGAGAAACTGAATTTGGGGTTTCCATGAGCTATAAGCCATAATCATTAAAATTAAAAGAAACAAACACTTGAAACTTCCTGATTTCTCATTTTTTTTGTACGTTTGTCACACTTAAACGTTTCAGATCAAACAAATTTAAATATTAGACAAAGATAACACAAGTAAACACAAAATGCAGTTTTTAAATGAAGGTGTTTATTATTAAGGGGAAAAAAATGCAAACCTACATGGCCCTGTGTGAAAAAGTGATTGCCCCTTCTGTTAAACATAAATTAAGTGTGGTTTATCACATCTTTGGAAAGCTGGGTTCAATTTCTCGAGCCACACCCAGGCCTGATTACTGCCACACCTGTTCTCAATCAAGAAATCACTTCAACAGGACCTCCCTGACAAAGTGAAGTAGACCAAAAGATCCTCCAAAGCTAGACATCATGCTGCGATCCAAAGAAATTCAGGAACAAATGAGAAAAAGTAATTGAGATCTATCAGTCTGCAAAAGGTTATAAAGCCATTTCTAAAGCTTTGGGACTCCAGCGAGCCACAGTGAGAGCCATAATCCACAAATGACGAAAACATGGAACAGTGGTGAACCTTCCCAGGAGTGGCCGGCTGACCAAAATTAACCCAAGAGCGCAGCAACGACTCATCCAAGAGGTCACAAAAGACCCCACAACAACATCCAAAGAACTGCTTGCCTCACTTGCCTTAGTTAAGGTCAGTGTTCATGATTCCACCATAAGAAAGAGACTGGGAAAAAATGACCTACATGGCAGAGTTCCAAGACGAAAGCCACTGCTGAGCAAAAAGAACATAAAGACTCGTCTCAGTTTTATCAAGAAACATCTTGATGATCCCCACTCTGTGATGTCCACTCTGTGGACTGACAAGACAAAAGTTGAACTTTTTGGAAGGTGTGTGTCCCATTATATCCGGCGTAAAAGTAACACAACATTTCAGAAAAGGAACATCATACCAACAGTAAAATATGGCGGTGGTAGTGTGATGGTCTGGGGCTGTTTTGCTGCTTCAGGATCTGGAAGATTTGCTGTGGTAAATGGAACCATGAATTCTGCTATCTACCAAAAAAATCCTGAAGGAGAATGTCCAGCCATCTGTTCGTGACCTCAAGCTGAAGCCCACTTGGGTTCTGCAGCAGGACAACGATCCAAAACACACCAGCAAGTCCACCTCTGAATGGCTTAAGAAAAACAAAATGAAGGCTTTGGAGTTGCCTAGTCAAAGTCCTGACCTGAATCTGATTGAGATGCTGTGGCATGACCTTAAAAAGGCGGTTCATGCTCGAAACCCTCCAATGTGGCTGAATTACAACAATTCTGCAAAGATGAGTGGTCCCAAATTCCTCCACAGCGCTGTAAAAAACTCATTGCCAGTTATTGTAAATGCTTGATTGCAGTTGTTGCTTCTAATGGTGGCCCAACCAGTTCTTAGGTTTAGAGGGCAATCACTTCTTTACACAGGGCCATGTAGGTTTGGATTTTTTCCCCCTTAATAATAAACACCTTCATTTAGAAACTGCATTTTGTGTTTACTTGTGTTATCTTTGTCTAATATTTAAATTTGTTTGATGATCTGAAACAATTAAGTATGATAAACATACAAAAAAATGAGAAATAAGGAAGGGGCAAACACTTTTTCACACCACTGTATATCACTCTGTGTGTAATGGATCTATATAATATAGGAGTTTTATTTTTTGAACTGAATTATTGAAATAGATCGATGTTTTCATCACATTCTTATTTATTGAGACGCACCTGTATCATATATTTGGAGCTCTGTTTGCAGCAAATGAAGTACAATAAGAATATAAATTTCCTCTTTTCTTTCATGTAATATTTTTTAATGTTCTCACAATTAACACTTCATCTTTGTTCCATGAATTAAACAGTCTAGCCTGATTTTGTCACCTGAAGCGGGTATCTAACAATGGTGCCAAGAGAAGAAGGCCAAGCGCCTCATATAGCCCCACAGTAATTTCATTACTTTGTCCTAGTTTAAGGGCTAAAAGTGACAATCATGAGACACATGCATTCCTATAGCAGTAGATGTGCAGTTGAGCTTATCACTCAATCAGGGGCCCACAAAATTATTCATATTCACAGGGCAAGCACAATCAGTGTGATCCCTTCTTTCATACTTTTACATTTTGCAAAAATATCTATACAGCAACGTGTATCTGTAAATCTGTTTGTTTTCATAGTCCTTATTCAGGTTCAAGTTACGGGGACTGCTGCCTAAACAATGATGCAAAAATCCCTTTGTCTCCAGCCATCTCCAGCCAGGGTTTCAAACATTGCTGTTTTTTTTTTTTCTTCATTCATTAACCCTTTGAAATTGTCTTATCAACCCAGTTCAATTGATTTAAAATGCAGCATGTATGAAACCAAGCAGTAACTCGCAGCTGAAAATATTAAGCAAGTGTGAAAGCGCCCGAAATTACCAAAGGGAGGTAATCCTCATAGCCCACTGGGTTAATTAAATGCACGGCTTTATAGCACAAATAAATATGTTAACTCCCTAGATGGAACGGTTTTGGTCTGTTTACCCCGTTACGGTGCTCCTGCAGGGGTAAAGTCTTATTAAATTGTATTAAAGGTGCATGATTGGGTGTGTGACTATTCAGTTTCCCCAGGTAATTTAAGGGTTGTTTTTTTTTTTCTTTTTGGCTGGCCAAGTTAGGCTTTCCATTTAAACCATAAACCCACACGAGCAACTTCTCCCTTTTGTGTGTTGGAAAAGACTGAGAATCAGTACCTGTGACCCAGGCTCCTCGTGAAGATTAAGTCACAGTATTATAAGTTGCACTCAAGTACATATATTCCAGTGATTGTTAGTAGTTTTAGTACTTTTATTGTATATTTCACTGGTAACTGAGTACACTTTTTGAAGACTTATTTTGGAATTGTTGTCTTTATTGAACAAATACGGTGAAGTGAGACACAGGAGATGAGCTAACGAGCAGGAGAAAGACCTGCAGGAGAGTTTACTCTGCCTGGCAATCAAACCAGGAATCACTGCACTTTAGCGACACTTTCTTGTGGTCAGCATCACAACCGCATTTTTTTTTCCACAATATCTTTATTGAACCTTTTTTTTTTTTTTTAACAAACATGATACAAACAATCAAACACTAACACTAAAGTACTACAAAAAAAAAAAAAAATGCACTAAAAACACCAACAACCACCAACAAAATCAAGTCTTCAACAATGCTCCTCTGTTTAGTCTAGACAATCCAATACATAAGTATACATATTATGTTCACCAGTTTGGAATTTACAAGGTCCACACACATCATTCACCTTCTTCTTCAAGAGTTATGTTTAAATTTTTTACATAATCAATAAAAGGTCTCCATATATTCTCAAACACAATTTCCTTTGATTTCAGTATATATGTTATTCTTTCTAATGGAAGGTTTGTTAACATCTGTCTTAACCACTGAGTCACATCTGGTCTATGAGTCTTTTTCCATAATAGTGCAATACATTTTTTGGCATTAAGCAAACTGAGGTCTATGAATGTTCTTTCACTTTTATTGAAATTATGCTTTTCTGGGTACAGACCCAACAAAACCAGTTTAGGATTCAATATGATTTGTTTTGAGATTATTTTTTCAATTGTTACCCTCACCTCTTCCCAAAACATTCTTATTAATCTACATTCCCATAAACAATGAAATAGGGTTCCTTTACTTTCCATGCATTTTGTGCATGTATCTGGTATATTTTTGTTATATCTATTTAACTCCTCCGGTGTAACATACATCCGCATTAACCATTTGAAATGTATCAATTTAAGGCGTGCATTTATTGATTTGGTTTGAGCTTCTGTACAAGCCAATTCCCATTGTTCCTCTGAAATTTCAATTTGCAGATCTTCTTTCCAGTAGTTTAATCTTTTCAGTGAATTTTCACTTGAAGATAGTGTCAATGAGTTATAAAACTCTGAAATAATACCCTTTCTTTTACTATCTTTCATCATCATTTTTTCCAAGGATGAATAAATAGGTCGAGTGAGAGCTTTATTTTGATTTGATCGAATAAAGTTTCTAAGTTGAAGATATTTAAAAAAATGTGTTCTATTGAGATTAAATTTGATCCTCAGCTCTTCAAAAGACATTATGTTGTCTGCACATGGCAAATATAAATCCTGAATCTTTTGTATCCCTTTTAAATTCCATACTTTAAATACAGCGTCCGCTCTCCCTGGTTTAAAATATTGATTACCCCATATTGGACTAAATTGTGACAATAACTGTGGTTCTTTTAAATAGTTTTTAGCTTCACACCATATTTTGATCATATGCTTTACAAATGGATTTTTAACTTGTTTTTGTAATTTTTTTGCCGAATCTGAGTATATGAATATGGGAAGAGGTAAAGGTAAATTGTATGATTCCATTTCAGTCCAGTGAGGGAGATCATTTGATGAAAAATAATATGTCATAGACCTCAGTTGTGCCGACCAATAATACAACATAAAATTTGGACATTTCAGACCTCCACGATCAAATGGTAAATATAATAAAGACAGACGTAATCTAGCCCTCCTGTTGTTCCATATAAATTCCACTAACTTTTTTTTTATTCTTGAGAATAGATCTAAAGGTGGTGATAAGGGAATGTATTGAAATAAATAAAGTATTTTAGGTAAAATATTACTTTTAAGTATATTGATTCTCCCGATCATCGACATTGGTAGTGACATCCATCTCTGAGTTAACTCACTGATATCTGACATTAAGGCTTCATAGTTGACACTGGCGACTGATTCTAGCTTAGGCATAATTTGGATTCCTAAATATTTAAACTGATTTACAACATTGAATTGATTTACCTCAGGGGCTGGGTAATTTCTCTGGGTCTCATTTAGCATTAATATTGAAGATTTAGTTTTATTTATTTTATATCCTGATATTTCCCCAAAATTCTTTATTAAATTCAACAAGGTTGGAATTGATTTTTTTAGATTCGACATAAACAAAATTATATCATCGGCGTACAGGGAGATTTTATGTTCTGTTGGTCCAACTTTAATTCCATATATTTGTGAATGTAAACGTATCGCTATCGCTAAAGGTTCAATTGCCATAGTAAACAGTAAAGGTGAGAGTGGACAGCCTTGTCGACATCCTCTATTGATTTTTATTGGTTTTGAAATATTGTTATTTGTTAGGATTTCTGCTGTAGCATTATTGTATATTATTTGAACCCATTTTATGAAATTATTTCCAAGTCCAAACCTTTGTAGGACTTCAAAAAGAAAGGGCCATTCAACTCTATCAAAGGCCTTTTCGGCGTCCAATGATAGGAGAGCTGTATCCGGTGCTTCTTTATTAAAATAAATAATATTAAATAGTCTTCTTACATTATGGAAGCCTTGTCTACCCTTTATAAAGCCATTCTGATCTCGATTAATAATATTTGGTAAAATTTCTTGTATTCGTCTTGCTAAAATTTTACAGATTATCTTAAGGTCGGCGTTTAATAGGCTTATTGGTCTCATATTTTCACATTTATTAGAGGGCTTACCTGGTTTTGGCAGCAGTATAATTAAGGCATTATTTATGTATGATGGTAAATTATTATTTTGAAATGCTTCTAAAACCATTTCCAAAAAAGGTTTTATTAATTTATTCTTAAATTTTTTATAAAGGTCAACTGGAAGACCATCTGGTCCTGCACTTTTTCCTGATTTCATATTATCAATGGCTAGCCCAACTTCTTCTTGACCAATTTCAGACTCCAATATCTCCCTGTTTTCATTTGGAATACACGGTATAGATAGTTCGTTCAAAAACCCATTTAGTTTTGTTAAATCAGGTTCATTTTTGGTATCATATAATTTTTCATAGTAATCTCTAAAGGCTCTATTAATTTCTAAAGGATCTATAACTACCTGTCCATTACTTATAATACTGGTAATTGGTGTTTTAATTTCCAATTGTTTAATCTGCCATGCTAATAATTTTCCTGATTTTTCACCTTGTTCATAAAAAGATTGTTTCAATCTTAGAAGACTCGAGGCAGCTCTATTCGCTGATTTTTTGTCGTATTCAGCTCTCAAAATCAGTAATTCATTCTCCAACCTTGGGTCACTTCCTGCATACACTTTTTCCTGAAGATTTTTTATTTTATGTTCCAATTTAGCTCTCTCCTCTCGAGTCTTCTTAGATTTTGATCCTGTATAACTAATAATATGTCCCCTAATAAAAGCTTTGAAAGCCTCCCACTTTACACATGCTGATGTTTGTGTAGTATTGATGTCAAAGAACTCGTCTATCTGTTTTTCTATATACTTGACAAATTCCTCATCCTGAAGCCATTTATGCTGAAATTGCCATCTACCTGATTCCTTTGTCAATTTTTTATCTACATATATTAGACAACAGGGTGCATGATCAGAGATCACGATGTTATCATAAAAGCAGTTTTGAATCTTGGACCTTAATTCTGTGGAAATCAAAAAATAATCAATACGTGAGAATGTCTTGTAGGTACTGGAATAACAAGAATAGGCTTTAACTTGTGGTTTCATTTCTCTCCATATATCTAACAATCTCAATTCTTTCATAAAATGATTAATAGTCATCCTACATCCAATGTGCGTACAATCCAGTCCTGTTGATCTATCCACACCTGGATTCAATGTACAATTAAAATCCCCTGCTATTATATGTTGCCCTGTAAGTGATGATAAGATGAGAAATAAATTAGCAAAGAACTTCTGATCATCTATATTGGGACCATATAAGTTCACAAGATTTATATTTTCTAATAGCAAAGAACCTTGAATGATTACATATCTTCCAAATTTGTCTCCAATTACATTTTTCACTTGAAAAGGAACTGATTTATGTATGAGAGTCATAACTCCCCTGGCTCGGGATGAAAATGAAGAGGTGAATACACTTCCCTGCCATCTACTCCTAATTCTTTTAACATCCTCCTCTATCAGATGAGTTTCTTGTAAAAACACAATTCTTGAACCCATGTCCTTTATTTTATTCATAACTTGTTTAAGTTTTTTTAAATTTTGTAGACCTCTGCAATTCCATGAAGTTAAATTAAGATTAACACTTTGGTCCATGATCAATAGAGAGTTTGGGATTACCTTGCAGTGTAAACATGCTCATACAGAGAAGCAAAAACATGAGTGGTTGAACATTCATCCTACAAACTACACAAACAAATTTCCCCTTCCCACACTTGTGGCAAACCCCCCAAAATCAAAAGAAAAATTCTGTCTCCCGATATAGCCATCGACCGTTCCACACCCACGGGGAACAGCCTAAGCCACTCCTTCTTCATCCTCCCAATCACCCTAACTCTACTGCTTTTAATGACGTAACATTAACTCTCCTCTGTAGTTTTCCAACTTAACTCCAAAATTTTTAACAACTTTGTACATCATAGTTTTTTTTTTTTTTTGTTTTGTTTTTGTTTTTGTTTTTTTTAATATATAATACAATCTATATTTTGTAAACTTACTATTTACTTCAAGTCAGTCAGATGCCTGTGCAAATGCTTAATTATTCTACCTTATATTTTGTTCATGCTTAGCTCCCACCAGTCTCTTCTTCTTCTTTGATCTTCTTGATGAACTCCTGCGCCTCCTCTGGGGTCTTGAAGATGTGGGTTCTGCCCTCATACGTGGTCAGCAGTCTCGCAGGATAGATTACACCATGACGAATCCCAAGGTTGCGCAGCTCCTTACGTACGGGATCAAACTGCTTCCTCAATTGCTGGATTCCTGTGGCCAAATCTGGGTAGAACCGCACCTGCTGGTCCTGGTGTTTAATCTCTCCTTTTTTAGCTCGTGCAGCGTTGAAGATCTTCATCCTGTCTCTGTTGTTAAGAAACTTCATAATTAAGGTCCTCGGCGGTCCCTTATCTCTCCGTGGGCCAATACGATGTGCTTTTTCCAGAACCACTGCTGATTGCAACTCCTCGCTGCCCAGCACCTCCGGAATCCACTTTTCCAGAAAGGAACATACGTCCCGACCTTCTGATTCCTCTGGAAGACCCACCAGCCTCAAATTATTCTGTCTCGACCGAGATTCCAAATCCAAAATATTATCTTCCAGAGATTTATTTTTTTTTTCCAAAGTGCGCACCTTTAATTGAAGACGGGTGACGTCATCTTCAGCACTAGCGAGACGGAGCTCCATCTGCGCCGTTCGTTCTACACAGTCACCCAATTCCTTTCTTATTCCTTCCAACGCTGTCATAATCCCATCAAATCTAGAGGAAAAGTCCGCTCTCATTGAACTCATGGCAGCCATCAGCGCATCTGCGCCATTCCCCGCAGAAATCGCAGCGTTGCCAGCCTCCTCCGCCATATATGGAGCCCTGTTTGCTGCGTCACAGACCTGAAAGTCCGTTAATTTGGACTGTTTCGGCGGCTCGCTTTTTCCTTTTCCTGGTTTTCCAGCCTTAGGCTTCGCCGACATATCCTCGCCCAAACGCTGGGATACGTTCTGTCCCAAATGAGAGAGTTATTTGCCGATTTTTTTTCTCCAGGAGCAGAGCAGAGCGAGACACGTCCGTCCTACGTGGCAGCCATAACCGGAAGTCACAACCGCATTTTTGAGGAAAACTTGTACTCTTATATTTAATCATACCGTTTGAGTTAGATTTTATTTTACTGATTTGAACTGAATCATGACTTTTCCATCACATTTGAAATGATTCTTTTTTATTCCTGCTCTCAAAATATTTAATCTATTGCCATGTCTTTATATAATCTAGATTAAATTGTAGACCATGTGTTTAGTTTATATTTTACCTTCTTAAATTATCTAAGAGAAAAAAACAGCACAAATGGGCAAACGTGTATTTGCCAATTTACAATGAAATGGTTGCAAATGCAAAAAAGTTGCACATTTATGAGAAAAACAGCAAATTCATGAGGAAAAAGTATGTTTATTTAAAAGAAGTCACAAATTTATGAGAAAAGAAATACCAAATTTAGTAGAAAAAATGTAATACTGTACATTTTCATGAAAAAAACACAAATGTACAAGAAAAACTCACTGTGGCAAGAAAGTCCTACATTTATGAGAAACAAAGTCCCACTTTATTTAAAGTAATTGAGTAATTAATATCATAAGGTAACTGTATTTTTACTTAAGTACAGTTCTGGCTACTCTACCCACTGCTACATAGTATACAGTGGGGGAAATAATTTTGTGATCCCCTGCAGATTTTGTAAGTTTACCCCCTTACAAAGAAATGAACAGTCCATAATTTTTTATGGTAGGTTTATTTTAACAGAGAGAAAATATCAAGAAAAACATCCAGAAAAATGTCAAGTAAGAGTTATAAATGAATTTGCATCTGATCAAGGGAAATAAATATTTGATCCCCTACCAATCAACAAGAATTCTGACCCACACAGACCCATTATGTATCCATGAGGCACATAAATTAGTCCTGCACCTTTAGAAAAGTACTCCTTATCTCAACTCGTTATGTGTAGGAAAGACAACTGTCACAGAATCAGTTTCTTCAATTCAAACTTCTCCACCACCATGGGCAAAACCAAAGAGCTGTCAAAGGACATTAGAGACAAGATTGTAGAACAAGGCTGGAATGGGCTACAAGACCATCAGCAAGAAGCGTGGTGAGAAAGAGACCACTGTTGGTGTGATAATTCAAAAATGGAAGAAATATGAGATAACAGCCCTCACTCTGGAGCTCCATGCAAAATTTCACCTTGTGGGGTAAGGATGGTTCTAAGAAACGTGAGGAGTCAGCCCAGAATTACACAGGAGGAGCTTGTTAATGAGCTCAAGGGAGTTGGGACCACAATCATCAAGAAAACCATTGGTAACACACTTCACCAACATGGACTGAGATCCTGCAGTGCCCACAAGGTCTCCCTGCTCAAGAAGGCACATCTGAAGTTTGTCAGTGAACACCTGAATGATTCAGAGAAGGCTTGGGAGAATGTGGTGTGGTCAGATGAGACCAAACTTGAGCTCTTTGGCATCAACTTGACTTGCCGTGTGTTGGCAGAGAAATGCTGAATATGACCCCATAACACCATCCCTACTGTCAGACATGGAGGTGGAAACATTCTGCTTTGGGGCTGTTTCTCCGCTAAGGGTACAGGAAGACTTCATCACATTGAGAGGCTGATGAACGTTGCCATGTACTGGAAAATGTTGGATAAGAACCTCCTGGCCTCAGCCAGAACACTGATGATGGGTCATAGATGGGTCTTCCAGTATGACAATGACCCAAAACATACAGCCAAGGCAACAAAAGAGTGGCTCAAGAAAAAGCATGTTAAGGTCCTGGAGTTGCCTAGCCAGTCTCTGGACCTAAATGCCATAGAAAATCTGTGGAGGGAGCTAAAACCTCAAGTTGACAAGCAATAGCCTGGAAATCTTCAGGATTTGGAGAGTATCTGTAAAGAGTAGTGGACCAAAATCCCTCCAGAGATGTGTGCAAACCTGGTGACCAACTACAAGAGACGTCTGACCTCTGTGCTGCCAACAAGGCTTTCTCCACCAAGTACTAAGTCACATTTTGCTTAGGGATCAAATACTAATTTCCCTCGATCAAATGCAAATTAACTTCTAACTCTTCTTTAATATTTTTTTCTGGATTTTTTGTTGATCTTCTGTCTCCCTCTGTTAAAATAAACCTACCATAAAGAATTATGGACTGTTCATTTCCTTGTAAGGGGGTAAATTTACAAAGTCAACAGGGGATCAAATAATTATTTCCCCCACTGTATATGTGCACTGCTCTACGAAAAGTGCAGTGCCTCTTTCTTTAAACAGTTGGGACCCTTTAGTTCTCACCGCGTCATCTGAGGGTCCCTCTGATCTTAGTGTCTTGAATGCTGCTTATGGTGAGAGACTTTTTGTCCTGTTCTCGACTGTACATCTGTCCATCTGAATATGTGTTGCCCTCCCTCTCTCATAGGAGATGGTAATGGGATCTTAGTAGAATTCTGATTAAAAGGACACTTCCTCCTTGGAGACCATCTGACAGTTTCCCTTTTTTCTTCCCTTCTCTTCCTCAGAGCGTCAGAAACCTTGGGTTTGGGAACAAGGGCCTGATAGCAGGCTCACGCAGTGAAAGCTAATTAAATTAGGCCTCCTTTAATAAAAGAGGAAGTGAACTTAAAGCTTTTATCCCAACTCCGCCATCAAAGGAAGAGAAACATAAGGCACTGAGGAGGAAAACACACAACCTGGAGATATGAATTTCTTCCTGTTACATTCACGCTACCCCTGAGCCACATTCAACCTCATGTGGGGAAGAAATGAAAAAGTAAATTTACAAAGAAGAGTGTGAAAAAGAATCAGACTTTTTTGGTTTGTGGCTCATGGTTACCATTCTAGTAAAGGTCCCTCACCATATTTCCACTGTTCGTAAATGTGTCTGTGTTTACAGGAAAACGTCTAAGTACTAAAAAGTTCCACCAGCACGTAATGAATGTGTTGATAAAACTGTTTTTAGTGTTATGGTTCCAGAGAGCACTCAGTCCTGGCACTGTTATGATTCTCCAGCAGTTTATGTAAGTTTTAGGTGAATGAGTAAAAAAACGCACTCTTTTTGCATTTAACACGTTAAAGACCTTGACAGCAAGCGTACATACTCTCAGATTCATCTGTGAAGTAAGAAGCGTCTGACTTACGCTCAAGTCCATCACATCTTGGAGTGGGGGAAATGAAAGGTATTGAGCGGGGCAAAGGGCAGCACAGGAAAGTCACATGGATTATCATAAATTTACATGATCAAACTCTAGGCTCCATGCATGTGGTTCAGATATCTGAGGGAAGCAGAAAGCAAATTCTAGGTCGACTTCTAATATGCAATAAGCATATAAAAGTTAAGCTCAAGTTCCTTATGGTTCAATTAGTCAAACTCTTCTGTCTATATGGTGGTATAGCAGGTTAGCAATGATCACACGAGTCACAAGCAACAGAATGGAGTCGTGTCCTGCTTTAGCTCAACAGGCCAGTGCCAGAAAACCCAGAAAGAAGCCGGAAGAAGGAAAAAGAAAGCGAAAGGGAGTCTCTCCTCTCATCCTCATTATGTAAACGAGGTGCATGACTGTTCAGTGGGTCCCTCGAGAGTTAATTACCAGTGGCTTCTCAGCCTAATTGGCTGAAACTAAAGAATTTGCCATTTCTTATTCCCATGCTCACTCTCCCCTACCCCCACTCTTTCTTTTTCCATCTTTTTCTTTGTTTTTTCCCATTTTACAAGCACATTTCCCTCACCCACTGTTCAACCTGTTTTCTTGTTTTCTCTTCTCTCCCTCCTCAGCACTGGTCCTCCAGCTCAGCTTCATGCCAGTCAAAAAATCTGGCACTGATGCTTAATTTGAGCATCTGCTCCAGCTGGCAGTGGATAAGCAGATTTTTACATTGCTAATTCCAGCTATTTGGCTAGACTAATCACTACTGGATAAAGAAGAGAAACGGGGGCTGAGAGTTGCCCATCACTTAGAAACAAAAAAGAGATAGCAAGAACTGGCATCTCATCTATTTCTAAATGGATGCAAATTAGATTCAAAAAGACAGGGATACCAAGTCGGAAGTAAGAATGAAAGTGGGCAACACTGTGAGGAAATATTAATTAAACAGGGCAGGCAAGGAGAGGAACCCTGGGAGCAGAAGGCTTTGATTTTCATTGAACAACATAAAGCAACCAAAAGTTATTTTGGACGTGCCATGCTCAAATAAATACCTCACACCATCACTCTCTTCCTCACTCATTCACACTCATCATTTGCGTTTGACCATTCCTTCCTAAACATCAAAGCTACAACAGAATTATTCCAAGTATGAACAAGTTAAAGGCTGCAAAACCTTTTGTTCTAAAAGATTGTCACCAATAGCCTCAGCCTAGTCTCTGCTCACAGATTAGAAGTTACTGATATTAAAAGCAAGATTTCTGTTTTAGAGACGAAGAAATGAAATAATTAAATTTGTATTGGCTGCTGAGCGTAATGTAGGCAATTTCCTAAAACTCCTATACAGCAACACAGCTGATATCCTCAACATTATTTGCAAGCTGAAAATGAAAGAAGTGATAATAACGTTGGTCCTTGATCCTTGAAAAGATGCACAGTTTTCTTTGAGCTTTGTTAATCAAAGCATTAGCTTGCTTTTGTGAAACTCTCTACCTTTAATGAAAACTGCAGACTTTTGTGTTGCTTAAATTGGTCTAGTTTAGCTATACCTAAAAGAGATGTGTTTGACAGCTACTTCTAATACTGAATAACTTTTGAGCTGCACTGCTATGGCTAAACAATGATTGTGTTCGTTTCCCAGTAGCTTCCTTTTCCCTTTTTCTTCGATTTTTATAAACATTTACTTACTGTATTCAAATATAAGCATAGCATTGTATTTACAGTATAATTAGGAGGATTGTGTCATCACGAATTAGAGTTTTAAAGACACACTGCAGTGGGAAACAAATCTACATTGTCTAAAATGGTATTTTTTGCCCTTTTTCTGCACAAAAAAACCATCCATTGTCCTAAGGTGTGTCCAGACCAAACACGAGTAAATTTAGTCACGTGACCAGAATACATGTTAATGTATTTGAGTGCGTTTAAAGTTTAAGAAACAGTGGATACACCTGGACGTGGCAGAAAGAGGAAGCTGTCAATAGCTGCCACCAGAGTTCTGAGGAGGCAGGTGGTCAAAAACCATCGACTGACTGCAAAAGACCTGCAGCAAGGCTTGGTGGCAGCAGGCACTGAAGTTTCAGTTTCCACAGTAAGGCACATACAAAACGCTGAAGGGCTCCATGCCCGTACTCCAAGGCGTACACCACGACTGACCCAAAAGCACAAGAAAAGTCGGCTCCAATTTGTTCAAAACTATATAAATACTGTAAGCCAAAGAGGTTTTGGGAGTTATCAAGCTCCTCTCCTGTGGAATCAGCTGCCAATCTGGATTCGGGAGTCAGACTCGATCTCTGTTTTTAAGGATAGGGCTAAAACCTACCTTTTTGATATAGCCTACAATTAGGGAGGGATCATGTGTTTCTGAACCCTCCCTTAGTTATGCTGCTAATAGGTTTAGTCAGCCGGGGGACCTCCAGTAATGCACTGGGCCTCACTCCTTTCCTCACTCTCTATGAAATATTTTTTTTTTGCTGGTCATTAACATTTGTTTGTTCTCTCCCATAGATTGAGTCCCCATCATGCTGTTTGCTCTCTACATGTCTGTTCTTTTCTTCTTCTCTGTCCCCTCACCCCCCAGCCAGTCGCAGCAGATGACTGCCCCTCCCTGAGCCTGGTTCTGCTGGAGGTTTCTTCCTGTTAAAAGGGAGTTTTTCCTCTCCACCGTCGCCAAGTGCTTGCTCACAGGGGATCGCCTGATTGCTGGGGTCTTTCTGCAACTGTGGGGGTCCTCCCTACAGTTGATAGTGCTATGAGATGACTGTTGTTGTGAAATGGCGCTATATAAATAAAGTTGAATTGAATTGAATTGAATTGAATTGAATTGAATTCTGTTCTGTGGAGCGATGAAACAAAGCTGGAACTTTTCTGGCCCTATGGATCAGTGGTATGTCTGGAGGAGGAAGAATGAAGCATGCACTGAAAACAACACCCTGCTTACAATGAAACATGACAGTGACTCAGTGATGCTCAAGGGCTGCTTCACTTCCCTGGCACTGGAAACCCACGGCATTTGGAGGTCACGATGGATTTAATCAAGTATCTGGAAATCCTGGGAGAAAATGTCATGATGTCTGTGAGGAAGATGAAGTTTGGGCGTCATTAAAATTAAAATTAAATTAAATCATCCTTTATTGTCATTCAACTGTACAACCAATCATGTACAGTAGAACGAAATTGTGTTTTACCTATCTACAGTGTTAATCACACACACCCCAAGTGTAGAATCAGAGGGCCGCTGCCATGCAAGGCGCCGCCACAGATTTCCCTCCTCCATTCCATTATTGCTGAGCACCAAGCTGGACGGCAGGAAGTTCCACTTTTACATGGTCTTCGGCACGACCTGGCCGGGATTTGAACCCCTGCCTCACGGGTGTGGGGCGGATGCTCTACCAACTGAGCCACCACAACCGGCATTGTCCGGTTGGACCTTCCAACAGGACAATGATCCTAAGCATACCTCAAAGTCCACCAAAGCTTGGTTTCAGAAGTAGTCCTGGAAAACACTAGAGTGTCCATCACAATTGCCTGCCTTGAACTACATTGAAAATGTCTGTGGGGATTTGAAGAAGGCAGGTGCAGCACACAAACCCAGGAATATTAGTGAACCGGAGGTCTTTGCCCATGAGGAATGGGCTAAGATTCCTCAGGAACGCTGTCAGAAGCTAGTGTCTGGCTATGCATCACATTTGCAGCAGGTCATAACAACAAAAAGGGTGCTCTACTAAGCACTGAAGATGCTTGTCATGAAGGGGATGAGCCATTTTGTGACTGTAGTAGTCATTAAAAGTGGTATTTTGAGTTGAATTTGGAGAAACCACTTGTAATATTAGTTGTGCTGAGCTATTTAAACTGTTCTTGTTTGATTTGATTATTGCAAACAGCTGCTAGATTTTACATTTTGCCAATAAACCCAACTTGCAGCAGAGGTTGAAAAACTCAGATTTTAACTGTACATGAGAAAAGACACAAATGGGAGTCCAGGTGCTGTGAGCTCACGTAGCCCAACCACCCTTTTTTGTCCCATGCCAGCATTAAGCAATGAAACGGGTAAAGAGTCACACAGTAGTTTGCTGAGTAACAATCCAGAAATTCCTTCTTTGGGGGCATGTGTGGTAAGTGGAGCACAGTTTGAGCAACAAACAAGGAAAACTGGCAGGCATTCAGAGAACGCATATCTTCAGCAAGGCCCCATTCCTCCCTCCCTCCCTTTGTCTATCCATCCGTACCTCCGTCAGTCTGAACATACCACCGTCCTTCTGTCTGTCCATAAATTGTGAGATAGGGCCTTGGGTGGAGGTATGCGTTCATGGATTACTTCCAAAATCTAATGGATTCATCCACAGCCCAAGGGCCACCTCGTAGGTAAAGAAGAAGAAAATCAATCCCATATTCTCATCTGTTTTTACTGTTTTTTTTGACAGAAAAGAAAATAAATCCACAATACAATGAATTTCAGCTGTCTGTACTAAACAATGTTAAATAAGAATATTTAATGGGAAGTCCATTTTTATTCGCCTCCATTTGCAGGAGAAAACAGAGACGTCCAACAAGAAACACAGAGGGACCAAGCAGTAATTCTGTATTATATAAACACTGATCAGTCCTAGGCACTGGTGTGGACAAAATATGATTGGCTAGCTGCACTGGTAGTTCAAAGACGCAGCACAAATTCCAGTTGCTGTATGAAGGCATATCTGTACGTCCACAGCTGTGGTTTTAAAGATAACTGCCATATTCAACGTGTTCTGCAATGAAACATTTTTTTTTTCAGTGTAATGAGCAGATATTAAAGAGAAAATGGGAACACAAAAAACAGAGGCGCACAGAAGAGAATACCAGAGAAATAATAATGATAAAGGGAAAGTAAAGAGAAAGGCATTAAAGAATGAAAGGGTTTTTTGTTTTTTTTTAAAGAAATGCTATTAACTTTTTCTTGTTTTTTTGTTGGGGGTGGAGGGGCTGTCATACTTCGAGGTGTCTAATTTAATATGGTACGCTCTTCTTTCACATTGCACTGTAAAAGTCAAACAAGTGAATGTATATACTCATGCCTGCAGCATTTTTAAGTAAATTGCAACCTAACATTCCCTCACTAATGTGTATATATTGATGAGGTGATCTGGTTGTCTTTTTTTTCAGGGCGATATCGCCCACTAGTGAAATCAACAACCTGTTGTTGTTGTTGTGCAGTTCTGTGGATGAAACACTCCACCACCTGCCAGACTTCAACTGTAACAAGCCATATTTGCCTATATTTACAGTTAGGTCCAGGGCTTAATTTGAATGGGATCCCACGCCTCTTGTTTCACTATGAAAATATGCCAATACGTTTTTGTCAATATATATATAGATATATTTCTTTACATTATATTTTAATTTGGTTTATTTTGGTTGGTGTTTGGAAAGCAGTGGCGTGAGACTTGTGTGGTTTGGAGGAACACGCAGGTAGTCTCAACACTGACTGATACAGGGGCCTCTCTTCTGGGCTGATTTCTCGTGTTTGAAGGGTTTCAGAGTGGAAGATGTCTTGGGGGTTGCACTGAAGGTGATTAAAAAAAATCTGAATACGACATCTGAGGTAGTGCTCTACAAAGAGTGAATGACACCACTTCCTGTGTCATGTTGAGCTTCATACAATTCAAGATTTTACACCGCATCCATTACTCCACAGCAAGACTGGCTAAAATGTACACTAACACAGATGCAAGTTGTGACAGGTGTTGAAACACTTTTGCTGCTCTAACTCATATACGTAATTTGGCTGTTCCCAGACCTGACAACATACTGGTCTGCGACCTTTAAAACCTCGTCAGAGGCACTTAATATTACTCTCCATCCACATGCAGCAACGGCCATATTCAGTACTGAGGATAAAGGACATTAAACAATATGCACAGAGAAATTACATTGGAAATCTAAAAAAAAACCAAACCCAAAACTAATGGGTCTCTGTGGTTTAGCAATTTAATGCAGTTCATATAGTTAGAAAAAAATAACATATGCCACCAGGAGGTCCAGGGACAAATTCTTTTCTGTCTGGGATCTAGTATTGACATGCTTAAGTAAACTCAAAACTTTGCAAACTTAGCAGCCCTCTTGTATTTCTGTCCACGTGACCCATATCAAACAGTGCAAGGCTTCATCAGTGGGGAGCTCTCTACTGTCTATGCTCTGTTTTTTTTTTTCTTTTTGAATGGGCATCCTGTATGTTCTGGGAGTGGGGTGGAATTATTAAGAGAAAAAAATATTGTATATATGATAATATGTGAGCACTGTTCTAAGAACTTTTCTGATTTCTGTGTCAATGTGCTTACCCTGTATCACTGACGCTTTGTTTGTGTTTGTGTGTTTGGGCATTTGTTGGTGTTTTCATTGTACTTGTAAGACGTATCTACCGAATTCTTGTTAGGTGAGCATGATCACAGATCTTTCTGAATTGTTATGTTATTTAGGATTCTCTGTTATCAGGGTTTAGTCTATTCTAGTGGTTATGTTACGGTTATGTTGTAATTTTCCCTGTTTCTGGTTTTGTTGCCCTTGCTCATAGTTATCATCAGTTACGTTTCTACTGTTCTTTAGTTTACTTCTGTGTTTTAGTTTAGGTTAGTGTATTTTCCAGCCCTCGTGATGCATTTTTCTCAGCGTTTATCCAGTGTTTCAGTTAGTAGTAGTTGCATACCATAGATTTCTGCTTGATTATTAAATAAACTCTGGATTTCTGCCAGCATTTGGGTCCTGCATGCAGAGATTGTGTTGGGTGTTTATCCCAGCAAGTACAGTTCTGATGACTGAGTGGGCTCCACACCTTACTCACATACAGCTAAGGGGAAGATAACAACATCAAATATTTTAAGAGAGATTTTAATTGGAATTTGGCACTTATAAATTTTCTCCTGATTGAAGTGAGAGCTCATGGGGCCTTTTCTTTCTGTGCATTCACTGCCATGTTGAAATTTCCAGATGCTGTAATGGTTATACCAACGCAGGTACAGCTCATAATGTGTTCAATGATTTGATTATGTATGGTGAACTGGTATTTGTTTTCCTGACATCTCGGGCGTTTTTTGAAAGATCGTGACATTGGTTTTCTTCATATTCTCTATATCAAATATGGTTGGACTTAAATTGCAGCCCTGACAAAATCCTCATCTCTGAGTGAAGAAAAGTTGGCCAGTCTCCTATTTTCACTGAACAACAGTGTTCCAGACACAATGATTTATTCAGACAACATATTTTGATTCCTATACCATATTGTAGAATTCTGTAATAAAGCCCTTTATGCCAAACAGAATATTTTTTTTTTATTATTTTTCGTTTGGTGAGTACGTTTCTTGATTAATATGTGGAGTACAGGTGGATTTGATTCAGATCGTGATACTTGGATCACGATACGATCCTATCATGAGTCAACGATATCACAATATCGAGTATCACGATATCATAGCTTTCAAATTTTTTTCACCTTATTCAACCTCAAATCATGTCCTAAAATAAAACTGCTGACATCTCTTCCATATAATAAAGTATTCTTGGGGCTTCATTTCCCACAGAGACACGTCTCTGCACACAGGGAGGGTGGTGGACGGCGTTGTTTGGAATAGACTCCCACTCCAGATACGTTTAGCTGTCTCTGTGGACTCTTTTGAAAAGCGGCAGAAAACATTTCTGTTTAAGAAGGCTTTCCATTGAGTATCAATTCAACTGCTTTTTAATGGTAAGTCTGATATTTTTAAATTATTTTAATCTTGTGTTTTAACTTGTTTTTGTATTTTTTTAAATTATTTTTATCTATTAAATTCCTTTTATTTTATTTTATTGTACAGCGCTTTGTGACCATATGTGTTTTCAGCTTAGCCGCTGCTAACGCTGCTCCAAGATGTGTGCTGGCCTGTGTTTTTTTACTTCGTGCAATGCTTCTTGGGGGTTGTGTGTCATGTCAAGGTCTTTCCTTCCATCTTAGTGATAAGATCCAAACAAGGCCTGACATTTGAGCTAACTTTGAGCTAACTGATTCCCAACTTTCAAAGCTGACTGCAAATCTCGTGAGACAAGCTATGACTTCACTTGACTGGGTCCTTGCTTTGCATCAGCTGGCAGCGTGGTGGTGGAGTTGTTAGCACTGCGGCAGCACAGCAACTCACCCTTGGCCAGGGGATCCTGGGTTCGATCCCAGCCCCTGACCAACAGTGATCTGTGTGGAGTTTGCATGTTCTCCCCATGTCTGCATGGGTTTACTCCAGGATTTCTCCGGTTTCCTCCCACATGCCAAAAAAAAAAAAAACTAAAACATGCAAGTTAGGTTAACCCTTTAACTTTCCGGCTGTCATAAAACATGTGCGTCAACTGCTGCCTATGTCGCAAGTCTGCGCCTGTCACGTGATGTGTCCCAAAAGCACAGAAAACCCAGTTGAAACAAGCATTTCACATCACAAGATGTCAAACACGTATAGCTTACAGCTCTTCACTGGAGGACTGAAGCACTTCACCCAAACAAGCCGCCTCAAAACATCATTTCCGGAAACGTGAAGAAGAGAGTGTAAACAAAGGCTCCATCCCAAAATATATTTCCACACGGAGGAAGCGTTTGCTCCAAATTTTACCAACTATGATTCTAAAAAGAGATTATTCAGCTTCAGAAGGGAAATATTTACCTTTTGAGACAGCAGAAGATGGTCTGGAGCATGTACACGTTTGCCTGCCATCGACAGCGCTGCACATGATGACAGCGAACAATAGCGCCGGTTCGGCGGCGTAATATAACCAAAATTGAGGTGCAATAAATCATAAGATAAATGTGAGAGTTTCTGGATGTGGGAGAGAAAGCGAAAATGACTTGCAGAAGATAAAATAAGGACTGTGGATGACAAAAATGGACGAATGAAGACACGACGAACGGTAGGTCTGATTGTTTTTTATCGGTTTGTGTACATTCTGCTGATTTTCTGGTTCATATACTTTGAAGATAAGACAGCAAAAAAAACAAAAACGGTGGCAAAAAAACAAAACCATCCTTTGTGTAAATATGTCCAAAATCCACTTTTGACCTAAAGTTATGTAATTTGATATGGCTGCCATCACATTATGCAAATTATATGCATAAATTTACTCCCATTTCAAATTTTGGATCATATTATACATCTTTCTGATTGACAGTAAGCCATTATCTCTTATCACATTCAAGTTAGAGCCTTTGGAATTTGTCATATCTAAACTAAATATTTTCTTGAAAAAAAACTTGACCGCAAGAGCGAGGTGAGCTGACGGGGGCACTGCTGCGCCATAGACAGTTAACAGGTTAAGTGGAGACTCTAAAGTGGCCCCAGGTATGAATGTGTGTGTGAATGGTGAAAGGGCTGGGCACCGCACCAATGGCTACCTCATCCACTCATGTGGATGCCCTGTAATTTCCCCATTGTGGGACTAATAAAGGATTCTAAAATCTAAAAAAAAAAAAATCATCTAGTGGACTGAAAACACAATTGGTTGAATACCCAACAGGGTATGCAACGTTTACATGAATTTATATAATTAAGAAGAAGAAGCCAACTTTATTGTCATTCAGTCCACACAGCCAATCATGTACAGTAGAACGAAATTACGTTTCTCTGATCGACAATGTTAATCACATCTAGAATCAGAGGGGTCGCTGCCATGCAAGACACCACCACAAACAACTTCTCCTTCTCCATTCTATTACACTGAGCACCAAGCTAGAAGGCGGGAAGTACCATTTTTATATGGTCTTTGGTATGACCCGGCCGGGACTTGAACCCCCAAACTCCCGGTTGTGGGGCGGATGCTCTACCAACCAGGCCACCACTCTGGTTATATATATAATTAATAAAAGATCGATCCATGAATTTAGGGATCAGTGCATCGACGTTAGTGTCAAGTATCATGATCCATCACTGAATCGATCTTTTGTCCCACCCCTAGTGTGGAGTGTATATACATTGTCAGTTGTGTGGTGTTTTGGGAGAAAGCCCATTTGATTTTTACTAAGGATGTAGTGTCCCTTAAGGAAAACCAGTATTCTTTTATTTAGACTATATAACTCTCTCCCTCTCACTTCAATTGCTCTCCTTACTTTCTTCTCAGACTGCACTTTCGTCACTCTATGTTCCTTCAAAGTGGATTTTTGACAGGTACTCCAGAAGATGATGAATGAGATTTATCTATTCTGACTGAAGATTTTGACAGCCCTCAGCGAGTGGCGTGCCCCGTTATCCTTTCTCTCTCCTTCACATGGTTTTTACTCCCTTGTTGCTCCCTGTCCCTCTCAAACTGTGAACAGCAGTGCATGTGGGTGCTGCTGCTAGTGTAGTGCTGGCATTTAGGAAACAGCTGCTTACTTCCCTCTTTCCTCTCCCCGTACCTATTACAGTGATTACCGTTACTGTCAATCAGAGCCCCCACCCTCCACCACCAGCACCTTTCCGGCTGTCCCACCCTTCAGCTGTGCCATAGGTGAATCCAGACTTTCACTGAGAATGGGGAGAATGGAGAGAGATGGCAGCGGAAAGAGTAAGCTGTTCCATATATCTGTAGGAAAGAAAAGCAGCAGGGAAATAGGAAAGAGGCCCTGTTGCTGCTGCTCTCCATGGGTGCTCATGGGCGAGATAGGGTACTGTATATGCATGAAGTCCACTAAATAACGGAAAACTAGTGATTTACATTGTCTGGGACAGACTGCTAACGTCATTATGTTGAATTAGCATTAAACCAGACTATGAGGAAATATTCTACATGTCACTGTTATTTTACCTTTGTGACAACTATAGCCCTGTTTCCACATGCAGGAACCAGGAACTAATTGAGGGGGCCAGGAACTTCTTAAGGGCCACTCCTATATTTGGCCTGCTTGCCCGTTGTGTTTCCCTTTGCCGTTGGAGCCATGAGGATTTGTTGGTGACATACAGTAATAGTCTGACAGTTTTGGCTTGATGCAATGCAGCAAAATAAAATATGTTGAAATCATAAAGAAATGATGGACAAAATAAATATAAAGTGGAGAGCATGGGATAAACTTGCCACCACTGTTGTTAATAATTGCAAAAAGGAACTTGTTGAGATTTGAAAAATAAATTAAATAAATATGCTGGTTGACTGAAGACAGAAGAGAGTCCAGCTTTGCTTATTCCTCTACACACCAGATGACCTCTGCGACAAACTCTCCTGTGACAGAACTGAACAATTAAACAGCACGAGTAGTACCAGTGGCAATTCCACCTCTGACCAGCCGATATACAGACTCAATCTCTGGCTACAAACAGCTAGAGCCCCCATCCTCTGAGTTGTCTCCACTGTATTCCTGCTATCCTGATGCATTTGTGGCCGAATATAATAAATCTCGCTGTTCCTCTCCACAATGATGGTATTAACTTTTACATCTTTAGACATTAAGCTATAATAGCCATGTAAGCACATGGGTTGAAGCCAGCAGGAACTCTTCCGTTGGCCAGGCTGTGTGCTCATATCCCCGCGAACGGCAGCGGTACAACCGGTGTTATGTGTCGTACTGCTCCACTTGGAATGCTTGCTGTCCTTCATTTAGACCCTCCGCAATCATGGTAGCATTATAAATGTTAAGCATTAGTGTCACTGCTATCTTTTTTTCTGGTCAAATTTGCTGGTATTGACTTCTGTGTTTTTTGTTCATAAAGTCAGCCCAAGTAGCAAAGAACACTGGCTGAGTTTTATCCAGTCAGCAGTGAGTCATCCTAAACCCCCCACCCAGCAGTTTTTGGGGACGCTCTGAAGTCGCTACTCCTGACTACGGTTGTCTTTGGCTGTTAAAAGAGCCTGAAAACTTCCCTTTACATGGCAGTTCCTGGTAGTGGAAACTCATACAAGGGAAATTTCCTGCAAAATTAGTTCCTGGTTCCTGATAAGTGGAAACGAGGCTCATATCTGGTCACCAGAGTTAGTTATTCCATGTTTTCAAGCTTTTTTCACAAAATTGTACTTTAGTGAGTAGTTTTATTGCAGGATAATTTTGACTCTTTGATAAATTTATGAAGAATTTTTTTTTTTAATTTTGCTCCGATATTAGACTGTACTCTTTGATTTGCTTTAGATTTCACAATTTGAGTAAAATGTGTGTCTAACCATTGAAGCGTCTTCAATTTCTTAAAAGATAAGCAGAGTTGTGATTTTAATGAAATCTGGTGGAACACAGATGAAGCCATTACCTCCTTATCTCACGGAGTAACAAGTACTGGGGGACGTGGCTATTTTGGGGTTTCATCAGGGTTCATGAGGATTAGAGAAAGATTGTTAAACAGTTTGCAAACAGTTTTTAAGGTACCAAACATGTTTTTTTCTGCAAACAGTTGCAAGCATTTCCCAAACAGTTGTAAGCATTTGCAAATGGTTGCAACACATGCCGTGACAGTTCTTTTTAGTTCACCAAGTAGTGAACACTAGCAAAGAACCACTAGGAAGTCTGACAGACAGTTTGGGGTTTTATCATGTGAATAACTTTGTTTAAACAAAATCTACATGTGTCCCAGTCCATGACTTTTCCTAAATACTGTATGTGTACAATTTCACACACACAATTTCAGAGCATTTATTCCTTGGACTACCACCTGCTGTCATTTAGACCACAGCTGATCACGGCTATAACCATGTAAGGAATAATTATGACCATATAAGGAGTTATGACAATGTTTCATTTTCTAGGGATGTTTTTTACAGTCTGTCCTTTCTTTTCATTTTGTTGTTATTTTCCTCCCAATATTACATTGTACATCCTGATCTGGGAGAGACAACGAGAGAGAAGAGGGTGAGGAATCATTATTTTATTCACCAGATAGCAACAAACAAAGATGAATAGAGAAAACACCGAACAGACTCCAAGCCTGAACCTCCGTGGGAAAAAAAGATCACCGTCTGCTGACACATCTGTTAGTAGGCCTATGTCCACTCCAGATAGGAAGGGCTAGTATATGGACATTATTCTGTTAATACAAATTAATTTGGTAAATGTAAACAAATGAAATTACTCCCACAGCCTAATCCATTCCTATAATTTCAACAGTGCGACCACCCAGTGCTGGCTGCTGTCCAGTTCAACACTACA
Source organism: Pholidichthys leucotaenia (assembly GCA_020510985.1). Taxonomy (NCBI): domain Eukaryota; kingdom Metazoa; phylum Chordata; class Actinopteri; order Cichliformes; family Pholidichthyidae; genus Pholidichthys; species Pholidichthys leucotaenia. The sequence goes on from CM035843.1 coordinate 32,624,905, forward strand.
CTGCTGGTCTCTGTGAGACTGTTTAGGCCTGCCTCATCCACAGGTAAAATAACTGTAAAGGATCTGTGACTATTATTAAAATTCCAAACACAAACAAAAAGTAAGCAAAGCGGAACTAATAATATCAGTCCAATAAAGCTCACCAGAATTGAAAGAAACAATGGCTTTCCCGATGAGCACTCGCACACCATCTCCAGATGAAGGTAGGGCTCACTATATTTACATGGTGACTTAAAGAATACAGTGTATACATTTAGCCTAAGTGTGTGTGCTCTGTGTTTGCATTTTGCAGTCTGGAGCACATGTGAGCAGGGAAGAGGTGGAAAGCTTTTGCTCCAGCTGTGTGCCATAGGGTTTGGCCTGTATCACAGTCAGTGCCCAGTAAAACCAGGCGGAGTTATATTGTGTTTTGGGTTCATATATTTTGTTTTTCATTATAAGATCTGTATAGCTTCTACAGGCGTCTGTCTTCCACAGTGGTCAGGAGAAACTGAATGCTGGGGAGGGTTTGCGCATCCTGTTTTATCAGGTTGGATTCAAGATTCGCCAGACATTCGCCTGGTATTTTACCTGGAGTTGGCAAAAGGTCTCAAATGTTCTCAAACTGTGGCAAAAGAGTCGCAAATATTGTCACTAACATTTGTTAACAGTCGCTCATGTTCGACAGCTGTCTTTCACAAGTTAATTCCTTCCACAGCATGTGGGACACCATGTGGTGTATGGGGCAGCGCCTATCTCCGTTTAATGTCTTTCACAAACACTCTCACAAACATTCGCACAAATGTTGGAAATGGTCAGTAAATGTCGCTAAATGTCGCTAACTGTTGCTGATGACAGAGGTAAACCCTGAAGTTTGTGAACATTCATCAGAAAAGTTGACAAATCAAAAACCACCGCGTTCATCAACATTCATTGCTCCGTGAGATGCGAGCCTTAGATTTTGAAGTGTAGCCAATCAACGGCGGCAAATCAAGGACTATTTTTCACATTTTTTAAAAGAGACATACTGTATTATGCCTTTTTTCTGCATGCTGACACAGTTCCCACAGGTCTTAATGAAATGTCTCTGACATGGTTAGGTCACAGTGCTTCAGTGTTTAATTATTACAGCACCATTTTCACCAATCTTTTACAGCCTTATTCAGATTGGTTCATTTCAGTGCATTTCCCTTTAAATGCTCATGAGCCCCAGTTCACCCTGGCCTCCCTCTTTTATATCTGCTAAAGGCCCGGTCACACCTAAATGATTTAGGCAGCGTTTGGCAAACGTGAAAAAATTTGGAGAATACGCTGGCGCACGTCGAATCAGTTATGGGTAAGTTATTAAATTAAATTAAATTAAATTAATTTAATTTTAATTTAATTAGTTGTGACTGATTTAATTTGATGTGACTTTGATGTGTTTGATGTTTAATTTGATGTGACTGTGATGGTAAGTTTTGTCTAAGTTAAGTTTTGACTAAGTTAAGTTAAGAGCATGCTGAAGAACGCTGACACATGCTGGTATACAGCATTGTATGCTGAGAACCTCTGAAAATTTTCCGACGGATCCAGCATATGGCTGAAACGTCCCGCATAAGCGGGGCATAAGTTGTGGAAAAGTTATGTGTTCGTTGACACACGTTACTTGTAAGCGACTCATAAGTTACTCATAAGTTGAAATACATCAACATAAATGTCTAGCGTACCCAAAACTTATTTCTAACATATGTGTAATGCTCTCTGAACTTATGTGTAATTTACTGAACGGGTTTCTTACTTACAGCAACCCTATAATGGCATACTGGCAGCGTTGGTTCACAGGAGGAACCCAGATAAAGTGGTCTTGTTCTTCTCTTCAGACAAGTAAAAAGATGTTTCATACCTTGACATGTTTTGACTGTGATGGTCTCTGTATAGACTGGGTGACACCTTTACTAGTTAAAGAGCTGACTTGATCCACCTGTTTTCTGTTCTGATCAGCCCAGCTGCTGCCTGCAGCACACACACGCACACAGAGCTACATATACATAGTTGTTCATATAACGGGACCTGTCAGGGACGTGTCTGAGGATAATATGAAGATACAAATTGCTGTTCAGCCGTCCTTGTCATGGTTTTTCTACCTTTCACTGCAGTCTGTACCATCAGCTGCCCAGTGCTGTTCTGATAGATATGCCAAAATGTCAGAACGCCGCAGGAAGAGGATCCAATCAGCTGATCACCAGAAGCACAGAGCTCAGCTGTTTTCCACGAAAAATAAGATAAGATAAGATAAGATAAGATAAGCCTTTATTAGTCCCACAACGGGGAAATTCCAGGATTGCAACAGCACAGGGATAGCAACACTCAGAGCAACAATCAGAAGGCAAGAAAAAACAAGCAAGCAAGAGCAGCTAATATACATATGTACATATTACTATAAAATATATATATACACACACACACACACACAGACACACAGTGCAGAGCATTGTAGCTGGATGGAATAAATATATGAATATATGAACACACAGTGCAGAGCATTGTAGCTAGATGGAATAAATATGTAAATATATAAACACCCACAGTATGGAGCATTGCAGCTAGGTGGAATAAATATGCAAGTATATAAACACACACAGTGCGGAGCAATGTAGCTAGATGGAATAATATGTAGATATATAAAAACACAGTGCGGAGCATTGTAGCTAGATGGAATAAATATATAGATATATAAATATAAACACACCCAGTGCAGAGCATTGTAGCTAGATGGAATAAATATGTAAATATATAAACACACACAGTGCAGAGCATTGTTGCTAGGTGGGATGAAACAGCATAACCGTCTATTTAGTTATCCTACATGGTATGATTATGTGCCCATACATATTCTCACCCTCCATAGCGACCGGTATGTTCCTAGTTGTATGCCGGAGAGGACCATTGTGTAAGTCTATTGCATCTTTTGCATTCAAAAAAAAAAAAAAAAACAAAAAAAAAAACTATTAGTTTGTTACGTCTTTTTGCTATCTCTGCGAGCAGCCCTGCTTAGGTTGTACAGTCTGACAGCCGTTGGTAGGAAGGACCTACGAAACCTCTCGGTTGTGCACCTGGGATGATGTAGTCTGCTGCTAAATGAGCTCCTCAGTGCATCCAGTATGTCCTGCATAGGGTGGAACTCGGACTCCAGCAGAGATGACAGTTTAGCCACCGTCCTTCTCTCTCCTATCTCCTCCATCGGATCAAGGCGTTGCCCCAGGACAGAGCTAGCTTTCTTAATCAGTTTGTTCAGTCTCTTCCTATCGGCTGCAGTAATGCCACTGCCCCAGCAGACCACTCCAAAAGTGATGGCTGATGCCACCACCGTGTCATAGAATGACTTCAGCAGCGCCCCTTGTACACCAAAAGACCTGAGTCTCCTCAGCAGGAACAGCCTGCGCTGTCCCTTCTTGTAGAGTGCGTCAGTATTGTGTGACCAGTCTAGTTTATTGTTCAGATGAATACCCAGGTACTTGTAGGATGTCACCATCTCGATGTCTGTTCCCTGTATATTTACTGGTGCTGTGAGGGGCTGCCCATGCCTGCGGCAGTCCACCACCAGCTCCTTAGTTTTCCTCGCGTTGATCTGGAGGCAGTTCCGATGGCACCAGTCCACAAAGTCCTGGATAAGCCCTCTGTACTCAGCTTCATCTCCGCTGGAGATGAGACCAACGATCGCAGAGTCATCAGAGAACTTCTGTAGATGGCAATGTGTTGTGTTGTGTGAGAAGTCCGCAGTATAAAGAGTGAACAAGAAGGGAGCCAGCACCGTTCCCTGGGGGGCCCCCGTGCTACTGATGATCGTGTCGGAAACACAGTCCCGGGTTCTCACAAACTGAGGCCGGTTCGTGAGGTAGTCCAGGATCCATGATGACAGGTGCCGGTCCACCCCTGCGCGCAGCAGCTTGTCCTTCAGGATCATCGGTTGGATGGTGTTGAAAGCACTGGAGAAGTCAAAGAACATGATCCTCACCATATTCCCGGGCTTCTCCAGGTGGGACAGAGAACGGTGAAGGTGGAAGATCACCGCATCCTCCACCCCAATGCCATGCTGGTAGGCGAACTGGAGTGGATCCATCGCTGGTTCCACCAGGGGGCGGAGATGAGCAAGGAGCAGTCTCTCCAGGGTCTTCATCAAGTGGGACGTCAAGGCCACCGGTCTGAAGCTGTTCAGGTCTTTGGGGTGGGAAGTTTTTGGTACAGGTACCACACAAGATGTTTTCCACAGCTGTGGTACCCTCCCCAGTTTCAGGCTCATGTTGAAGATATACGTCACAATCCCACACAGCTGGTCTGCACAGGACTTGAGGAGCTTTGCGCTGATGCCGTCCGGTCCCGACGCCTTCCTCGCCTTGATCTTCCTCAGCTCCGTCCTCACCTGGGTCTTGGTCAGGGTCAGGATGGGGGGCTGTGTGTTGGGAGTGGGGGGGGGTGTCGGTGGAGTGGGGAGTGGGTAGCAGGACTTGATTTCTTAGAGGCAGCAGTGGTTGTTGTGCAGACAGGGGGGAGGGCGGTTGGTCAAATCTATTGAAAAACAGATTCAGGTTGTTCGCCCACTCCCTGCCCCCCGTGGCCTGGGGGGAGGTATTCTGGAGCCCCGAGATGGTTTTGAGGTTTCTCCAGACCCCGCTGATGTCGCTCTGTTGCAGCTTGTCCTCCATCTTCTTCCTGAAGCTGTCCTTGCCTTCTCTGATCTTTCTCCTCAGCTCCCTCTGTACGGACTTCAGCATCTCCCTGTTCCCCGACCTGAAGATCCTCTTCTTCTCTCTCAGAAGTGTTTTTATCTCAGGGTTGATCCAGGGTTTGTTGTTTGAGTGACGCCGTATGGTCTTGGTGGGAACGGATTTGTCCACACAGAAGCTGAGGTAGCCCGTGAAGGTGTGAATGAGGCCATCGATGTCCTCACCATGTGGATCGCAGAGCTGCTTCCAGGCAGTGGCTTCAAAACAGTCCTTTAGAGTGTCCATTGTCTCCTCAGACCATAACTCCACAGTGTGCATGGCCGGAGGTTGTCTGTGCACTAGGGGTTTGTACACCGGTCGGAGATGAACCAAGTTGTGATCCGATCTCCCAAGTGGGGGGAGTTGTGATGAGGTGTACGCCTCCTTAGTGTTTGCGTAGAACAAATCCAGTGTTTTATTGTCTCTAGTGTGGCATGTGACATACTGGGTGAAAGTGGGCAGAATGGGAGACAGTCAAACGTGGTTGAAATCGCCTGAGATGAGGAGAAGAGCATCTGGGTGTTCTGTCTGCAGCCTGCTGGTTACTGAATGGATGACGTCACGCGCTGTCCCAGCGTTCGCCGTCGGATTTGCATAAACAACAATGCAGATCACGTGTGAGTGTTCTCTCGGGAGATATGTAGGCCTCATGCTAACAGCTAGCAACTCAATGTCTTTGCTGCAGTGTCGTTGTTTAACAGTGATATGTCCCGGTCTGCACCAGTTGTTGTTAACATACATGATCACTCCACCGCCCCTAGTTTTGCCACACACTTTGAAATCACACTTTGTTCTCCCTTGGCTACTGCTCTCTGATGTTTTTGGGTTCACACCGGCAAAAGCACAATCCATGCATTACTAACTATCTAACCTGCACCTATATAGCGCTTTTCTAGTCACAAAGACCACTCAAAGCGCTTTCACTAGTACTAACCCTCTACTCTAAGGGCCTATAGGAAACAAATATCTAGGGACAATTTAGAACAGCCAATTAACCTAACATGCATGTCTTTGGATTGTGGGAGGAAACCGGAGCCCCCGGAGCAAACCCACGCAGCGCAGGGAGAACATGCAAACTCCACACAGAAAGGTTCCAACCCCTGCCATCCTGGGGATTCGAACCAGGAACCTTCTAGCTGTAAGGCAACAGTGCTAACCACTGCACCACCGTGCTGCCCGGTGGTGCATAATGTGGACATTACCCCATTGAAAATAAACTTTTTTTATTGCATCAGCTCACGTACCTTTGAACCAGGTTGTGACAACTGTCATCTGACATTCCTGACGTGTCACATCAGTTTCTTTTAGACGTGGTCGACCTGACAGATGTGACAGCTCTGCCAGGTCAGTCACGCCCCCCACCATGGTCTTTGGAGGGGAGAATCATCTCAGTTGAACAGAGATGATCTCTCCCACACCTAGGATTCATGGATTGGAAGGTGGCGGCACTTTGGCATGACCGCACTGTGCAGAAGTTAAGATAAGCTATGCATAAGTTATTCATAAGTTAGACTATTGCTGGGCATAAGCTGTGAATGCGCAACACGCTAAGCATTCGTTGGTTTAAGTTATTTAGAAGTTATCAAAATGTTCTATATAAGTTACGAATATGTTATGTATATGTCAAACCTGTTATGGACACACGATACATACGGCCAAAAGTGAAAATTTTGGCGTATGGCAGTGTTTTAGACCAATTGTTATACATCTGGCAAATGCTGTTTAAATCATCAAGTTGTGACAGGGCCTTAAGGTCAATTGTTGATGCCATATTGCTCATGTTTGATGGCTAGCTCTGAGTTCAGTAGCAAACACAGTAGCAAAAATATAAATACCCTGAATGAATGAATGAATGAATGAATGAATGAACTAAAACACCACTGGTGACAGGGGTGTGGTTAAAGTGGTTTAGGATAAGACCAGTCCATGGAGAACAGTAAGCACAGAAAAGTAAATGGAAAATTGCTAACAGCAGCTAGTCACCTTTGGTCCCAGTCAGAGTATAATACACTATAGTGAAATGAGCTAAAATAATGTCTAAGAATGACATACATGGTGGTTGGCAGATGAACAAGGGGTAGACAGAATACACGCAAAATAACAATAGGACACAACCACAATCTGACAGCTAAGCTCGTGCTAGGTGGCCTCCCCACTGAGGCGAGCTCTAATGCAGTAAAGAGAACGACTCTGACTGGCTAGCCAAGCTAACAGTCTACTATCACAGCAAAAATATAACAGAATAAGCTATGACACGAGATGTAGTATTGACACCAGGTTGGGACAGGGATGTCTAGGGGTGACTAGAAATTGACGAAAATAATATAAACCATTCTCCCTAAACTAATTCCACAGTAACACTGTCATCATGTGGATTCAGACACTGACTGGGATACTCCCACCATCACTGAAATGGATGGAGATTAACCTGGGACGGCAGTATTATTCCAGTCAGCTCCAGTTCTCACGTCATAACCGCAGCCAACTCAAAACCGCTCATTTAGTGAGGCGTACTGCGACCAGGGCAGACCCTAACAAAGTGAAAAGGTGGCATTTTTTTCAGACTTGTTCCATTAGTAGACACTTGAGATAACCAAATAGATGAGCAAACGCATGGAAAAAATTAAATTTTCATCATATGTCCCTTTTCACATTGTGAGATTGGACCTTTTTGACTCTTATTTTCATGCATAAAAACATTCAGATATATATAGGAGGATATCTATGAGCGTGCAGACTAAGAATAAAGTTTTAAAAAACCTGAATCTTGCTCTTAGTAATGTCATTCATATGGTTACTGATTTCATTGAAATTCTTTTGACAGCCTGTACAGAGAGAAAAGTTATATTTACTTATTTACGTACTTGCTTACCCAGTCAGAGTAAAATTGTTGCTGGCACTTCCTAGATTCCTCTTAACAGATTGAAATAGAATCAGCTTGGAGCTGATGGAGTGATGGAGCCCTTTACTGCCCTTTTGCAAAATCGAAGAACTTCTGAGCTTCTGAGATTTGAGATTTTGAGCGCCTTTTTAAACATGCACGCAAACAAAACAAAGGAAATTAACTCAGCGGGGGTCAGAACAAGCTCTTCTTTATTTTACAATTTATAACAATAAAACAAGAATACGAGATGTTGCAGTAATAAAAAAAAAATCAAACTGTTTTGCATTTCTACAGTAATAACTGAAAACTATCTACACAAAATATTTCTCTAATTACTGTCTTTAAGTTACAAACTGACTGTGTCATTAAACGATGCCATTTATATGAACCACTTTCTAAGTTGGAAACCTCCTCAAACCATGTCTCCTCTTGAAGAATCCGCTCCAGTGCATCACCTCATGGCACTGGACTAAAGAGTATGGAAGCAGGGACTGGGACGGCCAAAATAAAGGGCCATCCCAGAACCTTTGATCTGTTGATGTGCTTGTGCCATTAGTGCGGAAGGGGGGGGGGGGGGGGACGCGTTGTGGCTTGCTGCCAGGAGTTTGTTAGATCTAGCTAACGAGGAAGACTCAGGTAGTCCTAATAGAATCTTTCCTGCTCTTATCTGTATTGACTTCAAACAGTGAGGAGCGAACGGAAGACAACTGGGTCTGATTTGGCGGGTGAGGTTGAAGAATACTTATGGGCTCGCGCTTTTCCACAGGGTGGGCTGCCAGTGCCTACCACACTGCAGAGATCAAAGTTAATTCCCCTCTTAATTAAACAGAAGCTGGATGAGAGCAGGCAAGGATAGCTTTCGTTTTCCGCCGTGCCCGTAAACATTACGACCTGGATGTCTGCGTGCTCCTGTGCACATACAGAAATGATATCTTGCACAGACCGAGGAGCTAGTACGTAGGTGTGTGTGTGTGTGTTGTCTGTGTGTGTACATGCATTCAGCCAGTTGTTCTCTTTCATTTCTGATGGCCAATCTGTCCACATGTGGCCGAGAGTGAGCACAGTGGCGATCCATAATGAGGCTCCTTCTGCCACTCTCCAGTTTCATGGCCGTGTCAGTGTGTTGTGACGCTAATGAGCCCTCGCTACCACAAACACCCCCCCCTTAATTGTCCTCTTTGATCTACCACTAATTCTCCTAATTAGGAGCCCAACTTTCAAAGTTAAACGTTTTGCTTCCACCTCCAATTGTGACCCTCTGTGTGTGTGTGTGCGTGTGCGCGCTTATGCTTATGTGTGAATAATGGAAACTAAAATTAAATGGCGTAAAGAGGAAGAAATTGTCATTCTCCCCTTCCATCTGTCCCTCGCTGAACTTGGCCTGGGTTATGTTGGGTGAGTTTGGTTGCAGGGCATGCAAAGATGAACGTGTTCACCTACCATGTGGAATTCATTACATTAGCCGCAATATCAGCAAACAGACAGACAGATACACACACACACACACCAACAGGCAAACGGTGCATCATGCTTCAAACAGAAAAGCATAAAATTGTCTTCTGCCCAGATTAGCCCAGATGCCACACTTTGTACTGGCTTGCACGACACAGCTGTACATCCACAGATATGGTAGATTAATGACATGTAGGCAAAAACTCCGCTCCGAAATGAGAGCAAACACTTTCAGCTGATGTAGTCCAACTTGCACATATGTCAAAAAATCATCTTTGTACACGAATTTGATGGCTGTTGCCCATTGCACAAATAGTGGTGGCTTAGAGGTAGAGCATCTGCCTCACAGCTGGGAGGTTGGGGTTCAAGTCCCCGCCAGGTCATACCAAAGACCATATAAAAATGGAACTTCCTGCCGTCCAGCTTGGTGCTCAGCAAAAATGGAACGGAGGAGGGAAATGTGGGTAGCAGTGGCTCAGGAGGTAGAGCGGGTCGTCTAATAACCGGAGGGTTGATGGTACGAATCCTGCTCTCCTCAGCCATCCAGCCGTTGTGTCCCTGGGCAAGACACTTTACCCACCTTGCCTCCAGTGTCCATGACACTGGGTATGACTGTGTATAAATGTTCGGTAGTGGTCAGAGAGGTCGTTGGCATGGATTGGCAGCCATGTTTCCATCAATCTGCCCCAGGGCAGCTGTGGCTACAGTAGTAGCTTACCACTACCAGTGTCTGTGGAGTAAATGAATAACGTTTCCATTGTAAAGCATGTTTGAGTGTCTATGAAAAGCATTATATAAATCTGATGCATTATTATTAAATATCATACCTGCAAACTCGGAAGGGGTGAAAAAGGTGAAAAACTAAACCCCTGTAGGGGGTCTGGGAGCACACCCCCCCATCCCCAGAAAAACTGATTTTAACACATAAATGGACTTCTTGTACAATGTAGGGTAGCGTACTTCCGCATTCCAGTCTACCCACATTTCCGGTTCCACTTCCATTATATTTGTTGATTCCCTGGTGCTTTCTCATCAGTAAATCAATTTTATCACTTTCACTTATCATAGTACAGACTGGAAATGGTGTGTGGGCAGATGTTTTTTTTTTCTTTATAAAGTTCCTGTTTCATATTTTAATCATTTTTGTAACCATACTGAGCCATTTAATAGTTCCCCAGTTAGCTTAGCGGCTAGCAGCTATCATATTCGTTTATGTCTTTGTTTATGTCTTCCTCCACGTTTATGTTAGTGTGGAAAATGTGGAGAACATGCAAACTCCGCACAGATCACTGTTGGTCAGGGGCTGGGATCGAACCCAGGATCCCTTGGCCAAGGGTGAGTTGCTGTGCTGCCGCAGTGCTAACCACTCCGCCACCGCGCCGCCACAGTTCCAGTATTCCAACAAAACTACAACTGGCCTTCACAAGACTTGTTTCTGTGAATTATGACTGCAACAACTTTCACTTGACATCAAAGGAAATTTAACAGAAATACAAAAATGCTACACAAAGCTAGTAGAAGGCATCTTCCAGAGATCACACCAAGACCACAATGCATACCTGAATGTTTTCCATTATCCATTGATCTTTCTGAGCCAGCAACTTGCCAAACAAAGACAAAAATGCACTGCATCAACAAACGAACCTCATCCAAACCGTAAAGCATGGTAGGGGGAGTATCAGGAAGATTTTTATGATTAGGGTCCAGCACTGTGTCTGCTGTCTCTGACTGCATTGTTTTGTTAGCTCATTCTGGTGAAGGAAGAAAGAGCTCATGTGATGACACGGTATCCATCCATCACTTATGTCACTAATACAACACTCTAATTGCTCCATATTCCACCTTAACATAATTTAGTCATTTATACATTTAACTGGAAGAAACAGCAGCTGTTAGAGGTGTTGGAGGGAGTCAACATATTTCCAGATCTGACAATGCTATAATATGGATAAGAAAGGAAGAGAGAAAGGATAGGATTCTGACAGAGCACAGCCTGGGGATCCCATGCCAATAAGAGCATGGCCTCTTAGGCGAGCACTCTGTCAGGCATGCCAGTTTGACAGACGATGCCCACCCAAGTGACATTTCTCCTGGGTGGAAAGAAGGGACAAAAGTGTGAGACATCACCAATTGTTAAAAAGAAAGAAGCTATGGTATAATCACAAAGGTGTGTGGATAAGATGGTTATTTAGAGTCAAATGTGTGTAATTCCCCAGCTATGAAGTGCACAAAAGTGTCCTCCTTGTGTGGAAGAAGTGCAATTTTGCCCTCAATTGTCTGGGGGAGTAGATCAGGACAAACCTCAGCTTGGTTGAGCGCTTGTCAAATGCATTCTTCTACTCTTCTCTATACAGCAAGTATAGGAAATAGAATATAATGAATTTGAAAATATCAAACCTTATATTTAGTCAGATTATGAAAACATGATTGACAGACTTAAAATGGCGTGCCATTTAAATAAAAAAAAAAGAATGGATGTCAATATAAACAATAAGACTTAGACCAATCTTAGAAATCAGTAAGGCACATGTATGAAGAATTTAAAAGATCCAGAGAATCTCGAGATTGTTGTTTACAACAGCGTCCCTACATTTGGGGCCAGTGGTCGGGCCCCACCAGATGTCACTGTTGAGCAGTACACACACACACACACTTAGGAAAGTTACATTTTTCATCAATGTATGTTTTTATTCACAATTAACAAATAATATTGTGCATTTATTACATTTAATAGCAGCACTGTCACACAGTCCAAATATCTTGCATCAAAGTAAGGATTTCTCCTAAATAATGCAGTTTCATTTTACATGGGGCCAGCCCTTTAATGCCTGTGTGACGTAATCCTGCAGCTTAAAACTGTATGTGCATGTGCTAACTGCCTTCAGTGTTGCGCTGTAGGCAGATTTGGGGGCCTGACAAATCTGGCCCTACTGCCTGTCAAAAGTTACTAATTGATTTCATGTAGGTCAGTATGAGAGCACTAGACAGAGTATTGTCAACTCTATTCACTCCAATCAACCACTTTTTTTAAAATCAGTGGTGGGTCCTACAGTTAGGGTTACCAACTTTCTCACAGCCAAATAAGGCACAGAGGGTTTTAACTATTGCCCGATGCCACGATGTTGTGGACATTAGTGTTATCATAATACTGAGATTTTTTTTACCTTGATAATACCTTGATAATACTATGTGCCCATGTGTCACACACATATGCCTCGCCCCTTGTTTGTTGCTGTTGTTTGTTGTTGCTGTGAGGTGCTTGGGTGCATGTGTGTGTGCATCCATTCACAGCACCTCACTTGTGTGACACTTGAATGTTTTGTTTTGTAGCACCTTAACTCTTGCACTTTAGCATATCCACTTTGTACAGTTTATTGCAGATGTTTTTCTCGCGTATGATTGTTTGTTTGTGTGTTTTTGTGACCCGCTGGGGCACTACAGATGCAAATTAGCAGTATTGCTATATCTGGCATACTTACATTTGTATTAACTAGTACATACCCGTGCATACCCGTCCACACCCGTAGAAACCAAGTATAAGTAAGTATTTCTGCATGCCCGTTGCTGAAGGGTCTCCTCCTGTCTCAGACAGCTGTGTTGTTCACAGTCATGCCTGCGGCGTACTGCTGGAACCTGAGGTGTTTCATGTTCACGGCATCTTTTCTGACGTGCATCAGTTCTCCTCATTCTATTGCTCTCCATCTGGTAGGTCTTCTTCTTCTTCTTCTTCTTCTTCCTTCAGGCCACTGGTTGAGGGATAGGTGCGTCGTAATTCCAGTTCATGGGCAGGATCATGAAAATAGATCTGAGCAAAAAGTGGCTTTCGACCCTGTTCAGGAAAGGCCAGTGCATGCCCGTAGAAACCAAGAAACCGGAGCATCCGGAGAAAATCGGCGCTTTGCTTGGCATTTTACACATCTGTAGTGTAAATTGGCATTCTTCAAGGTTACACATTTTTACTTTGTCAGCACCTCTTTAAAAACAACACTGCTGAGAAAGCGACGCTTTTCTTTAGTTTCTTCATCTCGAGCAACAATTCGAAGACTGCTTGATCTGGCAACTCTGCTCAGCGTATAATTGGCCATGGCTGCAGAAATCTGTTGTGCAGAAAACGTGAACGCGCTGTAAAGACTGGCCCTGTGACTTATTCACCTTGCTAATTTTGAGCCATATGACATCATAAAGACACATTAGTCTCGGCATCGTGAGTGATGGTCTATATGACATCAAAAAGACACATTTGTCTATGTGCCGTCATATAGACATCATATCTTTATGACGGCATCGCAAGTCCTATGATGGCTGAGTTCACAGGACGTCCTATGATGATCAGGCAGAGATCTTAGGCCATTCTATGATGTCCTATAAACATGACACACACACAGACACACCAGACACACACACAGATTTCTTGCTTAAACAGAGTGATGTTCATTAGTGTGTCACGTCCCTTTCAAATAAACATTAAACTTAAACCTTAAAAAAATTGATATTCAATGTCATGTTTAATACTACAAGGGAAAAAAATACCACAGTGTATACCTTGAAATTTCAGATTTTTATTATAAGTCCCATGTGTCAACTTGCTGACAGAAGACACTGGGAAAGCTGCAGGTATCAACATACTGTATCTATTGGGAACAAAATGAATACTTCAAATATGTTGAATCAAAATATAGCATGTCATACCTTTTTAGAAGTTCTTTCTTCTGGCCTTCTTTAAAGAAAAATCTGGGGCGGCACGGTGGAGTGGTTAGCACTGCGGCAGCACTGTAACTCACCCTTGGCCGGGGGATCCTGGGTTCGATCCCAGCCCCCGACCAACAGTGATCTGTGCGGAGTTTGTAAGTTCTCCAAGTGTCTGCGTGGGTTTACTCCAGGATTTCTCCGGTTTCCTCCCACATGCCAAAAACATGCAAGTTAGGTTAACTGGCATCAAACTGGGGATTCTAAACTGTCCTTAGGTATGACTGTGAGAGTGAATGGTTGTCTGTCTCTCTGTGCTGGCCCTGCGATGGACTGGCGATCTGTCCAGGGTGTACCCTGCCTCTCGCCCAAAGATGCTGGGATAGGCTCCAGCCCCCCCGCAACCTGAAAAGGATTAAGCGGAAGAAGATGAATGAATGAATGAATGAATGAATGTCCTTTAAGTCCAGTTCACAAATATCGTCATACTCTATGGATGCATTCTTGATCCAGTCTACTTTTTACCAAGTTCGGAGTCCACTGTCCCACGCACAGCTGTCTGATGTAAGCAATCATGGCCTTTCTTCTTCCTTCGCCCTTCTCCTCCAGATGAGGGCTTTAACAGCCCACCTGTCTCCTCTGTGGAGCAGCGCCACCTCCACTCAATGCTCCAGCTTAGAAAATCCTTTAAGCTTCGGGATTTTTTGAGCAATTTGTTTTCCCTAAGCTCTTTTCCTCTCAATAATTTTAGGACGTTCCAGCTAAAACGGGATGGTTGGCAACCCTACCTACAGTGCAAAATAGTTCCCGAAAGTTAGTAACAAGTACTAGCATCACCATAGTTTACAATGGAATGAACCAGTTCTGAGCTACTTTCAAGGGATAAAACGTTTAAAGTTTATGATTTTATATTAACAGCATATCTGAATCAAATGGGCATGAGCAGTTTATTATGCTTTTTAAATAATTACCGCTGGATCAGAAAATTTAGGCAACATTAATTAATAAAATATTAGGCTAGGATACTAGCAAAGTTAGCGGCTCTACATTAATCCCCATCAATTTACTATTTGTAATTCTATTAAAGGCACTTCTTTCAAAAATTGTGAAACTATTAGAAATGGCTTATAATTTTTCTCTTAAGGTGGGAGCAATTAAGCATTAATTAATGAAAGCACCAAGGTGCAGCTGCCTCGGTGTGACCTCTACAGGCCAGCTTAGTTATTAAAATGCCTTTTTTTGCGGCTCCATTGAGGTTATAATGGTGAGTTAAATTTGTGTTTATTTTGAAAACAAAGCTTTATCTCAAAATTCTGGCAAATTGAAAGTTGAGAAAATATGACAATATAATGATACAAGCCTTTAGTTCCACTTGATTTTGACTAGGTGCGCTGAGAAGCTGGTAACAGACAGATACACACGCACAAGCAACCAGTCACACACACAACCACACGCAAACACACTGAGTGATTACTGTATGTCTCCATTGCACTGAGGCATAAAAATCAAACTAGCCAGTAATAGAGACAGGAGGAGGTAATGAGAGGATATCTATTTTGGAGCTAGTATCATAGTTGGGGGGGATGAGGAATCAATGTACAGGGAAGAAGTAAGAGACCTGGAGGGCTGGTGCAGGGAGAACAATCTGGTGCTCAACGTGGACAAAACGAAGGAGATGATTATCGACTTCCGGCGGTCTCAGCCTGAGCACGTCCCCCTCAGCATCGGCGGCCGTTTAGTGGAGAGAGTGGAGAACATCAAGTTCCTCGGAGTGCAGATCTCGCAGGACCTGACCTGGAGCAAGAATTCCTTGGGGAACAGGAAGCAGGCTCAGCAGAGACTGCACTTCTTGAGGAAACTCAAACAGGCCTCTCTCCCCATCTGCATCCTGAGGACCTTCTACAGAGGTGTGGTGGAGAGTGTTCTGACATACTGCATTGCTACATGGTACTCCAGCTGCAGTATGTCAGACAAAAAAGCCCTGCAGAGGATAGTCAAGGGGGCTGAGAGGGTAATTGGAGTCTCCCTCCCCTCTGTCCAAGAACTTTTTCAGAGCCGTTGTAGGAGCAGGGCCCTGTACATTGTCAAGGACCGTTCTCACCCTCTGCATAAACAGTTTGAACTTCTTCCATGTGGTAAACGATTCCGGAGCATCAGAGGCAGAACCACCAGACTGATCAACAGCTTCCTTCCACAAGCTGTCAGGATGCTGAACAGCTGACCCGGAATCTCTCATACACACTACTGCATCTACGGACATTTTGTATATTATTTGTATATTATAGTTAGTTTTTTTTTTCCCAAGTATGTCTCAGGGATGTGTGAATGGATGGGGGGGTGGGGGTGGGGGGGTGAAGCTATGTGTGAGTGTGTCTTAAATCATGCTGCTTCTATTTATATGGATGCCGAGAGAAACGCAATTTCATCTTGCCTGCACTACAGTTGTATGTACAGCAATATGACAATAAAGTTTGATTTGATTTGATTTGATTTGATAAAGCCAAAGTTATAAAGGAAAATAGAAATGAAAACATTGCTTATGGAGTGGTAAGTGTTTGTAAATGTGACACGCGCGTGTGTGTGTATGTGTGTGTGTGTGCACGCACGTGCACACGCATGCATGCATGCATGCACGTGTGTGTGTGTTTTGATACTCAAAAAATTCTTAAAACAAATTACTGTAATTATTAAGAAGGAATATCTGTGCTTCTGTCACTACTGTTTTGAGGCGGTGCATTTATATTTACATTCACAGAGCAAGTCAATAGTGTTTATTGTGGCCCACCATGCTTTCTGTGCCAGAGACTCCACTGGTCATAGGAAAAGCAAATGAATGAATGAATGAATGAATAAGTAAGGCTGCGTGTCCACCAAACGCATTTTTTCCGCTCTGGGCGACTATTTTCCATTCATTCTCTATGTAGTCCAGCGTTTACAGCGCTGAGCGCCCACGGCGCTGAAACGCTCTCGGCGGTGGCCTTTTTTTGTTGCGGCACTCAGAGTTGAAAAAAGTTCAACTTTTCAGAGACCGCAGCTGAGCTCGTCTATGTCAGACCTTAAGCAGCCATTCAGAACTGCTGCGTGGGCGGGACATAGGACACCAGTACTAGTCTGTACTCAGACTCCTGCTTTCCGTGTCGTCATATTTTACATCCAGAGCTGCTAGAAAACGTTTCCTGTACATTGTTATTTAGAGACTGCTATTAAAAAATCTGTAGAAAGTCTGACAATAGGAAAAGCAGGAGTGATGAGCTGAGAGTGACGAGCTGTTGCAGGGATACAGGGAACAGACTTTTTTCTCCCAGAGTGCAGCGTACAAACGCTGAAAAAAAAAAAGCTCAGGGCGGTCGGGCAACAAAAAAACGCGTTTGGTGGACACACAGCCTTATGTAGTTGGAATCAGGGACTAGGGAACACCTTAAAATCTGTCACTGAAAACGGTTTGTTACTGCAACTGTCATTGCAACAAAAATGTACAGTTATTAAAGACCGCAGATTCCAAGACTGCAGCCCTGAAGACGTCATGGAAGAAGAATATTTTGCGCTACGAAAAAATCAGTTCTAATTCCAAAATGCATCCAATGTGGAGTAAGCATGTCTCTGTTTAAAAACAAATCCAATTTAAAACAATTTCAAAATGTATATGTTAAAAATAATGTGATCAAAATTATTATATTCTAATTTTATTTTAAAAAGTTGACAGCCTTCAATTTAGTTAAATCCCACTAATTCTAACTGAAAAAACTGTAACAGAAGAGCACATTTGGCTAAGATTATATTTTAATAAGCTAGTCAGTTCCTATTAGACCCATTTCCGGCGTTTCTGGCAGCATGGCCGATTCGCCTTCATCATACCTGCGAGGTTGTTAAGCAAACAAGAGGGAAGATCAGAGGTGAGGGGATCCAGCGCTTGTTTATTGGCTAAGACCTCATTAGCATCACACCCATTAGCATCCTGCCAGTTTTGCTGCCCCGTCTCCTTCACTCAATCCTGTGAGACAGACGGGCTGTCAGCGCAGAGAGGCGGCCAACATGCCCCACAGAACAAACACCCCACTGCCAATTTTTGCTCAGTCTTCATTTATCCATTGGCTGGCTGGCAGCGTCTGAAGACTAAAGGACAGGTTAACAGATGGTCGAGGGGCGCGTTGTGGTAAGACGCCCTGCCGTACGATGAACTGCAGACAGCGTCTGTTTGAACCAAGGATTGGAAGATTCAAAGAAGACTAATCCAGATGACATTTATTTGGAAAAAACGAGATAGATATTTTTTTGTAATTGTATTTACTCTGATCTAATTTCATCACTGTGTATCTTTCTGTCGCACAGGCAGAAGCTTCATCAGTTTTAACCTGCAGTGGGGTTCACAAGCTGTCAAACTTGAATACAAGCCCTACAGTCATGAAGTACTTTGAAGTTATCAATTTAGATAATTTTGAAGAAACAACACTAAAACCCCGATTATTCTGAATGGTTAACACTTTTCCATAAAACTGCTATTTTTCAGAGAAAGAGGAAAACTTTATGCCGCACTAATGTGAATGTATTTTTAAAAATAAAAACAAGCTAATGAGAGAGCAGACTTTGCCCCGCCGTACTGGACTCTCATTATGAATTACAGCTGACTGCACTGCTTCACAGCACGCTGATATAGTGGACACACAGACCTCCTCGGGACACAGGGAGTTTTCCCTTACAGGCAAAATTATGTCTAGCATGCCCAACTGTGGGCCGTCAGCCCCGCATCACTACCAGAACTTTGAATCTGAAAAACAATGACCTCAAAATGGAGAAAGAAAAAAACAGGATCTAGAAGAGGAAGAACTGAAGCTTATTCCAATGTTTCCTAACAAATGCTGGACATATGCGGAGCAAAGGTTGAACTCCGCTGTCCATCACCCATCAAGGCGCTTCTCCCCGCTGGGCTCTGGTGCGAAGAACTGTGGGGTAGGAGGTGAGGCCAACCCACAATGAAGTCTGTCCGCGGCTTCTCCTGTACTGGGACTGCAGCAGAGCCCACCATCATTTTGCGGCTGGGCCTGGAGAAACAAAGAAGTCGGCAATGCACAGATAGGCACCCAGAATGTCGCACCAATCTGTGCACCCCACACTGGCTGCCCCCCTTCAGTTCACCTGCAACAAGCAGACATTTATCCCTGTGCAACCCCCCCTCCAATCAGCTTCTACTTTTGTGGTTAAACGTGATTATTGTTAGAGCAAGACGCTCCTGTTTATTTTCCGCAATTGCACAAATGTGAGTTTTGTCTTCTGAGTAAAAAGTGACTACCATTTGAGTAGTTACAGTATCTCACAAAAGTGAGGACACCCCTCACATTTTTGTAAATATTTTATTATATCTTTTCATGGGGCAACACCGAAGATATGACACTTTGATACAATGTAAAGTAGTCAGTGTTCAGCTTGCATAACAGTGTAAATTTGCTGTGTCCTCAAAATAACTCAACACACAGCCATTAATGTCTAAATTGCTGGCAACAAAAGTGAGTACACCCCTAAGCAAAAATGTCCAAATTGTGCCCAATTAGCCATTTTCCTTCCCCAGTGTCATGTGACTCATTAGTGTTACAAGGTCTCAGGTGTGAATGGGGAGCAGGTGTGTTAAATTTGGTGTTATCGCTCTCACACGCTCTCATACTTGTCACTGGAAGTTCAACATGGCACCTCATGGCAAAGAACTCTCTGAGGATCTGAAAAAAAGAATTGTTGCTCCACATAAAGATGGCCTAGGATATAAGGAGATTGTCAACATGCTGAAACTGAGCAGCAGCACGGTGGCCAAGACCATACAGCGGTTTAACGGGACAGGTTCCACTCAGAACAGGCCTCGCCATAGTCGACCAAAGAACTTGAGTGCACGTGCTCACCATCATATCCAGAGGTTGTCTTTTGAAAACAGATGTATGAGTGTTGCCAACATTGCTGCAGAGGTTGAAGAGGTGGGGGTCAGCCTGTCAGTGCTCAGACCATACGCTGCACACTGCATCAAATTGATCTGCGTGGCTGTCATCCCAGAACGAAGCCCCTTTTAAAGGTGATGCATAAGAAAGCCCGCAAACAGTTTGCTGAAGACAAGCAGACTAAAGACATGGATTACTGGAACCATGTCCTGTGGTCTGATGAGACCAAGATAAACTTACTTGACAGATAGTGTCAAGCGTGTGTGGTGGCAACCAGGTGAGGAGTACAAAGACAAGTGTGTCTTGCCTACAGTCAAGTGTGGTGGTGGGAGTGTCATGGTTTGGGGCTGCATGAGTGCTGCCGGCACTGGGGAGCTACAGTTCATTGAGGGAACCATGAATGCCAACATGTACTGTGACATACTGAAGCAGAGCATGATCCCCTCCCTTCGGAAACTGATTCCAACATGATAACGACCCCAAACACACCGCCAAGACGAGCCTTGCTAAAGAAACTGAGGGTAAAGGTGATTGACTGGCCAAGCATGTCTCCAGACCTAAACCCTGCTGAACATCTGTGGGGCATCCTCAAATGGAAGGTAGAGGGGCGCAAGGTCTCTAACATCCACCGGCTCCGTGATGTCGTCATGGAGGAGTGGAAGAGGATTCCAGTGGCAACCTATGAAGCTCTGAGTATACATATATTGCCGTTAAGAACAAATGAAGCTTCTTAAGAGGTGAACTTTCTTTAATTCTATGATTTTTATTTCATTTTGTCTTATTCATTTACACGTTGTTCCAATATGCAGCTATCTCATGGAAGTAAAACCTCTAAATATGTATTTTTATGGTCTGGTTCAGGGGTCATCAACTACATTTGTCCAAGGGTCAGAATTTTTCTCAGCAGACACTGTGAGGGCCAGAGGCTGTTGTAAAATAAAAATAAAATTAATATTTTAGCTTAAGTAATATATTATTATTGATATATTAATTTTCCTTACAAATTTATGTTATTTTTAGATGAGTGTAAGTACGAGCAAGAAAGCATGTACTTAAAAACTTATTTGAGGTGTGATATTATTTTTGACAGTTTGTGGGGGTTTTCTTGTGAATTCATGACAGTTTTATCATAAATTAATGACTTTTCTGTTGTAAATTTGAAACATTTTTGTCACTTAAATTGTATTTTTTTCCTCATCATTTTTAATTTATTCTCATATGTTTGTAAGGCATTTTCTTATAAATTTCAGTCATTTTTCTTGTAAATTTATTACTTTCCCCCCACATTAATCTGTTGATTTTTCACTAAATTTATGTCTATTTTAAAATTTACTAACTGTTTTTCCTAACGAATTTCAAAAGCTTGTGGTAAAATTGTCTTTTTCACATATAGCCAATCTTAAACTTACTTCCAAAGACAGAATGGAACAATGACTTTCTGTGAATTTACAGCTTTCTTTCTAGTAAATTTCTGACTTTTTCTACTAAAATTTGAGACATTCTTCTCCTTAAATCGACACTTTTTAACTTGATTCCAAGGGCCAAGGAGTGAAAAGAGAAAGGAGTAGCGCTGCAAATGCGAAATGGGACGCACCCGATGTGCGCATTTCACATTTGCTTTCTGATTGCTAAAGTGTTCATATACAGGAGAGAGAATTTGGGTGTGATATGCACCTAATTTAAAAAATTAAAAAAAACCGGCGGGTGTACCGTCAACAGCACCTGAAGGTCTCATACTGTTCATTTTTTTCCAGAGATTAATGTTTTGGCATCCTCAAGAACATCTGCTGTTTTGCAGCTCTTTACAAAAACTGTTTCAAAGCCTGAAATAGTTAGTTTAAACTTGTCTATTAATATTAATGAACGAATCTCATTAGGTGAGTGTTTTCTGAGTGCGCCAATGACAAGTAATGAGTCAGTCGGGGCATTTAACTCAGATTACTGGAGGGATCATCTGGTTTGTGACATCATGAAACCCAGGAAGTACAATGGTACTTAACTAAATAAAGGCAGTGTGTGTTTCTTTGTGAAGTGAGAGTTTTTGTGAAAACAGCAGGGGAATAGAGGTAAGACACCAGCAGCAGCATCGAAGACAGGCTCTTGATTTCTTACAAGAAGCACAGACAGCCGTTCCTCACCCCAGAGTACTAAGAGAACAGCCAGAAGACCAATACATTTGACAGATCTGCTGCATATGCATGCATATGCCGAACTATGTGAAACCTGAGAATAAGCAAATACCTTTTGGGAGTTGGCAGAATTTAAAATCAGCTCAACAAAAAATGCAACTTATAATGAGTTTACTCTCTGACGAAACAGATAGGACTGATACGTGACCGTTTGTTGAGCTTGGAGAGCAGCCATAAACGCAGAGGTGACTTTCTGCAAAGCATTCCACCTTGTTATTTATACGTGATTAAAAGTTTAGGTTTGTCGCCGCACAAATTTATGAACAACCCGCCTCGCTCTAACTTTGTCAAGTCTTAAACATCTGGTCCTTGTTTGGGTAGTAGCGCTATGCGTGTATGTGTGTGCGCGAATGAGTGAGGGAGCCGCTGTGTGTGTGTGTGTGCATGAGTCTAGGTTGGCATAAGGCAGAAAGTCGGGCCAGCCTGTCAGGCCCCCGAGGGCCTTCGTTGTCTGAGTCTCCATTAGGCTGATGAGGGCTGGCAGCTGAAGTTGCTGGAGTTAGTGTTGAGCCTCATCCCTCCTCGTGGCTAGGCCTAATTAAACCTAGACCTCAGCCCTAATTTAAAGATAATTAGCTGTAGGGGTTAGCTACCACCACCACAGGCTGAGATGAGAGTTGTGTAATATATGTAGGAATGTGTGCTAAATGGTTTTAGTACTCTTTTTTTTTTTTTTTTTCCAGAATCAGACCAGTTGAATGACACACTGTCATATGCATTTTTTTTTTTTTTCATCCAATGCAGTTTACGATCAGATGGACAGACAAGCTTCCAAACAGCAAAGTTGAGGCAAAACTTCATCTGTCTTGAGCACGTCGGATTATCATATAATGCTGAGTTTTGGTAAGGCAAAAAAAAAAAAGAGTTTATGCATTCACGCCATACAAGGAAACTAACTGGCAGGGCTGCATTTTTTTAGGTGCTACGCAATAAACTGTCTGACCCTTGGGACCAGCCGCATGTTTTCCCATTAAGCTATACTGACAGCTTGACATTTCCCAGGGTAGAGGGCTCTGATTCAGGTATGTTTTATTCATCCTATTGACTTCACATTGCTGCCAAGCCAAACAGAGAGCAAAAGCCTGAAGTGAGATGGGGAGAGCGGAAGATAGTCGCTGCCGTTGCTGCCGCCGCCGCCGTGTTTACTACTCGGCCAGCCAGGCACTGCCAGACAGCTGGGTGACACATACACAATATACTCATCACCATGCAGACAGAGATTGGAAGATACTGCGAGCACTGAGAGGATGAGACTGCCTATTTACTGAGATGACTCCAGGCAGGCAGGTATCGTGAAGACGCCGGATTACACAGATCATGTCTTGAGAAAAGAAGCGCAACCAAACTAAGCCAGATAAGTGTGAAAAGGTATCTCACAGTCACCCATTTGGCTACTATTCAAAGTAAACTCCTTTTATTTTCCTCACTGGAAAAAAAAAAAAACAACATGTCACAAGTAACAATGTAGGAAACGATAAAAGACGGCTTCAAATCTGTGTGAATACAGCAATTTCATTATTGATATTGATGGTAGCAAATTGCATTGTAAATCAGACATTTTTATGTTTTCATCCATGTGTGTTTGCTTGTTTATCTGCAAGATTCTACAAAAATTACTGGCTGGATTTGGATGAGATTTTCACCAGAGGTGGTCTTGGGCTTAAGGATGAACCCGTTCCCTTTTCGTGGTGATCAGAGAACGCATACCTCCACCAAGGCTCCTATCTTCTCACAGTGTGTTAGCAAAGAATACTCCAAAACTACCTAACAGAGTTCGATGCACGAGGTGGCTCTTGGGCTACACACAAACCCATTAGATGTTGGAGGTGATCCATGAGCGCAAACCTCCACCAAGGCCCTATCTTGCAATGTATGGAGGGATGAAGGCGGGGAGGTACAGGCAGATGGATGGACAAAGGGAATGAGGGAAGGAGCACCGGCGGAGGAGGTAAGTGCTCTCTGAGTGCTTTTCTAGTTTGTTTAATTTTGTCAGACTTTGCACTAAAATGTGTTTTTTTTTTCTTTTAAAATCAGTGTCCCAATGTAACAATGCATGATATACTGTAATCTAATTCATGCTTCAGTCTCTTGAAGCTGCTTCAGTGCTCGGTCACCTGTTTAAACTCTATGTTCTAGACAGGTTCACAAAAAGAAAATGACGTTTTTTTTGCATTTACCTGATTATAGGGAAATCTTTCTGTCATGTTTGCCCCTTTCAGGGCATTAATGAGGCGCCAGATGCCAACAGAGAGTTTGCTTGTTTTATTAAAGAGCGCACAAAGGAACAAAGTAAAGAGCCACGTGGGGCAAAACACATACATTAAACTAGAGTACAAAGTAAAGAACTGTGACATCAATTGTAAGAGCGTAGCGAGGGCGGCACCTGACGCTAAAGAATACACACTGACACGTGCTGGAGCGAAGACGGATCAGACACAGAGGAAAGACTGGAGCCAGGGTTTGGGACTCCAGTCCTGGTACACGGATGTAGGTCGCAGCGAGGAGCGAGCCTCAGCTGCTTCCTTAAATACTGATAACAAAAGTAACAGAACCAAACGGGAAAGGGGAAACGCAAATACCGAAGACAAGATCAGCTGTGACAGCGCCGGCTCAGCTTTGACGGCCGGAAGTTCGGCCGCGACGCCGTCACAATAAAAGCCCTGGGAGAACAGCAATACGCAAACCAAAATAATCTGGGAGAAAAAGGGAAAATACTGAGTAACCCGAGCGCGGATGAGTTCAGCGCTCGGATCACAACACTTTCTTCCTGGACGTGTTCTCGTTTTTCATTTGTATAGTGAACTTCCTTTACTCGACACAATATACAAACGCATCAAAATTATGCACTGCAAATTACGTTTTTTGTCAAATTTTACAAAATACCATATGCTTGCAAAAACAAACACAAAACTCAAACAAGAACGATTTAAACGGTTCAACTGTTGAACTTTTCATTTGCAACTGGTTTGATTAATAAATGTGACAGACAGCTATGATGTCCACTGTTCACCAGGGTGGAAAATAAGGTAGAGTTGAGCTGTATAAGGCATACAATATTTACTTGTGGCAAGTTGAATACAATCTTTATGAACTACATTAACTGACCTAAAGATAGTATTAGTTCTGTATTATCCCTACACAAAGAAGAGATATATTGTGCAAAGGTTTAAGTGATTAATGATGCCCCTGAACAACCTCTAAAATCTCCAATAGCTTAATCATAATACTGCACATTAAAATTGTGGTCATTTTTCTTCATGAATACCAATTAATTACCAAAAATTATCAATGGGAAATATGGCCCCGGACTCCTC
Organism: Pholidichthys leucotaenia; assembly: GCA_020510985.1. NCBI lineage: Eukaryota > Metazoa > Chordata > Actinopteri > Cichliformes > Pholidichthyidae > Pholidichthys > Pholidichthys leucotaenia. The sequence goes on from CM035843.1 coordinate 32,650,072, forward strand.
CAGTTTGCGTGATCTGCAATCAAAGTCTGACGTTTTGTCACGATTTATTCCCTTTCTGAGAAGCAAATCACTGTGCATACACGCCATTTGCTTTGCATTTGTCCAAGGTTTGTGCAGACAACAATCATAAGACAAGCGACTCGTTCATCTCCAGGCACGCCACATGGGGCTGGGAGCTGGAAGGCACGGCGGAAGCCTCCTGTAGGACAAAGCATTTGGAGAAGCAAAGACACTGTGGGTCTTGTTCCCTCTTTGCCGGCTTCATGTCAAGTGGGTGTTAGCTTGGTGGGAGACCAGAGCCCCCCCGGAGGGGAAAGCAGTGCAGAGGCTGCACTCAAATGAACATGAGAGCCACCCTGGACATTGGAGACACATTTATTCTGTGGACACAACACAGCTCAGGTTTTTAAAAGAGGGTGGTAGAGGTGGAGTACAACCCAGCATCTGAATATTTAGAGATGATTCTGATATCACGAGAAAAGAAAACTAAGCATTTTATAACTGCTTCAAGAAAAAGATATTTCTATTTATACTAGCTAATAGTGATGGGGGAACTGGGGACCTTCAGCTGCAATCAGCATCTGGGGCGGTTATTGTTCAGTGGTTTGGACATCTGCTTTGAAAGGGCCAGTCAGTAGGTTACAAATTGCACAAAATAAAGCAGCTAGACTTGTCCTGGGCTGCTCCACCCGGCCCAGTGTGGCTGAAATGCATGTGGGTATTAACTGGTTATATGTTGAAAAAAAGGCTATTAACCAACTTATTGTCGATGTCGGGTGAAAACCTGTTTAGCCTTTTACATTTTTTTTATAAACCCATTCTATTGGTCATTATGTCACTGGTCATTTTTATTGACTATTAATTATTATTATTATTATTTAATTCATTCATTAATTAAATAATTAATGTTACAGAAGAGGGAGTGCAGTATCCATGAATATAGTAACTGTGGTGATTCGTCGTAGGCCCAACACAGAGCAGAAGGCCGAAGACACCATTGCAGTTACTATATTCATGATACGGCATGACCTCAAGTATAATATCACTTTTATACAACAGCTCCACAAGCACCGTTTATTAAACGACAGCAAGACTGGACAAAATATTATTTGTTTGTTTAACCAGTTATTTCACACCAGCAGGAAAAACTGTCCCCTCTAAATGTAGCCAGTTCACTGTTGCTGAGCACCTCAGTCAGCATAATGCAGACACGAGTAGGTCTGTTGGCATTGCACACACGTGTAAACAAATTAAATATTGTCAAGTGCAAAAGGCAGTTTTTATAATACACACCGGTCACCTGTGGGTGTCTGTGAGACTGTGCAGGTGGCTAGCTAGCATGCTAGCGATTTGGCTTCAGGACACTTTGCTTGTTTTTTCTTGGCATTTTCAGATGAAATAAAGAGTCCATCACCACAAAGGAATTGTGGTTTGCTAATCTAGACAAGAAACTCTAGTTTGTCTGTTTTGTTTAAACAGACGAAAAATATTGTTTACAAGGTGGGACTTGCGGGTCAGAGAGGTCTGGATTAGGACGGTCTCTTCTCTCTTACAACGGCATCTGACTGTGGAAATTAAGGTATCTAACACAATATTACATTTCTCACATATAAGAAGCCACGGATATTAACTTTAATTAATTTAAAGATTATCAAAACAAGCGGAGTGATACATATTTGGTGAAATGTCTGGGTGCGATTGTAGGAGAATATATTAAGTCCTGGAATCCCTATTGTCCAATCAGATTGCTCGGTCGGAACTACCTGTTGTATAATATCAAATGAATGATAGTATTAGAAAAAACAGTGTGAATAAATCTCATAACTGCTACATTTTTCAGAAAATACTTTGTTTTTCTTATTACCCATGTGAACGGAGTCAAGGCGATAGTATGGCGGACAACTGAGTCTGTGTATCTGTCAGCCTGTCTGTCTGACTGTCTGTCTGTCCGTCTGTCTGTGTACCCATGCTCTAACTCAAGAGTAAACAATGCTAAGGTGTCCAAACTTTGCACAGATTGATCATGAGTACCATGTTTGGCTATGCTTTTGGGATCAAAAGGTCAAAGGTCAAGGTCACACGATCATAAAAGGTCAAAATAAAAATCAATTTTGCTTATAGCGACTCTATTATGACAGACAGAACCACCAAACTGTGACACAATCTAGAATGGGGTCTGGGAAGCCTCTCGAATATCCAATGACATTGGCCTTGCATTTGACCTTGAAAATCGGTGAGGTCTGAATATAGTTCATGGCATCCCATCAGAATTGAAGCAGAAAGTAAACCAGGGTTTTCCCGACTACATGACATTCCAAAAGGGATAGAGCTGTAGGGCATGGGTCTGCAACTCCGTTGAGCGCAATTCTAGTTTCCTGAGCAATGTCTGTCTAGGACATAAGAGATTTTCACCTGACAGTGATGTTTTTGTGCTGTGTTCTTACAAAGTCATTCAAACTCAGGAGACGAGTGTCAGGGGTGATTTGCAATGCAAGGATAGCCGCTAGAATGCTACAGCTCAGGTGGTTTGGAGCCAAAGTAAGAGAGGCAAGACTGAGACGGTTTGGGCATGGGCAGAGGAGGGATAGTGGAGATATTGGACAAAGGATGTTGAAGATGGAGCTGCCAGGCAGGAGGAAAAGAGGAAGACCACAGAGAAGATTCATGGATGTAGTGAAGGAGGACATGGAGAGGGCTGGTGTGAGAGAGAAAGATGCAAGGGATAGGGTGAGATGGAGGCAGATCATCCTCTGTGGTGACACCTAAAGGGAGCAACTAGAAGAAGTGTTGAGATGCACAATATTGCCTTATTTTAGTTTGTGATTGTCTTATTTTTGCCTGGCTTACTACTTTTCTTTAGTTGTGTGTCATGGAATGTTTAATGATATAACAATGGTCTACGCCCCCAGGAAGACTAGGCATCAGCTAATGGGGAGCCTTTTTTTAATAAACAATCCCATTTTTTCACGGTGCCTGGCTCACAGCAGTGAAGCCGCAGAGAAACAGCTCACTCACCACAGCAGACGTGGAAAACACAGTGGTCAGCAGCGCTGACTACCCTTGACTCATTTGACTCTTTGTCTTTCGCTTCTCCTGTATGCTTCTCCCCGGCATCTGGCTAAGTCTCACCAGCGTCCTTGCTAATGCCCTCGAGTGAACCGGGCCATGTCAAACCTGAATCCATCAATCACAAAGTGCCAGCCATGGGGAGAGAGAGGGGATGGAAAGGCAGAAATGGAGGGATGAAAGAAGGGGAGTGTGGGCAAAAGTAATGTATAGCCACTAGTCAACCTTCTTCAAACTTTTTTTTCCCCTCTCCTACAGCATTTCTTGTCTTCTTCCTTCCACTGCTAAAGAAACTCGGCTGTCAGGTCAAAAGAGGCACTCTTATGTGATTTTCATCAAGACGCTCACTGACACAACATGGAGAAAAGAGCAAATTAACTGGAAAAAAGGTCAAGGCTAGCACATAATATGGAAAAGGCTTGGATGATAAAATTAGAAAAGGAACAGTAAAGTTTAAAAAAAAGACTTCAGCTACATATCAAGGATTCAAAGGACCCTTAAAAGTCTTTACCTTACAAATGAAAGCACCTTGGGACTACTGATGATATGCACACAAATTCCAATTGAATTCTACATTAGCTAATGAAATGGGCTACATAAATAAAAATGCTATAGCTGTGAGCAAAAGGAAACGGGGCCAAGGAGAAGGAAATAAGATGACAACGCATCCGAAGGAAAAAGAAAGCGGTGGCAGAGCCATTGGTGAGCCCTTCGGTCGGCTTGAGCTTGTGTGTCCTGCAAAATGAAGTGTCCCTGTCACAGCCCCAGCTCCCCCCTCTGGGGGCCGCTTCTGATTAATTGTCCGTCCAGCTCCTGTGATAGCGACTGCTTTAACCAAGACTCCCAAGACACTCACCCATGTCCCATCCTCCACCAAAAGACACCTCTCCCGCTGCACAGACTGCCTGCATGGCTGCCCTTCTCTGGCTAAAATTAGGAGATTTTTCTTTCTGTTTCAATACCCCCGCCACCTCTTTTTTTTTCCTACCTCTCTTGGGCTGCTGCGAATAATCTTACATCAGCACCCCATTCACCTTGCCATCAGGGGATAATGTCTCTATGCCTCTCAGTGGGAGAACGGTTTTGGAACAAAGGTGGGCTGAGGGGAACAACATGATATGCAGTGCCCCCCCCCCCTACAATGTGTTAACACGTGCGTTTGTGAATGGCTGAGATAAAGAAGCCTCGTCTCAGGAGAAAAGTCTAGCTCAGCAGAGTAAAATGCCAGGTTTGACTCCAGACTTTTGAACCCCTGAAAACAGGGGGTCTCGGTTCTCTTGCATCGGCTCTCTTGCAAACGAAGTCTGATGCGCTCTGCTTGCAGTGTGAATCCAATCGGAGTATCCATCGGACCAAAGGGCAGAAAGTGCCCCTCAGCATTTGTGTAACCATAGCAACACATTGTCTGAGAAGAGGAAGTGGTGTTTACCATAGTACATTTTGAGTAGAAAATAACAATAAAGGCAACTGTGCAAATCCGAGAAATCCTTTCACCGGTGAAAGCCGAGAAGAAAAGCTAAAAAAATGTCTCATGTGTGGCAGATGAGCAACCCAGCTGAAGGGAACAGATTTCCGTGTTCGGTCCTGGCCAATCAATGAGCCTGATTTTTCTTCTTCTCCAAGATTTTTTTCTTCCTGCTCAGTGGTGGTTTAGGCTACAGCGCCCCAAACGAGCTGTTGTTGTAGCTGCGTGACGTTGTCCAGGTAGTTTGGTCCGCTTGAGTAAAGTGCTATGTGAATGCAAACCGAACCAAACGAAGGTGTGAAAATTCTCGGAATTCCCCGCCCAGTTGAACCGAGACCCCCGGACTATCATGGTCTGAATGCACCCTTAGTCAGCTCTCACATTTGATCTAAACTTGACTCACGCCCGCCCATACAATTGCAAGCATTCCTTTAATCACCATAAACCCCACAGACAAAGGACTGTTCCAATATCCCAACATTACTGCAGAAAAAAAATTCTTGAGGACTTTTATTAAGAATAAAAAAACAAAATGCTTATACACAAGAAAACACACCATCATTGTCATCATCAGCATTGTCCCTTTAATCCCCTCCCTCTTTACCAAGCTGCAGAACCATAGCATTCATCCTGATGGCTATATAGCCAGCCCCCAAAAGCAGCCAAGGTCAATTGCCTTCCCTGCTCCTCTCATCTTGTGCTTTATGTACCTTCACATCCAGGGGAAAAGAGCTGCACTATTTCTGCTCTGCTGCAAGGTGACTGCTGCTTCAGACAAGTGGTGGCAGCCGCACGATGCAGACTAGAAAGGGCATCAACCATATCTTTATGGCCTTATTTAATTAAACCATAGATTAAAGAAAAGTTTGCGTTATACATAAAGATGCGAACAAGGCTTTGAACTGTTAATAGACACTGATCTGCAGCTATAGATGATTTTGCCTTCGTACTTTAAAGGTGCATAAATAGCCATAATGTTGGCTTTGAAATAACAGGTAATCAATAGAGTAACTCAATAATTACTCCACCAAGCATTGGAAGTTATGGTTCATACACTAAATCAATATTCTAGCTCAGAAGTCCCAAAAGAGCGATGTGAACTCCCCTGATCTGTTTGTGTTGACATAGTACAGCCAGAAAATGTGTCTACTCTCTAATTTTCTCATCCTACACCAACAAATACCAGTGTCCCTTCACAGGACGTAGCTGGCACTTGCTTTTTTCTGAAGTTCTTCTCCCCACAGAGTGCCTCGACCATCTGCAGTTTGCAGGCGTTGTCCTCGTTCTGCTGTGTACTAGTAAACTCGTGAACTCAGCAAAGCCGTATGAACCAGCGATTCCCCGGCTCATCTCAAGCTGTGGTCAGAGCGGCGCTGCAGTTTGCAGCAGATCTTCAGAGCACGATTAATGCTAGCACTGCCTGTTGCATTCAGCAAGATGAAAGAAAGGTAAAACCAAATTACACCACAACGCCTGCAAGCAAACACGGAGACAGAATCCAGCCACAGCGGCTGAGGATTCGGCATAAGATTACGCCGATGGCTCACTTGTAATTTGCTAATAATGGATAGCAGAATGGCCATAATGTACCCAAATAAAGCAGAGAGCGTGTATGTGCATGACTTCAGCACCCTTGACAAAATGCAGGGTTTGACACCTTGTGAATTAGAACCGACTGGGATCACTGCTTTACAAAGATTTAAAAATCTCTTATTTGACATGTTAGACTAAGCCAGTAAATGAGGTACCCGGTGTGAATAAGTGAGCACATTTTGTACTTTTAATACACCATCTACTTCATTGTTTTTTGTGTCTGTCTGCTTGACTTTGGGGCTCAGATTTTGTTTTTTTTTTATTCTGTAGATGTTTTTCCTCCTCGTCTACATGATATATCACCACTATTTGCCCAATAATCAAACAGAGACTGCGTTTATACTCATCAACCACAGTGCGTACTACGTGTGGTAAACTGCCGAAATTTTCCAATAAGATTTCCATTTATTGTGCATAAGTGATAAAACATTTTGGTGCAGCCATTTTTCATCCGTGCACAGATAAACTGCTTTCCAAAGTCACAATCTCTCCTGTTCTTCCGCGCTCTCTCACTCCCAGATGTCTCCTTACAGCTGCCACGAATGACTGCAAACTCATTTATTACAGGTCACAAACACCAAGTGCTTCATTTAAAAGGACACCCCACCCCCCAACTACCCGTGCACAAGTGAAAAATCGACCTGCAAGAATAGCACACGGGGCACAGCGCTCCATTAGCACTAAACCGAGGCCAGCAGCACCAAAAAAGATGAGAAGAGGGTTTGAGCGGCGGGGGCTAAACAGAGAGACATGAGGGGTACTTTGGCGACACATTTGATTCAGCTGCAGCTGAGAAGCGGCAACAATAGAGGCAATAACTGATGAATAGCAAGACAGACGAAATATAAAGTCAAAAGCGTATTCTGAGTTGTGGGGTTTTTTTTTTAGATAAACAAGATTTGCAAAGATTTCTACAAGTGTGCTGACTGTTTCAAAACATATTTTGCCTGTTTTAAGCCCTTCATGTCCTCCCTGGTATACATACCACTTCCAAGGCTGATTCATATACACTCTGACACACAAATCACCAAATCGAGATTTTGCATGGAGCGTGTGTTCCACCGGCCATATCTGATATCACTCAAAGCTGTCTGTAATTACATTGTACATGCAGATTAGCTATGAATATTTTAGAAGGGGATTACTAAAAGAGGAAAGAGACAGAGGGAGTTGAGAGAAATCAGCCCTTTAACACACACCCACATGCAGAACTGCATGAAAAGCTTGTTTGAAGGTGGAGCTAGTCTTTTATGCCCAAGTTGTCAGCCTATTATCATCCTTTCATATGTTTGCCACCATTATTAACTGTGAGCGGGAATAGAAAAATAACACAAAAAGTGAGAATAAAACGCATCACTCCAACATGTCAGGCTGCCTCTTCAGACGGGGGGGCGGGGGGGTGAAGGGGAAAAAAAACCCCGGCAGACCAACTCTTATCGTCGGACTCTCATTCAAACATGTGGCAGTAATGAGTATGTCTTAACAAAGATTAGCCATAATTTCCATTGTCATTTTAATACTCCCGCATTATGTGAAGGCTTACAAAGCCACGGATGAAGGCAGAGGGTGGGTGGAGGAAGAAGAACAAGCAGACACTGGAGCAGAGAGAAAGAGTCTCTGGAGCTTGGCTATTCTGTCAGTCACCCGCTATTCCTCCAACAGTGCATCCGCACACGCACGCACACATGCACACACACACACACACACACACACACACACGCTAAGAGCGCACGCACATTCCCCACACCGTTTGTCACCACACTCTGAAACCCTCAAGATGCAGTTGTCAAAAGGGTCGGTGCCTGACAGCCTCCCGCAGCCCTCCAGGAGGATGCTGAGGACAGGCAGGCTTATTGTTAGAGGAGTAGCGGTTGACAACAAAAGGCATCAAAAGTCTCACAAGCCGACAGACATACACGGCGCGTCCGCACGCCCAGCATCGGCGCCGTTTCGTGAACACGGGTTTCCGGGCTCTGGATCGTGCACGTTGGCCTCGCGTCTCAGAGCGACGGGCGGCCCGGGGTGAAGGCAGGATGAGAGCGTGGGTATGTGTGCTCGTGTGTGGGAGTGAGCCTTGGAGCGCGCGCGGCCATGTGCGAGCCACAGCGGCACCACAATGTGCCGACAACTATTAGATCCACATTTAGTGGGTCTAATTAAAAATACTGTCCAGAAAGAATGTTGTGCAAACATTATGAGGAAAAAAAACGCAACATCTTACAATGTCCAATAATTCTAAGACTATCTGCAAAAAAGCATCAGACACATTACACCATTTCTCCTCCCGGTGAGCCACTGGACCGACAACATCCCCCACTGGGGCCAACGACGGGCCAAAAAAAGAGCAGCAAGAGAAGCTACCAACCATGCACATTTTCTTCATAATAAAGGGAGTTCATTCAGCCATTTTCACCTTGTAATCATTTAATTTCTAACAGTTTGCATGGAATTGATTCAGGCCACAAGCTGTATATTGGTTGTGTATTGTATCGGCAGATACAAAAATTGAAAATATTCGATCAGATATTAAAAAAGCTGTATCCTTACATCCCTCCTACGTGCACACCAAGGTTTTAGTTAATTATGATGCAAGATTTTTGCTTGATTAAAATCACTGTACTCTTTTCCATGGTATTTCTGCAATTGTTTGAGAATGGAGACGTTCAGTTATAAAACTACACTCTTACAACTGCACCTTTATAGTAATCAATAAATTCAAATTATTTGCTATATTAATAAAAAAAAATAATAATAGAAGCTGTTAAGTTGTAGAATTTGTACATCAGCAAAAGACTGTTAACAGCAGGAAGGTCATGGTGTTAATTTTAATACCACCAAACAGCACCTGATTAAAATTTAGATTGATTATTAGAATATATGAGGTATGAAAACGCACATCAAATAACACCTAATAAACCTTATCTTCTTTTTTTTTTTTTTTTTTAAATCAGCCACTAATTTGCAAAAGGATAGTCTGAACTCTACAAATAAATTTATTAAAGATGTGAATTTATGTCCAGTATGATTTTATGAGTCTGACATGAAGCCCTAACAACAGCCACAGACTTCTGCCCTCCTCCACAGCTCGAACATAAAGTTACATTTTAGTCATTTTCTGTAACGTGTAATTCTGACTGATTAAATGTCTCGGGTAATAAATGCCTGGTGTATGTAAGCCAACGTGCCTGAACACCAACATAAAAACACTTTATTTAGAACAATGCAATAACTTCCTAAATCATTAGGTATAGTCCCTCGCGGAGTGGCATTATGTTGAAAAAGGTGGCGATTTTTGGATTTGTCAACTTTTCTGACGAATACTTGTTAAAAGCTAGTATCTCACGGAACCTTCATGAACGCTGCACTTTTGGGGTTTCGTCAGGGTTCGTAAAACGTAACAAAACAGTTTGTACACAGTTTTTAAGGTCGCCAACAGTTTTGTCGTAAAGGGTGTTAAACAGTTGCTAGTGTTAGCGACACACGTTGCAACCATTTGCAAACCTGTTTCAACTTTTTACAACAATTTGCAAATGTATGCAGAAAAATACATTCGCCCCCCCCCCCCCCAAAAAAAAAAAATTGACTGTTTTCAAAAATTTTTGGCAACAAGAAAAACTTTTTTGAACCTTAAAAACTGTAAACTGTTTCATGAAACTTGATGAAACCCCAAAATTCCTACGTTTGCCAGCATTTGCTGCTCCATGAGATACAGGACTAACAGCTCACCTCACCTTCACAGCCATCAGAGAGATGGGAACTTCTCTTGAATTCCTTTGTTACCTCCGCCAAGGACATAATGTCATCGGAGTGGTTGGTCTGTCCGTCTGTTTGTTAGCAGGATTACACAAAAAAAAAAATAATTGATGGATTTGGATGAAATTTTCACCACAGGTAACCCTTGGGCCAAGGATGAACCCAATAAATTCTGGTGATGATCCAAGAATGCATACCTCCACCAAGGCTCTTATCTTCTCACAGTGTGTTAGCAAGAATCCTCCAAAACTACTAGATAAGACTTTGATGCAATTTTCACCAGAACTGGCTCGTGGCCTACACACGAACCCATTACATTTTGGAAGTGATCCATGAGGGACAGAAGGAGCTTTGGTGGCGGTATGGGCTCTCTGGGTACTTTTCTGGTTTGAAATTATTTCAGTGTTTTTGTCCTCCAGAAGACAAAATTTAGCATTAGCAACAAAGATCAACAAAGTTGCATGAGCAACAAAGATCTTCATTCTTACAAGAGCATTCACTCTGTCAGTCTAGAAAGGTTTTATGAAAAGTTAAATATGCAGAGCAGATAAAACCAGTTATCTATTTGTCTATAAGTCTTCCATTATCATTTATTTATTTATTTTTAATAATGTTTTTGTTTACAATGAAACATTTTACTTAGTTTCTTCTCTTTAATCCTAAAAAAAACCAGTCATGAACAACCATCTTGTGTCTGACATTACATCTTTGACATGAGGCTGTATCTGAGGACCCACCCGCTGTAGAGGGAGCGAGAGAATGTCAGACAGTTTTATTGTCATTATTATAGTAGTTTTGCCTGGCTCAAACCCAATACTAAATATCGGATCGGCCGATCTCTAGCACGCACGGTCTTTATCAGCTCTTGTTAATAAGCCTGAAAAATTTCTAAACTGCATTACTATAAACTTGCTATGGAACTGTCGGTCCAGTTTTAAAGAAATACTTTAAGTAAAATGAGGCTGAAAGTAAACTCTTCTTCATTGACTATCTTAATTTTGGGTAAGCCACTGTTTACTTTTCAGCTACAATCTATCATTTGACTCCTTATATACAACCATAATTGAGCCTTGAACCTCGTAGCAGATTCAAAGTGTGGATAAGCTGAAACAGAGACTATTGACTGATTCAATCCCTTCCCTGAGCTCTGGACATGTTGATCTCACCGCGTCCTGCTCAAAAACTCCAACACACTCACACTTTTGTCTTCAGCAGAAAACTCATCTGGGTGGCCCTAAAAGCACATTTGCTAACCTAATTATAGAGCGACTGATTGATTTCCCTGCTATTGAAATTCAGTCCCCAATCTGTCTAAACTAGCTGTTGTATACTGTCACAGACATCAAGGAGGACCTGGCTTGTGTTTGTGCACACGAGTGTTTGTTGCAGTACCTTCTTAATGAAGGTGTTTGCTGGCTGTGTATTCAGCACTCAGGGCCCCGTGTTACACAGAGGTGATCAGTATTTTTATTTGCATGTCTTCTATGACTCCCTTTTCTTTCGTTTTCTCTCTCTCTCTCATGCATATGAAAGACTCAACACTTGTCCAATTTACAGAGTAAAAAGAGAAACCATAAAAGCACAGGAAACAAGCATTCTGGTTTCCCATCTTATCAGATCGGCTGCAATCTAATTGCTCACATCAAACACAGAACTTGCCTTGTAAGTACATGTGCAAAAAAACTGCTCGCCAAACTTATTATGAGCCCACAAAGGTGATGCTGCAATCCAACTGTGGCATCCTTCACTAACAGGACATTTTATAGGCAAGCTGACAATGACACACGGCAAAATGCATGCACATGTATGGTGCATTTACAAGCACGGCTGATAAATAAAGGTGCAAGGTTTGGAAAGGTCACAGATGATGTGATCCAATCATCGCTGCTGCAAACAGTCTGGTGGCTTATGAGCCTGTCAAAAGTCGAAACTGGAGAAGTGTTGACGGGAATGAATATCAGGAAGAGATCCGGTTAATGCAACACATTTTGCAGGTATAGGTGGAAAATTAATTAAGGATGATTGGTTTTGTACTGTTGCAGCAGATTACAACCGAGCAAAGCCATATTGCCAACAAAGCAGCATAAGGAAATAGAAGGTCATAGACGAAGCCAGTGCAAATACACGTTAAAACAACTTTGAAGATTTCTATAAAGGGATTTGTGGGTAACAATGTGGGAACTACTGATGATGGAGGCTCAAAGACATTTTTTTTTCCTTTTAGTGGAAAAGGGCCAAATGTAAAGGAAGCATAATGATTTCTTTATACTACTCTCTCATTGAATCTAGCTAACAGACAAATGTCTGTCGTTACTACAAAAATCTAAGTATGACACCCCCCCATCCCTGACAGAAAAGTACAGCGTACAATAGTCTGTCTTGGAAAGGCAACAACAGCTGACCATAAAGACGGAAACAGGCCCACACACGTGTCCATCATCCGTTACAACTTGAATCATTTCAGCTCTTTTTGTTCAAACATGCTGCATGGCAAACATTAAATGCGATTACCAAACACCATGCGGTAGCTTATAACAGGCCTGCAAGTTTGGTCACAAGAGAGGAGTTACAAGTAGGTCTAAAAGCAAAGTAGGCAAATAAAAATGAATAATTTGAGAGGGAAAAAAGGGTGATAATGGAAAATACCACAAGTATATCATTCATGTCTCACCCAGCCCAAGCAGGCCTTACTTCACCCAGCTGTGTGTGTATTAATAAAGCCCAGCTCAATTCAAGTTGCAGGGGCAAGGAAATTAGCAAGGGGAAACCAGACTTTTTAACAGGTGCATCTCATTAAATTAGAATGTCAACAAAAAGTTGATTTATTTAGGTAATTCAGTTCAAAAAGATTAAACTTCTACATTATATAGATTCACTACACAGAGAGTGACACAGTGGACACAGTGGACCAACACCAGCAGATGACATGATTCCTCAAATCATCACTGACTGTGGAAACTTCACACTAAACCTCAAGCAACTTAGATTCTGTGCCTCTCCACGCTTTCTCCAGACTCTGGGACGTTGATTTCCAAATGAAATGCAAAGTTTGCTTTTATCTGAACAGAGGTCATCTGCTGGTGTTGGTCCACTGTGTTTTATCAAGACCAAAGTCAGTGCAGTCGTCTACCAGGAAATTTTAGAGCACTTCATGCTTCCCTCCCCCCACACTGCCAAAAGCATCAAAACCTGGTTTAATGACCATGGCATCACTGTGTTTGATTGGCCAGCAAACTCTCCTGACCTAAACCCCATAGAGAATCTATGGAGTATTGTCAAGAGGAAGATGAGAGACACCAGACCCAACAATGCAGACCAGCTGAAGGTCATGATCAAAGCAACCTGGACCTTGATGACACCTCAGCAGTGCCACAGGCTGATCACCTCCATGCCACGCCACATTGATACAGTAATTAATCCAGAAGGAGCCCTGACCAAGTACTTAGTGTGTACATGGACATACTTTTCAGTCGGCCAACATTTCTATTAAAAAACAATTTTTTAAAATAAATTTTATGTAACATTCTAATTTTTTGAGAAACTGAATTTGGGGTTTTCATGGGCTTAAGCCATCATCATCAAAATTAAAATAAATAAACACTTGAAATATTTCACTCTCTGTGTAATGAATCTATATAATATAAAGTTTAATTTTTTTAATTGAATTACCTAAATAAATCAACTTTTTGTTGACATTCTAATTTATTGAGCTGCACCTGTACATTGTGGAAGTCTGTCCAGTAAAAAGTGAATCTGATTCTCTCCAACTGCAACAGGTTTGTCACATCATTGAGCCACATCTCTAGTGAGGGAACTTTGTCCTTTTTCTGCAGCATACGAAGTAGTTTCTTTGCAGCAATGAGGCGATAGGACAGGAAGCGTTGTTGTGCATTGGCGAGTTTTTAAAAATATCATTAGATATCCTTAAAATGATCATTAGAGGCTCTGGTTTTAACTGTATGTGGACTATTTCAGATGTCAAATTAAAAAATATTTACCCAATAGGTCTGTGCTTATTGCAGTGACTTTGAAAAGCCTTGTAATAGGATTTGGCATCACAATATCATAATCTAGTCTGCACTGTGATGTGAAAGGAAATGTCTTCATGCTGCTCTTCATCTCTCATGCCAGGCCAATACCGAGGGGACAAAGGCAAAGAGGTCTCCTCACTCCTCCTTCCAACAAATGGAAGTGGATCAACGCCGAATCAAAGGCTTCCATTCTCCCAATAAAAAGCCTGGTGGTAGAGGGTCAAAGCTCCTTTAACAGGCGACTGCAGATATGACTGTGAGAGAGCTTTGTGGCCGAGCAGAGCTGCGTGGGCTGCTAAGTGACACCATTCTTTCTCTTTACACTAAAAGACAAGTGCACAAGACGTGTGCGAGTGAGTGCAGCGAGACCACAGAAACAGGAAAGAAGAAGCAGCAAAATCTTAGGTTGTCCTTTTCTAGGGGAGACTTTGTGCATCACTCAGCCCTTCGTCAACAATGTGGAGCACTGTGGACAAGTGTCAGCAGAACAAAGGGGGCAGCGTGGGTGTTCCACCTCAACAGGGTACCAAGATAGCTTAGTATGGATATAAGTGAAACAAAAGCAAAGTTTTATTGAAGGATGCAGTTTCTACGCTGCAGTGGTTACAGTTACTGGAAAAATACACGTTCCTGTATTTAGCCAATGACTTCATTTAAAAAAAGGAATTTACATAAATGCATAACTTTGGAAAAACTGTGTTTTTTTTAATCAACAGCTGTATACAGTATATGTCTCTAAACTCATCCTGCTGCAGTCATGTGAGCAGAGCAGTGAAGGCACTGGGGCACAGTCAGCATATCAGATATTAAAAACCAACAATCAAAAATAATTAAAGAAACAATCAAACAATCAAAGCAAAATGTGACTTTTTTAAGTATAAAGAAAATGAAAAAGATGCAACAAAGGACTGGTGGGAGAATGTGGAGGAACTAAATAGATAAACAGTGTCAGACTTTCTCTAAAACAGCCCTGACTCATGATGTTCATGTAAAGGAAGCATGTCTCTGCATTATCTGATGTTTAAGTGGCACATCATAATTAATGCAAGCCTAAGGGTGATCCGAGCATAAGTTCGCCAGCACAGCATGCAGACTTTTTATTTTTATTTTTAAACGTTGCCTTGTTGAGTCACGGTTTGGATGCAGTTCGTTTCAATGAGGGTTAACTGCTCCGCGTGTGCGGGCTTCTTGGGGAATCATTTCATTCATAACTGACGTGGAGCTATGTGAGGGTGGCGCCGTGTGCCGGATCCTGGTGTCACCAGGGCGCGGACGCGTGCGGCGACAGGCGGATTCGAAGCGGCGCTTTCATTCAGATCCCCTGGACGCGCTCACTGCGAGGGGGTCAGGCTCTCCTAGGCGAGCAAAATGAAGCGCATCAGTAAAAGTGAAGCCCTCCAAAACAAGAAGAACGTGTGTTCAAACCTGAGCTACGTTTTGATTCCGCGGGTCTATGCGGCGACTTTTACGCAACATAAAGTTGTGAATCTCTGCGTTAAGCTGAGCGCATTAAAACTCACACAGCTGGAATTAAATCCCACTTGAAAACGAGCGGTGCACGGTGGTGGTGGTGGGGAGGTGGGGGGGGGTCTGAAACCTCGCACTATAAAGGTTTCAAACAACAGGTGCGGGCATGCAGTGCTGTGGAATTTTTGCAAATAAATAAATAACAATAAACAGGGTAACTGCAGGTGGGAGAAAAAAATAATAAATTTAAAAAAAAAAGTATGCGACTGCACATTTATTTCACCATGTGAAGCGAATCCAGCTAAACTGCTGGTAACGTTTCGCCACTGCGCCGGACGCCCTTAGAGCAGCGCCGACCCGGTGTGCAGTGAGTGGCTATCGTGATGATCGCAAAGGTGATTTGCGCATCCCTCCTCTCTCTCTCACACACACACACACGCACGCACGCACACACACACACACACACACACACACACACACACACACACACACACACACACACAGAGAGAGGCCGCGGAGCGCGCCCGCCGCTCCCCGTGCGTAAAGAGCGCCCCTCCACTGTACAAACAGTACTGCCACCTCCAGCCTCCCGGTCCGGTGCGCTGCAGTGCCAATCGCCGCGCTCCCCCGGCGGGGGCGCACTGGCTATATCAAAGTCGGGGAACGCCGTGATTTCACGGTAATCGGCTTTGCTTTAATCCAGATCACAGCGCGCACACGGATAGACGCTCACCGCCGCGTTATCGCCGTGTGCGCAGGTGAGCGACTTGCCCAGATCAACGCCGGAGCGCAGTGGCGGCGGCGGCGGCGGCCAGCTGCCACGCAAGTGACTCCAAGAGTTGCAGCGTTCATAAAAAAAGTTGTTCCGACTCGGATCAAGACGGCTGTGGAGCACTAAGCTCAACGCGCACAGAAATAATTAAAAGCGTGAACCACGGGGTTGCATCTCATCACCAGGGAAACCACTGTTATTTTAAGGCTAAATTAGACTGGGGGGGGGGGGGCAGAAAGCAACTTTGGAAACAGCAGACAGCCTGTCTGTCCACAGGAGGGAGGGTGAGAGCACAGAAGCCCGTTGTAAAGCAAGGCTGTCACCCCCCCCCCCCCCCCCCCCCCCGTGGGTCCGTCCGCACTTTGCGGTAAACACACGCGCGGTAACGGCAACGACACGCTGCCGTTTCTCTCTCTCCAAACCCAACAACGCCGTTCTGCGCAAGAACAAAGTCTGGGTTCACCACCGGTGCCATCTGCTCACACCAGCACCCGCGCGTCTGTAACTCTGCCCTCTATGCCACACTGATTTATTTTTCACACATTTACAGAAAAAAAAAAATGGTGATGGCCCAACAGCAGGGTCTGACTGCAAAACAAAGACCACAATTCACGGGGGCAGCAGCTCGGGTGCCCCGGGCTGCGCGCAGGGGACCCCGGGGTTGGCGTCCACTTACCTGACTGTGAAAGGCTGAAGCCGAACAGGAGGCAAGTCAGGAGGAAGCCGAAGCAGCACTGGGCAGGCGTTGGTTTCATGGTTGTGCTTGGCAAGTATCCCCCGTGAACTCACATGTCCAGCTGCGTATCCTTCCCAGAAATAGCCCGAAAGGATGGACGGCGGGCGCTCGAGCCCCCCTTTTACGCGCGCCCCGGGGACTTTTTGCGTCTGTTGGGTAAGTTTGCAGTTTGCTCGGGCGCCCCCCCCCCCCTCCGCCGCCGCCCGCCACGTCGCGCTGCGCCTTCGGGCGAGGATTGCGACTTGCAAATAAAAAAAAACAAACAAAAAAAAAACAGCAGAAACTGGCGAATGCAGACGGGAGAAGAGGTTGTCTGAAGTGTTTAAAGCCGCACTACGCGTGGCATTACTCCTCGACTTGGATCCAGTGTGCAGCTGCAGAGCGCAGACTGGCATTTTCCAGACACACCTCCAAGTTTCCCAACTCCTCCTCACGCGCGCTGCGATTGGCACGGGTGCCCGACACTCACCGCGAACCCCCGCTCGCTACGCGCTCAGGCGCGGCGCCATTGGTGGACGGCAGCTGCCAAAACCCGGCGAATTCAGCGTCGGTGCGGGTGCACCTGTCACACCGGCAACAGCCCGAGATCAGTCCGGCTAGAAGGATTCATGGGTGGGCCGTTATTGGCGGATTAATTCCTGCGCGCCCCAAAAGATGTCATCCACACTCGAGAAGACATATTTTGTTTTGGAAGATCTGATTCAAATGCATAACAAATATCACTGTTCTGCAGCAGCTGTGATAAAAACTTATGCTTCTGATTTACTGTGCTCAGCTCTTCTGACAAAAATGCTCATTTTGTGTGAAGTTGCCTCCCCCGAGTCTAATATCCGAATAATCGAATAATCCCGAGCTCATAAATATCCGGGGTAATCATCTCCCAATTCAGTCAGGGCTTGGCGCACGAAGTCTGGTGAAACATCTACTCCGTGATGATGCCACATCTGCCAAGTTATTCGTAGGAGTTTCTAATAAGTGACTTTGCTGGGACAGAAAAACTTAGATAATGGGGGCAAAAGGAGCACCATAAGACGAAAGGTCGTTAGCTTCACCAGCTGCTGCTCTCTTCTGGACTTAAGCATAAAGCTGCCTCCTGCAGCTGCAATATGTGCACACATCTGGGCACAGATCAAGTACTCTGGCTGTCACCCTGCTCACAGGTTGAAACACAAGCACAAACGCACACGCGTTAATCGTTCAAATCTAAAAAAAGAGTCAAATAATATCACATAAAGTACTCCATATTTTCATGTTTGCGTCGTAAGAGAAAAGAGAAGTCATTTTGACATAGAATAATAAGTAATTACAATGGGAATCAGAATGCTCCTTTTTGTTGAGTGTAAAGCAATAACCATCTGTGTTTGCTGTTTTATGTCAGGGTGACCTCTATGAGAGAAGCCCGTTTTTTATGCATAATTTGAGTTTCCCTGTTTATATGAGTGCACACATTCATTTCTTAATATCATAATACTTGTTTATCACCACTGTAATCTTAAATTACAGAAGATAATTTGGATATTAGGCTGAATATTTTATCTGGAGGGGGCGGCGTATCTTCCCAGATCATGTACAGATGTATTATATAAATGAATGAAAGATGAGCAATACCCCTCAGTGGATCGCCACCTTACTGTGGTGAAGGGGTCTGTGTGCCCTAATGATCCCAGCAGCTATGTTGTCGTGGGCAACTTGCCCCAGGTAGGGTCTCCTGAGACAAACTGGTCCTGGGTGAAGGGCCGGATCGAGAGCGGTGCAGTGGATCCCTGTGGGGGGAAAAAAGTTACATCGAGGACCCAGTGTGACCCAAAGGAAGCACGGGGATCCACACTCCAGTGGGTTCACTGCCTACAGTGAGAGCAGTGACCCCCCGCAGAGCTGCTGGTCCTGATGGCATCCCAGGAGCGGTGGTCAAAGCATGTGCAGACCAGCTGGCAGGGATCCTCACCAAGCTGTTCAACCTCTCCCTGACGCATGCCACCGTCCCCCCCGCCTCAAGGCCTCCACCATCATCACCATCCCTAAAAAGTCCACAATTGACAGCCTGAACAACTACAGACCCACAGCACTCATGTCTGTAGTCATGGAGTGTTTTGAGTGACTGGTGTCCCACCACGTCAGGGACTGCCTTCCCCCTCCTTTGACCCCCACCAGTTTGCCTACAGGGAGAACTGGTCTACAGAAGACGCCATCGCCACCACTCTCCACAGAGCGCTGAGCCACCTGGACAACCCAAGGAGCTACATGAGGATGCTCTTTGTGGACTACAGCTCAGCTTTCAACACCATCATCCCAAACATCCTGATAAACAAACTGCACCTCCTCCAGATCCCCCCCTACCTGCTCCTGGACAAAAATTTTTCTCACCAACCACCCACAAACAGTCAGATTTGGCCCCCACCACTCCTCTACACATTGTCTTTCAGCACTGGCTCCCCCCAAGGCTGCGTTCTAAGCCCTCTACTGTACTCCCTGTACACCTTTGACTGTATTCCAACCCACCCAACCACCATCATCGTGAAATATGCGGACAACACCACCTTAGTTGGGCTCATCACCGATGACGATGAGAAGACTTACAGGGCGGTGGTAGAGAATCTGCTGCTGTGGTGCCAAGCAAACAACCTGAAACTGAATGTCCAAAAAACCAAAGAACTCAAGCTGGACTTCAGGAAGAACAGACAGGACCCCCCCCCCATAAAAGGCGACCGCATGGAAAACGTCCCCGCCTTCAGGTTCCTGGGCACCCATATCTCCTCTGACCTCAACGCCAAGGCCCTTGTGAAGAAAGTCCAGCAGCGGCTGCACTTCCCCTGTGTCCTGAGGAAGAACAACTTGGACCAGAAGCTGCAGCTGGCCTTCTACCGCTGCTCAATGAAGAGCGTGCTCACCTACTGTCTGGGTGTGTGGTACGCCGGCTCCACGACCAAGAACAGAAAGGCTGTAGAGAGGGTCATCAACACCATCCAAAAAATCATCGGCGGCCCTCTGCCTCCCTGAAGGACATCTCCAGATCCTCCATTCTCAGGAAGATCAAGGCCATCACAGGTGATCCCTCACATCCCACCCACCACCTGTTTGACCTGCTCCCCTCTGGACGACGGTTCAGATCGATCAGGTCCCACACCTCCCAACTGACAAACAGTTTCTTCCCCTGGGCCATCCGAACTGCAAACAGTCAGAGGCCCCACCCCCCTCCCTCCGAACGCTCTCATGCACAGAACTGAGGACCTTTTAATTATCACAATAACTCACCTGTCTTTGCACTCCGCACTTTCATGTATATTGACCCATCCGTGAAACCACTGCTATGTATATCTTCCATAATCCTTGGGCCATTTTACACAGTTGTGTGTCTGCACTCCGCACTCTTATGTACATAGTTCCACCCGCATAGCCACTACTGTACCTGTGTATATTTCCATAATCCTGGGCCATTTTTATTTTTATTTTAGTCGGGTGTTTAATCGTGTGTTCTGTAACAGTGCTTTAGCTAATCCTTCTCTCATACTTAATTGTGCTGAAGCCTGGTGGAGCACCCACAATTTTGTTGTACTGTACAACTGTACAATAACAATAAAGCCTATTCTATTCTATTCTATTCTATTCTATTCTATTCTATTTTATAGGAGAGATCATGGGGATCAACCAGGCAGCAGTCATGGATTGCTGTGCTTGGACTGCTGCCCCCACAAATCGGACCCTGGATAAGCAGTGGTGTATGTATGTATGCATGCATATATGTATGCATGCATGACTAATAGTTTATTCAAATCCAGTAACCTTCTTCTTTGACCCATAGACTGAGCACATCTCCCCCAGAGATCATTCAGGGCTTTATTTAGCTTTTATGTGGAGGTATGCATCACACTCTCTCTCACACACACACACACACACACACACACACACACACACACACACACACCCTCAGCCTGGCAACGACCGGGTTCTGATAGTGAGACAGTGAACCAAACTTCCCCAGTGCGGCTGCCTCCAACACTTTAAGAGAAATGGGATGCAGTCAGGTTCAGCTTTCACTCTGAAGAAAAGTCAAAAGGCTCTGTTGTTTTCGGCTTGGCTGCAGAATGAATAGCGCAGTGAACTGTGAGGGGCACCTCTTGAACCTCTGCTGCAGTATTGACCCTCCACCGGTGGGGGGCAGTCCATCTCTCCCCACATAAGGTCAGAGGGCCGGTGGCGCGACACGGCAGGAGGGTGGCCGATTCCAGCTGCCAGCAGCAAGTTTCATGACTCTCGGTTTGACATTGGCTCCGTATCACACAGAAGCTTTATTAAATATTCCTCAGCAGGAATGAGCTTTTAATACCACTGACACCACAAATTTATTAAGAAATATGGAAAAAATGAGATCTGGCAGCATGGTACGAGGAAAGGCTTCACTCTAAATATCCCCCGAATGGCTGTCGTTTATCATTTTTAATACCAAAAATGCAATTTAGCCGTGTTGTGTATTTTCATTATGCATTACGCTTTAAGAGGCACCTACTGACAGCATCAACCTAATGCTGTCAATTAGGTAATTTATTCCAGGGATTATGAGAGGGAATGAGACGAGGTTTCATGTGTTCTTCTTCGCGTTCCCAAGTGCCTGCTGTACAGCTAATCTAATACATAACCCCCTGATTTGTTTAATGGATGAGACTTTGCTGCTGCAAGAGGCACACCAATAAAAGCCGGGCCCTCCAGAGGCTATTGTGCCTCATAATGATGCCAGACACACAATGTGAGAGTTATGAAGCAATTTTTTATCATGCGGCACATTGTTTTGCTCTGTTGGTGCCATGCAAGTAAAGGCAATCTCTCCCTGCAGCATAGCACTGCCACCCCCCCCCCCACCCCCACCCCCATGCTTAGATAAACCTTCAGTATGATAAACTGCCCCAGCCACGTGTTGCAGGGATGAGGGAAGTTTAGGACTGAAATATATGCCCACCCCCCACCCCCCCCCCCACCCCCATGCTGATGATTTGCTAGTTAGTCATGGATAAGTAAGTCTTTTAATGTGACGTTACTGGATTCTAACGATGATATTAATCCGCCCTTATTTTGAAGATCACTATTCCTGGAGCACAGGGGCCTCAAATAACACGTTAAAACTGTGTTAATAGTGGAAAACAAAAATCACCTCTGGCTGGTTGGATTACAGCTGGTTAGAGCTGGATGTGCAGTAAATAAAAAGTAGATCCATATACGAAGCACCATTCAAAACTGTAATTAACGACACACTCCGGCGGTTCTAAACCCACCTCAGAAACAAATATGTGTTGCCTAAAATGGTATATTGTGGCTTTTTATACACACAAAAAAACTTTCATTGCCTTAGAATTGCTTGGAAAGAGCTTTTACATCTGTCACCTACTTGAGTATGTGCAGATCTATGAATATTCTAATTAGCTCCACCCATACTCTCGCCCATGAGTAACGGATGCTGCAAGGCCAGTGTTGTGCCGAGAAATGCATGTCTGCCCGAGAAAAGCATGTCTACAGTGGAAAGCCCCCCCTCCCCCAACTTCTAAAACCATGTAAAGGATTAAAACACTGGCTGCAGTGTTATATTTGTCGTTTATGTGGGTTTTTACAGCTCTGCTCATCAGATATGCACTCCGGTGCAGGGGTATGCTTTCTACGGCAGCCATGGATTTCTCGGCACAGCACCGGCGTCCGCTCTAGCTGGCTCGCCATCCGAGTCTCTCCCACATGGGAGTGAAGGGGACAAGCTGGCAGGCGCGGTGCCCCGTCCACTGCCAAAGTGAGCTGGCTCTCTGCGGTCCCACCTGGGGGCTGACAGGTGCCCACCGGAGGCCAGGGGCCGGTGGGCCGGTGGGCCGGTGGGCCGGTGTGCCCGCCTACCGCTGTGGAACCACCACTTTAGTGCGCACCTCAGCTACCACTGGGTTTTCTGAATCCTGCTTGCTCCTCAGCTCCTCCCTCTTCCCCCAAGAGAGTGACCTCAGGTCTGTAGCCATGCCCAGTGCTTAGCCTGATTGGTTAATGTTATAACCAATCAGGCTAAGCAGGAATGCTTACGTAGCTAGAAACGCTCTGTCCAAACTCACATTTTTTGGGGGGGGCGGAGCTTAGCTGGACATTCACAGCAGAAATCATAGACTTGGGACTTGGAACTGATTTTGCTCTTGATTTGTCTTGTGAGTCACAAAAAAACACGTTACAGACATGTTAACAACAGAAAAAAATTGATTTTTGGCAGAGTGTCACTTTAACATATGTCTATTCCTGCATGTGGGATCCTCAGATGCCAAGCTACTTTTGACTGTGGTGCTTCAACAAGCTAAAATAGTCTAGGCAGTAAACATGTGATAGCAATCATTCAGCACCAACTGGCTTCTTTTTATTTATTTTTTTCTGAGCAGGACAAAAGTAACAGTTAAATCATACCAAGGCCGCGTGATGGCAGATTGCAGTGCAGGTCTTCTTTCATGCCTCTGACTGAGTCTGTCTTTCATAAACAATAAGGAAGAAAGAAGTTTCTAAAAGAGAACAATGTAAAACTACAGACTCTCCAGTTTCTTTGATGCCAGACTTGCAGAAACTTAGAGGCATTTGTTATTGTCAAAACAAAACAGTTTGTTGAATAGATAATATTGAAGTTGTCTGAGGAGCGCTGCGAAGGAGCTAAAAGACCATCACAACACCTCAGAGGATTTCAGTTTTTACACAGTGCTGGAATAACAAATCAATACCTGTATTGCTGCATGTATTAATCTCTGTGATTACAGATAACTGCAATTCAAGAAAAAAAAATATGAATATACCTCCCAAATTACCTTTTCTCCTTCTCATTTCTCGATTAATAATGCAAATGCTACTGCATATTTCTCAAAATATTAATCATTTTGGATCAGATGTGGCTTTCGGTAAAATCCTCATTCCGCAGTGACAAGGACAAACAACCATAATGAGAATGTTCAAGTATAGATTACCATTGATTATATCTGTGCCAGTTGACAGCTCAGTCTGCAGGCTGTTCTCAAGTCATACAAGGCAGTGACTAGATAAACAGAGCTGACACATCATTTGACATGTTGGCTGACAAAAATTCAATCAGCCACCACCCACGCCTTCCCATTCCTTTAATCCATTTTATCCATAGTTAATGAGCTTGTTTTAAAGTAAAGTTTTTAAAATTTATGTTCCCTTAATAACCATATTAAAAAGTTATTATTTGCCTCTTTCCCTTTCCAACACAACACAGTGCTCTTTTTCCTACTTTTTATCACCTCTGACTTTCTCTCCATTCCCAGCTTCTATTACGATGTAGATTTTATTTGGATTTTAAGGACAGTGTTTGCCCCTGCAATCCGTTTTACAGCCCACCTCTTGCCAGGAGCCCATGATTTTTTAAATTTTGTTTTGTTTTGTTTTTAACTTAGTTACTGTCACACATGTTGGTTTTTCTTGTCTGTTCTGGGTCCCTGTGGTGTTCGCTTTCCTTCCCATGTGTGAACGAGGGTTGCTCTCCCTGATTTATTGTTTGGTGGTCAGGTCCCAAAACTGGGTCTTGTTTTCAAGGAAGTTTATTTAACATAATTATTCATCAACAATCCGTTTATGTATGACGACCCTATGTTGGATGGGTCACTTTCTTACTGAGAGTTAAGTGTGTGCTGTATTTGCTGTAACTGAGAAAGTTTTTAAGATGTATGGTAGATCAGGAGTTTTGTTATAACAGATGCAAAAGAAGCAATACACCTACTTTGCTAAGAGAAAGGAAATTCAACAGAAATAAACGAAGCCTTGAGAGAAAATGTGGTAAAAATTGAAGAGAATAAATAATAACTGTTAATTAGGTGCTTATTAGTATATTTATTAGCTGTGTTGGGGGTAGTTGGTTCCAAGGTTGTCATAGCCAGGAGCGGCACTGGGGTTAAGCTCCCAGTGCTCATAAAATGCTCCTTACGGCGTGCGTCTCGAAAAGCCTCTGACAACTAAGTCCAACTCCTAGCCTGCCCGTGTGGCTTAGTCTCTAAGCCCGGCGGAACTGCTTCTACTAATAGGAGAAGGGGCGAGGGCGGATCTCTGGCACCTTAAAACCAGATACTTCGGGTCGATGGTGGCTTGTCAACCTGGGAAGGTAGCCCATCTAGGGGAAGGTAAACCCTGATTTCAAACCTCCGCTGCCTTGCGGCACACCCGGTCACGGGAAAGGCTTCGGGAGTCAACCCTGAGGAAAAATCCGGAGTCGGAGCCCCTAAGGCAGTTCTCTGTTGTGCTCAACATCGTTCTGGCAGCTCCTGCGACGACACTGGTGCCAAACTATAGCAGCCCTGCTGTTCCTTTGGATCCATCAGTGACGTGGAGAGGGGGGACATGCTGCATGGGTAACATCTTGTCCTCCATATCTTCCTGCCCAGGCTTGAATCCTACCAATGCCCAACGCTGGAAGGCAGAACACCGGTGCGCATCGGCCTGTTCAGCCACAGGCGGTGCTGTTCCAGCAGAGTAGACGTTTAGGATTCTCTTCCATGGTCATCATAGACCGACGGAGGCCGACGATGGGGGTAGTTACTCAAAAAAGTAATCCATTACCAATTACTAGTTACTTTTTAAAACTGTAATCCCTTACTTTACTTGATTACTCATTGTCAAAAGTAATTAATTACAGATTACTTATGGATTACTTTCAGATAGCATCAGTGAAATGTACCATATTTCCACATAAGTTATAAGTTAAACTGTATATGTCCAAACTACACATTTTTATCAATCAATCAATCAATCAATCAATCAATCAATCAATCAATCAATCAATCAATCAACTTTATTTATAAAGCACTTTAAAAGCAACACTCGCTACACAAAGTGCTGTACAACAAGAGAACAAAAAAGCAGGGCACTAACACAAAGGGCGCTAACACAAGAAAAAAAAAGGTTGTTTTTAAGATGTGTTTTAAAAATGGACAGTGAAGGTGCTTGTCTAATGTCCAGGGGTAAATCATTCCTGCACGGTGGCGCAGTGGTTTAGCACTGTGGCAGCACAGTTTTACCCTCGGCCGGGGGATCGCGGGGATCATGAGATCGTGGGTTCGATCCCAGCCCCCGACCAACAGTGAGCTGTGTGGAGTTTGCATGTTCTCCCCGTGTTGCGTGGGTTTACTCCGGGATTTCTCCGGTTTCCTCCCGCATACCAAAAACATGTAGGTTTAGGGCGCTCGCGCACGCAGCGACCGGCAGCCGGTGGCTTGTCACCAGACTGCAAACCAAGTCTACCTACGGGTACAAATAAGTAACAAAAACAAAAAAAAAAAAAAAAAAATTCCATAACCTGGGGGCCATGATCGAAAAGGCTATGTCCCCTCTGAGCTTGCGCCTCGCCTTTGGTACCTCCAAAAGCAGCTGTTCAGTTGATCCCTTGAGCGTAGGGATGCAGAAGCTCAGAGAGGTAAGGTGGAGCAAGACCATTCAAGGATTTAAAAACAAATAAAAGAATTTTAAAATGAACTCTAAAATACACGGGCAGCCAGTGGAGTGAAGCTAAGATGGGTGTGATGTGATCTTTTCCACGTGTACCTGTTAAAAGACGAGCAGCGGCATTTTGAACCAGCTGCAGACGGGAAAGAGATGACTGGCTGACACCGGCATAAAGTGCGTTACAGTAATCCAGCCGAGATGAAATAAAAGCATGGATTACTGTTTCCAAGTGTGGTCTAGAGAGAATGGGTTTTACTTTTGCTAAACACCTTAGATGAAAGAAGCTGGATTTTACCACAGAATGAATCTGCGTGTCTAATTTAAAATCATTGGCCATGATAAAACCAAGGTTCCTAGCTGTGGATTTAACATAAGGAGTAAGGGGGCCCAAGTATACAGGAAGGGACTCACAGGGGCGTCTAGGTCCAAACACTATCATTTCAGTCTTCTTATCATTAAAATTTAGGAAGTTTAGAGCCATCCAAGACTTTATGTCTTCAATGCACGCCAGGAGTGAGTTTACGGATGAGGCAGCTTTTTGGCAGTTACTGCCATCCAGTGTCAACATAAATTACTGTTTGAAATAAAATTAAAACACTAACTAACTAACTAACTAACTAACCTGCACTTATATAGCGCTTTTCTAGTCACAAAGACCACTCAAAGCGCTTTCATTAATACTAACCCTCTATTCTAAGGGCCTATAGGAAACAAATATCTAGGGACAATTTAGAACAGCCAATTAACCTAACATGCATGTTTTTGGCATGTGGGAGGAAACCGGAGAAATCCCGGAGTAAACCCACGCAACACGGGGAGAACATGCAAACTCCACACAGATCACTGTTGGTCGGGGGCTGGGATCGATCCCACGACCCTTGAATGTCAAGTTATAGTGAAAGTTTTAAGGAAACAACATGGCTTATTGAATATACTTTTAAACTAAGTTACCAGGGTAACAGTTTAAAAGTTTGCCCGGACAAAGTTTGCACATTACCATCATGTTCTTGTCCTTTCGCTCAACATATCAGAAGTAATGAGCATATTTCCAGCCACCAAATGCCAATTTACTCAACTCTTCCATTTGCATGATTCCTCTCGGCCACTGCAAGTGCCGCTTGTGTTATGTCTGGAATTACCGTATAATGACGAGGCCAGCTGCACAGTCGAACTTACAGTAACTTTATTGTAGGGGTTGGCAACACACAAGATAGCCACCAGGCAGGAGCATCAGATTTGGTACTTGTTTATTAGCAGCCTATTTCATTTTCTAAAGCTACAGTCACAAATACCCATATGAATAGCTGCGAACATCAAACTGACAATTTTTGGACCACTTCATACAGCCTTCTTAAGGCGGCTGAAGGAGAATCCAGCATTTGTAGACTGTTCATAAGTTTGTGGCCAGGTCAATGGTCTTGTCCAAGATTTCTACGAACGCCCCATGAAAACCCCACAACGTAGAGGGGCTGCACGAATGCCATAGGAACAATAAAAGAACTATGCAAGATGTTGGCCGTAAGTATGCCTCAAGAACACCTTAAATTGTTCTTGAGGGCCCCTTACAGTGGTTGTAGGAAATGCCGTACAAATCTCCATTCGTATGGAGATTTGTACAACATGCATAAAGTGGTAGCGAGGCACTCATAAGGCAGAAATACATCATTCAAGCAACATTTGTGCCGACAAAATGTGCCGAATGCCATAAGATCTTACTACCAACGGTAGTAGTGATGAAATAACATGTAATAAGAATGTAATAATATGGTAATATAAAATAATTACTATGTAATTAAATGGTAACTATTTGATATTACTGAGGTAATTACTTGGTAATAACGGTGAAATAGAAGTAACAATGTAACAGTATGATAATATAAAATAATTACTATATAATTGAATGGTAACTATTTTGATATTACAGAGGTAATTACATGGTAATAACAATGAAAGAGAATGTAGTAAAAATGTAAAAGTATGGTAATAAAAGTAATTCCTCTGTAATTAAATGGTAACTATTTTCATATTACTGAATTACTGAATTTATTTATTTTGGACATTTATTTATTTTGGACATTTATTTATTTATTTATTTATTTTGGACAAAAGGAAACAAAAACGAACACCCAGCAAATACACCAAAAGATACAAAAAACAATGCAAAGTGATGAAACCCTTTCCTTGAGTGCCCGAAAAAGAGTAGGAAGAAGCAAAAGCTCTTCAAGTCCTACCCCTCAATACTGTAAGTACTTAATACTTAAATGTAAACAAGCTGCCACCTATACAGACCAATCCAGAATGAAGAAAAACAACAGAAACACATGAAAAACAATGTATATCATTATTTCTTTCCCATTAGTAACAGTAATAATGGTGAAACAACATGGTATTAAGTATGTAACAGTATGTAATATAAACTAATTACTATGTAAATAAATAGCAACTATTTTAATATCATTTTGTAACATGAGTGGAAATACGAGTATTAATTTAATGAACAAATGTGGTGACATAGAATTTATTTCCTTATAGATGTAAATTGCTACCTGGAAACACTTGAAGAAGTTTCCTAGTAATAACCATGAATCAGGGCTGCAAAATGTAAATTTGACTGTTTCTACATTGTTTCATAGTAATATTACATTAATCATGTACCAGGATGCATTCAGATTACCTGGAAACAGTTGTAGTAATTTCTTAGTAATAATATCAAAATAGTTACCATTTAATTATGTAGTAATTATTTTATATTATCATACTGTTATATTCTTATTACCATTCTGTTTCCCTCATTATTACCAAGTAATTACCTCAGTAATATCAAATAGTTACCATTTAATTACATAGTAAAATTACCATATTATTACATTCTTATTACATTCCATTTCAAGAGATTCAAGAGATTCAAAGAGATTCAAAGGCTTTATTATCATGTGCACAGTTAAGAAATGCTACATTTCCTGAGCAATGAAACTCTCACTTTGCTGTCCAAACAAATGCCAAGCTAAAAGGTACAGAAACAACAATTCTAATAGGTCATGACACACTAACACAGGAACTCAATCCTAATACTAATGGATGCTAATAACACACACACCAACACACAGTTAGGCAGTACAGGAATGAAATTGAAAATTTACTGGATGACTAAAGTAATAGTGGTATATTGATATCAGAGATGATGTGAACCTGAGATGGCATGAACCTCTGTACAGTGTACAAATGAGCATTGTGCAACCTGATGTGAACCTGAGATGGCATAGACTTATGTACAGTGTGCAAATGAGCATTATGAAACGAGCAGTGTATAATTACAAATTATTTCTGTAACGGTAGTACCAGTAGACTGTGCATGATAAGTAGCAGCAGAGATAATATGGACATCAGATGGGCGATACTATATCTACTGTACAGGTGAGCATTGTGCAAATTTAGCAGCCGGTGTGTGAGTTCCTATATGTGAAGCTGTATTATGGAGTTTTGGGAGTTATCTGTTCAGGAGTCTGATGGCAGTGGGAAAGAAGGAGTTCTTCAGTCTGGTTGTCCTGCATTTCACACTTCTGTACTTCCGGCCTGAGGGTAGAAGTGTGAACAGTCTGTGCTGGGGTGGGTGGGTCTTGGAGGATGGAGGCAGCTCTCCTTTGGAGTCTGCGGTCTCCTTTGGAGTCCACTCCCCTCTCTGCAGAGAGGGGAGTGGTGTCCTGATGATCTTCTCTGCTGTCTTCACCACTCTCTACAGGCGTTTGCGGTCTAGGGCAGTGGTGCTGCCATACCATGCAGTGATGCAGTTGGTCAGGATGCTCTCGATGATGCAGCTGTAGAAATTGTTGAGGATCCTGGAAGACATGACAAACTTCTTCAGCCTCCTCAGAAAGTACAGCCGCTGCTGAGCTCTCTTATTTCATCACTATTACCATATTATTACAATACTGTAAAGTACCAAAATTTTTTGTAAGATGGCAGTAAGTATGCCATAGGATGATCCAAAGGCACCCTTACGAAGAATGTAAGAACTCTAGGGCCATTGTACGACAGAAAAGCACCTCATTTCTCAAGAATTCCTCTAGTTGCTCTTGCGAATTTTATGGCAGCCATAAGAAATTATGCCCCCCTCCATGAATGTCTGCAAACTCCAGAATTCATAGGAACTGGGAGATTCTTACAAACCCATCATTTGTAAGAACCTTTGCGAATGTAGCTTTTAGTGGTTAATCCTTTTAGGGTCCGGGGGGGGGGGGGGCTCTGGAGCCATTTGTTTACATGTGTGTGAAATGACAATAGACGTCTTCATGCTGATTGAGATGTTTAGCAACAGCTACTGGCTACATTTAGAAGGGACTATTTTTTTCTCAGCTGCACAAAATACCTGGTTAAACAAACAAATCATAATATTTTGTCCAGTATTGCTGTCATCTGGCTAATATATATTTTAACTGTTGACCAGTATCACTTAATCTTATCCTACACTTTATTACATGTATAGTTTATTTCTATTATCTTATCATGTTTAATGTTGCAGCATTGTACCGAGACAAATTCCTAGTTTGTGTACTACATGAACAATGGCAATAAACCTGATTCTGATTCTGATTCTGATTCTGATTCTGATTTAATAAATTGTGCTTGCAGAACTGTTGTTCCTCCACTACGCATCGGGCGTTAGACATATCACACCCACAGTTACTATATTCATTGATACTGTATGACCTCGAGTGTAATATTGCTTAATTAACACTTGAAGCATGTGTCGTGTTCTACTCTTGTGGTACTGTTAGCCCTTGTTGAGCCAAGTGCATTAATATCATAATTCATATCTAACAGCTTTCTTATTTACTATCAGGAAGCTATAATTGAGTCTTTAGGAAAAGTTGTAGTTAATAGCAGAGAATATGGCTATGCAAAAGTAACCTGCTAATATGAGTTTCAACCTTTGTACCTGGTGTGCAGCAAAAAATTGTCTGCTACAGGAGTGTTGTCCATTTTCACTTGACTGATTGAAAAAACACTGACCATTTTTTCTGAACCAATCAGGTGAAGTTAGACAGTTTTCCTGAATTGGACTTTTTTTTTTTTTCGGCACACCTGGGGTCCCAGGGAACCCTGGTTGAAATTCATTTTGACCACTGATAAACATACTAATAGCTACAGTCATGTGAAAAAATTAGGACATCCTGTATAAGCCTGTGCGTTTTTTTGACATATTTGGACATATGAATATTTAATATCAATGTTAAAAATAGTGGGAGATTCATGTAATACAACTAAACAATTTAAAACGAATTAAAGACTTTTTTTTCAAATTTTCTGTAAAATGTAATTCTAAACAAATAGTGAGGAAATTAGGACAGCCCCCATCTTTTTTTAGGACACCCCCACATTAATTCCCACTTAAAATGGCTAAAATAAATAAAAAAAAATGCAAATAAAAACAAAAACAAAGTTAGATATAGATATGTGAACATTTCTTAATAAAGAACTGAATATTTAAAGGGGTGTCCAAATTTTTTCATGACTGTACGTACTTTTCCTGAACTGAAGTGTTACTGAAATTGCTTCGCTCTTTTGAAAAGCTGCTTT
Source organism: Pholidichthys leucotaenia (assembly GCA_020510985.1). Taxonomy (NCBI): domain Eukaryota; kingdom Metazoa; phylum Chordata; class Actinopteri; order Cichliformes; family Pholidichthyidae; genus Pholidichthys; species Pholidichthys leucotaenia. The sequence continues at coordinate 32,681,979 of CM035843.1, forward strand.
ATCTGCTATGCCTTCAAATGCAAACTGGATAACTGGATTTTTCATGTGCAATCATTTTGCCCTTTAGAAGTTACCATATTTCAGGTTAGAACGTAGCCTGTAAATTACGCACAATCAGTCCAATGCAAAACATAAAAATAACCGGATAACAAACTAATCAGGCTTGCCATGGGTGATAAAGGTAACGGCATCCGTTTTGATTCCCCCTAAAATAAAGTTCAGAATTTCCAAAATGCATATAGGTGAAGGACAGCACGGGGACTGGCTGTGTTATCATTCACAGTATTTTTAATTATCTTGATAATAATTTTATCATCTGGTGACAGATTGCTCTGTCATCAGAAACCACAAGGATGTGATTAATTCTCCCAGAGAATTACTTGGCATTACATTTGTTGCATTGGTTCAGGCATGAAATCTGCTTGCAGTAACATTCCATCATACATGTCACAAGAATTTTGGTGTCCCCCCCCTTTTTTTTTTTTTTTAAAAAGTAGCTGTTTGCGGATATCTTGCTTAGCTCCTAATGATCAATCAACTACCACTTTTTAATCATATGCAGAGTTTCTGCAGAAGTAGCTTTTTGAAGTTTGACCATTACAGATCCAATTCAATCTTCAGTACAAACATATTTAAGGACCCACTAAAATCTACTAGCAGCAGCTGCCCAAAATGAAGTTCTCAGTTTTCATAGCCATGAGTCAATATATAAAAAAATGATCCTAAAGCTGAGAAATTACAACTTTAATGTTTGCATGGGAGAGAATTTTGAAATTGTTGACATTATGTAGTAGACCCACTGAGCATAAATTATAAAAAGTAACTACTTATAGATGCCATTTATTCACTTGATAGTCTCAATCCTGAAAAAATATGAAAAATCAGGGATTATTTGACTTTGCTGGAGGCTTGCGAGCGCACGTGTGATGTGAAAAATGACCAACAATAGAGCGATTCCTCTGAGTGCATGCTGTTCACTTAAAGCCATTTCCTTTCACATTTTTCATGTCATCAGACTCATATGGTGGCTAAAGAGTCAACTGAAACTCTGACTGGCTCTGCATGAGCCTGGCTCAGTGAGCAATAAGCAGTGTTAGCGCATTACACACACATGATTACGTGGCCATTTCCTCAGTGAATGAGTCTCATCAGAAGTCACTGAAGAAGCCACTGAGTGTGTAATTGTTTCCCATTAGAGGAAACATTGACTGCCATCGAGTCACATCTCACTGCGGAGTTTGCTGACGGATGCTCACTGTCCACTGAGTGAGGCGGGTTCATTCTGCTGTGGGTTGTGATGGATTTACTCAAAAATCCAAAACCACCACATCAGCTTAGGGGTGGAGGAGATACTTTTTCTTCCCTTCCTCTCCAGGGCAAGAGGTCAGATGCTTGTTGAATGACATCAAAATTAAAAGTATTATTGGTTATAGGAATTCCTGCTGCAATGACCATATGATTGAGTGTTGTGTACCTTATTCCACACTGTTTGTTTATTTATAGTGTTATAAATAAACACACACACACACACACACACACACACACACACACACACACACATATACTATATATACAAAACCCAATTCAATGAAGTTAGAACATTGTGTGAAACGTAAATGAAAACAGAATACAATGATTTGCAAATCCTTTTCAACCTGTATTCAATTGAATGCACTACAAAGACAACATATTTAATGTTCAAACTGATAAACTTTTGAAAACCATTTTGAATTTGATGCCTGCAATACGTTCCAAAAAATCTGGGACAGGGGCATGTTTACCACTGTGTTCCGTCACCTTTAACAACACTCAGCAAGTGTTTAGGAACTGAGGACAGTAATTGTTGAAGCTTTGTGGGTGAAGTTCTTCCCCATTCCTGCTTGATGTACGACTTCAGTTGATCAACACGCTGGGGTCTCCATTGTTGCTTTTTGCATTTCTTAATGGCTAATACATTTTAAATGGGACGTCATCTTCACACCTTCACAGATGTACAAGCTAATCATGCTATGAGCACTAACACCCCCCCCATTCCATCACAGATGCTGGCTTTTGAACTTCGTGCTGATAACAGTCTGGATGGTCCTTTTCCTCTTTAACGCAGAGGACACAACATCCATGATTCCAAAAAACAGTTTAAAATGTGGACTCGTCAGACCACAGCACAGTTTTCCACTTTGCATCAGACCATCTCAGAGGAGCCTTTCTGGGTGTTGTTGATATATGGCTTTCACTTTGGGTGGTAGAGTTCTAAGCAATGAACTGTGTTAACTGACAATGGTTTTCCAAAGTGTTCCTGTGCTCATGTGGTAATATCCTTTACAGAATGATATTGGTTTTTAATGCAGTGTCACCTGACGGATCAAAAGTCATGGGCATTCAATGTTGGTTTTCAGCCTTGCCACTTCAGGAGTCTTTTGATGATATTATGAACTGTAGATGATGAAATCCATAAATTCCTTTCAACTGTACGTTGAGAAAAGTTGTTCTTAAATTGGTGGAAAACTTGCCCACGCAGTTGTTCACAAAGTTGTGAACCTTGCTCCATCCTTCCTTGTGAGTGACTGAGCCTCTCAGGGGTACTCCTTTTATAGCCAATCATGACACTCACACAGTTTCCAATTAACCTGTTCACCTGTGGAATGTTCCAAGAAGGTGTTTTTTGAGCATTACTCAACTCTTCCAGTCTTTAGTTACCCCTGTCCCAGCTTTTTTTGGAACATGTTAGAGTAAGGTGTGATAATGGAGCAGTTTGAATGCAGAGCGGTCATCACGTTCCTGTACTTGAGAGGCCGCATACCAAGTGAGACGTCTGATGAGATGAAGGAGACTTATGAGGGGAATGCCCCATTGTATGACATAGTCAAGCACTGGTATTGCTATGATCCAGAGTCTAAACCCCAGTCAAAGCAATGGAAGCATTATGACGCATCACCATCTAAGAAGGCACGTGTCCAACTCTCAGCAGGCAAGGTCATGCTCATGGTCTTTTGGGACCAGCATGGAGTTTTGATGATGAATTTACTGGCAAAGGGTGCCACAATTACCAGGATTTACAATGCTACACTGCTGCTGAAATTGTGGAAGGCCATCAAAACCGAGAGGCATAGTATGCTGACCAAAGGTGTCCGCCTCTGGCAAGACAACACCCCGGTTCACTACTCACTTGTTGCTGAGACAGAAGCATTGTCCTGTGGCTATGAAATACTTCGTCAAACCCCTTAGGCTGCGTGTCCACCAAATGCATTTTTTATTGCCTGACCACCCTCAATGTCTTTTTTCAGCATTTGTGCGCAGCGCTCTGGAAAAAAAAAGCCTCTGCCCTGTGTCCCAGCAACAGCTCATCACTCTCAGCTCAGCACTTCCGTTTTTCCTAAGGTCAGACTTTCTACTGATTTTTTAATAGCAGTCTGTAAATAACAATGGACCGGAAACTCAGCTGCAGTCTCTGAAAAGTTGAACTTTTTTCAGCTTCGAGCACCCGGAGTGCCACGACAAAAAACGGCCACTGCTGAGAGTGTTTCAGCGGTACTGTAGACGCTGGAGCACATAGAGAATGAATGGAAACCTGTCGCCCAGAGCGGAAAAAATGTGTTTGGTGGACGCACAGCCTTACTCTCTCAACCTCACACCATCTGACTTCCACCTCTTTCCAACCGTGAAGTCATTTTTGAAGGGCAAGCACTTCCAAGATGACGAAATGCTGATTTCCGAGCTCAGGTTGTGGGCTTCTAATGCAACCTGCAGACTTCCACAGGCCAGGTATCCACAGCTGCATAATGTGATGGGATAAGTGTGTGACCCTTAGTGGTATCTATGTAGAGAAAGATTAATAACTGTGCTAAGTTTCATTCCTCTCAGTCTATGGGAACTGAGCCACGGGAGATCTTCAGTGAGCAGCCCTTGTATATTGACTGATGGAAAATGCTATTCCATCTTCATTGCAAGGAAGACAAAGAAATGTGCATTATTAAAAAAAACAACAACTGAACTGAAATACTTTAAAATGTTCAGTGCTGCATGTTTTCTGAATATGAAGTCTATTGTTGTCTGTTTCAAGGAAAAAAAAAAAATCAATGCCACATAACTGGGATATACCAGAAAAATATTAGCCACTGCTGATACCATATTTGCCAATAGATATCAGTCAGTAAGGTGAATATTGGTCGATACCAACATTAAGGCGATATTATCTGTGCATGACTAGTCTTTACATCTCAGTGGAGTGTGCTTTCTTTTCTCCATTTAGTGAACACACACACACACACACACACACACACACACACACACACACACACACACACACACACACACACACACACACACACACAGAGGTACTGTAAAGCCATCTCTGCAGCAATGAATAATTGTTACTGTGTGCCCTTGTGAAGGTGTTGTAAATTGGATCACTTACACTGCAAATTACAGGCCAGTCAAAAGTTCACATGAGGCCAACCGTGTCAAGTCAGACTTGGGGATGAGGCAGTGAAAGGACATTTCTCAAGCTGTTAATACTGCTTTGGATAAGTTTTGGTACTGCTCTGCTAGGCTCAAGTGTGGATTGAAGGAATACTGATCAGTGGGTTGGAAATTCCCTTTATGATGCTGCCATCCAGAGGATGGGATTGAAAGTAGTCCTCGCCAGTAGTAAAGTTGACTTTAATTGCAGTGCTGCCAGTGATGATAAGCCCGTTTAAAATAAATAAATCAAAGGATACAATTAACTGTGAATTCATTCAGGTTCTAAATAACCTCTAGGTTTGAGTGATTAATTGTCTCCCTGTGTTGGCTGTGACAGCTGGGATAGGCTGGATAGGCATCCCTCTTGCTGGGGTTTGTGGATAAGAATTATAATAAAGTCTATAATAAAGTGTTTTCCCACCCAAAAGTAGTGGGACCTTCCTGCCAAGAAGAACTGTTTAATGGTCGAGGGGTTTTATGCACATGGTTGGCTAGTAGTGCTGGAAATGAACTGTTGTCCTACAGCGTTTGATGTATTCTAAATTCTACTAGCCACCATTTATTTTTCACCAGCTATCATTTTGTAATTGCAGTGATTATACTGTATGTGTAATTTTGCTTTGAAAAGAAAAAAGAGAGAAAAATGATTGAATGTCTCCCTTTAATAATTATAATTTCTGATTCTGTTTGTCTTATACACACTCTTCGAATGCACAAAAAAACCTCACATCCAAATTGTGGAGCATTGTAAATTAATTAATCAAAACCTGAACTGTCTTTTTCCATCAAACAAGCTCAGAGCTTTACCAAACTTTCAAACTCATGAGTGTGCACATCCACAATCTCTCACATTGATTAATGTCATTAAAAATTAGCCATTCACTTACCTACCTACTCTTGGCTTTTCTCCATTTCTCACAGAATAACTGCCTTCCATTGCTTTGCCTTGCCAAGCTCATGACCTCGTGTTGTGTCTGTTTGCAAACACCCTCTGTCATCACTTACCATCTTTATGCCGGCAATGTTATACTGCATTTTTGTATGCAGAGGATGGTAGGGGGAGCTGGCCATGAGAGCCAGCAGCTTCCAGCCAGCCAGTGTTGCCAACATGGTGACTTTCTCGCTAAATCTGGCAACTTTTCAAACCTCTTGGTGACACCCCCACCCCCCCCCCAAAAAAAGTGACTTGCGACAAATCTAGCGATTTTTTTCTGGTGTTATCAGAGACGTTTCTGGTATTTTGGAAACTCTCACGCGCAGGGCTTGGTGGGTTGTAGTTTCCTCAGACGGTGTCTAAAATATAATCTGTAATGTGAGACTACGAAACCACAACTCCCAGAAGCACTTTCCGCACTCAGCGTGTGCTCATTGGTCCTCTGTCACCTGGACCCCTAAAGCTGCAGACAGTCTCCTCTAGGGTTGGTTTCCTGTCCTGCCCCAGTTCACACTGCAACCTGGTGGGAAGAAATGCCGTGGCCGTGGCAACTTCTCATATTGAGCCCTGATCACCTGTTGTCCGAGCGGTGAGTAGCCCCCAACATCAGCTCCTACCTCTGTAGTTAAACATGAGTATTTTTAGAGTAAGAGGCTCACATTTAATGTCCACAGTTGTGTAAATTTTTTAATTTATTTTTTATTTTGTGTACTTTATTGATCCCCAGAGGGGAAATTCAGGGGATCTACCTGGATGGATGAAGCAGCCATGGTACGGCGCCAATCAATTCACCGTTCACACCTAGGGCCACTTTAGAGTCGCCAATTAACCTAATCTGCATGTTTTTGGCCTGTGGGAGGAAACCAGAGAAATCCCGGGGTAAACCCACACAGACATGGGGAGAACATGCAAACTCCACACAGATCACCATTGGTCAGGGGGTGGGATCAAAGCCGGGATCCCATGGCCAAGGGTGAGTTGCTGTGCTGCCACAGTGCTAACCACTGTGCCACCACACCGACTGCAAACTCCACACTGATCACCTTTGGTCAGGGGGTGGGATAAATGCACATTTTCTTAAAACACAGAGGAAAACGTGGCTGTGATTTGTTGCTGTAAAGAACAAATGGAACTTCTTCGAAGGTAAACTTTCATTTATCAGTGCTTTCTATTTTATTTTATCTTATTCATTTACATGCTGCTGTGATATGCAACTACAGTATTTCATGGAAGTAAATCCTCTAAATATGCATTTTTAGTGGGCTGGTCCAGGGGTGCCAAACATATGGCCCGTGGGCCAAAAATGGCAAACCAGGGGGTCCAAAATTTTCTTTGTGAATTTACAGCTTTATTTCTAGTAAATTTCTTACTTTCTACTGATTAGAATAGTTTGTGTAAATCTGAGACATTTTTCTCTGTAAGATGAGACTTTTTTCTCATCAGTTTTCTTTTTCTTCTTTTTTCTGATGAGAACAAGGGGCTCTTGATTTCAAGGGCCAAGGGGATGGGGTAGAAATGAGAATTGGGATGGACCCCAAATTTACCTGTACTTCACTCTCACATTCCAAATAGTTTTCTCAACTGTTTTACAGTATTTACTGCTGTTAATAACTACTTAGTGTTTCTCTTGCTATTTTTATATATGTATAAGGGTCATTGCATTTTAAAAGATTGTACATTTAATTCAACTACATTTTAGCATGTGATAATCAAATTTGATCTTATTAAACACAATTTTCCAACTACAAAATTGTGGCTAGTGAAAAGGCTAAGTGGCTAGTAATTTTGGAAAATCCCTAGCCACAGTGGCTGCTGACGTGAAAGCACTATTGCTCTGCAGTTACTATCCTTAGCAAGCAGTGAGTGTTACCGTGAGCTTCTCTCCATCCTAAAGCAATCACAAGTGGTCAGTCTCACAGTAGCCTCATGCAGCAGTTAGTTGCAGTCAGAGAGGAGACCCACACCCATGCCACTCATTACCTGCAGAAATTCTCTGATGACTCAGCTGTTGTTGGATATATAAGAGGGGGAGAGGAGGGGGAGTACAGGGCACTGATAGACAGATTTGTGGACTGGGCCGAGCAGAACCACCTGAGGCTGAACGTCAGCAAGACCAGAGAGATGGTGATTGACCTCAGGAAGAAGAGGACGCCTTCACAACCATTGCAGATTAGGGGGGAGGTTATGGGGGGTAGTGGAGGACTACGAATACCTGGGTGTCATGATCAGCAGTGGACTGGACTGGAAATCTAACACTGATGCGGCATATAAGAAGGGGATGAGCAGACAGAGGAGGACACTGAACAAACTGCAATCCATCACAGACAATCCTGATCACCCCCTCCACCACACACTAGACAGACAGAGAAGCATTTTCTCCAGCAGACTGCTACAGCTTTGCTGCTGAACGGTCAGGTCCAGGAAATATTTCCTGCCACATGCCATGTCACTGTACAACTAGAAAAGCACTTGGAGAGTGCAGACCTCCGCCAAGCGCCACAGTTCCCCCCCATACAGTCTTCAGATTCCTTGATCATGAAAACATATGACAAGCAGTGGTTCAGTTGTTATTCACGAAAATGGCATTTTCCATAATGGCGGCCACAGTTCCCCCATACAGTGTTTGTGTGTACGTTTTCAGATTCCTTGACCATGAAAACATATGACTAGCAATTGGCTTGACAATGATATGATTAGTGGTTCAGTAGTTATTCACGAAAATGGCATTTTCTGTAATGGCGGCCACAGTTCCCCCCATACAGTGTTTGTGTGTACGTTTTCAGATTCCTTGACCATGAAAACATATGACAAGCAATTGGATTCACAATGATAGGATTAGTGGTTCAGTAGTTATTGTAGCGAACTCAATATGAGCACCCTACTTGGCTTGCCAAGTGGGTTGACCCTATTGGCGACACAGGTAGAGTGCGGGACTCCGGAGCGGGAGGCGTGAGTTCGAACCTCCCGGTGGGACGTCGCCATGTCGAGCAGCACGTTACATTGGTGTCAGAAGTGGGATCTCCTGTCCAAAGCAGTAATGGGGCGCTGACATCGGGACGATGTCGAGAACCAGAGGGGAGTAGTGTAGCGAACTCAATATGAGCACCCTACTTGGCTTGCCAAGTGGGTTGACCCTATTGGCGACACAGGTAGAGTGCGGGACTCCGGAGCGGGAGGCGTGAGTTCGAACCTCCCAGTGGGACGTCGCCATGTCGAGCAGCACGTTACATTATTGATGAAAATGGCACTTTCCGTAATGGCGGTTTAGCGCTACAGTTCCCCCCATACAGTGTTTGTGTGTACGTTTTCAGATTCCTTGACCATGAAAACATATGACTAGCAATTGGATTGACAATGATAGGATTAGTGGTTCAGTAGTTATTCTTGAAAATGGCCTTTTCCGTAATGGCGGCCACAGTTCCCCCCATACAGTGTTTGTGTGTACATTTTCAGATTCCTTGACCATGAAAACATATGACAAGCAATTGGATTCACAATGATAGGATTAGTGGTTCAGTAGTTATTGACGAAAATGGCATTTTCCGTAATGGCAGTTTAGTGCCACAGTTCCCCCCATACAGTGTTTGTGTGTATGTTTTCAGATTCCTTGACCACGAAAACATAGGACTAGCAATTGGATTCACAACAACTGGATTGACAATGATAGGATTAGTGGTTTAGTAGTTATTCACGAAAATGGCATTTTGCGTAATGGCGGTTTTCTTGTGGACGGTGATCCAGATCACCAACAAAATCTAATCATCTGTAGGACACCCCATTTCTGACAATCTGTGAAAATTTCATGAAAATCCATCCATAACTTTTTGAGTTATCTTGCTAACAAACAGACAAACAGACAAACAAACAAACAGACAAACCAACGCCAATGATCACATAACCTCCGCCAAATTCAGATTCCTTGACCCTGAAAACATATGACTAGCAATTGGATTGACAATGATAGGATTAGTGGTTCAGTAGTTATTCTTGAAAATGGCCTTTTCCGTAATGGCGGCCACAGTTCCTCCCATACAGTGTTTGTGTGTACGTTTTCAGATTCCTTGACCATGAAAACATATGACAAGCAATTGGATTCACAATGATAGGATTAGTGGTTCAGTAGTTATTGACGAAAATGGCATTTTCCGTAATGGCGGTTTAGCGCCACAGTTCCCCCCATACAGTGTTTGTGTGTACGTTTTCAGATTCCTTGACCATGAAAACATATGACTAGCAATTGGATTCACAACAATTGGATTGACAATGATAGGATTAGTGGTTTAGTAGTTATTCACGAAAATGGCATTTTGCGTAATGGCGGTTTTCTTGTGGACGGTGATCCAGATCACCACCAAAATCTAATCATCTGTAGGATACCCCATTTCTGACAATCTGTGAAAATTTCATGAAAATCCATCCATAACTTTTTGAGTTATCTTGCTAACAAACAGACAAACAGACAAACAAACAAACAGACAAACCAACGCCAATGATCACATAACCTCCCCCTTTGGCGGAGGTAATAACTCACTCTAATGTTGAATTTTGGTCTTAACAATGGTACCATACTGCACCTTACAGTATAATTGGTACCACGTATTTCACCCTGTGCCTTATAATCCTTCTCTGTATAGTCAGTAGTATCCATAAACTCATAAGGATCATCATCTAACCTAGCAGTAGCCTATGTTATACAGTATATAAAGTTATCTAAGCATTTTTTACTTTACTTTCCTGGGTAAATCCTTTTCTATTATACTGTGTGTATTTCTGTTGGTTGGGTTGTCTGCCATGCTGCTGTTACACTGTAATTTCCCAGTTTGAGAGCAATAAAGTACACCTATCTATCTATCACCTAAGTTTGGAGGTTCTGTGTTATCTCTTCCTGGGGTTAAAGTGTCCATGTTGTCATTCGGAGTTTAAAGTTTCCATGGTATTCTCATGAGTTTAAGGGTTCCATGTTATCGTCTGAGTTTAAGGGCTCCATATTATCATCTGCGTTTAAGAGATCCATGTTATCATCTCCCAAGTTAAAGGTCTCTGTGTTGTCATCTTCTGAGTTTAAAGTCTCTGTGTTATCTCCAGAACAAAAAGCTCTTGTGTCATTTCCTGAGGTTAATGTTTCTATGTCATTTCCTGAGGTTAAAGCTCCTATGTTGTCTCCTGAGCTAAAGGTTCCCATGTCGTCATCTTCTGAACATAGGGTTCCTATGTTAACTTCTGTGCTGGGAGCTCCTGAGCTCGGTGCCCCCACGGTGCTGTGCTCATCCGTCTGGTGGTCCTTGGACTCTGATAGGCCACCTGACGCATCATGTTCATCTGTCTGGTGGGCCATGGATTTTGGTAGGCCCCCTGACCTGCCTTGTTCTTCAGTGTTGGTGGTCTTGGGACTCTGAGAGACCACCCAACTCACCATATTCCTGCTTTGGGAGATGGTTTGATCCCACAAGATTATGTGTTTGAACTCTGTGGGGGATGAGGAGTTGTTTCGGCCCACCTGGCCTTATGCCCTCACCATCCACCCTGAGAAGTTTTTGTTTGTTTGTTTTCGGTCTTCTGTTGATGTTACTTTTTGGGGTGTCTGGACTCCACCCCTTAAGGAGGGGGGGGGGGGCTCTGTCAGGGTTTGAACTTGGTTGTGCTCATGTCCTCACTTTATGTTGTCTCTTTATTTTCTGTGGTCTCCAGGACATGAGTTCAGCCATGTCCTTGCCCTTTGTTATGTTTCTCTGTGCTTAGTATTATTATGTTGATTTGTTTTGCTTTATTCATCTCTGCCTCAGTCTAAGTTTGGTCAATGTGTTTATTTTCATTATCATGTCTCTTGCTATGTTCTATAGGATTTGTCCCTGGCCAGTTTTGAGTTGACTATTATCATTATTATTAATCATAGTTATCTTCTCCCTGGCCCCATGTTCATGTATCTTGTGCATCCTCTGTTTCTGTTTACCTTTTGTCTCAGTCCCTCATGTCTTCTCGTGAGGGCCCGAACAGATAGATGAGAGAGACACAGATGATTCTATTTAAAAATGATGCCTAAGTTTATTTACAAAACTATTCTTCTAATCCAAAGACATGCCTGTTAGGTTAATTGGTTGTTCTAAACTGTCCCTAGATATCTGTCTCCTATAGGCCCTTAGAATAGAGGGTTAGTAGGCTACTAGTGAAGTGCTTTGAGTGGTCTTTGAGACTAGAAAAAAGTGCTAAATAATTACAGGTCCTTATCCCTTATCCCTAAAAATGCTGAATTTTTCTTGACAATAATTGGGCCTAGTGATGGGACAGCCGGTTCTGGAGCTTTGGAGCATGCTCCGAGCATCTCCAGGAATTATTTGGCGAAGCGCATTTCAAGGTGTGTATTGCTGACAAATCTGATAACATTGTTTGCCTTGCCGGCCAGTCATACCACATATTTGGGTCAGGAAGCCATTCATGATTTTGCACACAACATGAAATAAAGTGAGGAGCAATACACAATGGAAATCTTTGTTCCTCACATTTTGTGTTGTTGATTTTACAACAGTCCTTGACTGTGTAAGGAATTTGTCACAGCCAATTTTCAGATGAAGCCAACACCAAAAACATGGACTTCTTCCATTTGGGAACATTTTGATCTCATTTCTCCCATTGGTGCATTTTTCACAAATAGTGGCTTTTTCTTGTAACTGGAATTATATCCTAGAGGTAAAGCATCTGCCCTGCAACCGGCAGGCTGAGGTTCATGTCCCAGCTGGGCCATTCTTATATTAATTTTTATTTGCAAGGTGAAGTGTCTGTTGTGTTTGAAAGAGCTTGGATACAATAATAACATATTATGCTGAGGCACTATTGTGCCCTGCATGAGAATAAGGACAGAGGTGAATGTACTGTGAAAGACAGAAACACATCTATCCTACACTATACAAACTTCCTTTGCACACCTGCATCTTCTGTGCTCTGTGAGAGAGTATTCTCCAAAGCTGGTGAAATAATCTAAAAAAAAAAAAAAAATCGCTGTAGACCAAAGACTGTTGAAAAGTTATTATTTCTTAATAAAAATGGATAAGTAGTACAAGCACACCAAGAAACACAAGCACATTCACTGTAGTCACCCAAGTTTTATTATTTCTTTTTTCCCTTATGATCACTGATATTTCTTAAAAGACAGTACATTTATTGAAATGGAAAAAATACACAGTACTAAACTAATAATGCCCTTGTAAAAATCTGCATGTTGTATAATTTTTGTCCTCTAGATGGCCCAGTAGAGCAAATGAAGTTTCACATGAGGCTTCTTCTATATGAACCATTTAATGAAAAGACTCAAGCCTTCAAGAAAGCCTCATCTGGCCATCACTAATTGGGCCCATAAAAGAGGTCAACTTAACAAAACCAAACTAAAGCACCAACTAAGAGAACTGAACAACATAAACTGACCTTTTTTTTTTCAAATGAAACATCAGGCTGATCAGACCACTGAGACACACTAGGGAGACATCCTGACAGAAAAATTTAATAATTCCATGTCTGATATGATTTGTGATTCATGTATGGCCTTGAATAGCCCAGTCTGTCTGTGTAAAAGTGTCTGAGTTAGCAATTATAAATCACATAGTTAAGAATGTCCAGTTGTGAGTGAGTGTGGTGTGAGTGTTCAGATATTTCTTAATGACTGCTTATGTTTTCAATTCATCATGCCCATTTCCGTGTGACTGAGAGTGTATTTATCTCCCTGTTTCCTGTGAGTAAAAAGATAAGAACTGTATGTGCCGCGGTCAAGGACATTCTTATTCCGCTCCCCCCACCAACCTGAAAACTATAAGACTTTGGACAGTGGATGCCTGAATTCAGAAGTATGGATGGACAGATTTGGGGCTGCCTCTGTATTTCTCCCTCATTGGCCATGAGGAATAAATCTACTTACATTTAAATATTCTGCCTGGTTTTTGACTCAGATTAATTATGCTGAAAAACAACCTAACATTTGGCACATCGAACAGGGACCCAACATCCTGCTCCTGCCCCAGCCGCTCCGCCCGATTTCAGCGAGTGCACAGCTGATGTAAGATCTTCCCAGGCTGGACCCAACAGCTCAGTGTTACTGCAGTGAAGGCTACCGGTTCGGGGTAGCTGGGAGCAGGGGTATAGGTGACGGGTCTAGAACTCTGCAGGCAGGATTTGAATGTGAGTACATTTATGTATTGTTAAGCTTATTGACATTGGGTTTGAGTCCCTGTGGGCTAAATACGCGTATGTTTGTGTATGTTAAACTGAGCGTTTGATACCGCAAAGTCTGGTGTACGTTTCTGGTTGCCGTAGCCCGAACGAGGTTTGGTTTGGTACGGTCTGAAACAGTTCAGTTCGACGAAGGTAGAGGCTCGGTGGTCCAGTTAAAGGCCATGAAAAATAATACGTAGTATTTTGCACGCAGTGGACCAGGTATTGTTATGACGTGCGGAAATCATAGTGAGATTTTATTTTTCCAACATGAGTGAGCTATGATTAGTCCATCAATGTGAGATCTTCTCTGTCATCACGAGTGAGCGATTGATGAGGGTTGACCTTTAAATAGCGCTGGTTTAAATAAATTACTGCAGTTTGTTTGTCTATTTGTTTATTTGTGTTTTACAGTTTGTCCTGGTGAGAGAGAAAAAAGAGTTTCTGTGGAGGTGGAAGCAGAAGGGTTGAGGCCGTGGTTGTCTAATGTCTTTCTGATTATTGTGAAGTGTAAAAGCACGGTTATGTGATACAGTTTGTGTATACAGTGGTAAATCAGTGTATGAGAGTTTGCAAATGATAATTTTGGGGAGAAAACAAATTGTGTTCTCACAGAAGTGAAGAGAAAAAACAAAAAAGGTTCATGTTACAGTGTGAGGTTGCCAAAGTCGCTCCTTTTCCACTGAGGTTGCCATATCAGCTTGCTTTACGTGTTTTCAAAAGAAATTGTTCTACCGACATGTATGTATTAATCTGAAGCTTACAATTGTGTCTAACAGTAACCTTGGAGTGGATCAGGGAGTGTGAAAGAGCTCTGTGTGTGTGTATGTGTGAAGTGTCGTGGGCCCGTGTGTCTGAACTTACTGCTTAACAGTTGATCTGAGTGAGTGAAGAAAGAATATACACTACCGTTCAAAAGTTTGGGGTCACTTAGAAATTTCCTTATTTTTGAAAGAAAAATACTTTTTTTCAATGAAGATAACTTTAAACTAATCAGAAATACACTCTATACATTGCTAATGTGGTAAATGACTATTCTAGGTGCAAATGTCTGGTTTTTGGTGCAATATCTACATAGGTGTATTGAGGCCCATTTCCAGCAACTATCACTCCAGTGTTCTAATGGTACAATGTGTTTGCTCATTGCGTCAGAGGCTAATGGATGATTAGAAAACCCTTGTGCAATCATGTTAGGTCTGCAATGCTGTAATTGCTGCAAATGGAGGATTCTTTGACGAAAACAAAGTTTGAAGGAAAAAATTATTATTAAGATAAGATAAGAAAAGATAAGCCTTTATTAGCCCCACAATGGGGAAATTCCAGGATTGCAGCAGCACAGGGATAGCAACACTCAGAGCAACAATCAGAAGGCAAGAAAAAAACAAAAAAAAGCAAGAGCAACTAATATACATATGTACATATTACTATAAATATATATATATACACAGACACACAGTGCAGAGCATTGTAGCTGGATGGAATAAATATATGAGTATATAAACACACAGTGCAGAGTATTGTAGCTAGATGGAATAAATATATAGATATATAAACACCCACAGTACGGAGCATTGCAGCTAGGTGGAATAAATGTGTAAATATATAAACACACACAGTGCGGAGCATTGTAGCTAGATGGAATAATATGTAGATATATAAACACACAGTGCGGAGCATTGTAGCTAGATGGAATAAATATATAGATATATAAATATAAACACACCCAGTGCGGAGCATTGTAGCTAGATGGAATAAATATGTAAATATATAAACACACACAGTGCAGAGCATTGTTGCTAGATGGGATGAAACAGCACAACCGTCTACTTAGTTATCCTACATGGTATGATTATGTGCCCATACATATTCTCACCCTCCGTAGCGACCGGTATTTTCCTAGTTGTATGCCGGAGGGGACCATTGTGTAAGTCTATTGCATCTTTTGCATTCAAAACTATTAGGTTGTTATGTCTTTTTGCTATCTCTGCGAGCAGACCTGCTTAGGTTGTACAGTCTGACAGCCGTTGGTAGGAAGGACCTGCGAAATCTCTTGGTTGTGCACCTGGGATGATGTAGTCTGCTGCTAAATGAGCTCCTCAGTGCATTCAGTATGTCCTGCATAGGGTGGAACTTGGACTCCAGCAGAGATGACAGTTTAGCCACCGTCCTTCTCTCTCCTTTCTCCTCCACCGGGTCAAGGCGCTGCTCCAGGACAGAGCTAGCTTTCTTGATCAGTTTGTTCAGTCTCTTCCTATCGGCTGCGGTAATGCCACTGCCCCAGCAGACCACTCCAAAAGTGATGGCTGATGCCACCACCGTGTCACAGAATGTCTTCAGCAGTGCCCCTTGTACACCAAAAGACCTGAGTCTCCTCAGTAGGAACAGCCTGCGCTGTCCCTTCTTGTAGATTGCGTCAGTATTGTGTGACCAGTCTAGTTTATTGTTCAGATGAACACCCAGGTACTTGTAGGATGTTACCATTTCGATGTCTGTTCCCTGTATATTTACTGGTGCTGTGAGGGGTTGTCCTTGCCTGCGGCAGTCCACCACCAGCTCCTTAGTTTTCCTCGCGTTGATCTGGAGGCAGTTCCGATGGCACCAGTCCACGAAGTCCTGGATAAGCCCTCTGTACTCAGCTTCATCTCCATTGGAGATGAGGCCAACGATCGCAGAGTCATCAGAGAACTTCTGTAGATGGCAGTGTGTTGTGTTGTGTGAGAAGTCCGCAGTATAAAGAGTGAACAGGAAGGGAGCCAGCACCGTTCCCTGGGGGGCCCCCGTGCTACCGATGATCGTGTCGGACACACAGTCCCGGGTTCTCACAAACTGAGGCCGGTTCGTGAGGTAGTCCAGGATCCATGATGACAGGTGCTGGTCCACCCCTGCGCGCAGCAGCTTGTCCTTCAGGATCATCGGTTGGATGGTGTTGAAAGCACTGGAGAAGTCAAAGAACATGATCCTCACCACATTCCCAGGCTTCTCCAGGTGGGACAGAGAACGGTGAAGGAGGAAGATCACCGCATCCTCCACCCCAATGCCATGCTGGTAGGCGAACTGGAGTGGATCTATCGCTGGTCCCACCAGGGGGTGGAGGTGAGCAAGGAGCAGTCTCTCCAGGGTCTTCATCAAGTGGGACGTCAAGGCCACCGGTCTGTAGCTGTTCAGGTCTTTGGGGTGGGAAGTTTTTGGTACAGGTACCAGACAAGATGTCTTCCACAGCTGTGGTACCCTCCCCAGCTTCAGGCTCAGGTTGAAGATGTACGCCACAATCCCACACAGCTGGTCTGCACAGGACTTGAGGAGCTTTGCGCTGATGCCGTCCGGTCCCGACGCCTTCCTCGCCTTGATCTTCCTCAGCTCCGTCCTCACCTGGGTCTTGGTCAGGGTCAGGTTGGGGGGCTGTGTGTTGGGAGTGGGGGGGTGTTGTTGGAGTGGGGAGTGGGCAGCAGGACTTGATGTCTTTAGAGGCAGCAGTGGTTGTTGTGCAGTCAGGGGGGAGGGCGGTTGGTCAAACCTATTGAAAAACAGATTCAGATTGTTCGCCCACTCCCTGCCCCCCGTGGCCTGGGGGGAGGTATTCTGGAGCCCAGAGATGGTTTTAAGGTTTCTCCAGACCCTGCTGATGTCGCTCTGTTGCAGCTTGTCCTCCATCTTCTTCCTGAAGCTGTCCTTGCCTTCTCTGATCTTTCTCCTCAGCTCCCTCTGTACGGACTTCAGCATCTCCCTGTTCCCCGACCTGAAGATCCTCTTCTTCTCTCTCAGAAGTGTTTTTATCTCAGGGTTGATCCAGGGTTTGTTGTTTGAGCAACACCGTATGGTCTTGGTGGGAACGATGTCATCCACACAGAAGCTGAGGTAGTATCAGAATCAGAATCAGAAAAGATTTATTGCCAAGTACATTAACAGATCACTGATAACATACGAGAGAATTTGACTTGACACAGAAAATGAACCTGCATTTCCAGTGACACGGCTGCATCGGGGACGCGCCTGCCAACAGGATAGAGGGTACAGATAGCATAAGAATAAGAATAATACAAGGAACAATAGGAAGGAGCAAAAAAATCATTGATTCAGAATACTGGTTGCATAATCAATCAATATTATGATTACAAGGAAAAAAAAAGCTCTCAATGCACATTCGCAGACAAGTTTCACAGGACACAGGACACAAGAGAGCAGTGTGTGTATCTTTATTTCAGTTCGTCGATCAATATGTGTGCACTGTTGATGCAAAGTGTTGTGATAATAGGAGAACAACAAGGGCACTTGGCAGGAGATGTTTTGTCTGGCTGCTCGCCAATCGTCCTTGCGATTATCTGAGCAGGTGCTGTCCAAGGCCTTGTGCTCGTTGTTTTGAAAACACAGACTGCAGACAGCCAGGAGGAATTTTCATGGGGAAATTGGGCCAAATAGGACTGATCACAGAGAAGGAGCTTTTTATTTCTTCTGTAGATTGAGTACTTAATCCTTCATTGCGGGGCTTTGAGTCCGTCGTGGATAGACCTGAGCGTGAACATGATGTAATCCACCTTCCGAGACAGTTCTCCATTTGTCGCTATCAGGGTCTTCTCCAATTTTTCAATTTGACAGATGCACCTTGCCTGGCCAGCATTTTGATAGGTTGTATCCATCTTCAGCAATTTGCGGTACACCAGGACAATCCCAGTTCCAATCAGAAAGATCCCGATCACCATTATTACGAAGACATACAAATCTTCAATATCTTCGATAGAGAGATTAGTGAGACACAAGATCCTCCAATTACTTACTAGTCCGTGAAGATGTGAGTGAGGCCATCGATGTCCTCACCATGTGGATCGCAGAGCTGCTCCCAGGCGGTGGTTTCAAAACAGCCCTTTAGAGTGTCCATTGCCTCCTCAGACCATAACTTCACTGTGTGCATGGCCGGAGGTTGTCTGTGCACTAGGGGTTTGTACACCGGCCGGAGATGAACCAAGTTGTGATCCGATCTCCCGAGTGGGGGGAGTTGTGATGAGGTGTACGCCTCCTTAGTGTTTACGTAGAATAAGTCCAGTGTTTTATTGTCTCTAGTGTGGCATGTGACATACTGGGTAAACGTGGGTAGAATGGGAGACAGTGAAACATGGTTGAAATCCCCTGAGATGAGGAGAAGAGCATCTGGGTGTTCTGTCTGCAGCCTGCCAGTTACTGAATGGATGACGTCACGCGCTGTCCCAGCGTTCGCCGTTGGATTTGCATAAACAACAATGCAGATGACGTGTGAGTATTCCCTCGGGAGATATGTAGGCCATTATTTATATTTCAAATACAAATCATTATTTCTAACCTTGTCAATGACTTGACTATATTTTCTATTCATTTTACAACTCATGGTGGTAAATAAAAGTGTGACTTTTCATGGAAAACACAAAATTGTCTGAGGTGACCCCAAACTTTTGAACGGTAGTGTATGTGTGTGTATATATATATATATATATATATATATATATATATATATTTTTTTTTTTTTTTTTAATTAATTTATTTTTTTTTTGTGGGTTTTGGTCTCTGACTGAGGGATAACAGTGAACTTTACAGGCAAAAAGGGTGACAGATTAATGGTCTGACATGACAACGAGGGCCACACAATGGTCCCTCCCTCCCTCTTCTCCACGCTCTTCTGCTGCTCAACCATGGCCCTGCCCCAGGAGTCCAGCGAATGACGTCACCACACCTCTCCTCACCCTCACCTCCCCCGTCGACACCAGGCCATGTCGGATGTCAATAAGTTAAGTAAAGTGCACATATATCAATCACTGCAATCATCATCAATGTGACTAATTAAACTGAAGATTATGGAATAATGCTGTCACTAAATAATACTCAATAGCTGAAAGCTTTAAATACAGCTTATATGACATGATTCAAAGACAAAACAAGGTGGTAATGACAATGTTTATGCATATGATTTACCTGAGGCTGCTAATTATCAAAACAGAGGTTTCAATGCTTCTTTGCCATATTATTGTTCTTTTTAAAATAGAAAAGTCACTCTTAATTAATGACTATGTGATTATTAAAGTTTTAATCCTTTTACTGCTCATGACAAAATAGCAAAGCTCTGAAGGATAGGATTTAGAAAAAGAGAGGAAAAAAAGTCCCAATACTGGGCTCTCTGACTAAGATTTGATTCTGTGGGCATTACAATGACAAATTGGTTGGTTTACTGTCTTGTCAATTTAGATAGATGAGAGACGGTGTGAAAGTTGAGATTGTAATAAACAATGTATGAGTAAAAGGAACCATTTTATTTATTCTCTAACCTACTGAAAATAAATCACTAAAATTAAAAATTAAAAATATTATTTATGAGCAAATTGACACATATCCAACAACATAGATGTTGCTTTTAACGAGATTTTGGATTAAGTAATGCAAAGAAAACAAGTTCATGTTACTCCTTAAGTACTATAATACTTAAGATTTTACCTAGAAAAGGAACTCAGAAAGTTCCTGTCTAACTTTTCCATTTAAACAACATATATTCTGTGATTTTTTTTTTCCTTTAATGAAATGAAATAAGCTTAAGGGCTAGTGCATGGGAGGCACCTTGTGGAATTTAAGCCGTTGAATTCCAACAATCAATCCTTTACCACTTATCCAGTCACAGGGACAGCAGTCTAAGCAGAGAAGATGGACTGCTGCCCGCTTTTTTCGATCCAAGATGGCGCCCACAGTGGCCGCCATGGTGCTTCGCTGCCCTTTAATTTGTTTGTTTCTGTTCATCAGTTGTGTGTCTCCCTGCTCTTATACCCGAGAAGAGCTTCTAAATATCAGGTCTTTCACTCCCACGGACCTTCTCCCGGTTTTTTTGGCTCCTGCCGCCGATCTGGTCCACTTTCTAGCCCAAAAAGTGAGATGGCGGAAGAGAGGAAAACGTGCGGGAGCTCTCGAACAGCTTCGGAAGAGGGGCACGCGCACAGCCTTGCCTGGAATATTTCTGACCAATACCAACTCTCTCTCTAACAAGGTAGACGAACTGAGACTACTGATGCGATTTAAGGACCTCGCTAACTCGTCCGCCCTCTGTTTTACTGAGACTTGGCTTAATGATTCTACTCCGGACAGCGCGATCAGCCTTGAGGGATTTCAGCTGTTTCGTGTTGATCGCGTCACAGAGCTCTCCGGTAAGTCTAAAGGAGGAGGAGTACGCTTTTACATTAACAGCAGCTGGTGCTCTGATGTAACCGTGATTTCCCGGCACTGTTCTCCCGACCTAGAATTTCTCTCCATTAACTGCAAGCCATTTTATTCCCTGCGGGAGTTTGATTCATTCGTATTGATCGCTGTGTACGCCCCTCCCGACGGGGACGCGCGCTCAGCCTCGCGCGCGCGGCTCAGCGCGCGCTCGCAGATCACATCCAACATGCGGAGCGGACTTTCCCGGACTCCCTGGTTATTGTGGTTGCCGACTTTAACCAGAGCAATCTGAGTCACGAGCTCCCCCGATACAAACAGTTTATTAAATGTCCAACCAGAGGTGAGAACACACTAGATCACTGTTACACCACAGTGAAGGACGCGTATCGCGCTGTTCCCCGCGCTGCGCTCGGATTATCTGATCACGTGATGGTCCACCTCATTCCCACATACAGACAGAGACTGAAGCTCACTAAACCTGTTGTGACCACCAGGAAGAAATTGACCAGTGAAGCTGGAGAGAAACTGAACACATGCATGGAAATAACTGACTGGGACATGTTTAAAGGAGCCACACATGATCTTAATGAGTACACAGACACTGTGAACTCATACATCAACTTTTGTGAGGAGAACATTCTTCCATCGCGCACCAGGGTGAGATACTCTAATGATAAGCCCTGGTTCACTGCCAAGCTCAGACAGATCAGGAAGGAGAAGGAAGCAGCGTTGAAAAGTGGAGACAGGGACTGCTACAGGGAGGTTAAATATCGGTTTAACAGAGAGCTGAGGAGAGCTAAATCTGTGTATTCTGAGAGACTCCAGCAGCAGTTCGCTGCTAATGACTCGGCTTCTGTGTGGAGAGGACTGAGGCAAATCACCAACTATCGGCCTGAGGCTTCTAAAGGTCAGGATGACAAAGCCCTTTGTCAAAAACTGTCCCAACATTACGCCCGTTTTGACACCTCGTCAGCTGTGTCCAACTCCCCCCCCTCCACCCAGCTCCACTGCCTCCTTGGCCGCTAATTCATCAAAAGCGCCCCCCCCCCCCTCCTCTTCCTCCCCCCCTGCCCTTGTCATCAGTGTGCAGGACGTGCACAGACAGTTCTCCAGACTGAACCCACGCAAGGCCCGCGGTCCGGACGGCGTGTCTCCCTCCACCCTGAGACACTGTGCGAAAGAGCTGGCTCCTGTCTTCACAGACATTTTTAACACCTCCCTTAAGCAATGCCACGTGCCGACCTGACTCAAATCCTCCACCATCATCCCTGTCCCCAAGAAGCCACGGATTACTGGACTTAACGACTACAGACCTGTAGCTCTCACCTCTGTAGTCATGAAGTTCTTTGAGCACCTGGTCCTGTCCCACCTCAAGTCCATCACCACTCCCCTCCTGGACCCGCTGCAGTTTGCCTACCGTGCCAACAGGTCTGTGGACGACGCAGTCAACCTGGCCCTCCACTCCATCCTGCAGCACCTGGACTCCCCGGGAACCTACGCCAGGATCCTGTTTGTGGACTTCAGCTCTGCATTCAACACCATCCGCCCCGCTCTGCTCCAGGACAAGCTGTCCCTGCTCGGCGTGCCTGACTTCCTCTGCAGGTGGATCACCGACTTCCTGACGGACCGGAGGCAGCATGTGCGGCTGGGGAAGTCTGTCTCAGACTCTGTTAGCATCAGCATCGGATCACCCCAGGGCTGTGTACTTTCCCCCCTACTCTTCTCCCTTTATACCAACTCCTGCACCTCCACCCACCAGTCTGTTAAGCTGATCAAGTTTGCGGACGACACCACCCTCATCGGGCTCATCCCCAACGGCGATGAGTCCGTCTACAGGAGAGAGGTGGCTCAGCTGGTGTCCTGGTGCAGCTACAACAACCTGCAGCTGAACGCTCTGAAGACAGCGGAGATGATTGTGGACTTCAGGAAAGTCACAACCCCCCTGCCCCCCCTCACCATCACAGGCTCTCCCATCACCATTGCAGATTCCTTCCGCTTCTTGGGCACCACCATCACCCGGGACCTTAAGTGGGAGCCAACCATCAGCTCCCTCATCAAAAAGGCCCAGCAGAGGATGTTCTTTTTGCGGCAGCTGAGGAAGCTCAAGCTACCCACCAAGATGTTAGTGCAGTTCTACACGGCCATCATCGAGTCCATCCTCACCTCCTCCATAATCGTGTGGTACGCAGGAGCTACTGCCAGGGACAGACTAAGGCTGCAGCGCGTCGTGCGCACTGCTGAGAAGGTGATCGGCTGCAAGCTCCCATCTCTCCAGGATCTGTACATCTCCAGGACCCGGAGGCGTGCAGGCCGGATCATGGCCGATCCTTCACACCCTGGTCATGTACTGTTTGCCACCCTCCCCTCAGGTAGAAGACTTCGGTCCATTCAGACTAAAACCTTCCGGCACATGAACAGCTTTTTCCCCTCTGCCATCAGACTGCTGAACATTAAGTGACTTATTGACTCTCGTGCACTATGTACAGCAGCTCAACCAGACTCATGTCATTCATCACTGTTTTTCTGTTGCATTATCGACTGCACATCATCTGCTACTTGCTAATTTATTTAAAACTGCTGTGACTAGTATTACTCATTATTATTATTATTATTATTATTATTATTATTATTATTATTATTATTATTATTCTACACTTATTGCATGGTTTTAGTCTTTTTTTATCTCTTTATCTTATCATGTTTTAATGTTGTAGCATTGCACCGAGACAAATTCCTAGTTTGTGTACTACATGAACAATGGCAATAAATCTGATTCTGATTCTGACATATCACCGTGATCTCTTCTGCAGATAATTGGGAAGAGTTCACACCATTTAAAATGAGGAGAGAAAAGATCTCTCCCATTCCAGCAAAAACATTAGAAAATAAGCTTGGGTCATTTTTCTAGATGTACAGGCAAAAACAAAAACTGAACCATTAGTTAGACTAAAAATTTTCAATCAACATTACAATAAACACTGTGACAACTTAAAAAGACAAAGTTGAATGAATACAAGAGTAACACTTACAAAAATTTATGAGAAGACAAATTTGAACTTCTGTTTGTGTGATTTCTGACACGGGGGGAGGGGGGAGGCTACAGCTTCCCCTGATTTTATTTTTCAGGGTAGCACCGACACTGGACGCTGGTGGTGGGCGGGGGGACGGAGAGAGGTGTGGGGAAGGCTGGCTGCAGCAAGGGGAACATGACGTTTGTCATCAATCCGAACATCAGGGCTATTGGCTGGGGGTGGCGAAGGAGTGGAGGAGAGGGACCTCACGCATGACCACAAAATGTGACAAGCAGACCCGAAGCTAAGTAAAACAATTGACACTCACAATGACATAATGCATATCAATTTACCTGACTTTGACTTTAAAAACAATGTTGCAGGTCCAAGACATTTCTATCAAGTTTCCTACCAGACAATGGTATGACAGTATCACATTTCATAAATGTTAAATTCTGAAAAATTTAACATTAAATTTTAGGAGGAAAATAACAAATAAAGCATTCCTTGTGCAGAAGGAATTCTAAATTCAAATTAAGCAATATGTCCACTCTTCCATTAACAGAAGGAGTGGGACATACCCTTTCACAAACATGCACTAACACAAATTCAAAACTGTCTGTGGTGAACAGCACAGGCAGATGTGGGCTTAATGAAAAAATTCAGAATTGGTTACAATAAATGCTAAATCACATCAAATCTGCACAGACAGCTGGGTTAATTGTTGTAACCGACATTTGCAAATTAGGCCAAGGGAAGACACTCACAAAAAAGAGGCATGATTACAGAAACCTCATTTTAAGAGTGTTATACTATTCAAAAACATTTCATCTAAATTAGCCATATGTAAATGTGCCACACATACAGTATTAATGGCACAGACTGTATCCCTAAAGAAAACACTTGCCTCACAAATCATCTCCTTCTTCTAACAAAAAACAATGGAAAAACTATCACATTGTTTCAGCAAGTCGCCATTTCGATGCATGGGGATCCCCATGCCTCGGGGGGGGGGGGAACCACAATAATTAATTAGCAAAAAATCCTCAGAAAAATAGATAATGAATAAAAATTATCAATAAATGATCAATGATGTAGGAAAGAAAAATATAGGTGAAACATCTTGGTAATGGAGTCACAATATTCAATAGGAGAAGTTAAATTTACATCAATAAATTTGCAGGTATTTAAGAAAATTATGTGATGAAAAAATATTTGCAGATCATTGTGGAAAAAAGTCCTAAGACTTTTTGAGAGATACAGTAAAATTAAGAAGAAAAAAGAAAACACATAAAGGAAGGGAAAATATCTCATTTACAAAAAACAATAACGTAAACTAATAAGGAAATAGAAAGCTGCAAATTTATGGGGAAAAGTTCCAAATGTTTAAGGAAAGTCCAATTTATGCTGATGAAGCTTACTGTGGGACTCAATTTAAAAGTTGCTACAAAGACAAAACAAATTTTTACTCAATTATGTAAGAAGAAAACAATGCTTAAAGCGTACCTGTGGTGGTCGTGAAGACGCATTTAACTTGAAAACATTAGGAAAAGGTATTTGTTATTTGGGTAAACAATTGCTGCCAGCCATATACCACCTGAGATATATTGAAATAGGACCGCGGGCATGGCCAGCCAATGAAAACTATGGGCGCCGCCATGACATATGCGGAAGTGACGTCATACCGTTGCTACTGAAAAGTCAATAGCGTTTCACCGCGACTATGGTGCTGTTGTCCGTTGTTTTTGTTCTATTATGGCTGAATTTTCTGACTCTGAGGAAGAATTCGTCCAACATGGCTACAGGTTTGAGCCAGAAAGGTCTTCTGAGGGTTAAAGTGACGAAGTGGTCCTCACACACAACGCAATTTCGTCTGAAAGGATTCGTCTGTGCCCTGTTCCGAGATTGCGCAATCACTTTTCCTCTATGATCTTCTGACAAGGTGAGCTGGGTTTGGGTACACAAAAGAAGTGTTTATCTTTGTTTTTTCGCTTATTATTGAGACATCCAAAGGCTTTACATTCCGCCATGTTACGATATCCATATCGCATTGTATGTTTTTGTTTTAACAAGAGCGCCGAGTGTCTGCTGTTCTGTATAGCAGCGAGGGAGGAGCCGAATCATCTGCCGTGTTGCGGCAGTTACGAGCTCAGATCAGACGAGACGACCCGCTGAATTTAAGCATTTATTTATTTTCTATTTGTTTTAGTTCCGCATTTAATATGAACCCTGAGTTTGAAATAAATGTTTGAATTTTGGTCCTCACACACAACGCAACGCGCCGAGTGTCTGCCGCTGTGTATAGCAGCAAGGGAGGAGCCGAATCATCTTCCGTGTTGCGGCCATTATGAGCTCAGATCAGACGAGACGACCCGCTGAATTTAAGCATTTATTTATTTATTTTCTACTCGTTTTAGTTCTGCATTTAATATGAACCCTGAGTTTGATATAAACATTTGAATTTTGGTCCTCACACACAACGCAACGTGCCGAGTGTCTGCCGCTGTGTATAGCGGCGAGGGAGGAGCCGAATCATCTGCTGTGTTGCGGCCGTTAGGACCTCAGATCAGACGAGACGACCCGCTGAATTTAAGCATTTATTTATTTATTTTCTACTCGTTTTAGTTCTGCATTTAATATCAACCCTGAGTTTGAAATAAACGTTTGAATTTGAATTTGAATATCCCGAAAGCCACTGCTCATCCGGGCACTCCAGGCTCAGCCAATATTGATCCAGATCGCGGTGCCCACTTTATTACGTCACAGGAAGCGTCCTGGCAGGTCATGTAGCCGCTAGTATGGCTGCACCCATGTTTTGCTGACATAGCTGAACCAGCACATCAGCAATGGATTTATATCAAATTGCTTTGAACATGAATTTCAACTTAAACTTGAACTAGAACGTGAGACAGGGGCTCAATATAATATCTTTTTTTTCACGACCACCACAGGTACCCTTTAAGGGAGCTCACAGCAAAAATAATTTGACCTTCCTTACATAAACTTATTTCTTTCAAAACCTTTGCATGGATTTCACTGAGTTAAATAAGTGTGAAGGCAAAAATGTTGTTTAGTAATTATTGACATATTTACTAAATAGACAAAAGCCTTACCTTGCACTAATTCAAATACTGCTATAGTAGCACTGAAACCCTTAACTGAAACAACATCAAGATTTAAAATAGCTGAAATGATTTACTCAGTTAATGGAATACACTTTGCAAATCAAATCATATCACATTTAGGTACAGTACTCAGCATTTGCCTAGAAAACCATTTAGCTTGCCATCAACAATCTATAGGTTTAACATAATGCACAAATAGGATTATGAAAGATGGCTTAGAAAAATAGTGGCAAAGAAAAATAGGAAAATTATGAATGGCAAACCCTACTATCAAAGCCATTTCATTTAAGTGATAAGGAAGGGTTTCTGGTTGATTACATGCAAAGAATGTCAACTGACAGAGATGTTATCCATGCTGCCCTTCCCAGGAGGGACCATGTGACAAAGGAACTGTGGGAGGCGCACCCATCTTTTGGCCAAACCATTGGACAAAAACTGGACCAATAGTCCCTGGCAAGGAAAACACAGACGTTATCCTGGCGACACCAACAGCTGTGAAAGGCAAAGGACGTGACTCTTGGGTGCATCTAACGCTTTACCCCACTTGGAACCCTCAGCAAGAGAGTGCTTGATACACACTACAAACTCACTAAAAAAAAAAAAAAAAACTCAGCAAGTGACTGTTTAACTGTTTCTCTATACAAGTGTCGGCTGACGGCGCCCTCTGATGTCCAGTAACAGCTTACACAGTGAAACAACTGTTTATCATGGAGGGGCACAATACAACAGAAAGAAGGGTGTGGTTGGTGTTGTTGCCTTTTCATCCTCATAGTAACACTGTTGTTTTGGTTATTCTTAGTTGTTCCACTGCCTATACACCATAAAGCAGGGTTTATTACACACTCACAAAGTGTGTAATAAAGGACCCGTTTCCCAACCCAAAGGCACAGGGAAACAACCCTTTCATCCACCGGGGAAAACTCCAGTATAGAGGCAGAAAGGTGGGGGGATACAAGAATACCCACCCCTGCTTGTCACCTTTCACCCGGGGCAACTCCAGAGTAAGCTAATCTCCAGGGCCTCTCCAGGAAACTGGTTCCACAACCAGAGCTGTGTGTTGAGGTGAGGCCGACTAGATCTAGCCGGTATCTCTCAACCTCATGCACCAGCTCAGGCTCCTCAAAGACAACTCAAAGAAAAAGATATTAATTAGTGATGGTGAAATTGAGGCCTTATGAAACAATGAACAACTTTGAGACAACTGCTTCATGATTGACACAATGTTATGAAACATTTAATAAAGAGTGCCATCTGCTGACTCAGTGTCAGAACTGCATCTGAGTGGAAGACCAGAAAAAAAATCTCAATACTTTTTTTTTTTTTTGAGCATGTGGCCATCTGAGGGCTATTCAAAATTGGATGGCAGGAACAAACAATACAAAGCAAACAAAAAAAATCCCACCCTAATTCCAATAGAACACCCTCAAATTTCCCGTGAGCCCTCAAGTCACGTGATGTGACCAACATAACGAGGCCTCGCTTGCTATGGTCACATGACTGTGGGCGTGCTGAAACAGCGCTTGATGCACTGTTCATGACACTTCCGCTTTATATTGCTTGAATCAGTGTCGAGTGGGCGATGTTGAGTGTAACATCACTAGTATTAATGATATACTTGAAATACATGTGGCAAAATTGCCAGATTAAGTTAACTAAATGTGTGCACTCCAAATAGGTAACTCAAATGCCAATTAACTGCCAACCAAATTAAATAAATGTTGAACAAAAATGTGTCTATTTTATATAAAAGTGTGCTATAAAGTAAATGAAAAGTTACCATCATTTCCTGGTGTGTGGCTGGTGGGACAGCCATCACATTCTCCCCCCTTCAGAGCTCTTGCTGAAACAGTAAGAGAGGTAGTCTGCCGTCACATTGAGTCTGCTAGGGATGTGATGCACTGAAAACTTGTAAGGTTGCATTATCAAATACCGGGGGGCAATGGATCAGCGTTCTCGTCGCGCCCTCCGCCAGTACCCGGGCTCGCCTGGGGAAGCTAATGATCCTACCAGCAGACTAAATTCGAAGAGACGACACCTCTGCGCCAAGTCAAAGAAGAATCCTAGTCACAGTCCTAAAGCTGAAAGCAAACAGCCCCAAGAGCACTTTGTGGTAGGATCTGCCCTTCGCATATTACAACTAAACGTTGAAGGCCTATCTGCAGCCAAGCGAAGCCTTATCGAAGTCTTCGCCTTCCAACATTCGATTGATGTAATCTGCCTCCAAGAGACTCGTATTGGCACAAAGGAAGCTGGCCGCTTCACCATCAAAGGCTTTGACCTCCTGTGCTATGTTCTACATGCTAAACATGGACGTGCCACCTATGTGCGTTCTGACATAGTTGAAGCAAATCACCTGATAACAACACATTTCTCAGACACCATAATCATTGGTGGCTTCCATATTGTCAATGTGTACAAGCCCCCTAATGCCAACTGGGATCTGCAGGTCTTACCCACCCTACCCCACCCTGCCATCTATGTGAGGGACTTTAACAGCCATCACCCTGACTGGGGGTACCCAGCAGTGGACAGTGATGGGAAGGCACTTTCAGACTGGGCATCCAGAAATGACCTCGCTTTGATATACGACCCCAAACAAAGAGGAACCTTCCACTCTGCTAGGTGGAAGAAGGACTATTCTCCTGACCTGTGTTGGGTCAGCTCTTTGAATGGGGAGCCATATCCTACACAGATCCTCATTCTTGATGATTTTCCACACAGCCAACACCAGCCCCTGCTTGTACACATTGGCCTACAACTTCCAGTCATATACAGCCCAAGGAAGATGCGCTGGAACTTCCGCAAAGCCAACTGGAAGAAATTCAGTGAAACTCTGGACCGGAACGTTGTTACCATCCCACTCCACACCATCACTGTAGATGAAGCATACAACCGCTTCTGCAGCGCAATCTTCAAGGCTGCCCATACTGCAATCCCACGAGGCTACCGACCCCTCTATGTCCCATGTTTGGACGGAGAAAGTGCTGCCCTCCTACAATCCTATCAAACATCAGGGGACCCAGAGATAGCAGACCATCTCATTGAATCGCTAAATACAGCCCGGCGAAAGAAATGGGAGGAGACAGTTGCTGACCGGAGCTTTACCCACTCTAGCAGGAAATGTTGGAGCCTCATCCGTCGCCTAGGAGCTGCACAGAAGCCCCCTAGCCAAAGCCGAGCATCCGTCACACCCAACCAAGTTGCATCCCACCTACTGACTATCGCCAAAGCACCCCAAGACAAAGACACCAGAAGAGCAGTTACAACTGAGCTAAAAAAACACCAAAAAATGCCTGTAGAGGAAATGATCCCTGAACCCTTCGAGGCTGCTGAACTGGAGAAAGTCCTACAGAGCCTGAAATGTGGAAAGGCAGCAGGATACGATAACATCTTCCCAGAATTCATGAAAAATCTTGGCCCCCGAGCCCTAACCTGGTTGACACAATTCTACACAAGGATCACACAAACAAACTCGATCCCAAAGAAATGGCGGACAGCAAAGGTCATTGCCATCCCAAAACCTGGCAAAGACCACAAACTACCAGCAAGCTACCGCCCAATCTCCCTACTCAGCGTTCCTTATAAAATCATGGAGCGCCTAATACTGCAACGCATTTCCCCAGAAATAGAGGATATTCTAAGTGTGGATCAAGCAGGTTTCCGCAAGGACCGCAGTACAGGAGAACAAGTACTGGCCCTAACCACCTTCATCGAAAATGGCTTCGAGAGCAGACTGAAGACAGGGGCTGTGTTTCTCGATCTTACAGCCGCCTATGATACGGTCTGGCACAAAGGCCTCCTCCTGAAACTTATAAAGGCGATCCCTGCTTGGGCAACAGCAATTATAAAAACCCTGCTGACCAACCGAAGGTTCAGAGTCCACCTCAGTCAGAACACAAGTGCATGGAGAATGCAGAAAAACGGACTCCCACAAGGCTCAGTTCTAGCTCCAACTCTGTTCAACCTCTACATAAACGACCTGCCTACTACAAAATCCCGCAAATTCATCTATGCAGACGACATCTGTTTGGCATTCCAAGCACCAGACTTTGAACCACTGGAACGGGTGCTCACGGAAGATCTTGCCAAACTGGACCAGTTCTGCAAAATCTGGCGCCTAAAACCAAGCCCAGCAAAAACCGTCTCCAGTGTATTCCATCTCCACAATGCAAAAGCTGCCAGAGAACTAAACATCCACCTGAGCGGACTCAAGCTTAAGCATGCCCCAAATCCAACTTATCTTGGAGTGACCCTTGATAGGACCTTATCCTTCAAGGAACATCTAAAGGGGACGGCTGCTAAGGTGAAGGTACGACACAACCTGCTCTGCAAGCTCGCTGGTGCAAAATGGGGGGCGGCAGTCTCCACCCTGCGCACCTCAGCACTGGCCCTTTCATACTCTGTAGCAGAATATTGTGCCCCTGTCTGGTCCAGGTCATCTTACACACACCATGTAGACACCCAGCTCAACACAACCATGAGAACTATAACTGGAACAATCCGCTCAACACCACTCCCCTGGCTCTCTGTACTGTCAAACATAGCCCCTCCACACATTCGGCAAGCAGCATTAACTCAAAGGATGCTCCAAAAAGTTAAAGATTCTCCTCACTTACCAATCCATGCAGATATCTACACTCCACCCACTGCCCGACTTTCATCCAGACGGCCGATTTGGAAAAACCCTCCCCCAGCTGACTTTACCATCCAGACAGCTTGGCAAGAGGAATGGGAGACCAAGGAGGTCCCAAACAAACAGCTGGTGATAAACCCCAACCAACAGGTCCCGGGCACCAACCTCCCAAGGAGACAGTGGTCTACACTCAATCGCTTCAGGACTGGACATGGCCCCTGCTTGGCCAGCCTTCACAGATGGGGTAGTAGCCCTAGCCCACTGTGCGCATGTGGAGAGGAGCAAACAATGGAACACATCATAGAGGCTTGCCCGCTCCAAAGACTGGAAGGAGGATTACACACCCTCCATACAGCTAACCAGGAGGCAACTGCTTGGCTTAAGGACTATGCATTCGCTAAATAAATAAATAAATCAAATACCAACAATTCCAATCCAACTTTATTTATAAAGCATTTTAAAAACAACCACAGCTGAAGCAAAGTGCTGAACATAAAAACCCAAGACATACAAATCATAAAATACAAATAAAAAATACAATGCAGCACAAATAAATAGTAAACAGAATAAAAGCTACAGAACAAGTAAAATCAATGTCTCAAACTGGGTAAAAAGCTAAAGAATAAAAAATAAAAATGGGTTTTAACATGCATTCCTTGCAATTTAGCTGTTGTAATGGATTATTTTTCATCCTTTTTATTCAAGTTCTCAGCAAGAGTAACCTACAGTGTTTGCCATTTTTTATGACAAACTTGAGTAGCTACTTCATTCTCAATTGTGTTAAAGTCTGTATTTGTTGTTGCACAAAAGAGTTTTTTTCTGCATAGCAGAAGTTTCTGCTTAATTTACAAATCAGTATTTAATAGAACAATTTTGACAATCCTGTGCTTTTCTTGTGGTGTTATATAGAACATCATTGCAGTAAACTATGGAAAAAAGGATCTGCTTTAAAATTTGTAATTCTTCCCACAACTTTTAGTGCAAAAAAAAAAAAAAAAAACCCTATCAAAACATCATAACTTTTATCACAATTTAAAAAAAAAAAAAAGCTCATGCAAATTCAAGCTTTTTGGGCCACATCAATCATAAAAACATCCCATGAAATGCTGGAGGAACTGACTTACCCTCATTTGCCAGCAGGGTCCTGTTCACGGTCTGCTGACTGGTTCATTTTGCAGGGGCATCGATTGTGCTCCCTCCTCTGTACTATGTAGACGCAAGGGAGAATATATCAGACAAAACAATATCAGGGTAAATACAAAAAATATTAAATCTAATACACCCTTGGAATTTATACCCCTTTGCATACTGTCTTTTCCCTTTTCTTGTGACTTTCTCTTCCCCTTTTCTCCCCATCTTCACCAGTCTTTGTCCATCACTTCATCCTTCTCTATTTCTCCCTTCTCTTTTTCTGTCAATTTTATTCTCCTTTCCCCTTTTCAGTGCTTCTATTATCATTTAAAGATTATTGGTTTGTCAAATTTGTTTTACATTCTCTCACCAGTCAACAAGCTATAGAAGTTAATAAGGAACATTCAAAGACAACATTGAGGTGTTGCTCCAATAATGAACAGGATAAACAGAACAGTGGTTGAACTCTTTCATGGATACTCAAAATTATTATATTTAATCTCATGTAATGTCATCTGCTGTGAGGCTGCAGATATGATGTGCATGGCTGGGGAGCACAGTTGGTCATGTTTAAATTTAACCTTGTGAGCCTTGGCCTCATCAAATCTTGCAATTAGAAAAAATAGTAAAAAATTTTGTTGTTAACCTGTACTGTCAGCAAACGCTGCCTCCTCATTAACAACAGGTACTCATCACTAGCATCAAGAACATGTGTGCTTGTACAAGCAGTGTTGCTCTCTATCTGCTCCTCGGGAGGTTAGTCTTCTCAGTGGTTGAAGTGAAAAAGGTTGTTTTGACAAAAATTTTCTGTGCTCTTCCCCTTTTCTCCATTTCTCTGCAGCGCTAGAATAACTTTAGAATTGAATTGAATTTATTTTTTATTTGGTAATAATAATAATAATAAACACATACAATACAATAAGAACACACAAAAGAACAACCGAAAGGGTGTAGGCTGAAGCTAGTGCTTATATAGTGCCTACCTCGTTACAATTTAAAAATCAATAACATAAAAATTTAAGTCTTACCCAAAATCAACAAAGAAAATCAAATATAACAAGAAGACAAAAACGAAACAAAACAAAACAAACAAACAAACAAACAAACAAAAAAACCTTTAAGTTATTACAAATTTATCTCCCAGCATTTACAGTGAGATACTGGGAGATTTTGTCATCTTTGTACAATTTTTGGAATTGTTTCAGAGTTGAACATGTTTTAATATTTTCAGAGCAACAGTTCCACAGTTTAACTCCAGTGACAGACATGCAATGATACTTTATATTTCTTCTAACCTTTGGCTTATTAAAAACAGAGTTACCTCTTGAATGACATTATAATCTACCAGATCTCTAAATTTAAGAGTATATAGTTGAATGAATATTGGATTTGTTGGTTCATGGTAAGGTTTCTTTGATACAACGCGTATGGCTTTTTTCTGTAGTAAAAAGATTAAGTTTGTGTTTGTTTTATATGTGGTTCCCCAGATCTCCACACAGTATGTCATAAAAGGAACTATCAGTGAATTATATAAAATTCAAAGAGATTTCTGACACAGGAGATCCTTAACTTTATACAGTACGGCAGTGGATTTAGACATTTTAGTTTTGACATAATTTATGTGTGATTTCCAGTTTAGTTTGTTATCAACAATGACCCCTAGGAACCTTGTTTCAAAAACTGTGTCAATTTCAACATTGTTTATTTTAATTTTTCTGTGATTATATAATTTGCGGTTTCCAAATGGCAGTGAATGATCAGACCTAAATGAAAAAGTCATTGTCACCCCTGACAGACTGCTATGATGATGATGATGATGATGAACCATTGATTGATTTGTTTAAGTTCATTTTCTACTGAATCAGAATCAGAATCAGAATCAGAATCAGATTTATTGCCATTGTTCATGTAATACACAAACTAGGAATTTGTCTCGGTGCCATGCTGCAACATTAAAAACATGATGAGAAAAAGGGATAAACTAAAAAACTAAAGGACAAGAAACGTGCAATAAGTGTAGAAAAATAAGTAATAATAATAATAATACTAGTAATAATGAGTAGTACTAGTCAAGGCAGTTTTAAAAAATTAGCATGTAGCAGATAATGTGAAGTACCACATAGTGCAGTCAATAATGCAACAGAAAAACAGTGATGATTGACATGAGTCTGGTTGAGCTGCTGTACGTAGTGCACGAGAGTCAAAAGTCACTTAGTGTTCAGCAGTCTGATGGCAGAGGGGAAAAAGCTGTTCATGTGCCGGGAGGTTTTAGTCCGAATGGACCGAAGCCTTCTACCTGAGGGGAGGGGGGCAAACAGCACGTGACCATGATGTGAAGGATCGGCTATGATCCGGCCAGCACGCCTCCGGGTCCTGGAGATGTACAGGTCCTGGAGAGATGGGAGCTCACAGCCTATCACCTTCTCAGCAGTGCGCACGACGCGCTGCAGCCTTAGTCTGTCCCTGGCAGTGGCTCCTGCATACCACACAGTTATGGAGGAGGTGAGGATGGACTCGATGATGGCCGTGTAGAACTGCACTAACATCTTGGTGGGTAGCTTGAGCTTCCTCAGCTGCCGCAGAAAGAACATCCTCTGCTGGGCCTTTTTGATGAGGGAGCTGATGGTTGGCTCCCATTTGAGGTCCCGGGTGATGGTGGTGCCCAAGAAGCGGAAGGAATCTGCAATGGTGATGGGAGAGCCTGTGATGGTGAGGGGGGGCAGGGGGGATGTGACTTTCCTGAAGTCCACAATCATCTCCGCTGTCTTCAGACTCCAGAAGCTGCTTAAGATTTTCTCCTCTACAAAAAAAAGTTGCATCATCTGCAAATAAAATACACTTGAGCAATTTAGACACAAAACATAAATCATTAATATACAAAATAAACAGCAATGGACCAAGCACAGAACCCTGTGGTACCCCACAGGTTTCATTTTGCTGCTATTCTACACACTGTACAGTTTGTTTACAATGCAGCCAAAGATACACGCATGGGCATGGCTCAGAGACAACATGGAAGAGTCCAACAGTCTGAGGAGAAGGGGAGAGGACATTACGTTTGTGATTTGATTTGCCATTTTTTTTAAATACTTGTGTTTCTTTATTTTGTCGGACATCATTCAGGTTCAGGTTCAGGTTACTTTACCTGATAGATGGGGCTTCTAGTAGATCGGGGCCCTTAGCAGATCGGGGCCTAAAGCAGTTGCCTACCTTTGCCTAGTGGCAAGTCCACCTCTGATTAACACCACCGCTCAGTGGTGTTGATGGTGCTGGTTACACAACTATGCTGTATAAATAACATCCTCAGCAAGTTGGTCCTATGCAGTCAACACTGGATTAATTTTTCTGCATAATAAGTTTTGGTGTATTTTAGGGCATTTTCACACTTGAAAATCCGTTTCAAGGTGCTGATCAAGGTTCATATTTTTGTTACATTGTATACAGTGGCAATCAAAATCATTCAACCCCCACTATAAATTAGGTTTGTTGGCAAAATGTACAAACTAGCAGCTGTTTGCCATAAACAAATCAACAAGACGTGGACAACCAACCCAGGACCGGGCCACCTGGGGGCTCTGCCCCCCTTGCCCTTCCTCCTGGGGCTGGTGCCTGGCTGTCCTGGAGCTGTGTGGCCTCGCGGCATTCGTGCTCTGTGGGGGCTGCAGGTTGCCCTGGTGATGGGGGGTGCTGTCTTGCTTACTCATGGTCCCAGGGGGTGTCGTTACAACCCGCTACCCCCTTTTTTGTACATTTCCTGGCAAACCACACACACATGCACATATACACAAAAGCTTTCTTGCCCCCTCCGTTATAAGTCTCGGGGGGGGGGGGCTAAAATGGTCCTTGAAACTCTTGGGCTGTAGGGTACAGTATGTAAATGGAATGGACTCACTCAGCCACCAGGGGGTTCCCAAGCCACAAGTTGTGCCTCAACTTTTTGGGAGATGATTAAAATGATTTTCCAAACCAAGAGAAATACATGGTGTTTAAATTATAACACTTGGCATTTTTTTTGTATACTGTATTAACTTTTTTCTTCCCAGAAATAATTGCTAAATAATCTTCAATGTTTTGGGGAAATTATTATTTCATATAATTGTTATTCTCTTATATGTAGGTCAGGAAATATTTCTTTATATGATATGATTCACATTATATCACAGGTTGCAAAAGTTCTATATTTACAAGAAAACAGTCACAAATTTAAGAAACAAAACCACAGAAATGTATTGGGACAGATGCAATCAGATTTATGAGGAGGTGAAAAAGGAAATCAAATAGAGTCACTGTTTCTGTGTGTAACCTATTATTCTAAGTTATCACTTGTCAGATAACTAAAAGACAGTTAATGTAATGGTACCACTATTAAAATATTTCTCAAACTGCTGAATTGAAATATATATATTCTTTTTAAAAAATCAGCATTCTTAGATAAAATAATTATTAGATAAAAAACTATTACAAGACAAAGTTGTTTTTGTATGTCACCACTGGATGGCAGTGAGAGAAAGCGTCTGAATAACACTCATTATAACACTACTGAAGTGACATGGGGAAAAAGAGTCCATTACAAAAAAAAAAATAAAAATCTGGAGTGTATGGTTATGGAGTTTGGATAATTATGTCACTGAAAACTAGACAAGGAATTCAAGGTCATTAACAAAATATGAACTAAATGGTACTATATGAAATATTATTGTCCCCTAGCAAAAAAAAAAAAGGAACTCTATTAAAAAATGCACTCATATTGAACTCTTTGAGAAGAATACACAAAGGCCCATATGCGGTAAATCCAAAAAGAAATAGCATTAAAGGGGTGGAGTTTAAAAAACTATTTAAAAAAATATTTTAAGCGACAAAAGCTAATACATGATTAATGCATTTCCACATATAACCTGTCAATGTCCACTTCTCTGTGTTGGGTAATAACACAGTAATTAATTTAAAAATGTATTCTTCAAAAAGAAAAGTAAATTTTGGTCTGGCTGTCTGATTTGCAAAGGAACTCTTCTTATTCCTAATTTTGACATTTGTAAATGTAACCAATTGAGCAATGTGTGAATGGATTACAGTGTAATAACAATCTACTGTCTGCTCAGTATGACTAAAAGCACTAACATCAGAAGAAATCAGATTCTTATGAAGCCAATAGTTTGAGCAGCAATAATGACTCGGACACAACAGTAACAGTTGTGTAGCCATGTGTATATTGTTACAATAGAAAAATAAAAGATGTAACAATATGTATATAAAAAAATAATAAACTAAAATAAGAACAGTGCACACAAAATAATTTCTTTGTCCCACAAACTTTCCGTTGGGGCCCTTTAAATTTAAAGTCACATGACCTCAAAAGTTTGTTTAAAAAAAAAGGGGAATGTGTAGTTGTGTGTGTGTGTGTGTGTGTGTGTGTGTGTGTGTGTGTGTGTGTGTGTGTGTGTGTGTGTGCGTGTGTGCGTGTGTGGGTGAGTGTGCATCTATCTTCTCCAAGGTCCTGGGTTTAGCTCGCCATCTGGGATCTGGAATCTTGATTTGATCCTTGAACTCATCCCACTCAAACAAGAAACCTGAAGATCCTGGGTTTAGCTTGCCATCTGGGATAATCTGGGATCTGGGACTGGTCCTTGAACTTGCCCCACTCAGTAAAAAAAATGACGCTTGAGCAATGCTCAGAGGCTGAACACCACCACGAGGCTTGCCGTGCTGGCAAGATGAAAAGGAGGGGGGGTCGCCTATGTATTAAAGTTGTAACGCATGGAGTCGGCTGGCTCAGATAGCTGAAGAAAGACCATCAGACACAAATAGTTTCAGATTCCCAGTAGTACCAATTTAATTAAACAAGCACATGGAGTGACAGTCTCCTTGCATAACTTCTTCTAATACATTAGAATTATTGTCCATGCAGGAGAGTCCTCGGTGTGCGTCCGACTCACACAGTCACCAAAAAGGAAGAGACAGAGAAGAAGAAGGGTTGGGCTGATATACCTGTTGGCACACAGTGCACCTCTAGCGTTGAGATGCAGTACTACATGTACAGTGGATATAAAAAGTCTACACACCCCTGTTCAAATGTCAGGTTTTTGTGATGTAAAAAAACGTGACCAAGATAAATAATTTCAAAACTTTTTCCAACATTAATGTGACCTATAATGTGTCCAACCCAATTGAAAAACAAGCTGAAATCTTTTAAGGGAAAAAATAAAAAAACTTAGAATACTCTGTTTCCATAAATATGCACACCCGTAAACTAATACTTCGTTGCAGCACCTTTGGCTTTTATTACAGCACTCAGTCTTTGTGGCAGATCTTGAAGTGGCAATATTTGCCTACTCTTCCATGCAAAAACACTCCAAATCTGTCAGCTTGTGAGGGCATCTCCTGTGCACAGCCCTCTTCAGATCACCCCACAGATGTTCGATCGGATTCAGGTCTGGATTCTGGCTGGGCCATTCCAAAACCTTAATCTTCTTCTGGTGAACCCATTCTTTTGTTGATTTGGATGTGTGCTTTGGGTCATTGTTGTGCTGAAAGATGAAGTTCCTCTTCATCTTTCCTCTTCATCTTTCAGATGACATACACGGTCAAATTTAATTGTGCTAATTTCAAACATATCAGAAATTCACTGTCTACTGAAGTATCAAGTATGTATCTAAATGCTATGATAATTCCACATTTTCTTTACTGTATGACAAGTTGGTCACAGGCGTGTAAATCTGCCCTGAGGCCTCTGGAATCATTATACAAGTATTCTATCAAGATTCATGACAAGAAAAGACGAACGTTCCATCACTGCCCAATCCTTTCCAAATATAACCTGTTGAGCTTTGAAAATCTAATCATGTATACAAATGTGTGTCTTTTGTTTAGGATAATCCATAACTCTGCTGCTCCTCCCTTAAAAAGGTTTGTTTCATTAAGTTCTGTAAATACATCTCGGACAACTCGATCAACAGCACGCGGCGAGTGCAGGATTCCTAAGCACAAGACAACATTAGCAAATTCAACATTTTCATGTGTGGCTATGCGACAGTGGAACATGTTACCAACGGAGTTACTTGCAGTAACAGACTATCACGCATTTTCGCGCTTGGTGAGAAAACAGTTAATCTCTAAGCAAACCTGTGTCCATAATGTACTGTGATGTAAAGATGTTAGAGTGTGTGATGTTGACAGTGGGACCAATAAGAATCAGTGGTTGGATGTGAAAAACTGTTAATATGGATGGAGTTATAAAAATGTATTATTGTATGTTTTAGTTCTTATCAGTGTTTTGGGTTCTTATCAATGATATTAATGTTTGTTTTAGTTTTTAGTAATGCTTGGTTTTAGTTTTTTAATCAATGTTTGGTTTTAGTTTTTTATCAATGCTTACTTGTAGTTTTAGCAAATGTCTGCTTTTTACTCCCAGATGGCGCAAGATGGCGGCGCGTGCACAACGCGAGGCTCAGCGTCCTACCAGATTCTGGGGACTAGCAGTGTTATTTCTGCTCATTTCGGGTATGTTCGTTCAGAACAGCTCTGCTTTTACATCTTACACCCGAGATGAGCTTTTGAATATTGGTTTACAAAACAACGATAACGACCTTTTTATCAGCAACCTACGTCTGAATCTACGTCTCATCCCGGAGCTCTGGAGAACTCCCGACGCTCGGCAGGCTTCCCGGCCGACCGGAAGTGCTCGCAGGCGGCGTAAGGACCGTAAACAAAGGAGGGGTAAACGCGGTGGGCTAAGAGCTAAGCTAAAGCTAACACCGCACCGGCTATCGCTACACAGTATTTTCCTTGCTAATGTACGGTCTCTGGCGAGCAAAATGAGTGAACTACGACTTCGGATCACCAACAATAAGAAACTTATGAACTGCAATATCATGATTTTTACGGAAACATGGCTTCACAGTGGAATACCCGACAATGCTATCGAGCTAGCCGGCCTACACACGCTCCGGGCAGACAGAGCAGCAGTTGACTCCGGTAAGACAAGAGGGGGGGGATTGTGCATTTATATTAACAAGGCTTGGTGCATGAACTCTGTCACTGTTGAAAGACACTGCTCAGCTAACCTGGAGATTATCATGGTTAAATGTAGACCTTTCTATCTGCCACGCGAGTTCACTTGTACCATCATAACAGCCGCTTACATTTCTCTGGATGCTAATGCTAAGCTTGCTATGAAAGAACTGCATGCAGCTATTAGCAAACAACAAACTGCACACCCAGAGGCAGCATTTATTGTGGCGGGTGATTTTAACCACTCTAACCTCAAGACAGTGCTTCCTAAATTCTACCAGCATGTCTCCTGTCACACAAGAGGGGACAAAACATTGGACCATGTTTACACCAATATTGTGGGAGCCTACACAGCAACTCCCCTCCCCCACCTAGGTCAGTCTGATCATTTATCCTTGTTCCTTACCCCCAAGTATGTACCGCTCATCAACCGGGTGAAGCCATCAGTGAGGACCATCAAAGTGTGGCCAGAGGGGGTTGACTCTGTACTCCAGGAGAAGTTTAGGAACACAGACTGGAGTATGTTCACCTCTCAGGCTACCTGTGGCTCCCACATAAACATCAACTCTTACACCCACTCAGTCCTGGACCATATCAAGACCACTATTGACAGTGTCACCACGGAAAGACAGATCACCACGTACCCAAATCAGAAGCCGTGGATGAACAGAGAAGTGCGGCTTCTGCTAAAGGCACGTAACAATGCCTTTAGATCTGGTGATGCACAGGCCTACAGTTCATCCAGGGCAGATCTGAAGAGGGGCATCAAGAAGGCCAAGCACAGCTACAAGCTGAAGGTGGAGGAACATTTTGGGGACTCTGACCCCCGACGTATGTGGCAGGGCATTCAAGCTATCTCTGATTATAAGCCCAGCAACTCCATACCTATAGCCATGACTGTGCCCTTTCTCAATGAGCTAAATAACTTCTATGCTCGTTTTGACAAGGACAACAACGAAAAGAACATCAATTTCCCACTCTCTGATGACCTCCACCACCTCACACTCACCCACACCGACGTCCGTAATGCACTGAGTCATGTCAACGTACGTAAGGCTGCTGGCCCTGATGGCATTCCTGGGCGTGTGCTGAGGGCATGCGCTGAGCAGCTGGCAGGGGTCTTCACAGACATCTTCAATCTGTCCCTGGCCCAGGCCGTGGTACCAGCGTGCTTCAAGACCACTTCAATAGTACCAGTGCCGAAACATTCAACACCATCGTGCCTAAATGACTATCGCCCTGTGGCACTGACGCCCATAGTCATGAAGTGCTTTGAGCGACTGGTCTTGGCACAGCTCAAAAAAGGCCTGCCCCCTACACTGGACCCTCATCAGTTCGCCTACCGGAGCAACAGGAGTACAGAGGATGCGGTTTCTACAGCGCTGCACTATGTACTCTCACACCTGGATGACAAGAACACCTACGCAAGAATGCTGTTTATTGACTTCAGCTCAGCATTCAACACAGTTATCCCCTCCAAGTTGCTCACCAAACTTGGGGACCTGGGAATTAGTACCTCCACCTGCAACTGGATCATGGATTTTCTGACCAACAGACCCCAGCATGTTAGGTCAGGCCCCAACCGTTCTTCCGTCATCACACTCAACACTGTTGTACCACAGGGCTGTGTGCTCAGCCCATTCCTCTACTCCCTCTACACCCATGACTGCAGGCCTATGTATGGATTCAATTCCATCATAAAGTTCGCAGATGACACCACGGTGATTGGACTCATCAGGGACAACGACGAGTCAGATTACAGGGCAGAGGTTGAGCACTTGGCTACTTGGTGCGCTGACAATAACCTGCTCCTTAACACCAGCAAAACCAAGGAGCTCATAGTGGACTACAGGAAGGAGAGGGAAGAGACACATGACCCCATCCATATCAATGGCATAGCTGTTGAACGTGTCCCCAGCTTCAAATTCCTGGGGACCCACATCTCGGAGGACCTGTCCTAGTCAGTTAA
Organism: Pholidichthys leucotaenia; assembly: GCA_020510985.1. NCBI lineage: Eukaryota > Metazoa > Chordata > Actinopteri > Cichliformes > Pholidichthyidae > Pholidichthys > Pholidichthys leucotaenia. The sequence goes on from CM035843.1 coordinate 32,724,610, forward strand.
CACCACCAGCCTGATCAAGAAGGCCCATCAGCGCCTCTTCTTCTTGAGGACATTGAAGAAGAACCATCTGTCAACTGACATCCTGGGCAACTTCTACCGCTGCATGATAGAGAGCACCCTGACCAACTGTATCACACTCTGGTATGGGAGCTGCTCTGTAGCTGACCGCAAGGCACTGCAGCGGGTGGTGAAAACCGCCCAACGCATCACAGGGACTCCACTTCCAGCTATAGAGGACGTCTACAGGAAAAGATGTCTGCGCCGGGCACGCAGCATTCTTAGGGACTCCAACCATCCTGCTCATGGACTGTTCCAGCTTCTCCCCTCCAGAAGACGTTTCAGAAGCCTTCGGACTAGAACCAGCAGGTTTAGGAACAGTTTCTTTCCAACAGCTGTCACGTTATTGAACTTAGTTCCCTGCTGACTCTCTTACAATCATCTTTTACCATCCTCACCTGTACATAACTGCATAACTACATAACTACATCTAACTTATTGCACATTATTTGCACATAACAGTACTTTTAACTTTCTGCACTGCTGCATATATTTGCATATATTTGCTTAAATTGCACATACTGTTAATTACCGTATATACTGCACTGCTGTCCTTTGCACTTCTGATTGGATGCTAAACTGTGTTTCGTTACCTTGTATTCATACATGTGTAATGACAATAAAGTTGAATCTAATCTAATCTAATCTAATGCTAACACCAGCCTGCCCAGGGACTACAGGTGGAAATTAGCACTTGTGCTATAACCTGGTACAATGCATCTTTCCTCTTTAAGGTCAATGTATATTGTGCATGTCCCTGCATAAATAAATAAATAAAAATAAAAAAATAAAATAAAAATCTTTTTTTGGGGGGGGGGGGGGGGCGGCTGTGGGATGGGTCGGGGGGGGGGCGTGGCCCCGGGCCGGCTGGCCTTGCCTACCGGATGGGGCTGGGTCTCTGGTGCTGGGGGGGTGTTCCCCCTCTGGGTCGGGGTCAAGTGTGCGCTGATGGTGCGGGCCGGCCCTGACGCGTCCTTGTGCAGCAGGGTTGTGCCCCCCCCGGGGCCCTGGTGGCACTCTGGGGCGGATGCTTGCATCCTGGCGGGTCACCCTCCCCGTCCTCCGGGGCCTGTGGGTGCGGGTGTACATTTGTATGTGTGTGTGTGTGTACATACAGGTGCACGTGAGTGTGGATGTGAGTGGGTGTGTGTGCAGATGTGGGTGCATGTGTGTGTGTGTGTGTTGTGTGTGAGCATGTGGGGCTGTGTGTGGGTGTAGGTGGGCATGTGTGATGGTGAGTATGTGTGTGTGTGTGCACATGAGGGTGGGCATGTGTGTGTGTGTGTGTGTGTGTGTATGGGTGTGGATACCCGTGGGTGGATGTGCGGGGGTGGAGGATGTGTGTGTGGGTGGGGGAAACTTGTTGGGTGGCAGGCATGGAGTGGACCATCTAGTGGCCTGGGGGTTGGCGATCTGGGGCCTGCTTGTCCTGGCCGCCCTGCTGTTGTGACATGGGGTGGGGCACTTTGTCACTTTGCCCCTGGTGTCTTTGACGCTGGGTGTGTGTGGGTGCTCGGGGGTGGTTGGGGGGGCTGTTGGTGTGGGTTGGCGGCCGTGTTGCTGTAGGGCTGCTCCAGGGTGGCTGTGGCTGTGGCTGTGCGGTGGCCTGCTGCTGTCGGTGTGTGTCTGGGGTGGGTGGTTGGTGGGCTTGTGGTGGGCGCTTGGGGGTGTTGCTTGGCGTGTGGGGTGTTGTATGGGTCCGGCCTATTGTTCACTATTGTGTCTATTGTTGTTGTGCATGTTCATGTGTGCAAGATGAATGGGAATGGGTGTGGCTGTTCCATCATGTTTGTGGTGTTGGGAGAGCCGGGGCGCAATGCTGGTGGGCCTTGGGCTGCTCGGCCTGGTGGCCCTCCCCCTGGGTTGGGATTTGGGAGCAGTGGGTGGCCAAGTGAACCAGTTTGCGAGCTGGCTTCTGAAGGGGGGATGGGCTCCCTTTTGGACCGCCTCCCTCCCAGTCTTATTTCCCGGCCCCCCTCCCCCTAATTCTGGGTGAAACATACATCTTCTTGGATACACTTAGGGTTTTGGGGCGGGGGTGTGCCGCATTGGGTCGGTGAAGGGGATACCTCTGCTGTGCAGTGGGGCTGCCCTCACCTTAATTTTAATTGCATTTTAGACACTGGGGGCTTGGGGGATGGGGGCCCCGCTGCCTATCGCAGTGGCTAGTGGTGCTCCAACCATCATCCCCCCAATTTTAACTGCACTATGGTAGTTCACACACAATCATATCATACAACTGACACACACTTATCATGATTTGTGCGGGGGGGGGGGAGGTTGGGGTCTTCCCCCACCGCTGTTTCCCTCCTTCTGCCGGGGGCCTGGGGACCTGTCATGTTGTCAGAATCCCTGGGTGCTGCCGAATGAATAGATACGAGCAAGGGAGTGAGAGAGGGATTGAATAAGAGATTAAGGGTGTGAGGGAGTGATAAGTGGAGATGCTGATGGTGGGTCGTTTTTTTGTGGCGCTTTGCGTGTCGGCTGGCATCTCGGAGTGTCTACTGTGGTCTGCTGATCAGTCACTTGGGTGGGCACTGGGGGCGGGGGTCTGCTTCTGTGGCTGCGTCCACCCTGGGGTGCGTCGGCAGGGAGAGGGGTGGCTTCTGGCCTGGGCCCACGGTCTCCCCGGCTGCTGCCGGGTGCTGGTGTGCGTTCAGGCTCGCTGCATCTGCATCGCGGTTGCCCTAAGTAATTAGGGTGAATGAGGGTGGGTGAGTGTGTGGGGGAGAGCATGAATTGATGTGAGTAGGTCGGAGTGTGAGTGAGAGTGTGTGTATGGGTGAATGTGCATGAGTGTAGGAGATGCTGAGGGTGAGTGGGAGCGAGATTGAGTGGGTACAGGAGTAAGAGAGAATGGGTGGGTCCGGGAGTGCAAATGTGGGACTGTGTGGGTGAGTGGGTAAGCAAGAGTGAGTGAGTGCATGTGGGTGTGTGTGAGAGCATGAGGGTGTCAATGTGTGGGAATGGGTGTGTCTCCTAGTCAGGAGGTGCTGGACTGAGGGGGTAGTGCCTCTTGGCTATGTGGCCTCCCCTAGATGGGGGTGCTTATTTGGGCATGGGGTCCCTGGAGTGTGCGGCGGTAGTGCTGGGGGGTGGGGGCACTGTGGGGGTGCCTGGGGGGGGGGGCTCACGCTGGGGGATAGACTGGTCTCTGGCCTGGGGGGTGGGGGCGCCAGCCTCTTGGCACCAGGGGCCCAAGGGCTGGCGTTGCCCCACTGGGGGCAGGGGGGTTGGTGGGCCCGGGGGTGTGGGTCTGCCGCACCAGCCGCCTAGCGGTCTGGCCTCATGGCCATGCGGGCATAGTTTTTAACAAATCACCTATAGTAACCGGTTAAACTGAGGAATTGTCTCATTTGTTTTCACAGCTTTAACTTTATCATGGTCTGCTGTTTTGCCATTTGGTATGATATTGTAACCAAGTAATGTGAACTCATTCAAGCAAAACTGGCATTTGCTCAGTTTCAGGGAGAGGCCAGCACCTTTCAATCTGGACAGGACTTCTTCAATGTCATGTAGCATCATCTTGCTTTGGCTCATCAATAAAATTATTCTTCAGCTTAAAGACATTGTTTCACCCAGGAAAAGGACAGTCAAGAACTGCTCTTTCATCCCAGGACCACAGCTGAACTAACATTCCTTTGTTAAACCAGTCTCTGGAATTCCTCCTAATGGATTTCCTCCTGAACATTTTATTGGCCAATAAAACGTGGACAAAGAACAGGCCTATGTGGAGTGCCCATATGGTCACTACAAAATATCCACAGCTCAACATTGCCCTCTACTGGCAACTCTGGGACATGCTGGATTTAACCAGTGAACTCTTGTTACAAAACTCAATTCTCAACATCCTCTTTTTCAGGACACCATGGAAAAGCAAATGGACTCTGATGTTTGGTGTGGACAATCAATAATGGGTCTGAAAGAATATATTAATCCTTGATTTTAAATATGTGCATGTTAAAATGTTTAAATGCATGTTTATCCTTGCATATTAATTTGAAAGCACTAGTTATAAAGTTGCATGAATCACTGAAGTAAGTTAGATTCTATACATAAGTGTATAGATGAATTTTCAGTGTTAAGATGTGCGTATCAGGTTGCCAAAACGTCCCTAAAGTCACGTGACTGATTGCCGCCAGTCTCTGCTTGACAACAGCTCTCTCAATATTATTGGTTGTTACAGACAAAAGCCTGTTTGTTCATTGGACTAAAGTTCATAAAACCTGCCCACGAAGGAAGACTATTGGCTGGGGCTCCTGCCAATCCCCAGAAGCCCACAAAACTTGGTTGGAGTTATAAGGAGGGGGAGATGCTCCTCCTGCAGAGCATTCCTGGAGATCACTAAGGGAGAACAAAGACGAACACTTCACTTATGCAGAAGAGATCTCTTCACTGCCACAGAACAAAGGAGACTTCTCCCACGTGTTTTTTTTTTTCTACGATCACCTCAGAGCAGAAAACATGAAATATTGCGTTTGTGTAAACTTCTGTGTATTTTAATGTTTTTCTTTAAACGTGTAGGAATTAATTCTTTTCTTTCCTGAGCTCAAATCCTAATTCGGAGTCAAACTCCCATTCCTAGACATCTATTTTTATAACCTCCTCCTGTTAAACTTTCTTTAAACTCACCGTTTTTAATTTTGACTTTATGTTTGTTTTTACATTGACTATCTCCATAATAGAAGCTAATTTCAACTCCACAAAGTCGGAGAAATCTTTTAATTTTGCTATTGGATCAGATTCTGTAATTATTCTCGAATTCCCTCGTGAGAAGCTGGTGACTATGGAGGCCACCACTCGCCACTGAAGAAATCAACACGCCACGGAGAAGAGGAGACATCTTGGTTATACCTTAACCCAACTTTGATCAACATATCCAAAATCTCATCTTGTGACAATAAACTTTGGAAGCTGCCGTACCTTGTCCGAATATCTGCTGGCAAGATATTCTGGTTTTGGTTGCCATCTACAAATAAAACTTCAAGGAGACAACGCCGAATTACCTCCACCATCCTGGGTCATGTGAGCTGCATTCTTTATTCATCTGCTGAATAAAATGTCTGAGATTTGAGAATAATTCAGTATCTGATCAGATACAAAATTAAAGAGCAATTAATGTAACCCTTCTTTTCCTTAAAATTCCATTTTCATATTTTTAAGAGTAATCCAGAATTTTCCATATAATTAGTTTAATATGCATCCATCCATCTTCTACCGCTTTTCTGGAGGTCTGGGTCACGGAGGCAGCAGTTCAAGCAGAGAAGCCCAGACTTCCCTCTCCCCAGCCACCTGCTCCAGCTCTTCAGAGAGGATACCAAGGCATTCCCAGACCAGCTGGGAGATGTAGTCTCTCCACCGAGTCCTGGGTCTGCCCCAGGGTCTCCTCCCAGTGGGATGTGCCTGAAACACCTCAAGTGGGAGGCGTCCAGGAGGCATCCTAATCAGATGCCCATACCACCTCAACTGACTCCTTTCAATGTGGAGGAGCAGCGGTTCTACTCTGAGCCTCTCCCAGATGACTGAGCTCCTCACCCTATCTCTGAGGGTGAGTCCAGCAATCCTACGGAGAAAGCGCATTTCAGCCGCTTGTATTCGCGATCTTGTTCTTTCGGTCATTACCCAAAGCTCATGACCATAGGTGAGAGTAGGAACGTAGATTGACTGGTAAATCGACAGCTTTGCCTTAGAACTAAGCTCCCTCTTCACCACAACAGACCGGTACAACGTCCGCATCACTGCAGATGCTGCTCCAATCCGTCTGTCAATCTCTCACTCCATTTTCCCCTCACTCGTGAACAAGACCCCAAGATACTTAAACTCCTCCACTTGGGGCAGGAGCCTGTCCCCAACCCATAGAGGACAATCCACCTTTTTCCGGCTGAGGACCATGGACTCAGACTTGGAGGTGCTGATTCTCATCCCAGCCGCTTCACACTCAGCGGCAAACTGTCCCAATTAGTTTAATATTCCCCATAAATTTGCGTTCAGTTTTCCATAATCTGTTAACTTCAAACTGATCTAAATTCAGCTTACATTTTCACCCTGGTTCTGCAGATGTTCACATTGTTACTCTGTCATTTACAAGTTTAATTTAATGGTTAACGCAAATCATTCCAATGTCCTTGAATCATCATTTCATTTAATAAATACATGAAAATGAGAAGTTGTTGGGAATTTATTTCATTCTGAGTCTGGTTTCAAAGCCCCCAGTATCAAATTCACTAAAATTTTGAGACTGATTATTAATTAATTTATTGAGTGATTAAAAAGGTATAAAGTGAACTTAATGATTAAAGTGCTCACTAAAGAGGTGAGCTGGTGCCCCGACGAGTGTTATTAACTTTTTCTTTGTGTGTGGACCCGGAGTAAATCTCAGGTCCCGATACATTAATACAAATTAAATAATTTTTATACCTGATCATAATTATAAATCACATATCGCTACAGTCAAGTAGGTGTTGTTCAAACGTGGGAAAGACAATAACAATGTCATCAAGATACATGGCGCAGGATTTGTATGTTAGGCAGACAAGAACTGTGCTCATTAGTCTCTGTAAGTTTGTGGGATCATTGCAAAGACCAAAGTGAAGAACATGAAACTGAAACAAGCCGCAGTGTGAAACAAAAGCTGTTTTTTCTCTTGACTCCTTTGTAACCACTACCTGCCAATAACCTCGAGAAAGATCAAATATAGAGATGAAGTGACCCCTTGCTAAGAAGTCAAGTGACTCGTCGATCCGGGGCAACGGTATGAGTCTTTTACAGTGACTTGGTTAAGTCCTCTGTAATCAACACAGAATCACGGGTCAGTGCCAGGCTTATTTGGTCTGTGGACAATGACCACTGGCATTGCCCAAGGGCCTGACGCGGGCTCAATGATGCTACGCAACATTTGTTGGATCTACTTTTCAATCAGTAGTTTTTTTCAATGGAGAGGTGCGATAAGGATGTAGATTGATTGGCTTTGCATCTCCTGTCTCGATCATGTGTTCTGTTAAATCAGTATGGCCAAGGTAGCCATCAAGCATGTCTTTGAAGTGTTTGAGTAGATTCGCCAAGTCTGTCTTTTCATCCTCCCGTAAACCAGAGTTACAAACTTTGTCACCGAAGTCATTGGACAACGACCCTACAATGTCACTTGCAACATTTTGGCAAGGAAGCATCAAGTAATCACTCTCATCGACAGAAAAAGGTGGGTTATCATCAGTGAGCACCGTTCTAGATGGAATGCGAATTGTAACAGATGCTCTCATCATAAAATCCATTCCTAGCACAAATGGGGAAGTGAGATTATTGATTATGGCAAAGCGATGGTATATGTGTTTATTCATCAAACCAATCGATAGCCAAACAATTCCCTCAGGTGTGCAAGGAGCATTATTGTCGAGCGACAATGGTGGGTTGTGCCATTGTTGAGTTTTGTTGCTAGTTTTAGCATTGAGAAGTACACTCGCTCTTACGGCCGACAGCAAGGCTCCTGTATCAAGCATGGCCTCCAAAGGCTCAGACTGGAAATTTATTTTGACTCTGAAAGGTGTGTTCCAGGATGACTATGAATATCTGTCCTCTACATGGCCAATTTGGGCAATTTGCTCATCTGAGTCCTTTTGGGCAAGGGTACGAGGCTCTACTGACATCTGGAGGGGGGACTGCCTCAGCGAAATGTCTTCCCTCCTCTGGAGTTTAACTGTGGCTCTCTGATCTGGATATCGACAAAAGGAGTGTTCCCACCAACTGCATTATCACTGAGTGTGGGGCCCTGGAGCACGTTTTGATTTTGTGATGGGGCCTGCGGTTTTTCAAATGCATGAGGCCACATGTACATATCAGGATTACATGATGGACAGTTGTGCGGAGTGAAACCTGGCTTGGAGCATTTAAAACAGTAGGCTACCTTTTGTTGATTTTCTTTACGGGGCTTCTGATCGTAATGTAAACTACTTTGGGCAAGAACAGAGTGAAGTTTACGGGCTTGCAGCATGAGTGTTATGAACCTGGGTTTGGTGGTTTCAAACCCAGTTCTGAACCATGGTTGTTTTGCCCTATTTTCCATCAGGCGCTGCTAGGAGCTATTTGGGTCCTTCGCTCCCTGACAGCTCAGGCACGCCTCCTCCTCCTGTCAGTGCCATCAGCTGTGTTTCATTATTGGATGTTTCACACACGTACACGCACGCACCTCATTCACTCCCATTCATACGCTCAGACACTCACACATACACACATGGTGTTAATTATTGTTCAGCCCACGCATTCTCACACCGGCGGTCTCTTCCCTCATTAGTATCATTAGTACTTTAACGCTGGGGTAATAGGAAGAGACCATTGGAGCATTCAGCTTCATACATGGTAGTGTATTCCTCCGTGTATGTTTACGTCTACTACCTAAGTTTACATTCAGCCTGACGTCGTCATCTTCTCTAACATTTCAAGATTGTGCATTTCCTTGGTGTTAGTGGCTGACCCTGCCTCACACCCATCCTCCGGACAGCACGGACCGCCTTGGATTGCTGCAGCCCATAAGTTATGTCTGTCTTTCTCTCTGTGCTGACAGATACGCTGCAGCATTAGGCATTCCCTCTTCCTGGGCTGTTGTGCGTCCAAGCGGCATCCCTGTATGTCTGGTGGCCTCATTATCTTCACCATAGCAACTCTCTGTTAGTTATCATGACTGAAGCTGGATTGGTGATTTTGGTGTCTGTTATTAAAGTGCATGTTCTACTCCTGCAATTGGGTTTTACATTTCTTCTTCCGTGCGCTACTACGCAGCGCAGGGGGAATCATAGCAATGTGATCCACCACTGATGGGACAGACATGCCATAAAGGGCAACTCTATATCACTCAAGTGTGTGTCTGAAAATCAGTTCAATTTGGTCTTTTTCGAGCGGTGGGCTCTTAAGTTTCTTAAATTCATTTAACATGTTAGCGACAAATACGGGGAGAGTTTCATCAGTTGACTGGACACGATCTAGGATGTCTGTCATGACTCTTTCTTGATTATCAGCAGGAAGAAAAACTGAATTGAAAAGCTCACAAAAGTTCACCCAAGTGGCAATGTGTGGACTGAGCACTCTGAACCATTTGCTTGGTTCTTTAGTGAAAAAGTGAGGTATCTTGTTTAACATTTGGTCGTTGGTAAGCTCTAGAGCCGATTTTTAAGTTTCAATCGTGTGTAACCATTCCTCTGGATGCACCTCACCATCACTGGGGAATATTGGTGGTTCTAATTTGTTCTGGTGCAGGGCAGCTGCAAGCGCTCTAGAAGTGTTGCAAAGCTCGGATCGATTAGATTGAAATGTAATATTATTAGGCCGGTCATGATCGGCAAACTGTTCCCTAGTGGGTGCTGGGTAAGCCAATGTCACTGCAGGGAGGTGAGGTTTGGATGCTGCTAATGGAACAGATGTTTTTGGTCGAGCGGCACATTTCATGTCGCTTGGTGCACCGGCCCGTGTGCATCGTTTCGAGTATATTCATTTGTAAGTCAAGTGATTCATGCAAACGTTCTTGTAGTTTTGCAGCTTTAATTTGTAGGCTACAAACCTGTGACTCAAGGGCAGGCTCAGCATGCTGGAGTGTGACACGTCTCGTCCTGTATTCTATGTCAATGTCAGGGTCAAAGGCAGGCAAGTCCTCAAAGTTATCAAGCTGGAAGGTCGTTGTGTCACTTTATGCAAAGGGGAAAAAATAGGTGATTAATGTTCATTTCCAACAGAAAAACACTAAACTGAAAGGTACTAGATTCAATGTTTGTAATGTTTTCTTTCAAATTATAACTGGATCTCTTTATCTTCCGAGTCTCCCACACTGAGAGAAGCCAAGATGGCAGCTGATGAATAAACACATTTCTGAACTCTCCTCTAACTTTTAGCGACAAAAACTGATAATGTCAAACTACCCAGCGTCTAAATGTAAAAGTGACAAGGAAAGTGAAAGGAAAGATGGAGTAAGAAACTGCAGGTGCCATCATAGCAGAGCTAAAGCTAGCTATCAAGGAGCAAGGCAGTGTGATTGGAAAATCCATAGAGGAACTTAAAGCCTCTATAAATTTCCTTGCTGCAGATATCCAAGACATCAAAGGTACGATGCATCACACCGTCGAGAGAGTGAGCAAAGCTAAAGAGAAAATTTTGCAGTTACAGAACAAAGTTACAGAGCTATCCTGTTACAAGCAGAGATGGAATTTGCGTCTGAGAGGGCTGCCGGAATCTGAGGGGGAGAACGTGAGAGGGCTGGTGATTGCAATCTGTCAATGCTTCCTTGAGATCTCATCTTGCGGGACTAAATTAAACCCCCCCCCCCTCGGTAATCTGTCTATTCTGGCCCTTGTGCAATTGCCAGGGGTCGAGAAGGGTCATGGCGTTAGTTGATTCAGGGGCAGACAGCAATTTCGTGTCAGTCCGGCTCGTTCGGGACCTGGTTATTCCCACACATAAACTGCCCCATCCTCAATGTATCACCACCATTTCTGGCCATGAGGTTGCGGTAGTTGCCAAACGCACAGTGCCGGTCACCATCCTCCTTTCCGGGAATCATCTGGAGGAACTCACTTTCCTAGTTCTCCCAGTTTCATCTTCCCTGATCATTCTAGGTTTCCCTTGGCTCCAGAAACACAGCCCCATTATTAACTGGGGGCGTAATTCCATCTCCTGGAGCCCATTTTGTTTGGCCAGTTGTCTCTGTTCAGCGGAATGTGCTCCGTCTCTCCGTGTCTCTCCCACTCCGGTCGAGCCACCGGACCTCAGCCTCGTTCCCCGGACATACCACGATTTGGGGATGGTTTTCAGCAAGTCGAGACCATTGTCACTGCCGCCTCACCGCTCTTATGACTGTGCTGTGGACCTCATCTCGGGGGCAAAGCTACCATCCAGTCGGCTCTACAGCATTTCTGGTCCGGAGAGGGAGGCTATGGAGAAATTTGTCAAGGAGTTGCTGAACACCGGACTTATTTGGCCATCTTTGGCCACTCTCGGGGCCGGGTTTTTCTTCGTCGGTAAGAAGGATAGTTCGCTGCGCCCGTGTATCGACTACCGCGAGCTCAATGCTATTACAGTTAAGGACAAATATCTTCTGCCCTTGATGAATTCCACGTTTGAGCTCCTTCAGCACTCACAGGTTTTCACCAAATTAGGCTTACGCAGTGCGTACCATCTAATCCGCATTCATGAGGGGGAAGAGTGGCGAGTGGAAGACAGCGTTTAAAACCCACCTGGGGCAGTTTGAGTATTTGGTGATGCCGTTTGGGCTCAACAACGCCCCCGCTGTCTTCCAACGGTTAATTAACAATGTCATCCGTGATATGCTTTATCAATTTGTGTTTGTTTATTTGGATGTCATTTTGATTTTCTCCCACTCGCCAGAGGAACATGAGGTCCATGTAAGAGCCATCCTACAATGGCTCTTGGAGAACCAGCTCTACGTTAAGGCAGAGAAGTGTGAGTTCTCCACAACATCTACCACCTTCTTGGACTTCATAGTGGCTGAGGGGAGACTGATTGCCGACCCGGCCAAGGTGAGGGCAGTGCTCGATTGGCAAACACCCCACTCCCGTAGGCAGCTTCAACGCTTCCTCGGGTTTGCAAACTTTTATCGCCGGTTCATCCGGAACTATAGTGCCCTTGACGCAGCTGACCTCCATTAAGGTCCCCTTTCAGTGGACTGAGGCAGCTGAACAGGCCTTTTCTAAATTAAAGGGCCTGTTCACTAACACTCCTATCTTGGCTCAGGTCGACACGCAGTTCCAGTTTGTCCTCGAGGTGGATGCGTCTGATTCAGGGGTGGACGCTGTCCTTTTGCAGTGCACATCTTCCAACCAGAAGCTCCACCCATGTGTGTATTTCTCTCGTCGGCTTACGCTGGCCGAGGGAATTGCGATGTGGGGGACAGAGAGCTGCTCACCATTAAATTGGCACTGGAGAAATGGAGACATTGGTTAGAGGGGGCTATTCACCCCATTGTCATGTGGACCAACCACAAAAACCTCGAGTATTTGCAGTCAGCCAGCCAACTTAACGCCAGGCAGGCTCGTTGGGCTCCGTTTTTTCAGTGGTTCAATTTTACCATCACATACCGGCCTGGCTCTTGGAACACCAAACCGGATGCGCTAGATCGCCAGTTTGATTCCGAGGAGATAGCGCCCCCTTCCCATCCCCAATCCATTCTTCCCTCTTCTTGCGTCCTCGGTGCACTTACGTGGGATATCGAGCGGAGGGTCTGTCAGACCCAGTCTCTGGAACCTGTGCCAGCAGGGTGCCCCCAGAATTGCCTGTACGTCCCTGTTGTCCTCCGCAGTGACGTCATCCAGTGGGGTCACACCAGCCGCTTCGCCTGTCATCCAGGGATCACCCGTACCAGGGACCTTGCTTGGTGGGTGTTCTGGTGGCCCACGCTAAGGCGGGATGTGTGGGCCTGCCAGACCTGCGTCCAGGGCAAGTCCGACTCCTCCCCCCCAGCTGGAGTTCTCCATCCACTTCCCATCCCCGGTCGCCCATGGTCTCATATCGCTGTGGACTTTGTAACTGGTCTTCCACTCTCCCATGGAAAAACAGTTATTCTGACCATCGTGAACCGCTTCTCCAAGGCTGTGCATCTGGTGGCCCTTCCCAAACTCCCTTCGGCCTTGGAGATGGCCAACCTCCTGACTGATCATGTGATCCGCCTCCATGGGATACCCGTGGACATCGTGTCTGACCGTGGTCTGCAGTTCACCTCGCAGGTTTGGAGGGCCTTCTGCTGCACCCTGGGAACGACGGTGAGCATCTCCTCCAGTAATCACCCCCAGAGCAACAGGCAGAGTGTGCCAACCAGTCCTTGGAGGCCACCCTGCGGTGTGTAGCGGCTGAACACCCATCTTCCTGGAGCACGCACCTCACCTGGGTGGAGTATTCCACGACCGCGACTGTTTCCACGGCAACCGGGCTCACTCCATTTGAGGCATCCATGGGATATACGCCCCCCCCCACTACTGATGGTCGAGAGGGAGGTCTTGGTTCCCTCCGTGGAGGCTTATGCTCGCCGCTGCCAACGTCTCTGGAGATCCATGCGCGCTGCCCTTACCCGCTCTGTCAAGCGCAACCATGCTATGGTGGACAGACGACGGGTGCCTGCCCCTAAGTACACCGTGGGGCAGCAGGTTTGGTTGGCGGCCAGCCAGGTCCCCTTGACGACAACATCGAAGAAGCTGCCTCCTCGTTTCTTGGGGCCCTTTCCTATCTCCAGGATCGTCAACAACGCATCGGTTCGGCTGAAGTTACCACCGACCCTACGGGTGAACCCGACCTTCCATGTATCCCATATTAAGCCTCTCTCAGTCAGTCCTCTCTGTTCCCCCCCCCCCCCCGAAGCCGCCTCCTTCTCCCCGGATTATTGACGGTGACCCTGCCCATATGGTCCGCCATATCATGGATGTTCGCCGTCGAGGCCAGGGTCTACAGTATCTGGTCGATTGGGGAGGCTACGATCCGGAGGAACGTTCCTGGGTCCCCATGTCCCGGATCCTGGACAAAGAGATGCTCTGGTCCTATCATTGTGCCCATCCAAATAAACCGTATGGACCACCAGGAGGCGCTTCTAGAAGGAGGGGCCCTGTCATGGGCGGCGAGAGCACGCCCTCTCCTTCCCGTTCATCTCTCCTCAGCTCATCAGTACACCTGAGGGACAGGACACACCTGGGCCCTCTCATCAGTCAACGCTGGCTCGTCTGGGTATACTGCCGCTAAGACAGCAAGTCACCTTCACACCGGTGTAAGAAATTACTGACCTGTGTGTTTTTTTCCCCTGTGTTCAGGTTGCTGCCATCGTGCGTGTGTGTCACCGGGACTGCGCGCCCTCTGATTCGTCTATTCCTCGCTGGAGTCCTGCCGGTGCTTCCTTGGAGCCCACGTAAGTGGTAATTTGGTTAGCCATTTTCCCCTTACTCCATTCCTCCTCTCACAGCTCTTGTCTTCTCTCCACAGGCTCCTTCCTCTGGTGAGTGACTGTTCTGTAGCTGTGCAAAGGTTTTTGCTATTTAATAAAGAAACTCAAATGTGTGTTATTGTTTGATTGTCTCTTTGCTGCTGCATCTCGCACGTGGGCTGAATTATTATTATCAGTCACGACAATGACAGAAAAAGGCTTGGGTGATGCATGGAGAATGAGCAACCCTAACTGCAAGAAATACACATGGAGCAACAAAACTGGCACACTCAATCGAGAACAGATTTTTGGTTGGTTTCTGACTCCTTGTTAAGTTTGCCATATAAAGCTGAAATTTTTCCAACACCTTTAACAGACCATAAAGCCATCATACTTTCCTTAAATTTATCATCTCATAGTGTGACTAAATTAAACCCAGGTTATTGGAAATTAAATAATCAGATTTTAAACAATAAAGAACTAACACTCAAGTTTAAGAAAATTATCTCTCAGCTTTGGAATATAACAAATCATAAAAAATCCTATGGCAAGTTTTGGGAACTTCTGAAATTTGAATTGCAGAAACTTTTAAGAGAAACTGGTACTGCTCTTAAGAAGGAAGGAAGGAAAGGAATATACCCTGACAGCTGATTTAGTTGCTCTATCGTCTATTCAACCTGAAAATTTATCAGAGGAACAAATAATACGATTAAACGATTGACAGCTGAAACTGGACCAACTCTATATGCTCAAGGCAAAAGGTGCTATTGTGTGTTCAAGAGCTAAGTGGATTGAAAAAGGCGAACAGAATTCAAGCTATTTCTTCATATTAGAAAAACAAAGACAAACTAAGAATTGTATAACTAAATTATGTCATAATGGTAATATTACAAAAAAAAAAAAAGGTGGATTGTCCTCTCTGGGTTGGGGACAGGCTCCTGCCCCAAGTGGAGGAGTTTAAGTATCTTGGGGTCTTGTTCATGAGTGAGGGGAAAATGGAGTGAGAGATTGACAGACGGATCGGAGCAGCATCTGCAGTGATGCGGACGTTGTACCGGTCTGTTGTGGTGAAGAGGGAGCTTAGTTCTAAGGCAAAGCTGTCGATTTACCAGTCAATCTACGTTCCTACTCTCACCTATGGTCATGAGCTTTGGGTAATGACCGAAAGAACGAGATCGCAGATACAAGCGGCTGAAATGAGCTTTCTCCGTAGGATTGCTGGACTCACCCTCAGAGATAGGGTGAGGAGCTCAGTCATCCAGGAGAGGCTCAGAGTAGAACCGCTGCTCCTCCACATTGAAAGGAGTCAGTTGAGGTGGTATGGGCATCTGATTAGGATGCCTCCTGGATGCCTCCCCCTTGAGGTGTTTCAGGCACGTCCCACTGAGAGGAGACCCTGGGGCAGACCCAGGACTGGGTGGAGAGACTGTGTCTCCCAGCTGGTCTGGGAACGCCTTGGTATCCTCTCTGAAGAGGTGGAGCAGGTGGCTGGGGAGAGGGAAGTCTGGGCTTCTCTGCTTGAACTGCTACCTCCGCGACCCGGACCTCCGGAAAAGCGGTAGAAGATGGATGGATGGATGGATGGATGGTAATATTACAGAGAATCCAAAAGAAATATGTGAAAATTATTTTAAAGCTGTGTACAAATACAATTTATCAAAAGACGATTTAAATGTTTTCTCAATTCTGTGGGCAATATCACTACTATAAGTAATGAAGATAAAACTGTGTGATAGCCCAATCACTATTGCAGAGGTGAGGCAAGCGATTAAGAAAGTTCAAGTAAACAAGTCTTCTGGGGTTGATGGCCAGTCCTCTGAATTTTATAAACAGTTCTCAGAGGAATTAACCCCTTATCTCCTAGATGTGTTTTTAGAAAGTATTGAAATTGGGAAGCTTCCACCCTCCCTTCGCCAGAGTTTAACCACTTTAATCCCAAAACCACATGAGGATACTTTGCTGTTAGATAATTGGTGTCCTGTTTCACTTTTAAACAATGATTACAAAAATTTTGCAATTTGCTTAACACTCAAACTAAAAGCAGTTTTAGGTGATACTATAGAGCAGGGGTTCTTAACCTTTTTGACCCAAATTTTCCAGAAAAAAGTGGCCTGTGGCCCATTCAAATGTTAACAATGTATTGGTTTAACCTCTTGCACTCCGGTGTACCGCGGACGGGCATGTCTCCGCGTCCCAGAGCGCACGAGAGCGCCCTCGTGCACTCTAGGACGCAAGAGGGCGCTGCGTCCAAGCGCGCACTGAAAAAAAAAAGCTCAATTTCCGTTCTTCCACGACAGACACAGCCGCGAACAGATCTGATATGATTGACCTCTCATTCGACTAATAAGAGCCTTGAATTGGGTTTCTGAAACCTTGAAGAACCAATGACTGAAAACCTAGCAAGAAGGACCCGCCTACCAACGCTGTGAATGCAGCGAGCCAATTGAAGCACAGAAGTTCGTGAGCTGTTTTGTGTAAGGCTGGGTGAAGAGAGACTGCTGCAGCAGATGAAAAAAAGGACCCGCAGGAAGAACTGCCACAGACCCAGCAGCACAGAGACCACCCACAAGTGCAACCTGTGTGACAGGGACTGCTATTCGCGCATCGGCCTGTTCAGCCACAGGCGGTGCTTTTTTTAAAAAATTTAATTCCAGCAGAATAGACGTTTAGGATTCTCTTCCATGGTCATCATAGACCGACGGAGGCCGACGACGAAGGTCGTAAATCATTCGCCAAAACCGCAATCATGGAAGTGCAAAACTGCAATACTGGAATTATGTTTCAACCACGAGTCCGTAACAAGGGACCAGCGTCGCGTTCGTCTGACAATGAGGAAGAGAAGTTCGCCAGGACACTGCTGCTGTGAACAGGTAAGTGTCATAAGCTAAATTATTCTTTATCCATGAAAATTGTAATCAAAAATTACTTTTGACTGATCGGTAAATTACAACTGTGCGGCGCACGAAGTCCGAAGTTCGTGCGCCGTGGTACATGGTTCGTGCACCGCGTCCGGACCGTGAACACCCCCCCCCCCCCGCTACTCTTCTGTAGCGAGGGGGGGGGGAAGCCGCGGTGACTGCGCCGCGGTCGCCACATGACTATTCCGTCATGTAGCGATGGCCGATGTCCGTCCTCTGTAGCGAGGGGGGGGGACAACCCCCCACACACACACACACAGCCCTGAGTGTCACCTTTCATTAGAGCCCAAGATGAAGCTTCTATATTGAATCATTCAAAAGTTACAGACGTTTTTCCAAACTGTGCCATTTGGCACAATTTGGCAAGGTTCCAAAACGCCTGGGAACTACCTGAGGAAAAAGCTGTGTAATATATTCATTTTTTGTGGTATTGTTACAAAATTTTGACCTCAGCTGGATAACACTTGGTTCTACATTTCTGTTGCATTTTCCAGCCCGGATCTGAAGCTGTGTTATTTGCAAGCATTTGTATAAAAAAAAAAACCCAGGCCAAATTTATTTTCTTCAAGTTCAGTATGTTTAGATGACTGCAACTCAGCGGCCGGAGCACTTAGAGAGATTATGACTGTTTTGCCAAAAAATTCAAAGTGTTTTCTTTTAAATGAGACCAACCCCATGAAGATGGTGCAAAGGGCTGAAGAACAGCTTTCGATTTACTTTGGGCACATTATTTTTTGGCGTTTTTAGGGAAATTGACCGGAGTGCAAGGGGTTAATAAACTCTCACGCCTGGTTTGATTTGTATTCTATGACTAAATCAAATCCACTTAAAGCTTAACAAGTTAAAACCTTGTCATAAAAGGCATGATACAATGTGATCATCCCATTTATTTATTATCCGGATGTAAAGCTGCACATACAACAAGCCGCCACAGTCGTCAATTCATGGAACAAATCAAGCTGCTACAAGAATATAAATTAAAGTGTAAATAAAGTGCAAATGAAAAAAATATAGCCTTTTAATCTGTGAATGAATTTGATTCATTTTTCATTCATTCATTTTTGCCTGGCAGAACAATAATATTCATAACAGTCCAAGCTACAACTTCCTTTGTACATTCACCTCTTCCAAACAGGCCATAACAATTCAGGAAAGATATCAAGCTGCTACAAGAACAAATTTAAAGGCTCAAGTAAGGCTTATTAACACAAAAAGAGATTAAAATAGATTAATAATAGAAGTTTCAAGTTAAATAAACTTTAAATAAATTTTAAATAAAGTGCAAATGAAAATATAGGTTTATAACCTGTGAATGAATTTGCTTATTTTTTTCATTCATTCATTTTTGCATGGCATGCTATACAGTATATCTGAGGCCATGTCCATGATACGGTGACTCACCGTACCGTTTCAAAGTGGGACGGTCAGCAGCCTCTCCCATCATCTCACGGCACATTTCCACAGCGCCAGGCAGCCGCTCTGCCATCAGGGATGGCAACAGGAAATTCTGATTTCAGCTGAAATCTAATTTGGTCGATTGACTTATGGGGGGGCTGGGGGGGGGGCGCAGCCCCCCTGAAGCTGGGAGGTTTTCAGTAAAACAGAAGTAATTTAGACTGAAAAAAATGATAAAAAAAAAAAGAAATACTAGACTTAGATAAATCATTAAATTTAATGAAAAGTTAACTTACTTTTTCTTCAATGTTGTCTCACTGTCTTTAGTCCAACATATTTAACAGTTCTATAAGAGTTTATTACACTATTTACGCTGGACTGCAAAACAAATCTACCTATGGGTACAAATAAAGTAACCTGAACCTGAACTTTTCTCTCAAGCCAATTCCATTGGAACTTATTTTTGACACTTTTGTCTATTTCTAGCACTGATGACTCCTGATCCTTTGATAAAAATCTCATAATTCCGCTGAAGATAAGATAAGCCTTTATTAGTCCCACAATGGGGAAAAACAACACCAAAAGCTCAGAATTCCAACACGGACCAGGGATGTGATTTGGGGTTGGGGAAATTATCTGAAAATTCAGCAGGGGGTCTGGGGGACGCAATCCCCCAGCGGGGTCCGGGGCAGAGCCCCGTTGGGGGGGGGGGGGGGCTCCTGGGTTTTTATGATTTTTAAGTACTAGAACTGTGCTTAAATGACATAAAACAAACAGCTGAATGCCACTTATTACTGTATAATATTGACTTATGTTCCAAGAAGATAGCATTCCTAAACTAGAAAAGCACTCGGAGAGTGCAGACCTCCGCCAAGCACCACAGTTCCCCCCATACAGTGTTTAACATCATAAATATTAATCCTCCATTTATTTTGTGTAACTTTATAGATTCCTTGACCATGAAAAAAATGCCATTCGCAAGTGGCATATATTAGCTATACTGTGATGCTTGTTGCGTGTTTATAGCTTCATTTGTTCTTTTAAAAATTTCAAAGGTTCCCTATTTTTTAATTTTTTTGCATCATTATCCAGATTTATTCCATTTCCTTAGGTCTTAAATGTCTTGTAGAAGCTGTTGAAAACTTGTCCTGTATTATGCAAATTACTGTGATTCCCGTTTTGGAAATCCCAATAAGTAAAAAAATTCCTGGATCCAGACGGTGATCCAGATCACCACCAAAATCTAATCATCTGTAGGATACCCCATTTCTGACAATCTGTGAAAATTTCATGAAAATCCGTCCATAACTTAACATAACATAGACAGACAAACCAACACCGATGAAAACATAACCTCCTTGGCGGAGGTAAATATTCCAACAAGCATTATTCATCACATGCTTTAATACTTGATCAAATCAAAATCAGTTAATTTTATCTATTCCATAACAGAAATAAAATTCCAACATACCATTACTTTTTATAATTTCAGCATTCATTTCAGATCACCAGTTTCAATCTCCATTGAGACTTGAGCAGTTCATTTTACACAATCACTGATGTAGCCAAGTCTTAGAAATATTCAAAAGTTATGAGTCAATGTCCACTGTGCACTGTCAAACTGTTTGGAATCATAAAAGGGGATGGTTAACTTTTATTACCGTTTCCTCCCCCGCGCAGCCCAGCTCATACAGCTGTTGTACGCCGCCAGTAACAGAGAGTTAATGGCTCTCCACCTGGCCATACGCCACTTCCAGTCCTGCCTGAAAGGGCGCATCTTCACTGCGTTCGTGGACCACAAGCCGCTAACGTACTTAACGTACTTTATCTTCCTGGAAGATAAAATAAAGCGGAATTCGGCGAATTAGCAGAAAATCACATCCCTGAGAACACGCCGCCATGAATTTTTGAAAACGCATACAACGAGCCATTTGATTGGTCCAATCGTTTGCAACTATCCAATCGCAGGGCTGTTTACAATACAGCAGTAGCTTGAACACAACACATCTGGGTTATCACAGGAGACGACTTCCGGGGAAGCGCCGAGCGCTTATGTAATCGTGTTGATTTTCGCTAAAATCGGTAACAATAAGGTACCTTACCCCCCCTAAAATTTTCTCAATGGATTTAGACGATTCACAGAAATGATCAATTTGAAAATAAATCGGCGGAAATCCGCGGATCGGCGGAAAATTGCCATCCCTGTGCCATGGTGAATGCCTACTCTGTGCCGCACGTCTGGCTACCAGGTTTTCAGAGCACATTCAGAGTTACCAGTCACTGACACGACAGACCGTTTCTGCATCTGTAGCCCATGTTCTTTTCTCTTGAAAGATTCCACCAGCTTTCCCACAAGTGTTGGATGCTTCGAAGTGGCGCTTTCATTTTGGAGGCTTCAGGGCTTCTTTGATAGCGTTAGCCCGCACTCCACACACCACGCTCTTGGCTCTGTCTCATTTCCTCCATTCACAAAGCCGTACCTAATTAAGTCAGGATTGTACTTGTGCAAAATGTTACTCTTTTGGGCAGGTTTACCATCATCTTCGCCGTCATTTTTTTCTTTTTTAAAAACTTTTCCATAACTTTCTCTTGGGGTTCGCGGCTGGCTGAGTGTCTTCTTCTGTTTACATTGGAGCTTGTAAACAACTGACTTACGCATTACTGCCACCAATTGGTGGGAAGCTGTATTGCACCAGGGACGTCAGTATAAACAGTAATATCTGGTGTCTTCAATTGCTGTCCAGCGGCCCTCGTGCCCCACACATGTTAAACTGAAAGCTTTTTGCGGCCCTCTAGGTGGCGCTCGTGGCCCACACTTGGGCTGCGGCCCTATGGTTAAGAATCACTGCTATAGAGGACCCTCAAAATGGCTTTATGGCTAAGAGATTTATAATAGACAATATTAGGTTGGCACTGGATTTACTCGATCATTCAGATTTGATACAAGATGATGGGTTTATCCTCTTTCTAAGACTTCCATAAAGCATTTGATTCTGTGGAGCATGAATTCATGTTTGCAGCTCTTGATTTGTTTGGCTTTGGGGAACGTTTCATAAATTCTTTACGTACCCTCTATGCTTCGGGGAATAGTTCAATTAAGCTGCCTCAGGGTACAACCAAAAGATTTAATTTGGAGAGAGGAATACATCAGGGATGTCAAGTATCCCCTTACTTGTTCTTAGTTCCAACGTAAATTTTAGCAAACTGTATTAAAAACAGTGACTTAGAAGGTATCACTTTTGCAGGAAGAGCAACCGCCCTTAGTCAGCTAGCAGATGACATCACTTTGTTTCTGAGAGGTAAGTCCCAAATTGCTGTTGCTATTGAAACACTAAATTCTTTTTCAAATGCTTCTGATCTTAAGTTAAACTTGCCCAAGTGTGATTTGTTTTCTATAAAACAATGTAGTGAAATAGAAATTGCAGGAATTCCTGTAAAGTCCAAAGTAAAATATTTAGGTGTTATTATTGTTAAAGGTCATAGCTTAAGAATTACAGAAAATTTTAACCCTTTAGTTTCAAATGTGAAGCAAAAATTCAATATATGGCTTCAAAGAGATCTTAGTGTAACTGGGCGCGTCCTTCTGTCCAAAGCAGAAGGCCTATCTAGGCTTGTGTCTGCCAGCTCTACACTAGATGCTCCTAAAGAGGTATGCAATACAGTTGATAAAGCCTTGTTTGACTTTATTTGGAAAAGAAAAGTCCATTTAATCCATAAAAATGTAATGATTAACAAGCTGAACTCTGGTGGCTTTAATGCCTTAGATTTCCATACGTTACATTCATCCTTCAAAATTAAATGGATCAAAAGGTATTTGTTAAATCAAAATTCCTTGTGAACATTCATACTGCATTGTGTCTTTAAACCTTTGGGAGGTCTAAATTTTCTTTTGAGGTGCAACTACAACATAGATAAAATACCTATTAAACTGTCAAACTTTCATAGGCAAATGCTACTTTGCTATTCCCTCAAGGAGCAAACTTCTAGTTTCTTCGGCACCCAGGACTGCTCCACCTGACGTTCTGCCACAACTTTTTATTGGTAACACAGAACCATTTCTTGATGTTAAAGCAAATAACAAATGTATAAAAGAATTGCTTCAGAGGGAAGTGGCATGTAAACCTGCATCTGTCTTTGTTTGGAGTAATGATTTTGGTTATGTAAATTGGAAAAATGTTTGGCCACTGCCAAGAAAATTTTTCATCACCAACAAAGTTAGAGAAGTTTCGATAAAAATTTTGCACAGGTGTTATCCGGTCAACAAGTTTCTGTCAAAGTTTCTTTTAAATGTGAAGTCTTCTTGTTCTTTCTGTCATCAAGCAGAGGAAACTATACATCTTTTTTGGGACTGCTCCTATAGCCAGATCTTTTGGAATGATGTTATTCCCAACCTGGTCTCAGTAAAAAACATATCTAATAAACGTTTCCCCACCCCTCTAAAAACGTACATTTCCACATTAAATCAAAAAATAAGGTGCCTCGGTGCATTTTCACAAGTTCACTCACTGCACAGTCCTCACTGTGCATGCGCAGAACAATGTATTATGTATTTATTCTTTGTTCATACTGTTCATATTGGAGCTCTTGTTTGTGTGGTACAGGATGGCAGCCCCGGTTTCCAGTTCCGCCGTCCCTGGCGGTATAAGAGGGGCTGCTGGTAGAGGGGCAGTCTCTTCCGCCTTTCCTCTGCCAAGCGGCTGCATGTACGGTCAGGTGTACAGAGTCCAGTTCATTTAATAAAGCAGCGTTCAGCTCAACTCCTGGCCTCATCCTTGTCTACGAGTTACAACATGGTGACGAGAGATAAACTCATGGAGGTGTGTGGAACACCAATTCGTCCATCGCTGGAGCTCCCAGGGGAGCTGCCTGTGCCATGGCCTCGTTGGTATGAGGCTTTCCAGACGTACATGGTAGTGCTGGACCTGGGAAGAATGGAGAAACTGTGAGCTCGTGCATTATTAGTACACAACATAGGAATGGAGGGAAAAAGAATTTTGGGCACACCTGGAGATGCGGACACGTGTGAAGAAGTGGTTGAGTTAATGGCCCGCCATTTCAGAGTGCCGGACAATGTCATCATTAGGCGGATTAAGTGCAGACAGCGCCGCCAACAGGTAGGCGAACCGATCCAGCGGTTCATGTCGGACTTAAGGCAGTTGGCCGTTGAGTGCCGGTTTGGGCCGTTAGAAGAAGAAATGGTGCGCGACCAGTTGGCGACACACCAACTGTGCCGCAGTCCGCTCCAAGCTGCTCACGTTCCCGGGGAAGTTGACGCTGATGAGGGCTGCAAAGTTAGCGCTACAGCTAGAAGCAGCAGATACGCTAACTCGGGAGCTAAGCGAGCACCTTTTGCTGGGGGAGTTCAAGATCCCCCATGGCCGTACAGGTAGTGGACTCGGACAGCCATGGGAGCGTCATGGACGACGTGGAAGAGGCCAACGCTGTATGGATGAGGTCTGCCCCAGGGAAGACCAGGTGTATGGGTTGTGGGTCCATGAAGCACCGCCACAAGGCCAGAGAGTGTGTGGCAAGATGGAAGCGCTGCAGAAATTGTGGCTATTCCGACCATTTCGCGAGGATGTGCCAGTCAGCTGGACAAGACTTCAACTTCTCCCACTCCAGCGGTGGTACACACGGTGTTCCTGAGTGCCAATGGGCGCACTTGCTGCACGGTAATTCTGGATGGAGTTCCAGTACCGATGTTGGTCGACACGGGAGTGGAGAGTTCTGTGCTAAATTGGGCTACAGTCAGACAGTGTTTTCCCCACTACAGGATTGGAAGTTTCTCAGTGCCGCTTTGCGGCTATGGAGGAGGACGGTTGGCCACGGTGGGTACCATCACGTTGATGGCTCGGTACAAGTCGGTGATCAGATGGCCGCTGTGGAGTTCATTGTGATGGCCTAAGGCTCTAACATCATGGGTTGCAACTTATTTTATGGCCTTGGATTGTCCATCAAGAGCGGTGCTGGGGAAGAGTGGTCAGGTGGCTGACTGTTGGACTGACCGGTTCTGAGGGTCTGGGACGATGCAGTGTGGGATGAACTGTTGCTGGGCACTGGAAAGTGGACAGGCTACTTTGTGCTCAGGATCGCCGCAAGAGGACCCCGGTGCCAGTGTCCGAGCTGCCCTGGATGTGGGCGCCGGGTTGCATGGGGGGGGGACCTGCGGTGACGAGCGGGGCCCAAATGATGGTTTCAGATGCTCCCAGAGTATGGCCGTGGAGGACTGGTGAACATGGGACCACAGGGACGGGGTCAGCAGCGGATCTACAAGCAGTCGGGGCAGGACCGAGCGGCACTGGAAGAGTGAGTGCCAGGCGGAAACACAGCAGGTCGTACAGGGCCCCACTTGGAGTTGCAGACTGGGTTCGGGCTCAGGTGGAGGCAAGGTCCAGGTGGGTGAGACAGAGGAATAACATGAAGCGGTACCAGGGTCGGCTGCAGGTGATGGGTGAGCAGCACGACCGATACCTGCTGCTGTCGGATGGCTTGTGGCACCATCCCAGTGAGTTATGGTGTGCTCCGAAGAAGACAGGTGGGTACGACTCCAGACGGTTGGAGTGCTTGGAGCTGTGGAGGAGAAGAAGCTCCGAGGAGGAAGCGACCAGCTGTGGTCCGGGAAGCGGACTGCTGCCAGGGGTGGACTGATGGTGAAGGTCTGGGAGGGGGGGGGCACAGGTCATCGTCACCGAGTCATGGGAGTGTTATAATTGTTCATTTGTTCTGTGTTAATAGTTTGGGGATTATTTTAGTATTGTATTTTAATTAGGAAACACGGCAGTAGTTTTTTTTCTTTACTGAACTGTTATTTAGCATAGGCGGCAGACTAATCCACCTTGCCGTGTGGGGGATAGAATGGTAGTTTTCCCGCCCCCCCTAATTTTAGCTTTTTTTTTGGTATGAATGTCATAGGCCCCTTTTTGGTGATTTTAGTTTGTTTATGTTTAGCGGATGATTCGGGTTCCAAATTGGGGTGGGTTGATTGTGTGTGTGTTTTGGTCCGGCTTGGTCCTGGCTGCTCTATGGGTACGTGCCACATTGTATGTATGTTAGTATGTATTTCTGTGTGCTTTGCCGTACCCATAGCCACTGCCTTCTGGCCGGCAACGGGGAGGCAGCCTCTTGCTCTCACGCTGGAGTGAGCGCTGTCTAACTGTCTGCCGGTCGGCCCACGCCCCCCTCTCTATTGCTACCAGCTGTTCCCACTCCTGTATGCCATCTTCCCGCTCCTCGCCCAGGTGTAACCAATTTGTGAAACCAGCAATGCATGTTCTTAAGGAGCCTGTCTCCAGTCATGCATTGCTGGGTCATTGAACTTCATTGACGGTAATCGCATGGAGTCATGTCAACTAAGGACGGTTTCCCTCGGGGCTAATTTGGACCACTGGACTGCACCAGCGCTGTGAGTAACTACTGCGTGTGTCTTTCCCCGGTGTCTCTCCCCGTAGACTGTAGAGCGTCCAGAAGGACTACCTAGCCTCTGAGGAAACATAAACTGTAACTGTTTGTGAGCTTGTGATATTAATAAATGTCTGTGGTGTTAACTTGCGCATAAATCCTCATCCTTTCTCCCTTCGCCGTGCGCATTGGAGAAGCACATGGGAGGGTTCATTACACTTTATATTCTCCTTGCAAAGTTTGATTTACATACCAGCAAATTTTCAAGGAAAAAAAAAACAAATGTGTCAGTCTTTTTATGCTATGTCAAGCTATACCTGGACTTTTGCACACATCAGACAGCTGTGAAGACAAGAACATTCTATGATACTGCCCCCGGGCTTGAGCTCTAACTTGTTCATTTGTATATGTAACTTCTACATGCATGTTAATAAAGTTTAAATAAAAAAATCTCTTTATCTTCCCAATAAAGAAAAATTAAATTTAAATAAGTACTGAGAATGCACTTTAACAGTATGCTTGTTTTGTCTGAACCACAAATTTATAATTTAAGAATCTGTTTTATGTACCATATTTTTTGGACTATAAGGCACACTTAAAATCCTTTAATTTTCTCAAAAATCGACAGTGCGCTTTATAATCTGGTGCGCCTTATGTATTAATTCTGGTTGTGCTTACTGACCTCGAACCGATTTTATGTGGTACACGGCGCTCAAAAATCTGTCAAAAATGTTTTAGTACGACTTTGGTAAGCTACGAAGCCGAACTGCTTGATGGATTGTCGGAGCATTACGGTAGTCAGGAGCCTTGCGGAGTAACATGTGCTTCAACATAATGGCCGGATGGCTTTTTCCACAAATCTCCATCCCTATTGATCTGCCACTTCATGCGCGCCCATCTCACTGATACTGTCAAAACCCAAGTGAAGCAAACTAATTCGGAGCTTGCCATCATTCCGGGTGGATTAAACAAAGAACTCCAACCGCTATATTGGTGTCAACAGGTCGTTCAAAGTTAAATTGCTAGCGAGTTACGCCACTATCTGCCAATGGATCGTGGATTGAAACTGCTCCTGTTTAGCTGTAATTAATATTCAAAAATGAAATTTTCGGGACAAAAGAATTCAAGCGTCCCGGCATTTGTTTGCATTGTTTACTTCTCCAGGCTGCCGCCGGAGAGCGAGCCGTATCGAGTACCGAGCGAGTATCCTGACCACTATGGCGATGTAAAGAGCCACGGACCAAAAAACGTACATTTGCTCGTGGAACAGGTCATTCACACTCACAGACAATCGCGCTATATGTGTCTATAATGACTATAGATAGGATTTTCTTTCCATGACGGCAAAAAAAATTTTTTTCCCGGCTCCGACTACCTCGCTTTAATGTGCCTTATAATCCGGTGCGCCTTCTGTATGAAAATAGACCATCAAATAGACCGTTCATTGATAGTGCGCCTTATAATCCAGTGCGCCTTATAGTCCCAAAAATACGGTAAAAGAAGAAATAAAAGAGAAAAAAATGAGCAAAAACAGACTTTAACACACTATTGTTTTCTTTCTACCAAGTGATTTAGAATTCAAGGGATAGTGTGTTTCCCTAAGGAGTAAAATAAAACTGAAAAAAATACCAAAAACAGAATTTAGGATTGTCTTTTTTTTTTTTAAACCCAAGAACAATTTAAATTGTGAGATTACTGTATCCTGGTGGCTGCATCTGTTTTTGAAGATGCAGCCATTAACCTAAATGAACTCACTGACACTGTGACATCATACATCAGTTTTTGTGAGGACATGTGTGTGCAGACCAAGACCTTCTGCACATACAACAACAATAAACCCTGGTTCACTCCTAAACTGAAGCAGCTACGTCAGACCAAGGAGGAGGCCTACAGGACTGGTGACTGGACTCTGTACAAGCGGGCCAGAAACATGCTGACGAAGGAGACCAGGCTTGCTAAGAGGAGCTACAGTGAGAAGTTACAACAAAACTTCTCAGCCAACAACTCTTCTTCTGTTTGGAGAGGCCTGCAGAATATCACCAACTACAGGAGACCATCCCCCCACCCTGTGGAAAACCTCCAGCTGGCTAATGACCTAAACAGCTTTTACTGTAAGTTTGAAAAGAACCTACAGTTCTCACCTCCCACCCACACAAAAGGATTATCTGCAGCCCCAGGAACTCCATCCCTCCTCCACTCTGACCTCCCACCAGCACTAACGATCTGTGAAGAGGAGGTGCGCTGGGTCTTTCAGAGACAAAAGATCAAGAAGGCTGCAGGACCTGATGGTGTGTCTCCGTCCTTCCTGAGAGTCTGCTCCAACAAATTGGCCCCCATCTTCACCCGGATCTTTAATAGATCACTGGAGCTGTGGGAAGTGCCTTCCTGCTTCAAACGCTCCATCATCATTCCAGTTCCCAAGAAACCCTCTGTTACAGGATTAAACGACTACAGACCTGTTGCCTTGACCTCTGTGGTTATGAAATCCTTGGAGAGATTGGTGCTGAACCACCTGAAGGTCGTCACAGGCCCCCTGATGGACCCACTGCAGTTTGCCTACCGGTCAAACAGGTCAGTGGATGATGCAGTGAATATGGGACTACACTACATCCTGCAACACCTCGACTCCCCAGGGACGTACGCCAGGATCCTGTTTGTCGATTTCAGCTCAGCGTTCAACACCATCATCCCAGGCATTCTTCATCAGAAACTCCTCCACCTCAAGGTTTCCCCCTCCACCTGCCAGTGGATCTCCAGCTTTCTGACTGACAGGTGGCAACAGGTGAAGCTAGGGAGATTTACATCCAGCTCCCGAAAAATTAGTACTGGCGCCCCCCAAGGATGTGTCCTTTCCCCACTGCTCTTCTCCATCTACTCCAACGACTGCACCTCAGAGGACCCTTCGGTGAAGCTCCTGAAGTTTGCGGACGACACCACAGTCATCGGTTTGATCTGGGATGGTGATAAATCTGCATACAGGCGGGAGGTGGAGCAGCTGATCCTCTGGTGCGGCTAGAACCATCTTGAACTTAACCCAGCCAAAACGGTGGAGATGACTGTGGATTTCAGGCGACACCCTCCTTCATTTCCCCCACTCACCATCCTCAACAGCACAGTGTCCACTGTGGACTCCTTCAAGTTTCTGGGTACCACAATCTCCTGGAACCTGAAGTGGTCCTCCCATATAGACACTGTCCAGAAAAAGGCCCAGCAGAGGTTGTTTTTTCTGCGTCAGCTCAAGAAGTTTGATTTGCCTCAGGAGCTGCTGGTTGTCTTCTACACCACCATCATCCAATCTGTCCTCTGCTTTTCCATCACTGTCTGGTTTGGATCTGCCACTAAACAGGACAAGACCAGACTGCAGCGGATCATTACGTCTGCAGAGAGGATCATTGGTACCGACCTACCCTCCATTGAGAACTTATATTGGTCCATAACCAGGAAACGGGCGGGAAACATCTGTGCTGACCCGTCACACCCCGGCCACAAACTGTTTGAACTTCTATCTTCTGGTTGTCGTTACAGATCACTGAAGGTCAAAACCACCCGTCACAGGAACAGTTTCTTTCCTCAAGCCATCACTCTGATGAACTCCTAACATTCACCTAGTCCTACCTGTTGCTGTACTCATGACTTTTCATCCATTCTTACATTGCACATAACTCTCACACTGCTTTTTACTTCTTTCACACTATATCACTGAATCTGAGTTCACATTGAAATACTGTGTGACTGTATATTTTTTCATATATTTCTGCAAAGTGTGGATAGTCTGAGTAAATAACTGCATATATTCCTGTATATATTTGCATCCTTTTTATAGAAACGTGGACAGACTGTAATTTACTGTACATACTCTGTTGTCATTGAATCCTTATTTAAATCTTATTTAAATCCTCCACCTGAACAACGAGAGCAAGTTTTTAGCCAAAGTCAAATTCCTTGTATGTGTTGTGCATACTTGGCCAATAAAGCTGATTCTGATTCTGATTCTGATCCTTCTGCAGGGCAGAGAAAAGCCACTTTTTATACTCAGTCAAGATAAGAAAATATTAACAGAATTATTAAAACAAGATACTGTGGGCACCCAGCACACGTGTGGGCACCCAGCACAATGCAGACTGATAATATTCACGCTCAGCAGGGATTTGCATACGACCAAAAGAACCACAGGAGACAGTCAGACGGGACTGAATGCATGCATCTTTTGTGCCAAACAATGTCATGCTAATCATGTGTATTGACCGATGTGTATTGGATGACAATTGATATGCTAATGTGCCATGCATTCTCTGTCTGTATCACTGTATAAAAGAGCTAACTTTACATGCCTCAGGGGAGCGCACACCCATCACACAGTGCTGCAGTGTGTCTCACGATGATGGAGGAATAAAACTCTTAAACCTTCAGCTTGTGTCTCGCCTGCACTGATTTTATACCTCCACAATACTGTTGTCCTTGTTCTGCTGTATGTGTGTGGCCGCTTGATTCGAATGAGGCTGAGAAGGTCTTGTCCCTCCGTAGAGAAGGATCACTGCTGACTGTGACGGCCAATCCGGTGAACAAAGCTTCTTGGGGGGGAGGCAAGGCGGGGGCTCAGCGAAGGTGCAAAGCTCCTTCAGGTGTCGGGTGGTCTGCTGGTGTGTGGCATCTTGAAGAAGGCGCAAACTCACATAGTCACAGCATCAATCAGTCAGCGGCGGGTTTGGTGGAGTCACGGCGCCACAGTTTCCACGGCTGTACCAGAAGCTGGCTCGGCTTCTCATGTGCATAATCCTCAGTTACAGACGTGGACAAAATTGTTGGTACCCCTCTGTTAATGAAAGAAAAACCCACAATGGTCACAGAAATAACTTGAATCTGACAAAAGTGGTAATAAATAAAAATTCTATGAAAATTAACCAATGAAAATCAGACAATGCTTTTGAATTGTGGTTCAACAAAATTATTTTAAAAAACAAACTCATGAAACAGGCCTGGACAAAATATTAACTTAATATTTTGTTGCACAACCTTTTGAGGCAATCACTGCAATCAAACGATTTCTGTAACTGTCAATGAGACTTCTGCACCTCTCAGCAGGTATTTTGGCCCACTCCTCATGAGCAAACTGCTCCAGTTGTCTCAGGTTTGAAGGGTGCCTTCTCCAGACGGCATGTTTCAGCTCCTTCCACAGATATTCAATAGGATTTAGATCAGGGCTCTTAGAAGGCCACTTTAGAATAGTCCAGTGTTTCGCTCTTAGGCATTCTTGGGTGTTTTTAGCTGTGTGTTTTGGGTCATTATCCTGTTGCAAGACCCATGACCTGCGACTGAGACCAAGCTGTCTGACACTGGGCAGCACATTTTTCTCTAGAATACCTTGATAGTCTTGAGATTTCATTGTACCCTGCACAGATTCAAGACACCCTGTGCCAGATGCAGCAAAGCAGCCCCAGAACATAACAGAACCTCCTCCATGTTTCACAGTAGGGACAGTGTTCTTTTCTTGGTATGCTTCATTTTTGCGTCTGTGAACATAGAGCTGATGTGCCTTGCCAAAAAGATGCAGTTTTGTCTCGTCTGTCCATAGGACATTCTCCCAAAAGCTTTGTGGCTTGTCAACATGCAGTTTGGCAAATTCCAGTCTGGCTTTTTTATGATTTGTTTTCAACAGTGGTGTCCTCCAACCGATGGTGCGATCTGACACTGATGTACCTTGACCTTGGAGTTCACCATAAATGTGTTTAGAGGTTGTTCTGGGCTCTTTTGTTACCATTCATATTATCTGTCTCCTCCTGCGGCCACGTCCAGGGAGGTTGGCTACAGTCCCGTGGATCTTAAATTTCTGAATAATATGTGCACTGTAGTCACAGGAACATCAAGCTGCTTGGAGATGGTCTTATAGCCTTTACCGTTAACATACTTGTCTATAATTTTCTTTCTAATCACCTGAGACAACTCTCAGCTTTGCTTCCTCTGGTCCATGTTTAGTGTGGTACACACCATGTCAACAAACAGCACAGTGACTACTTGTCACCCTTTAAATAGGCCAACTGACTGATTATAAGTTTGTAGACACCTGTGACGTTAATTAGAGGACACATCTTGGTTGAACATGTCCCGATGGTCACATTATTTTCAATCTTTTCTAGGGGTACCATCATTTTTGTCCAGGCCTGTTTCATTAGTTTGTTTTTTAAAATAATTCTGTTGAACCACAATTCAAAAGCACTGTCTGATTTTCATTGGTTAATTTGCATAGAATTCTTATTTATTACCACATTTGTCAGATTCAAGTTATTTCTGTGACCATTGTGGGGGGTACCAACAATTTTGTCCACGCCTGTATCACCGTCTCTCGTAAAAACGGCAAACAATCATTCACTGCTTCTAAATAGTCCGCTGCAGTAGTTTCATGCTAAGTTCATTAACCAGGCCAAAGCCTGCACAACGAGCTGTTAGCATTAGCATCATGCTGTTTTTCAGCGGCAGGAACTGGAAGACTAGTCAGGATAGAGGGAAAGATGAATGCAGCAATGTATAGAGATATTCTGGATGAAAACCTGCTCCAGAGCGCTCTTGACCTCAGACTGGGGTGACGGTTCACCTTTCAGTAGGACAACGACCCCAAGCACACAACCAAGATATCAAAGGAGTGGCTTCAGGACAACTCTGTGAATGTCCTTGAGTGGCCCAGCCAGAGCCCAGACTTGAATCCAACTGAACATTTCTGGACAGATCTGAAAATGGCTGTGCACTGACGCTTCCCATCCAACCTGATGGAGCTTGAGAGGTGCTGCAAAGAGGAATGGGCAAAACTGCTGAAAGATAGGTGTGCCAAGCTTGTGACATCATATTAAAAAAAAACAAACTTAAGGCTGTAATTGCTGCCAAATGTGCATCAACAAAGTATTGAGCAAAGGCTGTGAATACTTACTGTATGTACATGTGATTTCTTAGTTTTTTATTACCTCCGCCAAGGAGGTTATGTTTTCATCAGCGTTGGTCTGTCTGTCTGTCTGTCTGTTTGTTTGTTAGCAATATAACTCAAAAAGTTACGGACGGATTTTCATGAAATTTTCACAGATTGTCAGAAATGGGGTATCGTACAGATGATTAGATTTTGGTGGTGATCCGGATCACCGTCCACAAGAAAACCGTCATTACGCAAAATGCCATTTTCGTGAATAACTACTGAACCACTAATCCTATCATTGTCAATCCAGTTCCTAGTCATATGTTTTCATGGCCAAGGAATCTGAAAACGTACACACAAACACTGTATGGGGGGAACTGTGGCGCTAAACCGCCATTACGGAAAATGCCATTTTCGTCAATAACTACTGAACCACTAATCCTATCATTGTGAATCCAATTGCTAGTCATATGTTTTCATGCTCAAGGAATCTGAAAACGTACACACAAACACTGTATGGGGGGAACTGTGGCGCTAAACCGCCATTACGGAAAATGCCATTTTCGTCAATAACTACTGAACCACTAATCCTATCATTGTCAATCCAATTGCTAGTCATATGTTTTCATGGTCAAGGAATCTGAAAACGTACACACAAACACTGTATGGGGGGAACTGTGGCGCTTGGCGGAGGTCTGTGCTCTCCGAGTGCTTTTCTAGTTTTTAATAAATTTGCAAACATCTCAAAAAAACTTTTTTCACATTGTCATTATGGGGTGTTGTGTGTAGAATTTTGAAGGGAAAAAATGAATTTAATCCATTTTTGAATAAGGCTGTAAACATTAAAAATGTGGAAAAAGTGAAGCGCTGTGAATACTTTCCGGATGCACTATACAGGTATATCTCAAAAAACAAGAATATCATGAAAAAGTTCAATATTTTTTGTCACTCATTTCAGAAAGTGAAACCCATATATTATATAGATTCATTACACAGAGAGTGATATATTTCAAGTGTTTATTTATTTAAATTTTGATGATTATGGCTTACAGCCCACGAAAACCCCAAGTTCAGTTTCTCAAAAAGTTAGAATATTACATAAAATTAATTAAAAAAATAGTTTTTTTTTCCACAATATTTTTTATTGAACCTTTTTTTTTGCAAACATGGCACAAACAGTCAGACACTAACACTAAAGTAATTTAAAAAATTAAAAAAAACACTAACAACAACAACAACAACAAAAATGTACTAAAAACAACAACAACCATTAACAAAAGCAAGTCAACAACAATGCTCCTCTGTTTAGTCTAGGTAATCTATTACATAAGAATACATAATATACATTCACCAGTTTGGAATTTGCAAGGTCCAGACATATCATTCACCTTCTTCTTCAGAAGTTATGTTTAATTTCTTTACATAATCAATGAAAGGTCTCCATATATTCTCAAACACACTTTCCTTTAATTTCAGTATATATGTTATTCTTTCTAGTGGAAGGTTTGTTAACATCTCTCTTAACCACTGAGTCACATCTGGTCTATGAGTCTTTTTCCACAGTAGTGCAATATATTTTTTTGGCATTAAGCAAACCGAGGTCTATGAATACTCTTTCACTCTTATTAAAGTTATGTTTTTCTGGATACAGACCCAACAAAAAGAGTTTAGGGTTCAATGTGAATTGTTTTGAAATTATTTTTTCAATTGTTACCCTCATCTCTTCCCAAAACATTCTGATTTTTCTACATTCCCATAAACAGTGAAATAGGGTTCCTTTACTTTCCATACATTTTGTGCATGTATCTGGTATGGTTTTGTTATATCTATTTAACTCCACTGGTGTAACATACATCCGCATTAACCATTTAAAATGTATCAGTTTAAGACGTACATTTATTGATTTGGTTTGAGCTTCTGCACAAGCCATTTCCCATTGTTCCTCTGAAATTTCAATTTGCAGGTCCTCTTTCCAATAATTCAGTCTTTTCTGTGAGTTTTCACTTGAGAATTGTGTCAGTGAGTTATAAAATTCTGAAATAATACCCATTCTCTTACTATCTTTCGTCAAAATGTTTTCCAAGGATGAATAAGTAGGTCGGGTGAGAGCATTATTTTGATTTGATCAAATAAAATTTATAAGCTGAATATATTTAAAAAAAATGTGTTCTATTAAGACTGAATTTAATCCTCAGTTCTTCAAAAGACATTATGTTATCTGAGCATGACAAATATAAGTCTTGAATCTTTTGAATCCCTTTTAAATTCCATACTTTAAATACAGCATCCGCTCTCCCTGGTGTAAAATACTGATTACCCCATATTGGGCTAAATTGTGACAGTAAGTGTGGTTCTTTTAAATATTTTTTGGTTTCACACCATATTTTGATCATGTGCTTTACAATTGGATTTTTAACTTGTTTCTGTAATTTTTTAGCCGAGTCTGAGTATATGAATAAGGGAAGAGGTAAAGGTAAATTGTATGATTCCATTTCAGTCCAGTGAGGGAGATCATTTGATGAAAAATAATATGTCATAGACCTCAGTTGTGCTGACCAGTAATACAACATAAAGTTTGGACAATTCAGACCTCCACGATCAAATGGTAAATATAGTAAGGACAAATGTAATCTAGCCTTCCTATTGTTCCATATAAATTCCACTAACTTTTTTTTAATTCTTGAGAATAGATCTGAAGGTGGTGGTAAAGGAATGTTTTGAAATAAAGTATTTTTGGTAAGATATTACTTTTAAGTATATTAATTCTCCCGATCATCGACATTGGTAGCGGCATCCATCTCTGAAGTAACTCATTAATATCTGTCATTAAGGCTTCATAGTTGGCACTGGCGACTGATTCTAGCTTAGGCAAAATTTGAATTCCTAAATATTTAAACTGATTTACAACACTGAATTGATTTACCTCAGGAGCTGGGTGATTTCTCTGGGTCTCATTTAGCATTAATATTGAAGATTTTGCTTTATTTATTTTATATCCTGATATTTCCCCAAAGTTCTTTATTAAATTTAACAAGGTTGGAATTGATTTTTTAAAATTCAACATAAACAAAATTATGTCATCGGCATACAGGGAGATTTTATGTTCTGTTGGTCCTACTTTAATTCCATATATTTGTGGATGTAAACGTACTGCCATCGCTAAAGGTTCAATTGCCATAGTAAACAGTAAAGGTGAAAGTGGACAGCCTTGTCGACATCCTCTATTGATTTTTATTGATTTTGAGATATTGCTGTTTGTTAGGATTTCTGCTGTAGCATTATTATATATTATCTGGACCCATTTTATGAAATTATTTCCAAGTCCAAACCTTTGTAGGACTTCAAAAAGATAGGGCCATTCGACCCTATCAAAAGCCTTTTCGGCGTCCAATGATAGGAGAGCTGTATCCGGTGCTTCTTTATTGGAATAAATAATATTAAATAGTCTTCTTACATTATGGAAGCCTTGTCTTCCCATTATAAAGCCATTCTGATCTCGGTTAATAATATTTGGTAATATTTCTTGTAGTCGTTTTGCTAAAATTTTACAGATTATTTTAAGATCAACATTTAATAGGCTTATTGGTCTCATGTTTTCACATTTATTAGGGGGTTTACCCGGCTTTGGCAACAGTATAATTAAGGCATTATTCATGTATGGTGGTAAATTACCATTTTGAAATGCTTCTAAAACCATTTCCAACAGCGGTTTTATTAATTTATTCTTAAATTTTTTATAGAGGTCGACTGGAAGACCATCTGGTCCTGCTCTTTTTCCTGATTTCATATTATCAATGGCTTGCCCAACTTCTTGACTAATTTTAGACTCCAGTATCTCCCTGTTTTCATTTGGAATACATGGTATAGATAATCCACCCTAAAACCCATTTAGTTTTGTTAAGTCAGTTTCACTTTTTGTATCATATAGTTTTTCATAATAATCTCTGAAGGCACTATTAATTTCTAAATGATCTATAACTACCTGTCTGTTACTTATAATACTGGTAATTGGTGTTTTAAATTCTAATTGTTTAATCTGCCATGCCAATAATTTTCCTGATTTTTCACCTTGTTCATAAAAAGTTTGCTTCAATCGTAGAAGACTCGAAGCAGCTCTATTCGCTGATTTTTTTTGTCATATTCAGCTCTCAGAATCAGTAATTCATTCTCTAACTGTGGGTTACTTCCTGCATACACTTTTTCTTGAAGAATTTTTATTTTACGTTCCAATTGGACTCTCTCCTCTCGGGTCTTCTTAGATTTTGAACCTGTATAACTAATAATATGCCCCCTAATAAAAGCTTTGAAAGCCTCCCACTTTATACATGTCGTTGTTTGTGTAGTATTAATATCAAAGAACTCATCTATCTGTTTTTCTATGGACTTAACAAATTCCTCATCCTGAAGCCATTTATGCTGAAAATGCCACCTACCTGGATCCTTTGTCAGTTTCTTATCTACATATATTAGACAGCAGGGTGCATGATCAGAGATCACAATGTTATCATAGAAACAGTTTTGAATCTTGGACCTTAATTCTGTAAAGATCAAAAAGTAGTCTATATGTGAGAATGTCTTATAGGTATTAGAATAACAAGAATAGGCTTTGACTTGTGGTTTCATTTCTCTCCATATATCTAGCAATCTCAATTCTTTCATAAAATGATTAATGGTCATCCTACATCCATTGTGCATACAGTGCAGTCCTGTTGATCTATCTATACTGGGATTCAATGTACAATTAAAATCCCCTGCTATTATATGTTGCCCTGTAAGTGATGATAAAGTAAGGAATAAATTAACAAAGAAGTTCTGATCATCAATATTGGGGCCGTATAAGTTCACCAGATTTATATTTTCTAATAACAAAGATCCTTGGATGATTAGATATCTTCCAAATTTGTCTCCAATTACATTTTTCACTTGAAATGGGACTGTTTTGTGTATGAGAGTCATAACTCCCCTAGCTCGGGATGAAAATGATGAGGTGAACACATTACCTTGCCATCTTCTAATTCTTTTTACATCCTCCTCTATTAGATGAGTTTCTTGTAAAAATACAATTTTTGAATCTATGTCTTTTATTCATAACTTGTTTAAGCTTTTTAAGATTTTGTAGACCTCTGCAATTCCATGAAGTTAAATTAAGATTAACGCTTTGATCTATGATCAGTAAAGAGTTTGAGATTACCTTGCAATATGAACATACTCTTACAGAGAAGCAAAAACATGGATGATGGAACATTCATCCTACAAACTAAACAAAAACAAATTCCCTTTCCCCACATTCGTGGTGATCCCCCCAAAATCAAAAAAATTCCGTCTCCCGTTATAGCTAGTGACTGTTCCACACCTGCGAGGATCAGTCAAACCACTCTCTCTTTCTCCTCTCAATCACCCTGACACTACTACTATTCTTATAACATTAACTCTCTTCTGTAGTTTTTTCAGCATAACTTCAAAGTTTTATAGCAACGTTGTACATCATAGCTTTTTTTTTTAAAAATACAGTCTGTATTTTGTAGACTTGTTATATGTTTCAGATCAATCAGATGTCTGTACATACGCTTAAATGTTCTACCTTTGTCATGTTCATGCTTAGCTCCCACCAGTTTCCTTTTGGATCTGCTTGATGAGCTCCTGCGCCTCTTGAGGGGTCTTGAAGGTGTGGGTTCTCCCCTTTTATGTGACCAACAGTCTTGCCGGATGAATTACTCCGTGACAAATCCCTAGGTTGCGCAGCTCTTTGTGGGCGGGGTCAAACTGCCTCCTTAATTGTTGTATTCCTGTGGCGAAGTCTGGGTAGAACCGCACCTGTTGATCTTGGTATTTAATTTCCCCTTTAGCTCGCGCAGCATTGGTGACTGTCATCTTGTCTCTGTAGTTGAGGAACTTCATAATCAGTGTCCTTGGTGGTGTCTTATTATCTCTCGGTGGGCCGATTCGGTGAGCTCTCTCTAAAACGACTGATGACTGCAGATCCGCGTTGTTCAGTGCTTCTGGAATCCACTTTTCCAAAAAGGAACACGGGTCCCGTCCCTCCGCTCCCTCCGGGAGGCCCACAAGCCTCAAATTATTCCGTTGCAAGCGGGATTCCAAGTCTACGACATTATCTTCCAGACGTTTCCATTTTAATTCCAGTGATTGCAGTTTATTTTGCAGGCTGGTGACGTCATCCTCAGCGCTTGATATCTGGAGCTCCGCCTGCGACATTCGCTCCATGCAGTCGTTTATTTCTTTCCTCATTCCTTCTATCGCTGCTATAATCCCATCAAATTTAGACAAAAACTGTTCTCATGGAGGTGATAGCAGCGAGCACTACGCTTGTCCCCTCCCCAGCAGTTCCCGCTCTGCTGCTGGCTCCACCCTCCGCCATTGCCTCTGGAGTTTTCCCTGCCTCGCCTTGAGCGTGGAAGTCCATTAGCTTGGATTGTTTTGTTGAGTTGCCTTTTCCTCCACCTAATTTTCCAACCTTGGTCTTTACCATATTCACGCCAAAATGCTGGGATGGGTTTTTGTTCCAATTGAGAGAGTTTTAGTAAAATTTTTAGTTTTACAGGCAGAGCAGTGTGAAACACGTCTTCCTACGTGGCCGCCATAACTGGAAGTAAAAAAAAAAAAAGGTTTTTAATACAAATGTGGACCGACTGAAAAGTATGTCCATGTACACACTCAATACTTGGTCGGGGCTCCTTTTGGATTAATTACTGTATCAATGTGGCGTGGCATGGAGGTGATCAACTTGTGGTACTGCTGAGGTGTTATGAAGGTCCAGGTTGCTTTGATAGTGACCTTCAGCTCGTCTGCATTGTTGGGTCTGGTGTCTCTCATCTTCCTCTTGACAATACTCCATAGATTCTTTATGGGGTTTAGATCAGGAGAGTTTGCTGGCCAATCAAACACAGTGATGCCATGGTCATTAAACCAAGTTTTGATACTTTTGGCAGTGTGGGGGGGGCCAAGTCCTGTTGGAAAATGAAATCAGCTTCTCCATAAAGCTTGTCGACAGAGGGAAGTATGAAGTGCTCTAAAATTTTCTGGTAGACAACTTTGGTCTTGATAAAACACAGTGGACCAACACCAGCAGATGACATGATTCCTCAAATCATCACTGACTGTGGAAACGTCACACTAAACCTCAAGCAACTTAGATTCTGTGCCTCTCCACTCTTTCTCCAGACTCTGGGACTTTGATTTCTAAATGAAATGCAAAATTTACTTTAATCTGAACAGAGGTCATCTGCTGGTGTTGGTCCACTGTGTTTTATCAAGACCAAAGTCAGCGCAGTCGTTTGCAGCTGATTTCATTTTCCAGCAGGACTTGGCACCCCCCCCCCACACTGCCAAAAGTATCAAAACCTGGTTTAATGACCATGACATCACTGTGTTTGATTGGCCAGCAAACTCTCCTGACCTAAATCCCATAGAACATCTATGGAGGATTGTCAAGAGGAAGATGAGCGACACCAGACCCAACAATGCAGACGAACTGAAGGTCACTATCAAAGCAACCTGGGCCTCCATAACACCTCAGCAGTGCCACAGGCTGATCACCTCCATGACACGCCCCATTGATACAGTAGTTAATCCAAAAGGAGCCCCGACCAAGTACTGAGTGTGTACATGGACATACTTTTCAGTCGGCCAACATTTGTATTACAAAACTTTTATTAAAAATTAATTTTATGTAATATTCTAATTTTTTGAGAAACTGAATTTGGGGTTTTCATGGGCTGTCAGCCATAATCATCAAAATTAAAATAAATAAATACTTGAAATATATCACTCTCTGTGTAATGAATCTAAATAATATATGGGTTTCACTTTCTGAAATGAGTGACAAAAAATGTGCTTAATCTGCCCGCCCACATTAAGCCCTCCAACAATAGGCTGAATGTGGTTTATAGGGCTTCTGATTGGCTGATAAGATGATTGCATCTCCTCCATGTAAACTAATGATGCCTTAAATTGTAATGGGAACATACATGTTTAATATTTGAAACAACTGAAGATAAGCTTTTGATTTCTCTCTTTTCTTACAGATTCAATATTTTTTAATTTAAATAACCTGTTTTTTTTTTTTCACCCAGGTTACATAAAGCTGTACTGATGTATTAATTTATTCTAAAAAAAAGTATACCACATTGCCATTACTGAAAGTCTGTTCTTATCTTGTTTTAATCTATTTTTTAGATGGATAAAATGGAGAGACTGCTCCTTTCTCACCTCCGCCCCCTGGTGGAACCAGCGATGGATCCACTCCAGTTCGCATACCAACATGGCATTGGGGTGGAGGATGCGGTGATCTTCCTCCTTCACCGTTCTCTGTCCCACCTGGAGAAGCCCAGGAATGTGGTGAGGATCATGTTCTTTGACTTCTCCAGTGCTTTCAACACCATCCAACCGATGATCCTGAAGGACAAGCTGCTGCGCGCAGGAGTGGACCAGCACCTGTCATCATGGATCCTGGACTACCTCACGAACCGGCCTCAGTTTGTGAGAACCCGGGACTGCGTGTCCGACACGATCATCGGTAGCACGGGGGCCCCCCAGGGAACGGTGTTGGTTCCCTTCCTGTTCACTCTTTATACTGCGGACTTCTACTGCCATCTACAGAAGTTCTCTGATGACTCTGCGATCGTTGGCCTCATCTCCAATGGAGATGAAGCTGAGTACAGAGGGCTTATCCAGGACTTCGTGGACTGGTGCCATCGGAACTGCCTCCAGATCAACGCGAGGAAAACTAAGGAGCTGGTGGTGGACTGCCGCAGGCATGGACAACCCCTCACAGCACCAGTAAGGAACAGACATTGAGATGGTGACATCCTACAAGTACCTGGGTGTTCATCTGAACAATAAACTAGACTGGTCACACAATACTGATGCACTCTACAAGAAGGGACAGCGCAGGCTGTTCCTACTGAGGAGACTCAGGTCTTTTGGTGTGCAAGGGGCGCTGCTGAAGACATTCTATGACACGGTGGTGGCATCAGCCGTCACTTTTGGAGTGGTCTGCTGGGGCAGTGGCATTAAGCCACAGCCGATAGGAAGAGACTGAACAAACTGATCAAGAAAGCTAGCTCTGTCCTGGGGCAGCGCCTTGACCCGGTGGAGGAGATAGGAGAGAGAAGGACGGTGGCTAAACTGTCATCTCTGCTGGAGTCCGAGTTCCACCCTATGCAGGACATACTGAATGCACTGAGGAGCTCATTTAGCAGCAGACTCCATCATCCCAGGTGCACAACCGAGAGGTTTCGCAGGTCCTTCCTACCAACGGCTGTCAGACTGTACAACCTAAGCAGGTCTGCTCGCAGAGATAGCAAAAAGACATAACAACCTAATAGTTTTTGAATGCAAAAGATGCAATAGACTTACACAATGGTCCCCTCCGGCATACAACTAGGAAAATACCGGTCGCTATGGAGGGTGAGAATATGTATGGGCACATAATCATACCATGTAGGATAACTGAGTAGACGGTTGTGCTGTTTCATCCCATCTAGCTACAATGCTCTGCACTGTGTGTGTTTATATATTTACATATTTATTCCATCTAGCTACAATGCTCCGCACTGGGTGTGTTTATATTTATATATCTATATATTTATTCTATCTAGCTACAATGCTCCGCACTGTGTGTTTATATATCTACATACTATTCCATCTAGCTACATTGCTCCGTACTGTGGGTGTTTATATATCTACATATTTATTCCATCTAGCTACAATGCTCCGCACTGGGTGTGTTTATATTTATATATCTATATATTTATTCTATCTAGCTACAATGCTCCGCACTGTGTGTTTATATATCTACATACTATTCCATCTAGCTACAATGCTCCGTACTGTGGGTGTTTATATATCTACATATTTATTCCATCTAGCTACAATGCTCCGCACTGTGTGTTTATACGTATACTCATATATTTATTCCATCCAGCTAAAATGCTCTGCACTGTGTGTCTGTGTATATATATATATATATATATATATATATATATATATATATATATATATATATATATATGTATATATATATATATATTTATGGTAATATGTACATATGTACACTACCGTTCAAAAGTTTAGGGTCACCCAGACAATTATTTTGTGTTTTCCATGAAAAGTCACACTTATTTACCACCATGAGTTGTAAAATGAATAGAGAATATAGTCAAGACATTGACAAGGTTAGAAATAATGATTTGTATTTGAAATAATAATTTTTTCCTTCAAACTTTGCTTTCGTCAAAGAATCCTCCATTTGCAGCAATTACAGCATTGCAGGCCTAACATGATTGCACAAGGGTTTTCTAATCATCCATTAGCCTTCTGAAGCAATGAGCAAACACATTGTACCATTAGAACACTGGAGTGATAGTTGCTGGAAATGGGCCTCTATACACCTATGTAGATATTGCACCAAAAACCAGACATTTGCAGTTATAATAGTCATTTACCACATT
Source organism: Pholidichthys leucotaenia (assembly GCA_020510985.1). Taxonomy (NCBI): domain Eukaryota; kingdom Metazoa; phylum Chordata; class Actinopteri; order Cichliformes; family Pholidichthyidae; genus Pholidichthys; species Pholidichthys leucotaenia. Next base: position 32,767,642 of record CM035843.1, read on the forward strand.
AGCAATGTATAGAGTGTATTTCTGATTAGTTTAAAGTTATCTTCATTGAAAAAAGTGCTTTTCTTTCAAAAATAAGGAAATTTCTAAGTGACCCCAAACTTTTGAACGGTAGTGTACAGTATATTAGCTGCTCTTGCTTTTTTTTTTTTTTTCTTGCCTTCTGATTGTTGCTCTGAGTGTCGCTATCCCTGTGCTGTTGCAATCCTGGAATTTCCCTGTTGTGGGACTAATAAAGGCTTATCTTATCTTATCTTATCTTTAAAGAGTTTTTTATTCTCTTTATGCAGGTTGAAATACATTTGTACTTGAATTTCAAAAATGGGAGTTGATTTTATTATTATTTGGCAATAATAATAATAATAATAATAATAATAATAATAATAATAATAATAATAATAAAAAATAATAATAATAGCAATTGATCTTGAATTTTGTCTTGGTGTAAGACATGGTTTGGGGTATAGACCATATAGAGTTTTTAAATTACATATAGAATTAAATCTCAAGCTTATTAATTTATTTACATCGCTAAATAAACTTATGTTTGCACAAAGAGTGATAACGGGAGTCAATTTTAATTGACCTCGTTTAACCCCACTGATAGCCAGTAAACAGTATATCAGTGCGTAATTGGGAAGTATTGTCTTACAACTAGTTAAGTAATGCTGCAAGTGACATTGAGGAAGTTGGTGAAAACTGGTTTTGGTTGGTGGGAAGGCTTCAGAGGGCCCATTCAGCCACGACACACAGTTTGCACTGACTAAAATCTTGACAAAGAGCTCCCAGTTGTTTCAACAATTAGGACACTGATAACATGATTATTTTCTTGGTTTTTAAAAAGCCCTCTAGGTCAGTGTGATTGCTACTCAGAAGACTGAAGAGCTTAAAACCACAAGAGAAGCTCTGACATTTGAACAACAACAAAAAAAAAAAAAAGGTAAGAAGCGTGCCCAAAGTAGCTTGCACAGACCGCTTTATTCTGGTCTCCATTTCTTCCATGTGGCTAAAGAGGGGCTGTGAAATGCAATCTTTTACACTGTACTTTTTCATTCTGTTTCATAGAAAGTGACAGCGTGGTATGGCAGCATTTCACTCTGAGTAATACTATTGTCCCAGGCCTTTCTGAGAAGCGCAGTAAAGCCAGGAGTTTGATTTTCTGACAACGTGGCATCATTTTACAGAAACAACCGCATGTGTGTTCCCACTGCATATGCACGCTGACTGTCAAGTAGAAAACAAAGGTGGTGTAATTCAAAATTTGATTTCAGTATGAGCTTTACAGCCCTGTCAAAACTCCTTCATATGACACATAATAATACTATGGAAACAAGCAAAGTGCTGTGGATCACACAGTGTATTTTGATGTGAGGCTGATTGATGGTAAAGTGCAGAAAACTACAGGAGGAGGAGCTGACAGACCGTGTGTCCCCAGCCCACACTGAGCAGCTTTGAACGTGATGCAAATGGAATAACATCAAGGCCTGACATTTTACATATATCGTTTTCTTTTCTTGAACTTTGGTTTACAGGGTGTGTTGTTGCCCTTTAAATCACTTGTGATCATTTTGAACAAGACTCCCTCTCCTGACCCCTTTTAGCACGCCCCACTCCAAAAACTGCCCGTATACTCTGCAGTGAAGGCACATCTTTGTCACAGATAAACTAAAAAAATGTGAGAAAATATTTGCTATAACACACTTCTTGGCTGACATTAAGATGAGACGGAACACTCCTGAACTTGTGAAACTTCCCTTTTTATTTGTCAATAGAAAAAAAAAAAGACAAAGTTTGGTTTTCACATTTATTTCCTGTTTTCAGTTCAGCTCACTGCAGCTGTGTATCCATTTATGTCAAACCACCAGTGTCTGTATCCCCACATCCCAGTTTCCTACAAGTCAGCCTGTTGCTGCCTGCTGCATGGCGGCCCTCAAACTCTGTCTTGCGTCCCAATGTATTGTCACACTTCAAGCAGATCAGCAGGTGTGCGCTGCCATGCTTTCTCTCTTCTTCTCACATTCTCTATCTTCCTGTGTTCAGCGTATTCATCCCTCTTCCCTCCTCACTTTCTCTAACATTGTTTCTTTCTCTGCTCTCTGAGTCTGATGGCCCACTAAGCGTCTCGCGTGTTGTGTTTTTTTTTTTTCCACGACTGTTTCACTCACTGGTGCAGCTGTGCAATATTTAAATTAATTTCCATCCCCTTGTGAATCCTTTCTTTTGTGCATATTTGTTTAACTCAGTTCCTTCCTGCAAACCGTGGCTGCATGAAGGTTAAGCAAAGGAAGGAAAGCAGATGTTCCCCACAGTCTTACTTCCTCGCCACATAAATTTGTGACCTCTGTGTTTAAAGCACCCTGACCACAAACCAGCTTGTTTCCCAGAGGCCTTTGCAAAAACACCTTCCTCAAGAGCGCTACGCCTGCATAGGGTGTCAGAAGAAAAAAAAAAAAAAGTTGGCCACAAAGAACTAAACTTGCAGATTAATTTTAACTGCAAATTTACTCAGTGCTGTTGGCAGAGTTTGCCAAGAGCTACAGTATATGGGACTTACCTACGTCTATGGAATGTGTGCAAGCAACCATGTTATATCAGTCCTGTGGGTTGACTGTGGAAAGAGAACCTGTGCCGGTGCCCTGCACCTGTGCTGCCCCGAGATCATCAGGTCTGATAGCCAGCCCTTCCACTACCTCATCTTCAGTGTGTCAGCAGTGACGCCACAACAATCCATCACAAAACTGCATTAAACTTTTCCCAACATCTCCACTTACAAAAGCGCTCAACGGCAAGCTTACTGTATTTCATATCTCATATTGTTTTCTACAGTGTTTCAGCTAGCCCTGCGATCTTTTAAAATAAGGGTGTGTAACAGAAACTAGCAAGGCGTGTGCGCTGTTATGAGTGTGTGTGTGTGTGTGTGTGTGTGTGTGTGTGTGTGTGTGCATGCATATCTTTGCTAGTGTCTGAGGGTTTAAGGGCCTGTCCAAACATCCACCACTACCTGGCAGGAAAAACAGGATTAAAAGTTGCGGAGCACAATTGCACAACTCCACAACTTGGCTAAAAAAAAAGATCTGGAACGGCTCAGTGCTCTGCAACTAGAAAAAAAAAAAAAGCTCTGAAGCACAGAAAATTAAAAAAAATTGAAGCTCTTATTGTCAGGGGGAGGGGGGGTAGAGAGAATCCAAAAATTTTACTCAAGTAAAAGTAGTATTATGACATTAGTTACAAGTAAAAGTAAGCACCATTACTTAAGTGGGAATAGAAAAGTATTTTCTGAAAGTGCTTGAGTAGTAATGCCTCTCTCTTGCCAATTAGTAAACTTGAAACTTTTTCAAACAATTTTTAATTTTTTATATAAAATTTTGATTAATTTTTAATTTGTATCTTTTTTGTAATCTGTATTCTATAATTTCTTGTAAATTAGAGACTTTATTCTCATAAATTTGGTTTTTTTTCCTCACAAATTTGAGATGTTTTCTTGTAAATAGCCACTTTCTTATATAAAATTTGCAACTTTAAAAACAAAGTTCAATTTTTGTAAATTTTCAACTTTTTGAAAAAAAAAATTGAATTTTTTTTCTTCTAAATGTTTTAGTCTGAAGAACTTTCCACATTTACCTTGCTGTTGTGGCGCAGGTGCAGTGTGGTCGACTACTGAGTGGAGGATCAAGGGTTCGATTCCCGCTCTGTCTGCAGTCTGCATGTCAAAGTGTCCTTGAGCAAGACACCGACCCCACCAGCTGCTCTTGGTGGGTCAGGCCAGCGCCTGTGTATGACGGCTCCGTCGCCGTCAGTGTGTGAATGGCAGGATCTGTAAAGTGCTTTGGTCATCCAGAGATGAGTAAAAAGTGTTACTGTACTGTTGCACCCAATGTGACTCGTGTCGTATATTGAGATTCACAGCCAGCTAAACTCTCTCTTGCATCACTTCCTCCAAGGAACAGGCAGGTGTTGTTTTGGACTAGGATTTAATGCAAAAAAGTGTGAAACTGAAAAGATACAGACACAAAGAAATATTTAGAAACTAGGAAATAAATACAATATCTACAAACGGTACATTAAAGATCAATGCTAGCTAAACAACGTCATCACACGGACTCGGATACGGCTTTGCTATCACAAACACATCGCCGATTAGCGTCTATAAAACTCATCAAACTTATTCTAATAATCAATTATACTTTATCTACTGATCACAATAAACTACTAAACTTACTCATATTGCCACTCAAAGGGCTGGAAGTGAGCGGATGGCTTTAGAAAGAACAGCGACGCAGACTCGTGTTCCTGTTGACATTCAGTATGCTAGGTCTCTTCTTCTCGTCACCTACTGGCAAGCTTAAAGCTACTACAGAGCCTAGCACCCTCTAGAGGACTGAACAAACAAATATATTTAAACTGTATCAACACACTCCCCGCCTGGCATTATTTTAAAAATGCCACTAAACTTATAAACTAATTTGTTCGAGATAAAAGGAGTATACAGTCTGAGGTGGGTCTGGAGAAAGTCTTTGTAGTTTTGTTCTGTGTCACCTTGACCTCCACCTTCCTTACGACTCCATCCTTGCTTGCAAGAGTCTTCACAATGATGCCCATAGGCCATTCGTTCCTTTTTAGGTTCTTGTCCTTGAGAAGAATGACGTCTCCTTCTTCGAGGTTTGGTTTGTTGCGCTGCCACTTCTGACGACTCTGGAGCGTGTTCAGGTACTCTTTTTGCCAGCGGGCCCAGAAGGTGTCGGCAAGGACTTGAACTCTCTTCCACTGGTGTCTGTACATGTCGGCATTGGTGAAATCTCCAGGTGGAGTTAGGATTGCATTAGTCTTCTGTGTGAGAAGAGTCATGGGCGTCAGGATCAAAGGAGCTTCCGGATCTGAGGAGACCGGCACCAGAGGTCTCGCGTTGATAATAGCTGTGACTTCAGCCAGCAATGTTGTTAGGACCTCATGGGGATGTCGGATGAGCAATGTAGCGATGTGATGCTTTGCTGGGAATGGAAGAGGATTGACTTCATGACTGGGCAGCTTTGACTCTGACAGACGTCCTCCTACTCGGAGTAAACCATTGTCGTTGATGATCGGATTGAGCTTGTAAAGGGAACTGTTCCGCGCTATTTCTCGTTTTGTCTTGATGCACTTGATTTCCTCTGCATACACTTCATGTTGGACACATCTGATGATTGTGTACTCTGCTTGTGTTAAGGCTTCTTCTGTGAGACTTGTTTTACAGAGATGCCAGCTTCTACATCTGTTACCTCCTTTGGACTTGAAACCTTGAGCAATGTGACATAGGTAAGCTACTGCTTTGACAAGGGAGGTCCACTTTGAGAAATGTTCAAAACGTGATGAACCCAAGGCTTTGAGGATAGCTCTTGTCACAAGCGTTGTCACGTTCTGTCGAATTTCAACATCCGACTCTGGATCGATGAGCTCAAATGGGCCTTTTTCAGGAGCGACAGTCTGTTTGTCGAGCAGGAAGGTTGGACCATACCACCATGTAGTACTGGAGATTTTCCCTGCTGGCAGAGAGCGAGATCCATGATCAGCAGGATTGTGCTCTGTTGGGACATACTTCCACTGGCCAGGCAGAGATGATTGCTTGATTCTTTGGACACGATTGTTCACATATACATGAAATCTTCTGTGTTGATTGTGGATGTATCCTAACACCACTTTGTTGTCAGTGTAAAATGTGGTCTTGTCAATTTTCATCTTTAGTTCTTCTCTGAGAAGCTCAGACATTTCCACAGCGAGCACTGCAGCACACAGTTCTAGCCTCGGAATGGTGAGCTCTGGTACAGGAGCTAGTTTGGCCTTACCCATGACAAACCCGACCTCGTTGTGGTCGTCTTCGTGTGTGACTCTCAAGTAGGCAACTGCAGCTATAGCTTTAACTGAAGCATCTGAGAACACACAGAGTTCAGTGATCTTGGCTTGTGAGACGGAGAATGAAACATAGGTACGGGGAATGTTCAGTGTCTTGAGATGCTGCAGAGAGTCATGCCATTTTCTCCAACCGTCATACATGTCTTGAGGCAAGGGGCTGTTCCACTCAAGATTGCTGCTGGAGAGCTCTCTGAGAAGAAGTCTACCTTTGATGGTTACAGGTGCTAGCAGCCCGAGAGGGTCGAACAGACTGTTAACAGTTGACAGCACACCACGTCGAGTAAAGGGATTTTGCTCTTGTGGAACATCAAATGTGAACGTGTCTGATGTGGTGTCCCAAATCCCACCCAAACTGTGTTGGACTGGGAGCTCGTCTGTAGACAGATCAAGGTCTTTGAGTTCTTTAGCCCTGTCTTCAGGTGGGAAACCGTTCACTACTTCTACTTTGTTGGAGGCAATCTTGTGGAGACGCAGATTAGAAAGTGCAAGCATTTTCTGGGCTCTTTCTAGAACGTCGATAGCCTCAGCTTCTGTCGAGAAAGACTTTAATGCATCGTCCACATAGAAATCCTGTTCTATGAAGTTTCGAGCATCAGTTCCATATTCACCTTCTGCTTCCTTTGCTGCCATCCTCAACCCGTAGATCGCCACCGCAGGGGAGGGACTATTACCGAAAACATGCACCCTCATGCGATAGTCCACCACTTCTTTGATCAGGTCGTTGTTTTCGTACCACAAGAAGCGAAGGTAATCTCTGTGATCTTCTTGGACAACAAAGCAGTAAAACATCTGCTCGATGTCAGCTGTGACAGCGACAGGTTCTTTTCTGAAGCGGAGGAGCACACCTACGAGTGTGTTGTTTAGGTCAGGCCCTGACAGCAGTACATCATTGAGTGAAACTCCATCAAACTGCGCATTGGAATCGAACACCACACGGATCTTCCCAGGCTTCTGTGGGTGGTATACGCCGAAAATGGGGATATACCAGGCCTCTTTGTCTCTATCAAGAGGTGGCGCTGGCTCCGTGTGTTTGTTGTCGAGCATCTTCTGCATGAACTCAACAAAGTGTGCTTTCATGTCTGGCTTCTTGTCAAGCATATGTCGCAGAGACATGAGCCGCTTGTAGGCGTAGCACCTGTTGTCAGGGAGTAGGCGTCTGGGGTTACGAAACGGAAGTGGTGCCACCCAACTGTTTGTGTCATCTTTGAAGGACCTTTCCATCTTCTTCAGAAAGATTGTGTCTTCAACAGAGTGTGCGAGGTGATTGTCTTCATTAGTGCGACAGAAGACTGCTTCACCTAGACTCTCAACCGTGGGCTTTGCATGTGGGTTTGAAAGTGGCAGTAAGTTGGAGACAGCTTTCGGTTGGCTCACTGTGAAGCTGTCTTTTACATTGAAGCGACTGTCACAGGGAGTGAGATAGCTTGGGTGTCCGTTGTCCAACACATGTGTTTTGAGAGCGTTTACCTCACTTGGCTTGTGGGCGGTGCCCAGACATACATCACCAATGATAACCCAGCCCAGGTCAAGCTTCTGTGCAAATGGATCGTTGTGCCTGCCACTGATTTGCTTTCTCACCTTGTGTACTCTGAGAAGGTTGCGTCCTATCAGCAGCAGTATGTCAGCGTCTGGTTCGAGGGGTGGTATTTCAGCAGCTATTGCTTTCAGATGGGGGTGATGCGAGGCAGCTTCTGCAGTGGGTATTTCTTCCCTATTGTTGGGGATAGCATTGCACTCTATGAGCGTGGGGAGAGGAAAACTCATTTTTTCATCCAATGATTGAACTATGTAGTTGCAGGCTCTTCTACCATTTACTTGTGTTGTGCCAGCACACGTCTTCAGTGTGTAAGGTGTGGCTGTGCCTTGAATATTGAATGTTTCAAAAAACTCTGTTTTTGTGAGTGATTGATTACTTTGATCATCTATTATTGCATACATCTTTTTCATGTTGTGTGGCTCACCTTTCGGGTAGACTTGCACCAAACAGATCTTGGAGCAGGATTTTCCTGTGATTTGATTTCCACATACCTCGGTACATGTGGCTGTAACATCTAAGTCCTGTGTGAGCTGTTGCTCCTCGCCGTTCTCTTTAGGGGATGAGGGAGGCTTAGATGCTGTTGGAGCCGGGCCTGGGTGGAGAGCTGCCAGGTGTTTGTCGCTGTTGCATTCTCCACACTTGATTGTTATTTGACAGTCCCTGGCTTGATGGGTGGTGGAAGCAAGGCAGAGATAGCAGATGTTGTTGTCTCTGAGTACCTGTTTTCTGTCCTCGAGCAACATAGCTCTGAAACCCCTGCATCCTTTCAGTGGGTGTGGTTTGTGATATATGGGACATTGTCTTTTAATGTCTTTGCCTCCTTCCTTTGTCTCCACTCCGACTGACACGTCTGTTTTGTGTACCGTAACTGATTGTTTCTGCATGTAGTGACTTTGTGATTTTCCTTTTTTGTAACTAATTGTAGAATTGGCAGGTGAGCTATAAGTCGTGTTGAAGCTTGGGTCATTCCTTGCTTTGGCTTGACCTTTTACAAATTCAACAAAGAATGAGAAAGGTGGGAAACTTACATAATGGTCTTCTTTATACTTTGACCCTACCATTGTCCACTTCTCCTGAAGGTGAAAGGGCAACTTTTCCACGATTGGACTTACACCCCTTGCTGTGTCTAAGTAACTCAAGCCTGGCAGATATCCATCCAGCTTTGCTGCTTCCAGTTCACACAGTAGATCTGATAGATCGCGAAGTTTGTGTAGCTCTTTGCTCATGAGCTTTGGGAAATTCTGGATTCTTGCAAACATGGACCTTTCTATTGCCTCTGGTGAGCCATAGCATTCTTCCAGTCTCGCCCAGACCATGTTCAGACCAGCAGGTGGATGCCTGATATTGACTGCTTTTAATCTCTTAGCATGTTCAGAAGACTCAGGGCCGAGCCACTTAATGAGGAGGTTTAGTTCTTCACTGGCTGTAAGACCGAGGTCTCTGATGGTACTCTGGAATGTGGCTTTCCAGCTAAGATAACTCTCTGGCTTGTCATCATATTTTGTCAGCCCTCCTGTTAATAGTTGGCTTCTGGCTAAGAACCTGGCAAGGTCACTGGTAGTGTTGTTTGCATCATTTGAACTTGATATCTGTTGTGATTGCAACACACTGAGAATTTTGGTGAATTGCATCTCTTTGTGGTGGTCGTTTGGCGCCCTCTTGTGGCTGAATTGGGCAATGAGCTGTTTCTTGTTTGGCATGGAGATGTGAATAAATCAGTGTGGAATGTTGTTCCTGATGTGTACTGTCCTGTTGAAAAGTTTCCTTCTTTTGAGATGAATCAGTACAACTATGCCTGTTTATGCATTCACTCACTTTTTTGTTCTGCAGTTTGTTCTAGAGGCAAGAAGCTCAATTCTTCGCTGTGTTCTGGGTTAATGAGCCGAGCTACAGCAGACTCCATCACTTCTGCTTTAACCCTGGCTGCATCTGCTTCCTTTTGTAGGTTAAGTAGATCTAGAGTTGCCTCTAACCGTGCCTTTTCCATTTTAATGCTCATCTCTCTCTCAGCATATGCTAGTCTGTCTTTTGCTGCTTGAGCTTCTGCTTGGGCATGTGCTGCTGCCATACTGGCTTGACTTAAAGCTGATGACCTCCTAGATCCCACAGCTGATCGGGGAGTCAGTTTCCCGGAATATACAGAAGACCTGGATGAGTGGGAGGAGCGTGACCTTGAGGAGCGTGACCTTGAAGAGCGTGACCTTTTTTCGCTCCGTGTTTCACTGTTATGGCTTTCAGCCTGTGTTTGCTCCATCTTGACGACTGGATAGGACCGCTGATGTTAAATGTACATTAAATTCCACCCACTGGATAGGACCGCTGATGTTAAATGTACATTAAATTCCACCCACCTTCACTGTGGTCCCTCACCGAGTGCTATAATTTCACTGTACTGTTGCACCCAATGTGACTCGTGTCGTATATTGAGATTCACAGCCAGCTAAACTCTCTCTTGCATCACTTCCTCCAAGGAACAGGCAGGTATCATTTTGGACTAGGATTTAATGCAAAAAAGTGTGAAACTGAACAGATACAGACACAAAGAAATATTTAGAAACTAGGAAATAAATACAATATCTACAAACGGTACATTAAAGATCAATGCTAGCTAAACAACGTCATCACACGGACTCGGATACGGCTTCGCTATCACAAACACATAGCCGATTAGCGTCTATAAAACTCATCAAACTTATTCTAATAATCAATTATACTTTATCTATTCATCACAATAAACTACTAAACTTACTCATATTGCCACTCAAAGGGCTGGAAGTGAGTGGATGGCTTTAGAAGGCACAACGACGCAGACTCATGTTCCTGTTGACATTCAGTATGCTAGGTCTCTTCTTCTCGTCACCTACTGGCAAGCTTAAAGCTACTACAGAGCCTAGCGCCCTCTAGAGGACTGGTCGAACAAATATATTTAAACTGTATCAACACAGTTACATAAGTGAATGCCATTTACCCAATATGACCCAAATTATAAATTCACAAAAATGACTAAATATGCGATCATTTTTAGGTATTACACTATAAAAAAACACATTTCTGACCCGTTTTTAAATCAGTGAAATTAAAAATAATAAGACAGTACCACAAAATCTACTTTTGTGAAACGAAGAGGCATATGGTAATCACTCAGTGTGTCTGTGTGTGGTTGTGTGTGTGTCTGCCCGTCTGCCTCTGTTTCACCTCGCCCGGTCAAAATTAAGTGGAACTAAAGGCTCGTATTATTGTACTGCCATATTTTCTTGACTTTTAATTTGCCAGAATTTCGAGATAAGGCTTTGTTTTCAAAATAAACACAAGTTTAACTCACCTTTAACATCAATTAAGCCAGGGCAAAAGGTATTGTAAAAACTATGCTGGACCACTAGAGGTGGCAGTGCAGCTTTTTTTACAGTACAACACAACATGTTTTTTTACAGCACATGGAGCTGAACTGTTATAAAATAGTAGTTACTGAAAAAAAATGTATTTGGCAACTACATCATTTATTCATCACATCAATTGTTTTCACACTGGTTTTGCTGTTTAGTGTTGCAGAGGAAGGACGAGGTAAAACTTGCTAAAAACTCCAACTCCCAACATTCCTCGCCCGCAAATGGTCGCAGTGAACTGCACATGCACCTGGAAACTCCAGCCAGAGGGAAGTACTGAGCAATCCACCAATGCTGGATGAACAAATGTCCATCTTTTTGCCCATGTTTTCTTCCTCTGCCACTAAACAGCAAAAGCTCCCGTTCGTCTTGATTGTCATTGTATTCACATACCTGCCATTTAAAATGTCTGCCACCGTGCTCATTTGTTTGGATTTCAGCTTTTCAAATGAGGTTGGTGGCTCTTGGCTGCCCCTGACAGTACAGGCATGTGAACTGCAGATTATTTTCACTGCCATGTGTGTACTCCAAAACTACTGGATGGATTTGGATGATTTTTTTTTTTTTTTTTACCAGAGGTGGTCCTTGGGCTAGAGAGAAACCCATAACATTTTGGTGATGATCCAGGAACGCATACCTCCGCCAAGGCTCTGGTACCGATGCATCAGCACCTTGGTGCTTTCATTTCTTTAATGATTTACTCAAGTAAGAGTAAAAAGTATCCTATAATAAAGCTACTCAAAAAAGTACAATTTAATAAAAAAAGTTACATACATTAAAGTACTGAGTATAAGTACTTTAATATATATATTGTGGTGGACACAGTACACATGGCACTCCACCCAGAACAAAGGGGTTGGTGGGGGAGAAAATAGTTAGGGATGCTAATGGAGAAAGGTGAGGGGAGCCAAACAAACAAAGATGTGGCTTTCGCCCCCCGCCGTGCCAGGTTCACACCTGAAGACGCAGGGGTGCAAATGTATTGCACCAAGACCTGCTCTGTGACGTGTGTGTGTGTCAATGTTATGTTAATGTGTGTACATGTCCTGCAGTCTGAATGTTAATGTGTTTACCCTGTGTGCCGGAGGCGAGAATTAAAGTGTATAAAGGAGTTCGCCCAGGCACTCAGGATTCAGAGTTTCTGTGTTTTTGTTGGAAGTGGAATAAAGTTTGTGTGTTGTTCAGCTCGCTGCCTCATCTGCTTCCATCTTCACCAATACAATATATATATATTTTTAACCTAAAAAATCACAAATTACTTGGTGTCTTCTAATGTATAACCATTTCAGATTCTAAATATATACATTAAATATGTGTTTCTAGACTAGTGCATATTTTCAAGGTCACATTTATTATAATGCTTCACATATGATTTCTGTTAAAATGACTGTTACAGACTGATTGAGACAATCATGAAAGCAGCCAAGATCTATTCAAAAATAAATTTTATGGTTCCATGAATCTAGGTTTGGGCTCAAAAATATGCAATTTTTCAGATCTCAGATGCAATAAAAACATACACACACCAGTCATCATTCTTTCACATTTGCAAAAACTAGGAAAACAGCCAACAGCTGAATTATCTTAAAGAGGTTTGTGCATGCAGAGGTACTCGGTTAGGACAATATCGGGTATTTTCAGATTGCTGTGCCGCTAACCATTGTTGGCACCGAGATCTTTAGCTGAGAAATCATCCTCTCATTATTAGTCAAAAGGCCACATCTTCTCATGAATTCCATAGTACAAGCTTTTTTATGATGTGCGGATTTAACATTTATCAGGATGAAAATATTGTATTACCTCAAATCTCTATAGTTAGCACTAAGAGAAAAAACACCTATTTGCATTTTTTATGTAATACTCAGTCTAACCCCCTTAGTGTGTTAAATGTCAGATAAAATAATTTTTCCACAAAAAAAAAGCACAAAGTGCAGCCAGGTGTATCACTCCGGTTTTGAAAGTATGACTCATACAGAGATAATCTACATGGGAACAAACAATCAACTGACATGAAAACAGAGGAATCTGAAGACGAAAAGCAACAGTTTTGGGGTCTGTTCAGGCTTTACTCTTCTCTCAGTTTTGCGACTGCCTTCAGGCGGCTTTGATTTTGTGTGCGTTTGCTGTGTGAATATGCGTGAGCGTGTGCGTGTGCAGCACACAGATTAAAGAAGTAAGGGGGTGAGAAGGCTGCTCTGACATTTAGTGGCTTCAACAGGCTAGTGCCCACCTGTTCATAGACAAAGACTGGAGCGGAACAAACAGTCATTAAACTGCAAACGAAGGCAGGCCTCTAAGGCTGTACAGTACAGTGTAGGAGGTCTAGCTACATTTTTCGCAGTTACTACCTTTTTTTGACTTGGAAATAAAAGTTTTGTGTCTTGGAAGATGTGCAATTTTATGCCCAAAAATAGTCATATCAGAAATATAATGATGTACCTAATGAATGGTGCCTGACTTACAGTATTATGGATCGAATGAAGATGGTCCTTCAAGTACTATACTATTCTTCTGTACATTTTTGGTCACTACTGTATTTTGGCATACTTTGTCATGGAAACACCATTCTGGTCATCTCTTTAAGAACATAATTTATTATTAAAGAAACTACAAAATTGTGGTATTAGAGGGGTAGCACTGTCCTGGTTATGTAGTTACTTAAAGAATAGATATCAGTATGTATGTGTTGGTAACAAAAACTCACAGTTACTGAAGGTTACTTGTGGAGTCCCATGGGGTTCAGTTTTGGGGCCACTGTTATTCAATATGTATATAAATGATATATATAAAGTTTCAGAAAAAATGGACTTAATATTGTTTGCCGATGACACTAATCTATTACGCAGTGGAAGCAATTTGGAACAACTTTTGGATACACTCGGAAAGGAATTAGGAAAGCTTAAACTGTGGTTTGATTCAAACAAATTAACGCTCAATTTAAGTAAGACAAAATTTATAGTCTTTAACAACCATCACAACAACTTAGTATCTAAACTCAGTGTAAATGGTGTAGAGATTGAAAGGGTATCCGAAACTAAATTTCTTGGAGTAATAATTGATAATAAACTGTGTTGGAAGTCACATATTAATTATATTAAAGGTAAAATATCCAAATCAATTGCAATACTACACAGAGTGAAATATTTGCTGAATCAACCCACACTATATACCTTGTATCATTCATTAATACTCCCATACATGACATATGAATGAATGAATGAATTTATTTTATTTGAATGAATTTATTTATTTCGGATAGTACAGTACAGGTTAAAAGAAACTGTATAATATAACAGCAAGGTCAAATTAGACAAAGACTCCTTCTACTATACAATTCCACATGAGTTATCCGAAATGGGTGATGGCTGAAGCCGCAGCTTATATTGCTCACCCATATTCCATCCAAGAATTCAAAAGAGAAAAAAGAGAAAACAAGACAAGAGCGATTACAATTTAAAACAAAGCTAAGACAAAATGTGACTGAGAGAAAAAAGTATGGGGAGTACTGAAGTATGGGGAGATACATATAAAACAAACATATATCCACTTTTTATGCTTCAGAAGAGAGCTATTAGAATAATAAACAAAGCTGCTTACAGGGAACCAACAAACCCACTTTTTCTTAAATTAAAAGCTCTCAAGTTGAAAGATCTGGTTGACTTTAAAACTGTAGTAATAATGTTTAAAGTGAAGAATCTATCACTGCCCACAAATATCCAAAAGTTGTTCCAAATAAGGGAGAAACAATATCATTTCAGAGGAACAGGTATATTTCAAAAACCTTCAGTGAGAACTACCACCAAGCAACACTGTGTTTCAGTGCAAGGAGTCAGATTATGGAACGATTTTGGACCTGAATTAAAATCATGTACAACGCTTGGACAATTTAAACAAAAACTAAAGGAAGAAATACTCAGAATCAGAATCAGAATCAGAAAAGATTTATTGCCAAGTACATTAACAGATCACTGATAACATACGAGAGAATTTGACTTGACACAGAAAATGAACCTGCATTTCCAGTGACACGGCAGCATCGGGGACGCGTCTGCCAACAGGATAGAGAGTACAGATAGCATAAGAATAAGAATAATACAAGGAACAATAGGAAGGAGCAAAAAAATCATTGATTCAGAATACTGGTTGCATAATCAATCAATATTATGATTACAAGGGAAAAAAAAGCTCTCAATGCACATTCGCGGACAAGTTTCACAGGACACAGGACACAAGAGAGCAGTGTGTGTATCTTTATTTCAGTTCGTGGATCAATATGTGTGCACTGTTGATGCAAAGTGTTGTGATAATAGGAGAACAACAAGGGCACTTGGCAGGAGATGTTTTGTCTGGCTGCTCGCCAATCGTCCTTGCGATTATCTGAGCAGGTGCTGTCCAAGGCCTTGTGCTCGTTGTTTTGAAAACACAGACTGCAGACAGCTAGGAGGAATTTTCATGGGGAAATTGGGCCAAATAGGACTGATCACAGAGAAGGAGCTTTTTATTTCTTCTGTAGATTCAGTACTTAATCCTTCATTGCGGGGCTTTGAGTCCGTCGTGGATAGACCTGAGCGTGAACATGATGTAATCCACCTTCCGAGACAGTTCTCCATTTGTCGCTATCAGGGTCTTCTCCAATTTTTCAATTTGACAGATGCACCTCGCCTGGCCAGCATTTTGATAGGTTGTATCCATCTTCAGCAATTTGCGGTACACCAGGACAATCCCAGTTCCAATCAGAAAGATCCCGATCACCATTATTACGAAGACATACAAATCTTCAATATCTTCGAAAGAGAGATTAGTGAGACACAAGATCCTCCAATTACTTGTGTCACGTAAATAGCCCGCTGGAGCCGTTCCTGCGGGGCAGACAGCTTCCCCCGGAGCACTTTTCCTTGTTGAAAAAATAGTGTCAATTGTGTTCAAAGCCCAGCTTATTAACTCCATAATTTCTTTCGACGGTCGCAGTTAGATGCAGACAGACAACAGCAAGCTGGGATCCAGTAGTTGGGGGGGAAGGAAAAAAAGTCAGAGCAAGAGAGAAGGAAAAAACGTCTGCTCTCTTGGGAGGGCGGAAGTGAAGACCATACTCCAAACATATATGCAAGATGACATGTAAAATCACATAAGGATTGTCATATCCAGCCTGCGTTGTGTTGTAGCTTAGTTTTTTGTCACATTTTGTCTTAGCTTTGTTCTGAATTGTAATCGCTCTTGTTTTGTTTTTCTTTTGAATTCTTGGATGGAATATGGGTGGGCAACATAAGCTGCGGCTTCAGCCATCACCCATTTCGGATAACTTATGTTGAACTGTATAATCAGAGGAGTTATTGTCTAATTTGACCTTGTTGGATTTTCTTTCCCCCTTTGTTATATTATTCAGTTTCTTTTAACCTGTACTTTTAATCTATCCGAAATAAAGATTCATTCATTCATTCATTCATTCATTCATTCAAACATCAGTGGACATGGACCTGTTGAGGTTCTCTGCAGGTCAAATTAGTAAATTCATCAATTGATCTCTGATTGTACTGAGGGAATCACAGATTACACAGATAAATTTTTGAAAAAAAAGTACAGTAGGCTTTTTAGTGACAGCTGTAGTTCACATGACTGATTTCTATCTTACATAAAAATATAGCAGCAAGCAGCGATCATCGGGTTCCAAGCAGCTGTAGACTTCAAGGCGTTGCATTGTTTAGCAAGAGCATGTAAAACCTGGGACCTCCAGCATGCCAAGCTATAACCTTCATCACTACACCACACAAATGCTTCAGCTCGCACTAACTTTCTTAAATGCTAATTATACAACAGTTAGTTCCAATCGAGCAATTTCATTGGACAACAGGAATTCCAGGAGTTACTAAAATCCATGATAATTGCACTCCGTTTCACTGGATATGTATCATTCCACTTCAAAGGTGTTCATGTAATCTTTAATTAATTAGCATTGTAATTTACTGCCAACTCTCAGTGAGAATTACAGTACTGTGTTGGATACCTTAATTTCCACAGTGAGGCACGGTTTGAAAAGATTTCTTACTTGACATGGAACCCTCACACTTTTGAAAAAAAACCCAAAAACATTCAGCTTCTGAAGTCTGCTCTTGTATAAACATCGTTAAACTATTTCACATCTGTTTAAAATAATAAACAGTGGTAGAGTTGGATTTATTGTCTCAATTAACAAACCACAATACCTTTGTGGAGACAAGCTCTTTATTTCATCAGAAAATGCCAAGAAAAAGCGAGCAAAGTGTGCTGAAGTCAAATCGCTAGCACGCTAACTAGCCACCGGCAGTGGTCACGTTTTGATTTCAGCCCTTCTGTGGTACTGATTCAACAGGTGACCAGTATGTTTCCTAAATACTTACTTTTGCACTTACAATATTTAATTTGTCTACATGTGTGAAATGACAATAGACATCTTTATGCTGAGTACAATGTTTCGCAACAGTTACTCGTTACTCGCTACATATAGAAGGGACTAGTTTTTTTCTCACTTGCGCAACATAACTGGTTAAACAAACAAATTATAATATTTTGTCCAGTATTGCTGTCATTTAATAAATTGTGCTTGCGGAACTGTTGTATAAAAGCATTACACTCAAGGTTGTATGGTATCATGACCCGCAGATACTATATTCATTGATACCGTACTCCCTCTTGGGTAATACTGGTTAAATGTTCCAGATTCTAAGCAGCTGTAGTACAGCAATTTAAAGTAAGGTGTCCGACACACTGGTCCTCATTTATCAAAAATGTGTAGAAATCAGTATACAATCAGGTGTAGAAATGATTTTTTTAGATTTAGATTTAGAGTCCTTTATTAGTCCCACAATGGGGAAATTACAGGGCATCCACACGTGGATGAGGCAGCCACTGGTGCAGCACCCAAACCTTTCACCATTCACAAACACATTCACACCTGGGGCCACTTTAGAGTCTCCAATTAACCTAACTTGCATGTTTTTGGCATGTGGGAGGAAACCGGAGGAATTCCAGGGTAAACCCACACAGACATGGGGAGAACATGCAAACTCCACACAGATACCTGTTTTTCGAAGGCTGGGATCGACACCCAGCATCCCCCGGCTAAGGGTGAGTTGCTGTGCTGCCGCAGTGCTAACCACTCCGCCACCGTGCTGCCCACATGGTTAATGAACCAAAGTCCTCGTGATAATTGTGAATCTGTGTGTATTTGATCAGTCTAACTGTACGCTGGTCACTCATTGATAAATCTGAGAGATGGAAAACGACCGTAATTCAAATACCATGCCCCTGTGGAAGATGAAAGCAGATGAGGCAGCAAGCTGGACGACACATGAACTTTATTCACCTTCCAACATCAAGTACAGAAGATACTCTGTCTTGGTCTCTGGGCGCCTCCTTTTTATAACCTTTATTTCCGTCCCGTCCCATGAGACCCAGGGAGCCCAAAACAATACACTCAGTGGACAAAGACCTGCGTGGCACATTAACATCATATAACACCAGTCCTGCTTCTCACACCCTCTCTTCCTCCAGCGACTCTGATGTCTCCTGAACTCCCCGGGGGGGGGGGGTAGTCCTTTCTGTTATGTCTGAGATCCCCAGGTGCCAATTCCTCCTTCAGTCCTTTGTTCCATCTTCCCCCCGGCTTCCGACTCTGGGTGGAGAACCCCACACACAGTGCCACCACATCCCCAGCATTTACGACACAGCAGAACATAAAAAGGAAAAAAGAGATACTTCTCCAAAGTAGGGAATATATATGATTTATGATAGACATACAGTGGTGTGAAAAAGTGTTTGCCCCCTTCCTGATTTCTCATTTTTGTGTATATTTGTCACACTTAAATGTTTCAGATCATCAAACAAATTTAAATATTAGACAAAGATAACACAAGTAAACACAAAATGCAGTTTTTAAATGAAGGTGTTTATTAGTAAGGGAAAAAAATCCAAATGTACATGTCCCTGTGTGAAAAAGTGATTGCTCCTAAACCTAATAACTGGTTGGAACACCCTTTGCAGCAACAACCGCAAACAAGCGTTTGCGATAACTGGCAATGAGTCTTTTACAGTGCTGTGGAGGAGTTTTGGCCCACTCATCTTTACAGAATTGTTGTAATTCAGCCACATTGGAGGAGTTTCAAGCATGAACTGCCTCTTTAAGGTCATGCCACAGCATCTCAATTGGATTCAGGTTAGGACTTTGACTAGGCCACTCCAAAGTTTTCATTTTGTTTTTCTTAAGCCATTCAGAGGTGGACTTGCTGGTGTATTTTGGATCATTGTCCTGCTGCAGACCCCATGTGTGCTTCTGCTTGAGGTCACGAACAGATGGCCAGACATTCTCCTTCAGGATTTTTTGGTAGACAGCACCAGGTATCACCTTTTCACACAGGGCCATGTAGGTTTGAATTTTTCTTACCCTTCATAATAAACACCTTCATTTAAAAACTGCATTTTGTGTTTACTTGTGTTATCTTTGTCTAATATTTAAATTTGTTTGATGATCTGAAACATTTAAGTGTGACAAATATACAAAAAAAGAATGAAATCAAGAAGGATGGTCAATAACAAAAGTTATTTATTTTATTTTTTATTTTATTTGTTTATTTGACAGGGACAGTGCAATAAACATAGACAATTAATCAAATGACAATCAATCTAATGTGCTGCACAAAGAGTGTATAGCTATTAGCTAATTTGCAACTCTTGTCCCTGGATGGGCTTTAGAAAGAAGAAACAGGTAAAAAGAAAGAAGGATAAGGAAAAGAAAAAATGAAAACAGAATAAACAATAACCACATACATCAATGCAAACAAGATTATAAATACACAATATAAAAACTTGGTTCACATTTGCCTATTTCAGGTCTCCCTCCCTTCGTCACTCACTATAAACAAACACATTCATTCCTTCCCTTCATTCACTCACACCCTGCAGACAATCATTTCACACATGGGTACATTCTTGTTTATTTTTCAGCCAGTTTTTAACCTTTGTAGTAAATGTTCATCTCAGTACTTTGTTATATACCCTTTGTTGGCAATGACAGAGGTCAAACGTTTTCTGTAAGTTTTCACAAGGTTTTCACACACTGTTGCTGGTATTTTGGCCCACTCCTCCATGCAGATCTCCTCTAGAGCAGTGATGTTTTGGGGCTGCCGCTGGGCAACACAGACTTTCAACTCCCTCCAAAGATTTTCTATGGGGTTGAGATCTGGAGACTGGCTAGGCCACTCCAGGACCTTGAAATGCTTCTTACGAAGCCACTCCTTTGTTGCCCGGGCGGTGTGTTTGGGATCATTGTCATGGTGAAAGACCCAGCCACGTTTCATCTTCAAAACCCTTGCTGGTGGAAGGAGGTTTTCACTCAAAATCTCACGTTACATGGCCCCATTCATTCTTTCCTTTACACAGATCAGTCGTCCTGGTCCCTTTGCAGAAAAACAGCCCCAAAGTATGATGTTTCCACCCCCATGCTTCACAGTAGGTATGGTGTTCTTTCTCCTCCAAACACGACAAGTTGAGTTTTTACCAAAAAGTTCTATTTTGGTTTCATCTGACCATATGACATTCTCCCAATCCTCTTCTGGATCATCCAAATGCTCTCTAGCAAACTTCAGACGGGCCTGGACATGTACTGGCTTAAGGAGGGGGACACGTCTGACACTGCAGGATTTGAGTCCCTGGCGGCGTAGTGTGTTTCTGATGTAGCCTTTGTTACTTTGGTCCCAGCTCTCTGCAGGTCATTCACTAGGTCCCCCCATGTGGTTCTGGGATTTTTGCTCACCGTTCTCGTGATCATTTTGACCCCACGGGGTGAGATCTTGCGTGGAACCCCAGATTGAGGGAGATTATCAGTGGTTTTGTATGTCTTCCATTTTCTAATAATTGCTCCCACAGTTGATTTCTTCACACCAAGTTGCTTACCTATTGCAGATTCAGTCTTCCCAGCCTGGTGCAGGTCTACAATTTTGTTTCTGGTGTCCTTTGACAGCTCTTTGGTCTTGGCCATAGTGGAGTCTGACTGTTTGAGGTTGTGGACAGGTGTCTTTTAGACTGATAACGAGTTCAAACAGGTGCCATTAATACAGGTAACGAGTGGAGGACAGAGGAGTCTCTTAAAGAAGAAGTTACAGGTCTGTGAGAGCCAGAAATCTTGCTTGTTTGTAGGTGACCAAATACTTATTTTACCAAGGAATTTACCAATTAATTCATTAAAAATCCTTCATTGTGATTTTCTGGATTTTTTTTTCTCATTTTGTCTCTCATAGTTGAGGTATACCTATGATGAAAATTGGAGACCTCTCTCATCTTTTAAGTGTGAGAACTTGCACAATTGGTGGCTGACTAAATACTTTTTTGCCCCACTGTATTTACAAACATTATGGAAAATAATATCAGGAGTGGGCTTTTATTGAATGATATCAGTGACCACCTGCCAATTTTTTTTGTCTATCAATGTGATTATAGGAAGAAAAAGTGTACCAAAAATATTAAATATAAAAGAATAAGAACCGAAGAATCTACGTATTTACTGACAAAGGAATTATTAATACAAGATTGGAAGATAGTTTATGATGAAAATGATATAAATAAAGCATATGATAAATTTTTACAAATATTTCAATCATTGTACAATAAAAACTGTCCTATAAAACAATACAGTGACAGACAACAAAAGAAAAATATTCCTTGGGTCACCAAGGGGTTAATAAATGCATGTAAAAAGAAGAATACATTATATAAACAATTCATTAAGTGCAGAACAGTGGAGGCTGAGATCAAATATAAAAGATATAAAAATAAGCTTACTAATATAATGAGGACCTGTAAGAAAGAATATTACAACAGAATATTAGAGGATAATAAAAATAACTTAAGAGGAATATGGCAGGTACTCAATGGGATTATTAGTAATCGACCTAAGAATGCAAATTATCCAGAATATTTTATTGAAAATGGCAATTTGATAAATAATATGGAGGATGTGGTCAGTGGTTTCAATAAATTTTTTTGTAAACATTGGTCCTGAATTAGCAAAATCAATAGTGACCACAGAAACAAACAACAGTGGTTCTGTAAATGAAATAGAAGATAGAAATCCAAACACAATCTTTTTGGGTGCAGTTACTGAAAAGGAAATTATCGAGACTGTGAGTAAATTTAAGAACAAAAAATCAACGGACTGGAATAAAATTGACATGACAACAGTGAAAAAAGTAATTGAAGGAATTGTTAAGCCACTCACCCACGTCATTTCAAACTGGTAAATTTCCAAACAAAATGAAAATAGCAAAAGTAATACCTCTATACAAAACAGGAGACAGTCATTGCTTCACAAATTAGAGGCCAGTCTCTTTACTCTCACAATTCTCCAGAATACTTGAAAAAATCTTCACTAAGAGACTGGATGATTTCATTAAAAAACACAACCTCCTTACAGACAGCCAGTATGGTTTTAGAGCAGATAAATCTACATCTTTGGCACTGATCGAACTTATAGAAGAAATTACTAGTTGTATAGATAAAAAAAAGTTTGCTGTAGGAGTATTTATAGATTTAAAGAAAGCTTTTGACACCATTGACCACAGAATACTACTAAGGAAACTGGAAAGGTATGGGATAAGAGGGGTCGGACTGAGTTGGGTGGAAAGTTATTTAAGTAACAGACAACAATTTGTACAAATTGGTGAGCACAAATCACCCTTCATGGACATCATTTGTGGTGTGCCCCAGGGGTCAGTTTTGGGACCCAAACTCTTTATTTTGTATATAAATGACATATGCCAAGTATCAAAAATTCTGAAATTTATTTTGTTTGCGGATGACAAAATATCCTTTGCACTGGTGAGAATTTGCAGCAGGTTTTAGAGGTGGTCACAACTGAAATGAAAAAGTTAACGCAGTGGTTCAACAAAAATAAATTATCTCTAAATCTAAAAAAACCAAAGATTATGTTGTTTGGAAATTATAAAATAAATCATGAAATAATGGTAATGATAGATGATACCAGAATAGAAACAGTACAGGAAAATAAGTTTCTGGGGGTGACGCTAGACAATAAAATCTGCTGGAAACCTCACATCAGTCACATCCGGGCCAAGTTGGCAAAATGTATAGGCATACTGGGGAAGACAAGACACATCTTGGACTATAAATCATTGGTCTTACTGTACAATTCACTGTTTCTACCTTATCTTAACTACTGTGTAGAAGTCTGGGGAAACACCTACAAGACCAACCTACAGTCAATATGCACATTACAAAAAAGAGCTATAAGGATAATAAACAATGTAGGATATAGAGACCATACCAATTCGTTGTTTTTAAAGTCACATGTCATAAAGTTCATCGATTTAGTTAAATTTAAGACAGCACAAGTCATGTACAGGGCAATTAATAATCAACTCCCAATATACAAAAAATATTTAAAAAAAGAGACAATGATCATAATTCGAGAGGAGACTTAAACTTTACAAAACCCAAGATACGAACAACCAAGAAAAGTATGTGCATATCTGTCTGTGGGGTGGATTTGTGGAACAGTCTGGAGCCGGAACTGAAACTATGTACAAACAGAAATCAATTCAAAAAGAGGTACAAACATTATTTGCTGAAAGGATATATGTTAGAAGGGTAGTATTTATATGTACGATTCACTATGCTCACTCTGGGACACTATGGGACACTATGGAATGGTGGGTGGGACAGCACTGTGTATATCTGTGTTGTTTGAGGCTGGTTTTGATGTATGGACATCAATGTATGCTAGGATGGATGGGTGTTAATGCTGATACGTAAAAAATACAGTTAATTGTTTACATGGGGTCTTAAATGTAGTAATTTGTATATAATTCACATGAATGTATTTATGGAAAAGAGGAGATGGAATTAATAAGTGTTCACTTCTTCCTTCTCCCTTTCGAACACTGTATACTGTTACTTTATTGCATTTGTCATTTGTTTTGTTTTTGTTATACTTTTTTGTTCGAAATAAAGTATCTATCTATCTATCTATCTATCTATCTAAGTCCGAAATTTTAAGAGCAAAACAGAATTATAAATCAGAACTGGAAAGCAAGATGGCAACAAAGAAACTTGGTTCAGCCTGGGCCAGTATGAAAACTATTGCAGGTCTTCAGAGCACAGAGCGCAGTAATCGTGTGTTTTTAGATGGTTTTAATTCAGACACAGAGCTGGCTAATGTTCTTAATTGTTTTTATGGTTGTTTTGATTCCTCTGATTTTAGCACAGAAACCCAAGATTTGAAACAGAAACTCAAAGACAATCAGCACTTTAATATTGAGGTGCAGGATATTAAAAGGGAGTTCTGTGCTGTAAAAGTGAACAAAAGTCAGGGCCCTGATAATATATGTGGGCGACTGGCAAAGTCCTGTGCACATGAACTGAGTCCTGTATTTCATTACATTTTCAATAAGTCCTTACAGACACAACATGTGCCTAAGATCTGGAAAGATGCCGTGGTTGTTCCCGTTCCAAAATCCAGCTGTCCTAAAACGGTAAACGACTTTAGACCAGTTGCTTTGACTTCAATTTTAATGAAAATTTTTGAAAAACTGGTCAGATTTGAGGTCCTAAAGCAGACTGAACATGCATTGGATCCTTTGCAGTTTGTATACAGGCCTCACAAAGGAGTGGAGGATGCCACTGTCAGTCTGTTTAACATGCTTTTTAAACACCTGGATTTTAATGGAACACATGCAAGGCTTTTATTTGTGGACTTTCCCTCCGCCTTTAATACAATCCAACCTCATATTTTAGTTGAAAGGCTCCTGCAACAATTTGATTTGAGCAATAATCTGGTGGGTTGGATTCTGGATTTCTTAACCAACAGGACGCAGAGAGTAAGGGTCAATGGTACATTGTCTGACCAAAAGTGCTCTTCTACTGGCTCTCCTCAGGGGTGTGTGTTGTCACCACTACTCTTCATCCTGTAGACAAACATGTGTCGGAGCAGACATGACAACAGACACATTATAAAGTATGCTGATGATTCAGTTATTGTCAGTCTCCTCCAGGATGGTGAGAGTGGCCACGGCCCAGTAGTTGATGATTTTGTTCACTGGTGTGAGGATTCCTACCTGCAGCTGAATACGACAAAAACTAAAGATATGATTATTGACTTTAGGAGGAAAACTCCCAGGCACAAAGTCACCGTACTAAAAGGCCAGACCACTGAATGTGTACAATCCTACAAATATCTTGGGACGATTATTGATAGTAATTTAAACTTTGAAGAGAACTGTGAAAGGGTGTGCAAAAAGGGTCAGCAACATTTGCATTGTTTGAGGAAACTTGCGCGCTTCCAAATTGACCGAACCATAATGACAATGTTTTATCGGGCTTTTATTGAATCTGTTTTATCCTTTTCTTTAGTGTCATGGTTTGGTCAGATAAAACTGAAACAGAGGAAATCCTTGGATCAGGTAGTTAGATGGTCCAGTCATTTTCTTGGTGAGTCGCAGCTGAGCCTGACATCCTTGTACACCAGACAGGTACAGAGGATGGCTACCTCCATTTTAAATGCTGACTCCCACCCTTTGCACTGCAACTTTCAGCTTCTTCCCTCCAGACGGAGGTTTGCTGTCCCAAAAAGTAAAACCCAGTGCTACAAAAACAGCTTTGTTCCTGCTGCTGTCAAAGAGTTGAACAAGTTGTAACAATATATTGCACATAATTTAGGTACCTATTTATTAACTCCATTTTATATTTACTTATTTTTGTAGGATTTTTATTTGGGTTCTAAATATTTTATTGGGTTTTAGACCTTTGAGTTTTTAACCTCTTTGACTAGCCTTTAACTTTTTAATATGACCCTTCTCTCTTACCTCTGGTTTTTCTCTCATCTCTTTGTCTTTATATCCTGATTGATGGAGCCTTGAGTATTTTTATCATGTTTATAGTCAGCTTCATGTGTGCCTGTGTTTGTGTTTATGTTGAATGTAATTGTGGTTTGTAAATATGGATGTCACCTGACTGCAAAACAAATCTACCTACGGGTACAAATAAAGTAACCTGAACCTGAACCTGAACCTGATGTTTAGGAGAAATGGCAGTGGACTTTTTAACCAGACTGTTAAACAAAATCTTGGAGAGTGAGAGGATGCCTCAGGAGTGGGGAAGAAGTGTTTTGGTACCAATTGTCATCAACTTTACTACAGAGGCATAAAGTTGATCAGCCACACTATGAAGATATGGGAAAGAGTTGTTGAAGACATGAGGAGGGGTGACAATTTGTGAGCAGCAGTACAGTTTCATGCCAAGAAAGAGTACTACAGATGCAATGTTTTTTAAAAGTGTTGATGGAGAAGTATAGAGAAGGTCAGAAGGAGTTGCACTGTGTCTTTATGGATCTAGAGAAAGCATATGAGAGGGTGCCAAAAGAGGAAGTGTGGTACTGTATGAGGAAGACAGGAGTGGCAGAGGAGTATGTGAGGGTGGTGCAGGACATGTATGAGGACAGCGAGACGGTGGTGAGGTGCGCTGTAGGAGTGACAGATGGATTCAAGGTGGGGGTGGGATTACATCAGGGATCGGCTCTGAGCCCCTTCTTGTTTGCCATGGTGACGGACAGGCTGACAGATGAGGTCAGGCAGGAGTCTCCATGGACCATGATGTTTGCAGACGACATTGTGATCTGTAGTGAGAGTTGGGAGCAGGTGGAAGAGAACCTGGAGAGGTGGAGGTATGCTCTGGAGAGAAGCGGAACAAAAGTCAGTAGAAGCAAGACAGAATACATGAATATGAATGAGAGGGAGGCAGATGCAACGGTGAAGATGGAAGGAGTAGCGGTAGTGAAAGTAGATGAGTTTAAATACTTGGTGTCACCCATCCAAAGCAATGGAAAATTCACAAGAGAGGTGAAGAAGAGAGTGCAGGCAGGGTGGAGTGGGTGGAGATGAGTGTTGGGGTGATTTCTGACAGAAGGGTAACAGCAAGAGTGAAAGGGAAGATTTACAAGACAGTAGTGAGACCTGCTATGATGTATGGTTTGGAGATGGTGGCACTGACAAAAAGACAAAACATGGAGTTGGAGGTAGCAGAATTGAAGATGCTAAGATTTTCTTTGGGAGTGACTAGGAGGGACAAGATTAGAAATGAGTATATCAGAGGGACAGCTCAGGTTGAGCAGTTTGGAGACAAATTAAGAGAGGCAAGGCTGAGCTGGTTTGGACATGTGCAGAAGAGGGGTAGTGGATATATTGGACAAAGGATGTTGAAGATGGAGCTGCCAGGCAGGAGGAAAAAAGGAAGACCACAGAGGAGATTCATGGATAAAGTGAAGAAAGACATGGAGAGGGTTGGTGTTACAGAGGAAGATGCAAGGAATAAGGTGAGATGGAGGCAGATGATCCACTATGGAGACCCCTAAAGGGAGCAGCCGAAAGAAGAAGGAGAAGAAAAGCCTTTGTTGATAATAACAGCTTCCAGATGCCTTCTATAGAAAGTTTCTGGAGAAACTAGGCACAGGCATTGCTCAGGAGTGATTTTAGCCAATTCTTCCACACAAACTGTCTTCAGACTTTGAAGGTTCCATGGGTGTCTTCTATGAACTCTGATCTTCAGTTTGTTCCATAGATTTTCAATTGGATTCAGGTCAGGTTACTTGCTGAAATGTCCTCCCCCGTTTTATCTTCAGCATCTTGGCAGACAGCAAGTGTTTTGTTTTTTTTTATCAACCCATCATAAATTCTTTGTGGTGTGACAATCTGATATTCACAGACCTTTTTAAAGGTTATGAGTCAGGACTTAACCAGGTGAAATTAATTTGCACTGATGGGGGATGGGATGGTTTCCTAAATTCTGATAGATTTCATCTGGTTTCTTGGCTTTCTATGCCTTTTGGTACCTCTTTTTCTTCATGTGTTCAATTATTCCCTGTGTCATTCAACTTTATTAAATATAACTTGTTTTGTGAACACAGTTGCCTTGATTACTTTGTATGTATGGATTACATACATCCATACAAACGTCACGTTGCATCAAAGCATTATCTTGTCCGCTTTTGTTTGTTTTTATTAACTTCATTTTTCATTTTTTATCTCTTTTTACTGATATTAGCTTTTTACTTAGTGTTAGCTTAGTGTTGGCCTAGAAGAAAGCCCGATCAGGCACACAGGTGAATCAGACCCTGGGCAGGGCTGTTTCACCAGGCTAGGCTAACCTGTTTTTAGCTGTTCTTAGCTGTTTTTAGCTAGCTAGCTATCCACTTCTCGCCTGGAATGTCATGACTCCATCTCTGACGTTTGTCAGCTGTGTGTGCCTCCTTAAGAAGGTTTCTGAGTTGGAATTGAGACTCTCCAAACTCTTTAAGATTTGGGAGGCTGAAGACCATCTAGATACTATAATTCTAAGGCGGACATCGGCCCCGGCAACCGACTCGCAGCTGGCGGGGACAGCTACTTACCTGGGTGAATTTAGCACATCGCCATCCACTTCCACCCCTGCTCCAGTCTCCTCAGCTGTCCAGGACCCTAGCAATAAACACTGGCTTCAGCTTGGAGCTAAACCCAAAGCCCCGCTTGGTTTTTCACATCATCAATGCGCGCCCTGGACCTTGGTTGGGCCAACTAGCAAACATCGGGGATTGACCAGACATGGCCACGCTTCCGCTCTTCCCTTGTTACTGGAAAACAGATTCGACATCCTTTCCCTGGAAGATTTTCCCCACCTGGACGTCGATCATCCTCCCATGGCTGCCCTTCCTCCTTCAGCAATAGCTCAAATCCGCAAGCCCCGGATTAAAACTACTTTAGATGTGCCAAACTATACACCAGCTCCAAAAAGAAGAGAGCGCATCACCCCGCCATCACAACAACAACACTGGCAAAATTATCCACCATTTCAGAAACCACCGGCAAGGCTCCCCCAGAAGACATTGGTAATTGGTGATTCGATTATGAGGAACATCAGAAGCAGGTACTGTGCCACTAAATATTTTCCTGGGGCTAAAGTGTCTGACATTGAGGCTCTTACCCCTGACCTATTAAATGAATTCCCCCACGCTAAAACTGTCATTGTGCATGTTGGATGCAACAACATCCCAGATGAAGCGTTGGATATCTTAAAGAGTGACTTCAAGAGCCTTCTGTCCACTCTTATGAACTGTGGCAGATGTGTATTTATTTCAGGGCCATTGGCACCTTTCAGACGAGATTGCAGTTATTTTAGCAGAACTCTCAGCCTTAATACCTGGTTGTGTTCTACATGTCCTACTTTTAACACTGGTTTTGTAGACAATTTCAACCTGTTTTGGAACCGCCTGTGGCGGTTCGTTTTAACCCCACAACAGACTAAGGACACTCAGCCCTCTTTTCTCTGTTTTTCTGCTGCATTACTGAGAAGCAATGTGCCATTCATGTATTTGTGATGCAAACATGCATGTGTTGTGATGTAATGCGCCATTCTGTATAGTGTGCATATGGCTTGTCCTTACTGTGCTTTTTCTGAGCATCTTAGATGTGCTTTGGTGTATTAATGTCTACAGGTAGACGAGTTTCTTCTGTCTCACCTATGTGATGTTAATCGATGCCTTTCATCCTTTGTACTCATGCATCCTGTCCTTACTGTGACCTAGAGACTCAGATCAATATGTAGATGTGCTTGTTAGCCTCTTTGTCTTGCACTTAGAGCGAGGTCTAGCTAATCTGCCCATTGTGATGTATGTCTTACAAATGCAAATACCTCCTGCCTGTTCTGTTGTCCCTTTGATCATTCTAAACTGTGGGGTACGTCTCTTTGATGTATTGTTATGATCAAGTATTTAAGGTGCAACTCTGTAACGCAATCTCTCTCTCTCTCAATCTGACTTCAACCCTGCTGCAGGACACAGATTTTGTGTCCCCTCTTCACTGAGAGCCTGAGGAATTCGGCTTCAGCCTGCTCACGCTATGGCTGGAGCCGAGTTCCCGTGACGGCGGTATGATTAATAAAACCTGCTTAAAACCACAGCACAGCTGCTTATTTTTTCATGCCGCTTCACCGCCCATCATTTATGAGGCCAGATGGCATCCATCCAAATAGACTTGGTGCACGTGTTTTAAGGGACAATCTGTTCTATTCCATTCAGCGTTTTTTCGTATAGTGACTGAAATTTGGTGCATTAACTCACCCCGGACTTCCTGGGTCTGCCAACCAACCCTTCTTTGTTTCCACTTCTCATATTAATCCTATTAATCCAAATAATCCTCACTGTTTAGATCAGTCTTCAATTTATAACCCCACAGAGATTGTGTCTGTCTTCTGTTACCC
This sequence comes from Pholidichthys leucotaenia, assembly GCA_020510985.1. Lineage (NCBI taxonomy): Eukaryota > Metazoa > Chordata > Actinopteri > Cichliformes > Pholidichthyidae > Pholidichthys > Pholidichthys leucotaenia. The sequence goes on from CM035843.1 coordinate 32,797,714, forward strand.
AAAACATTATAACCCAAGACAAATACAACATAACTTGATAAATACATGCCTTTCTGCAGCTCCTTCTCATCTGCCACCCTTCAACTTAGCCCCTGTCTTCCCCATCAAAGAACCTTTGTCTACTCCCCCCAAAGTTAATAAAAATATAATGTATAAACATCCCAAAGTGATTAAAAAAAGTTGGTAATACTCAAATTAAACATCAAGTCTCTAAATTTAATGATTTGGCCTTTCTTCCTCCTCATAATTGAAAAATTAAATGCGGTTTGTTAAATATTAGGTCTCTAAATCCCAAGTCTCTGCTAGTCCATGATCTGTCAATTGATCATCAGATTGATTTAATATCCCTTACAGAGACTTGGCTAGGGCAAGATGATTATGTTGGTTTAAATGAATCAACTCCCTCTGGTTATCTAAACTATCATAATCCCAGAAGTGCTGGTTGTGGAGGTGGAGTCGTGGCAATTTACCATTCTAAATTACTAGTTAATGTAAAGCAAAAATCATGTTTTAATTCCTTTGAAGGCCTGGTCCTCAGTATGGGGCATGTTAGCAATCTTAGCTTAAACCCAATTTGTCCTCCCTCAGCCTACTCAGAGTTTTTATCTGAAATTGCCGAATTCTTAGCTGATTTAATGCTGAAATCAGATAATAATAGTAAGAGATTTTAATATACATGTTGATGTAGATAGTGACTGTCTTAATAAGGCATTCAATTCAATATTAGACTCAATGGGGTTTTCCCAGAAAGTAGAAAATTCTACCCATTATCTCCACCACACATTGGACATTGTTCTGACTTATGGCATGGAAATAAAAAACCTGGTAGTGTCTCCTCATAATCCTGTACTGTCAGACCATTGTCTGTTAACCTTTGATTTCACGATTCCTGACTATTTGACTCCTAAAGAAAAATACCACTACAGCAGATGTCTTTCAGATGACGTTGTTACCAAATTTATACAGATTGTTTCCTCTATGCCATGTGTCAACACAATGGAAAAAAAAAAAAGATGGAGAGCTTGCTCCTTCCACAATTGATAGCATGGTAGATAGTGTTACAGCCTCTCTGCATCAGACACTAGACTTGGTGGCCCCTTCAAAAAGGAAAAGTCTAATCAGACATTTCTAACCCCTAATCCCAGGTTTCGCTTCAGCACTGTAGCCACGCTGACAAAGAGTCAGGACTCTGTCAATTCTCGCATCCCCCTAGAGCTTACTAGTCAGGACTTTTTGAACTTTTTCAATCATAAAATTTTATCTATTAGAGATAAAATCAGTCAGATTCTTCCCACCATAAACTTAAAGTACAGCAACTACTACAACTCCTTCAACTGATATCTGTTTGGATAAGTTTACTCCAATTGACCTTTTAGAGTTAGATAAAATAATCTCCTCATCCAAGCCTTCAACTTGTCTTTTAGACCCTATTCCTACCAGGTTATTTAAAAAAGTCTTCCCATTTATTGGTAGCTGTATTCTTCAAATAATCAATTTTTCTTTAACTTTAGGTCATGTACCACAGGCTTTTAAAACTTAATTAAACCCTTACTCAAAAAGCCAACGCTCGATCCAGGAGTTTTAGCTATCAACCAATCTCTAATCTGCCTTTCATTTCAAAAATCTTAGTAAGAGTTGTTGCTACGCAATTATTTGACCACTTGCAGGGAAATGGTTTATTTGAAGAGTTTCACTGTGGGTTCAGAATTCATCATAGTACTGAAACAGCCTTAGTGAAGGTCACTAATGACCTCCTTATCACATCAGATAATGGACTTGTTTCTGTACTTGTCCTTTTAGATCTTAGTGCAGCCTTTGATACCATCGACCATGATATTCTATTTGATAGATTAAAATACTATGTTGGACTAAATGGAACTTCATTGGTTTAGATCTTTGTCCGATAGACTTCAGTTTGTTCATATCAATAATGAGTTTTCTTCCAACTCTAAGCTCAGTTATGGAGTTCCACAGGGATCTGTGTTCGGCCCTACTCTTTTTAGTTTATATATGCTTCCGTTAGGCAACATCATTAGAAAGCACTGTATACTAACTAACTAACTAACCTGCACTTATATAGCGCTTTTCTAGTCACAAAGACCACTCAAAGCGCTTTCATTAATACTAACCCTCTATTCTAAGGGCCTATAGGAAACAGATATCTAGGGACAATTTAGAACAGCCACTTAACCCAACATGCATGTTTTTGGCATGTGGGAGGAAACCGGAGAAATCCCGGAGTAAACCCACGCAACACGGGGAGAACATGCAAACTCCACACAGATCACTGTTGGTCGGGGGCTGGGATCGAACCCACGATCCCACGATCCCCACAATCCCCCGGCCAAGGGTAAACTGTGCTGCCGCAGTGCTAACCACTGCGCCACCGTGCAGCCCACATTTTCACTGTTACGCAGATGACACACAGTTATACCTGTCAATAAAGCCTGATGATAGCAATCAATTAGCCAAGTTAGATGCCTGTCTTAAGGAAATCAAAGCTTGGATGACTTGTAACTTTCTGCTATTAAACCCAGATAAGACTGAAGTCATTCTTGTTGGTCAAAAAAACCTTAGAAATACCTTTCCAAATCAAACTCTTAATTTGGATGCGGCTACTCTTTCTCTGAATAGTTCTGTGAGGAACCTTGGAGTTATTTTTGATCAAGATCTGTTTTTCAATTCACATATTAAATTTGTTTCTAAGACTGCCTTCTATCATCTGCGTAATATTGCCAAGATTAGGAGCATCTTGTCTCAGAGTGATGCTGAGAAACTAATCCACGCTTTTGTTAGCTCTAGATTAGATTATTGTAACTTGTTATTATCAGGTTGTCCTAAAATAGCTTTAAAAAGTCTTCAGTTGATCCAAAATGCTGCTGCAAGAGTTTTAACAGGTACTAGAAAGAGAGATCATATCTCTCCGGTTCTGGCCTCCCTTCATTGGCTTCCCATAGAGTTTAGAATTAAGTTTAAAATCCTTCTTCTCACTTACAAAGTTCTTAATAATCAGGCCCCTTTTTATATAAAAGATCTGATATTACCCTATTATCCTAACAGAGCACTACGCTCCCAAAATGCTGGATTACTTGTAATACCTAGAATCTCCAATAGTACAATGGGAGGCAGAGCTTTCAGCTATCAAGCTCCTTTCCTGTGGAACCAGTTACCAATCTGGGTTTGGGAATCAGACTTGATTTCTGTTTTTATGAATAGGGTAAAAACCTTCCTCTTCAATATAGCCTACGATTAGGGAGGGATCATGTGTCTCTTAACCCTCCCTTTGTTTTGTTGTTAATAGATTTAGACTGCCAGATGACCTCCAATCATGTATTTGGCTTCTCTCCTTTAATGTTTGCTCTCTTTATGTCTGTTCTTTTCATCTTCTCTATCCCCTCACCCCCCAACCAGTCGCAGCAGATGACTGGCCCTCCCTGAGCCTGGTTCTGCTAGAGGTTTCTTCCTGTTTAAAGGGAATTTTTCCTCTCCACTGTCGCCAAGTACTTGCTCATAGGGGATCACCTGATTGCTGGGGTCTTTCTGCAATTGTGGGGTTTCCCCTACATTTGAAAGCGCTACGAAATGACTATTGTTGTGATATGGCGCTATTTAAATAAAGTTGAATTGAATTGAACTGAATTGAATTACTTGGGTTGTTACTGATATCTTGTGAAAATGTCAGGTCACCGGCTTCATCAAAAATATGTTTAATGAGAAAAATGTTGACGTGTTCAATACTTATTTTTCCCGGTGTATCTTAGTAAAAAATCCCCTTTTAGAATGTTAATTTAACACAGTACTCACACTCGCAGATGACCCTCTACAATGCAAATATATATACACTACCGTTCAAAAGTTTGGGGTCACTTAGAAATTTCCTTATTTTTGAAAGAAAAGCACCGTTTTTTTCCAATGAAGATAACTTTAAACTAATCAGACATACACTCTATACACTGCTAATGTGATAAATGACTATTCTAGCTGCAAATGTCTGGTTTTTGGTACAATATCTACATAGGTGTATAGAGGCCCATTTCCAGCAACTATCACTCCAGTGTTCTAATGGTACAATGTGTTTGCTCATTGCGTCAGAATTCTCCAGATTACCTCAACAAATTAACAGCTAGAATGCCAAAGGTCTGCAATGCTGTAATTGCTGCAAATGGAGGATTCTTTGACGAAAGCAAAGTTTGAAGGAAAAAATTATTTCAAATACAAATCATTATTTCTAACCTTGTCAATGTCTTGACTATATTTTCTATTCATTTTACAACTCATGGTGGTAAATAAAAGTGTGACTTTTCATGGAAAACACAAAATTGTCTGGGTGACTCCAAACTTTTGAACGGTAGTGTATATATATAATAAAACAACTCCTTGAAAAACCCTTAGCTCAATCACAACTGTAAAAATGTCTTGGAAGCTGAAAGGTTAATTAAATTTTCTTCAGTTCTTCAAATATCTCCTTTTTAATTTTTTATTCTGCTTAAATCTGTTATATTTGCTGCAGTGACATAAATGTGTAAAGAACATTTATAATTAGTAACAGCAGCCTCTTTAATCATTAAAAGAAGTTATCTGAATATAAGACAAGTCAAACATACAGTATCATCTGAAAGGTTGCACTGCTTAATAATCTGATCAAATAATTCTCCCACACAGCCAGGTTTCTCTGCTGCACTGCGCTTATACAGGGACTTGAAAATTTGTGTTGCAGGAAATGATCTCAAACCTGCCATGAAATCTGAGTGTATCCTAAGATCTCGTCCAGATTGATAAATACCGACCTTTGCCACGGTCTCCTCAAAATTTTGACTCAGTCCAAAACACACAAGGATCTTCCAAATGATTCCATCATCATCATCATAGCAGTCTGTTGGGGGCGATAATGACTGTTTCATTTAGGTCTGATCAGATTCCTCCATGCAGCTCTGTAATTCGCCTTCCGTTGCCAGGAACTCCTGACCTTGTTAACCCCGGCGACGTCCAAGCTGGTATGAGTTGCTCTCTGACTGACCATTTCATAAAACTGCTTGCAAAGTATTTGAGTGCCACTAGCTTTTGCTGGACTAGTGGCACATTCTTGGCAGATAAGATAAGATAAGATAAGATAAGATAAGCCTTTATTAGTCCCACAACGGGGAAATTCCAGGATTGCAACAACACAGGGATAGCAACACTCAGAGCAACAATCAGAAGGCAAGAAAAAAAACAAGCAAGCAAGAGCAGCTAATATACATATGTACATATTACTATAAAATATATATATACACACACACACACAGACACACAGTGCAGAGCATTGTAGCTGGATGGAATAAATATATGAATATATGAACACACAGTGCAGAGCATTGTAGCTAGATGGAATAAATATGTAAATATATAAACACCCACAGTACGGAGCATTGCAGCTAGGTGGAATAAATATGCAAGTATATAAACACACAGTGCGGAGCAATGTAGCTAGATGGAATAATATGTAGATATATAAAAACACAGTGCGGAGCATTGTAGCTAGATGGAATAAATATATAGATATATAAATATAAACACACCCAGTGCTGAGCATTGTAGCTAGATGGAATAAATATATAGATATATAAATATAAACACACCCAGTGCAGAGCATTGTAGCTAGATGGAATAAATATGTAAATATATAAACACACACAGTGCAGAGCATTGTTGCTAGGTGGGATGAAACAGCATAACCGTCTATTTAGTTATCCTACATGGTATGATTATGTGCCCATACATATTCTCACCCTCCATAGCGACCGGTATGTTCCTAGTTGTATGCCGGAGAGGACCATTGTGTAAGTCTATTGCATCTTTTGCATTCAAAAAAAACTATTAGTTTGTTACGTCTTTTTGCTATCTCTGCGAGCAGCCCTGCTTAGGTTGTACAGTCTGACAGCCGTTGGTAGGAAGGACCTACGAAACCTCTCGGTTGTGCACCTGGGATGATGTAGTCTGCTGCTAAATGAGCTCCTCAGTGCATCCAGTATGTCCTGCATAGGGTGGAACTCGGACTCCAGCAGAGATGACAGTTTAGCCACCGTCCTTCTCTCTCCTATCTCCTCCATCGGATCAAGGCGTTGCCCCAGGACAGAGCTAGCTTTCTTAATCAGTTTGTTCAGTCTCTTCCTATCGGCTGCAGTAATGCCACTGCCCCAGCAGACCACTCCAAAAGTGATGGCTGATGCCACCACCGTGTCATAGAATGACTTCAGCAGCACCCCTTGTACACCAAAAGACCTGAGTCTCCTCAGCAGGAACAGCCTGCGCTGTCCCTTCTTGTAGAGTGCGTCAGTATTGTGTGACCAGTCTAGTTTATTGTTCAGATGAATACCCAGGTACTTGTAGGATGTCACCATCTCGATGTCTGTTCCCTGTATATTTACTGGTGCTGTGAGGGGCTGCCCATGCCTGCGGCAGTCCACCACCAGCTCCTTAGTTTTCCTCGCTTTGATCTGGAGGCAGTTCCGATGGCACCAGTCCACAAAGTCCTGGATAAGCCCTCTGTACTCAGCTTCATCTCCGCTGGAGATGAGACCAACGATCGCAGAGTCATCAGAGAACTTCTGTAGATGGCAATGTGTTGTGTTGTGTGAGAAGTCCGCAGTATAAAGAGTGAACAGGAAGGGAGCCAGCACCGTTCCCTGGGGGGCCCCCGTGCTACTGATGATCGTGTCGGAAACACAGTCCCGGGTTCTCACAAACTGAGGCCGGTTCGTGAGGTAGTCCAGGATCCATGATGACAGGTGCTGGTCCACCCCTGCGCGCAGCAGCTTGTCCTTCAGGATCATCGGTTGGATGGTGTTGAAAGCACTGGAGAAGTCAAAGAACATGATCCTCACCATATTCCCGGGCTTCTCCAGGTGGGACAGAGAACGGTGAAGGAGGAAGATCACCGCATCCTCCACCCCAATGCCATGCTGGTAGGCGAACTGGAGTGGATCCATCGCTGGTTCCACCAGGGGGCGGAGATGAGCAAGGAGCAGTCTCTCCAGGGTCTTCATCAAGTGGGACGTCAAGGCCACCGGTCTGAAGCTGTTCAGGTCTTTGGGGTGGGAAGTTTTTGGTACAGGTACCACACAAGATGTTTTCCACAGCTGTGGTACCCTCCCCAGTTTCAGGCTCATGTTGAAGATATACGTCACAATCCCACACAGCTGGTCTGCACAGGACTTGAGGAGCTTTGCGCTGATGCCGTCCGGTCCCGACGCCTTCCTCGCCTTGATCTTCCTCAGCTCCGTCCTCACCTGGGTCTTGGTCAGGGTCAGGTTGGGGGGCTGTGTGTTGGGAGTGGGGGGGGTGTCGGTGGAGTGGGGAGTGGGCAGCAGGACTTGATTTCTTAGTGGCAGCAGTGGTTGTTGTGCAGACAGGGGGGAGGGCGGTTGGTCAAATCTATTGAAAAACAGATTCAGGTTGTTCGCCCACTCCCTGCCCCCCGTGGCCTGGGGGGAGGTATTCTGGAGCCCCGAGATGGTTTTGAGGTTTCTCCAGACCCCGCTGATGTCGCTCTGTTGCAGCTTGTCCTCCATCTTCTTCCTGAAGCTGTCCTTGCCTTCTCTGATCTTTCTCCTCAGCTCCCTCTGTACGGACTTCAGCATCTCCCTGTTCCCCGACCTGAAGATCATCTTCTTCTCTCTCAGAAGTGTTTTTATCTCAGGGTTGATCCAGGGTTTGTTGTTTGAGTGACGCCGTATGGTCTTGGTGGGAACGGATTTGTCCACACAGAAGCTGAGGTAGCCCGTGAAGGTGTGAATGAGGCCATCGATGTCCTCACCATGTGGATCGCAGAGCTGCTTCCAGGCAGTGGCTTCAAAACAGTCCTTTAGAGTGTCCATTGTTTCCTCAGACCATAACTCCACAGTGTGCATGGCCGGAGGTTGTCTGTGCACTAGGGGTTTGTACACCGGTCGGAGATGAACCAAGTTGTGATCCGATCTCCCAAGTGGGGGGAGTTGTGATGAGGTGTACGCCTCCTTAGTGTTTGCGTAGAACAAATCCAGTGTTTTATTGTCTCTAGTGTGGCATGTGACATACTGGGTGAAAGTGGGCAGAATGGGAGACAGTGAAACGTGGTTGAAATCGCCTGAGATGAGGAGAAGAGCATCTGGGTGTTCTGTCTGCAGCCTGCTGGTTACTGAATGGATGACGTCACGCGCTGTCCCAGCGTTCGCCGTCGGATTTGCATAAACAACAATGCAGATCACGTGTGAGTGTTCTCTCGGGAGATATGTAGGCCTCATGCTAACAGCTAGCAACTCTATCGAGTTGCTAGCTGTTAGCATGAGGCCTATCTAGCATGAGGCCTATCTAGCTCTACCAGCTAGATAGAGGTATTGTCAGTGGCAAAGATCAAAAATTGGCTCTCAACAATCTCCATGCTGTGTAAAGGAGCCGTTTCTACACCATGCAATTACTTTGTCACACACTGACTTTATCACACACTAACAAAATGTTCCATTGACAAGACATAAAGGCTGACAGGATTTTTGTAACATGAACAGAATTGCATAAAGTTTTGCTCAAGAATACTGTTGTGATTATAAGTTTGGATCACTACATCAGAAATGAAAATACATGCCAAAGAGAAACTGTACAAATTGGCCTATAAAATCAAAATGGACTGGCAATTTTTTTGGACAATTTTAACAACTTTTCATTATCAATGTCTGTAGAAGATCTCTGCATAATTTCAAGCAATTTGGATGAATGTCCTAGGAGAAGTTCATTTTGACTTCACTTGCACATTTTTGAAAATATGTTGCAGAAACCGTCATTTTTAGAGCATAAGCCCACTGGATTTATGGTCTTTACCGGACGTTGTACCGGTCTGTTACGGTGAAGAGGGAGCTGAGCTCTAAGGAAAAGCTGTTGATTTACCAGCCAATCTACGTTCCTACCCTCACCAAAGGTTATGAGCTTTGGATAACAACCGAAAGAATGAGATCGCGGATACAAGTGGCTGAAATGAGCTTTCTCCATAGGATTGCTGGACTCAACCTCAGAGATAGGGTGAAGAGCTAGTCATCCGAGAAAGGCTCAGAGTAGAACTGCTGCTCCTCCATATCAAAAGGAGCCAGTTGAGGTGGTTTGGGTGTGTTTTGGACACATCCCACTGGGAGGAGACCCCGGGGCAGACCCAGAACATGCTAGAGAGACTACGTCTCCCAGCTGTCCTGGGAATGTCTTGGTATCCTCTCTGAAGAGCTGGAGCAGGTGGCTATGGAGAGGGAAGTCTGGGATTCTCTGCTTGAGCTACTGCCTCCGCGACCTGGACCTCCGGAAAAGCGGTAGAAAATGGATGGATGAATGGAAGCCCACTGGAGAAAAGTTGCAAGAGATTTAAGAGAATAGAATAGATGTTGAGTCTAGGCCCAGGCCTTCTTGTTTTTGCAAAAACATAAAACTTTTTATTATAGCACCACCAATAGATGCAGTGCCTTGATTTCTGGTCTTTGTGTAGTGGGGGGGAAGTTCTCATCAGACTGTAAAATTTCATATTTCTACGTATAACTGTTTTTCCTCCCCATGCACTTTTAGTGAAGAATAATCAGAACAAAAGCAAGAGGTTTCCTGCAGCATAGCTGCTTGGAACCTAAGTAACTTCAACTTGATATACCAGCAGCTTGTTACACTGTCAGTGCAATCTTTGTGCATCACAATAACAGTATAAATTTTCTCAATATTATAGTTTTCTTCACACGACTCATTTACTCAGATTACATTGCATTAGTGGTAGAGCATCCGCCCCACATCCTAGATGTTGTGGGTTCAAGCCCTATAGTCGGGTCATACCAAAAACTACAAAAATGGTACTTTCCACCTTGTAGCTTGGTGCTCAGCATAACAGAATAGGGAAAGGAAAGTTTGGTTACCCAGCCATGGCGGAAGCACAAGCCAGTGTACTCCTAGTGCCAGTCTCAACCTGGGTAAAATGGGGACAGTTGTGTCAGGAAGGGCATCCAGCGTGAAATCGCTGCCAAATAAAATATGCAGATCATCATAAATTGAGACTTCCATAAGTTGAAATGGAAGCAGATAACGCGCTCTGTGGCGACCCCTAATAAGGAGCAGCCAAAATAAAAAGAAGAAGTGTAGAAGTGTTACATGGACGTTTTCCCAACATTAGAATTTGAATTTCAATACTAAAATTAGAAAGAGTTTTGGGTGGGTTTAAAACAAAGAAATCTTGGTCCATTGTCAGTTTTCCTACAGCAAATTTTCAGATCACATTTTGATGACAGAGCCGTGCAAGCAAATGGAAACAATTACAAAATGTATTGCTAATTCACTGAGTATAAACCAATGGGATGCCATGATTAAAATTTTGCATTTAGCATTTTGATTGGACAATAGGGATTTGAAGCGTTATTATATTCCACAATAACTGCATTTCGTTTCACTGGATATGTAGCACTCTGCTTCAATGGTGTTCATGTAACCGTTAATTACTAACAGTAATTTACAGTCAAATTTCAGTGAGAATTGCAATACTGTGTTGGATACCTTACTTTCCACAATGAGGTGCTGTTTGTAAAGATTTCTTACCTGACCCGAAGTCCCGCGTTTTTGGAAAAAAACAAAACAAAAAAAACCAACTATTTTTGCAATGTCTGCCCTTGTATAAGCATCATTAAGCTATTTGACGTCTTTCTAAAAAAAAAAAAAATAGGCAGTGCTTGAGTTGAATTTATTGTCTTGATTAACAAACCACAATACCTTTGTGGTGACGGACTCTTTATTTCATCTGAAAATACCAAGAAAAAGTGTGCCAAAACCAAATCGCTAGCATGCTAACTAGCCACCTGCATTGGCCACGTTTTGATTTCCCTTCTGTGGTACCGACTCGACAGGTGACCAGTATGTTTTCTAAACACTTACTTTTGCACTTGACAACATTTAACTTGTTTACATGAGTGTGAAATGACAATAGATGTCTTCATGCTGATTGAGATGTTTAGCAACAGTTACTGGCTAGATTTAGAAGGGACTATTTTTTTCCTCAGCTGCACGAAATAACTGGTTAAACAATCAATCATAATATTTTGTCTAGTATTGCTGTCATTTAATAAACTGTGCTTGTGGAGCTGTTGTGCAGAAGCAATATTACACTCGAGGTTGTATGGTATCACGAATATAGTAACTTATGGGCGTGATACGTCTAATGCCCTCCACTATACATCGGGCAGCAGACGTATCACGCCCGCAGTTACTCTATTCATTGATACCATCCTCCCTCTCGTATAATATTGCTTAATTAGGAGACTTATAATAAATTTGTAATTAAAGCAATTACTATCCAAATGGAAACAGGAGGGGAGTACAAATCCCTCTCCATTGCAATTGGATATACAGTAACTTAGCTTGTTACCTCCGCCAAAGGGGGAGGTTATGTGATCATCGGCGTTGGTTTGTCTGTTTGTTTGTTTGTTAGCAAGATAACTCAAAAAGTTATGGACGGATTTTCATGAAATTTTCACAGATTGTCAGAAATGGGGTATCCTACAGATGATTAGATTTTGGTGGTGATCCGGATCACCGTCCACAAGAAAACCGCCATTACGCAAAATGCCATTTTCGTGAATAACTACTAAACCACTAATCCTATCATTGTCAATCCAATTGTTGTGAATCCAATTGCTAGTCATATGTTTTCACGGTCAAGGAATCTGAAAACGTACACACAAACACTGTATGGGGGGAACTGTGGCGCTAAACCGCCATTACGGAAAATACCATTTTTGTCAATAACTACTGAACCACTAATCCTATCATTGTGAATCGAATTGCTTGTCATATGTTTTCATGGTCAAGGAATCTGAAAATGTACACACAAACACTGTATGGGGGGAACTGTGGCCGCCATTACGGAAAATGCCATTTTCGTGAATAACTACTGAACCACTAATCGTATCATTGTCAATCCAATTGGTAGTCATATATTTTCATGGTCAAGGAATCTGAAAACGTACACACAAACACTGTATGGGAGGAACTGTGGCCGCCATTAGGGAAAATGCCATTTTCGGGAATAACTACTCAACCACTAATCCATCCAATTGCTAGTCATATGTTTTCATGGTCAAGGAATCTGAAAACGTACACACAAACACTGTATGGGAGGAACTGTGGCCGCCATTACGGAAAATGCCATTTTCGTGAATAACAACTGAACCACTGCTTGTCATATGTTTTCATGATCAAGGAATCTGAAGACTGTATGGGGGGGAACTGTGGCGCTTGGCGGAGGTCTGCGCTGTCCGAGTGCTTTTCTAGTTCTTTTATTTGACAGTAAGGCAAACTGACAGAAAAGCTAAAACAACACATCTGACTGTCCCTTAAAACTTCACAAAGCAAACAATGCAGCAAAACAACATGTTTAATGAAGAGATAGACATGCCTTAAATATACAGTGAATTCTTCACAGCCTTCATGTAAGGTCACTGATTTTTAAAAAGGCAGCATAATCCTTTAATTTCCTTCACCACATTCAGTGTTGAACAGTGTAAGTCAAGTGAAATTAGCAAAGAAATTTAATGAATGTGTATGCATCTTTTTGATAAATAAATCACATATATTAGGACATAAAAATGCACACCCTATTCAAATACCTGAGAGCCCTCATATCAGAAAGTTGGTATCAATATCAGAATTCATCAATCAACACACATTTCAGGATGATTTCAATGCTCAGTGCCAAAATATACATTGTTCATACATTGTTTCTTAAAAATACAATGGACCCAGAACCCTGACTTGTACATTTTTGTAAACATTTTTAAACTTAAAAAACAAACAAACAAAAACGTAAAGGTCACAAAACTATATACATAATTACATTTCAGCAGAAAAATAGACATTTAGCACACTCACTTTCAAAACTTACAAAAAATACCCCTATTATCAGTACCAATAGCAATGAGTATTATTTTCAAGTAAAGTCCTCCCTCATGAGGACTGACAGAAGACCTTAGTTTTTTTTTTTCCCTTTCTTTTTTTTTTCCATTTATATGGCTGATTCCATTACAATGAGTGTGTGAAAGGTTGTATAAGAGGAAAATCTTTTTTATGGACAGATGATATTTCTATACCCCACAAAAGTTATCAGATATCACCTAGAGAATACATTTAGACAGTAAAATAAACTATCAAGACATAGTCCCCATATTAAATAAACTTTTGTTGTTCTTATGACCATAAAAGGAAAAAGAGAAAAATATCAACTCACCATACATTACTTTAGTAAAAGAATAAATTAAAAAGGATTAGGATGTGTACAGGCAATGTCACAGGTGCGAGGTGTAAACAATTCCCGGTGCCCAACGATGCCTTTTTAGGCTCGCGGAGCACCAGTTGCGCAACAGAGAAGCAACGTGTAAACAGATTAAAGCTGCCTTTTGAACACAAGACACGACATAAAAGAAAAGATCGCTGAGTTGAAACTTCAAGCATAATAAACTGTTTAAATAGTTGCCAGGTTAATGAGAGAAAGCTAATAATGCCAATCCTCTGGTACGCAAGTTTGAAAACAATAAAAAGTACCCGTCAGATATTGCAGCATAGTATTTCAATGTACTGCTTAAATGCTTTACCTTTGTTCTGACATTGTTTGTGTGTCCTATGCTTTAATATAAAACTCTATAAAAAGGAAAACAAACAAATTTGCCTACATAGATATAGACATAAAGTGCATGACCAACTGTACCAGACACAGTTTTACCCAAGTTGTTTCACAGCAGACGATGAAATAACTGGCTTTATGGATCAAAATCAGGTTTCCTTCATTGTACTATACATCACGGACAAACTACTGGGAGATGAAAACACCATGCTTGTCCTTTACATTCACACATAACTTAAAAAACAAAAACAACAACAGAGGTTTACAAAGGCGATCTGGAATGTTTAAGTTTTCAGAGTGGGACAACGAAGTAAACGCACTGCTTTAAGGACATAAATGAGAGGGGCGACATGAAAGTGACGCCAGGACCAAGAGTCACCAAACGTGGAGCATTAGCAGGGGTTAGTGTGTATGTGCGTGTGCGCTAGATGGAGACTGAGATGCACAGGCGTAAAAAGCCCCCATAATCCAAACACAGCCACCATAGAAAGCTGACATGAAAATTTCTTGGAATTCAGCTTCACAAATTGTCAATCCTTATCTCTACTAGTGGTATAATAGAGTGAAAGGTTGTATTAAAACCAGATATACAGTACGAATCAGCTTCACTGGAAACATTTATGCGATGCACGCACACACACACACACACAGCTAAAATCAAAAATTAGATAAAAGAGAGAAAAGCACAACGCAACAATCAGATAGCATCCCGTTTTATGTCTACATCCCTTTGGTATCCACTCTGTAAAGCCTGATAGAGCAGTCAGGCTACACTGGCTTAGAAGTCATCAAAAGGAACAGATTCTTCAACGCGTCCTGGGTCTAAGACAGATCACCCTCATGCACACATTAGGGTGGTGTCCCACAGAGCGGCGAATGCTGAGGAACATTCGTCAATGTTGCGATTGCTTCGATTTCATCTGGGCTCACGAAAGGTTGCGCAATAGTTCGCCAACAGTTTTTTTTATGGTCGCCACCAATTTTTCTTGTTGCAGATAAATTGTGGACAGGTTCAAAATTTTTCTGTGACAATAAAAATTGTTTCTGTGGAAAGAAAGACTGATGTGCAACCTTTTATGAACCCTGAGTAAAGCTGCCCCTCTGCGATGTTCGTGCATGTTTCTTAGCATTCGCCGCTCAGTCAGATACGTGCTTTATGCAGGGAGTGTAAGAATGATTTGAAACCGGGGCTCATGATGAACAGTGGCTCAATATAACTGAGTGAAATAAGCCCCAATACAAGCAACAAATTTCTTGTCATTCAAACAGAAAGATTAGCAAATGTATAAATATTTGTAATTATAACAATTCTGAAATGACTGCATTTCCAGCCTGGTGTTCTGTAACTCTTTACTAATTATTCAAAAACAAATAATGCATCTTTGCGTGAAAGAAAAATACAATAGATGTAGGCTTTCCTGAGCTATTCTTGATGATTTTGCTTCATTTGAAAGGACAAGCCAACAGCAGGAACTTGTGGTTTTCCTGTGCTTGTGCTTTATAAGTATTCAATAAGCCTAGAAAAAACAATACTCAATTGCGTGAAATATGTACAAATTAAGTAAATTAAATCTTATACAGTCTGAACCTGTACTGTTTGTCATCAGTGTTAAGATTAAGTTATAATTAATCTTTTTAATTTTATGCTAGGCATAACAGTAGTGGTTCAGTGATAGATGTTATATTAGGAATTTGAACAGTTACAGCTCTTTTGCTAAGTTATATCACTAACAAATCATCATTTGTACTGTAGTAATATCATAGCTGCAATTTGTGTAATTTTAATTATTGATACTGTATCTTCATTTGGCTCTGTTACTTGTATTGAAACTTTTTCTCGTAAATTGTATTGAAAGCTTCTAACTTTTCTAAACGTAGGACATTAGGGAGAAAAATGACAGAAAGGCATTCCTTTTTTTCCAACCAGTAGCAGGGACTGTTTTCACAGTGTGAGTTGTGAAGTATGCCAGAAGTTTACAGTTTCAACAGTAATGCATGGGTCAGTTCCACTGACGCTAATTTGCACTCACTGCTACCATAAAAGTAGAAGATAGAATTTTAAGATGACTTAAACGAGGCCTGCTAATATACAGATAAAAATAAGCACTTCTAAAAGTATTGTTTGTGGTTATCAGTGTATCTGGTTTAGCTGTTACTGGTTTTATATCTCCACCACACTGAGCCCTCTGGACACACTCATGTTCTTAATACGTATATTATGTCTGAAAAATGAAATATGTCACAAATAAAGCACTGGAAAGGGAAATAGCACAAAAGAAAAAAAATCTTCATATAAGATGAATATAAAACCATCTGACAGCTGCTCAGTTATACAATCCATTTACATACAAAATAAGAAATAAAATGTACCTTCCTTTTTCAATATCATTTTGAATGAAATATGTAGAAAATGTTTCTTTGGCCCATACCTTCATGTAATTGTTCAACTGATCAGATTCACACTAAGTAGCTTAAAAAGGAGTCTGTGGTTGTGCTACGCTGCTCTACAATGCCACTCAATAATGCAGTCTCTGTGGGAATAAGGACGGACATCAGGGTATTGCTCCTTTCACCTCTTCGTCATTCCCTTATTATGAGCCATCCTGCTAGTGGAAGGTGTGCTCACCCCGGACGATGTGAGAAGAAAACTCATAGCGGTCTTTGCTCCTGTGACCGCATATGTTGCACTCCAGAGGATCTCTGTATCCATGGCAACCCATGTGAATAGTGTACATGACATGGTCCAGGAAGAGCACTCGACAGTGCTCGCACTGGAAGGCCCGCAGCTCTTGGCCCTCTCGTCCGAACACTCGCACCCCTTCCTGGTTTGCTGGTCTCTCCGTGGCCATCCGCATCACTCCGGCCCCCACTCCCCCCCCACTCCTGGGTGACGCATCTCTAACCCGCTCGCCTGAATAGACCCCCGCTGGACTGGCGCGTGATCTCAGACCAGGAGGGCCATTGCTGCTATGGAAGCCCGGCCTGTCCTGGGGGCTGCTGCGGGCTGAGTCAGCGGATTCAACGCCACTGTTGCTGGGCGATTCCTCTCGCCCTAGTTGGGGTGCCTTTCCCAGCTTGGACAAAGCAGCGGCGCCGTTTGAAGTGGGGAGGCCTGGGAAGTCGTGGGGCTGAGGTGGCTGTGGCTGCAGGGCGTCACAGTTCGCTAGACGATCTGTCCGTTGGCCCAGGGGCAGGACATGGTGAAAAAGAGGGTTGACAATGGGCACCACCTCAGCCATGGAGAGAGGGGGGCCTGGATGGTGGATCATGGGACGTAGGGTCTCTGACCCCAGGTATGTCATAGGATTGTTGATGGCCTGGTCCATCATGTGGGCGGACATGAGTTCAGCGTGCTTTTCATATTTAAGGCCCATGTCATAGTTCATATCGGGATAGCTGCAGCGAGCCATCTTTTCACCTGCAAGCACAATGTAACACCATTACCTTGTGTAAATAAAATAAAACCATTTCAAATCTTAGCACATTAAAAAAAAGGTATATTAGCATAAGAAGCATCACGTGAAAATTCCTTTGTAGGCCATCAAAACTACAGCATATCTTGCTGATTTTGTTTTTTTTTTTGTCTTGTTTTTCACATTTTGTACATTTTTGATGTTGCAGTCTAATGGGCTGGAAAGCCCCATCCATCTACTTCTGTGATGTTTAACCCCTCCAGAACAGGGATGCGGTAAGCTTTCTCTCGATAAGAGCAATGGCAATGTTACAGGTGTACCTAACCACAATGAGAAAAACATTTCCTTGCTTCTCAGTCATCTGCTTGCTCTAGCTTGCGCTGTCTCTTTTTCTAATGGTGTGGCAAAAAAAAAAAAAAAAAAAAAAAATCTGTTTATAAGTAGGCCAGGCTGTTGAGTAATATTATACAATAATGTACAGTATGTTGATATATAGCAAAAGCAAAATAGTAAAGCATAATTTAAAGCACAAACCAAAAGACCATGAAGGACAAAAAAAAAATTATGACAACAGTTGAGATAATATTTTTCTGTGTTAGAATGAAAATGCCTAAAAATTGACTCCTGGCAAATGAGCATTAATCTGAATAAAAATGGCTTCTTTGACAAAAAAACAAAAAAAACCCCATTCTTTACATTTTATCCATAACCCAGTAATAGAAATTGTACATGAATCAAACCTCATGTTGATGTAAAGTACTACTACTACTACTAATAATAATAATAATATGAAAAAAGTATATTACGTCAATGCAAAAAACAGGTACACACAAAACAAGTTATTTCAATCAAAATAAAAAAAAAAAAGATATATGCGGCAAACAAGTTACCCGACTGACTATGTTAAACATGTACGTGTAACTCACCAACAAACTTCTGAGGTGTGGTGCTCTTCCTTTTGCCTACATTGCTATGCAACCTTTCAATAACAGGTGGCCGATCAAACGTAGTCATGGCGTTGGTCTCTGCCATGGGCCTGGGCTCCTTCAGAACCTCGCCTTGCAAGATTGAAAATGTGATTAGAAAAGGAGAGAATTCACTTAGATGTTAAAAGTAAAAGTCACCCAAAAGACACCCCAAATGAAGATAATAATAATAATAATTATTATTATTTTGATGCAACAAACAAAATAAGAATTTTGCTTTCAGTGCAATAGTAAATTATTTTCTTTACCATTATCTGCTCCTTTGAGTAGTTTATCTACTTAGCGGATGGATCCGAATTAAACTTTTGCCAGAGGTGGAGGTTTGGGTCAACTTAGAAATGATTTTGGTTAAAAAGTGAAAGGTCAAACATATGTAAGCAAAAAAATCTCAAAACTGCCTAATACGCCTAATATTAGGCATATTAAAACTCAAATCTCAGCCAAAACTTTTTTTTTTTAAATATTATTCAAAATTTCACAGACATAAAGTGGGACAACATAATCTCTCCATACACCAAACTCATCCAATTTCATCCCAATAACAGGTTTCACATCTAGGATCCCACTGGATCCAGATGGAGTCGGGGCCCTGGGAGCAGCTTGTGTATAGTCATTTTTTTCTTCTTTGCAAGATACTAAAATTAAATCATCATGTCAGTTTATCTCATCAACATGAAAAATAAATGGATTAAATAAATACGTACACTCACTGAGAATTCAATACACCACTAATACTACTACTACATTGGAAGTGATGATGCAGACATGTGTCACTGTGGTCAGTAACACTCATGACTCATTAATAATTAATAGGGAAATTGTCTGTGTGGGCATGTTAAAAAGCATTTTCTTCTGAGTGAGTCAGATCATAATTATTCTAACTATTTTTATACATTTAGTTTTGCTGTTATTAGCATTGTGCAAAATATTAATGCCCAGGTTACAGTTTTAATCCACCCAGACAAGCCTTGGTATTATTTGCTGCTACCCCGTTGCTACTGTTAATGGTTTCAGTTTTAGTACAATCATTTACCTGCGTAGGGGCCGCTGTTGGAACTGGGATCCAAGCCCATACCCTGCAAATAACCATGGCAGCGTTCTTTATGTTCCTCTAGAGATGTGCGCTGTTTGTAACTCCGTCCACA
The DNA here is from genome assembly GCA_020510985.1 of Pholidichthys leucotaenia. Classification (NCBI taxonomy): domain Eukaryota; kingdom Metazoa; phylum Chordata; class Actinopteri; order Cichliformes; family Pholidichthyidae; genus Pholidichthys; species Pholidichthys leucotaenia. The sequence goes on from CM035843.1 coordinate 32,816,897, forward strand.
GTAGTTGCACTTGTGTGGTTTGCCAACTAATAATAAAGACAATCGAGAGAACACTTATTAATTTCATTCACTGCTGCATAAGAAGAGAGTGGGCAGCGCCTGATGCCACAGCGCTCAGGCAGTAGTAGTACAAACAAACCAAAACTATGCTTCTGAGATCATGGAGGTTCCACTACAAGGGTGAGGATTCCACACAGTTGCCGCCAGACAGAAACTAGCTGTGGGCGTCCGAGATAGTTGAGCCATGAGGTCTACATTTCAAAACCCTTCAAAACCCCAACTCCCACTGCGATAGCACAGCATGAGTAAATAATGGAGACCGTCGTGCATCCCATGCTGATGACAGGAAACTAACTCCAACTGTTAAGGAGGTGGAGTGTGATTCACTGTCAGTTCTACTTCATTCTACCTAGACAAGTGGAAAAATGAAGACTTTTTTTTTTTTTTGCGTGTATGTTAGTTAAAGCCTTAGTCTATTTATCCTTCTACCCACCCATTGTGGCAGGGAAGGTGATTAATACAGCAACTTCAAATTATCCAAAATTTTACAAACTTTGCTGAGATGCATGAACACTGGTCGGGTGACTGGTCTTCCACAATGCCAGATTAAACTTTTTAATTCACTTCAAATTAATTCAGCTTTATATATATATATATATATATATATATATATATATACATATATATAGTGTCAAATCAAAACAGAATTCATTTCAAGGCACTAAAGACTTAAAAGAAATTAATCACATAATAATAATACTTAACACCTGCACTGGATATTACAGTGTGTTAAAATACATTTTTGAACTCTTACATTTCAAATCTATTTTACAAGTATACAATGATAAAATCAGCATTCTGGATATTAGTGAAAGTGAAAATTGTAATAATTTGTTTCATTTTTCTATGACACCAGTGCGATTTCTCACAAATATAGCATCTCACAATCCCAGTTTTCTGATGATAGCAGTGTATGTGACCATTTACTGATACAAACGCTAAGAGGACATCTGCCTTTGATTTGAGCTAAACCACATGGGCTGAAATGGGGGAAGCAGGAGCTGCTCCCTTATACTGTATCAGTAAAAACACAACCATAAAACACTGCTCATTCTTTAACCTTCATGCTGCAGTTACCAGAATAGAATAAAATAGAACAGAATAGGCTTCATTGTCATTGTACAGTTGTACAGCACAATGAAATTGTGGGTGCTCCACCAGGCTGCTGCGCAATAAAGAGAGAAGAATTGAAATAAAACAGTTACAGAAACACATGATTAATCATACGACTGAAGTAAAAATAAAAGTAAAAATAACAAATAGCCCACTGGTATATACACAGGTATGGTAGTGGCTTCACGGGTGGAACTACAGTGGTGTGAGTGCACCAAGAGCAGGAAGTGTTGCCCCCCTTCCTGATTTCTCATTTTTTTGTATGTTTGTCACACTTCAATGTTTCAGATCATCAAACAAATTTAAATATTAGACAAAGATAACACAAGTTAACACAAAATGCAGTTTTTAAATGAAGGTGTTTATTATTAAGGGGAAAAAAAATCAAAAGCTACATGGCCCAGTGTGAAAATGTGATTGCCCCCTAAACCTAATAACTGGTTGGGCCACCCTGAGCAGCAACAACTACAATCAAGCGTTTGCGATAACTGGCAATGAGTCTTTTACAGCACTGTGGAGGAATTTTGGCCCACTCATCTTTGTAGAGTTGTTGTAATTCAGCCACATTGGAGGGTTTTCAAGCATGAACCCCCTTTTAAGGTCATGCCACAGCATCTCAACTGGATTCAGGATTCTCTTTGACTAGGCCACTCCAAAGTTTTCATTTTGTTTTTCTTAAACCATTCAGAGGTGGACCTGCTGGTGTGTTTTGGATCATTGTCCTGCTGCAGACCCCAAGTGCGCTTCAGCTTGAAGGTCATGAACAGATGGCCGGACATTCAGGATTTTTTGGTAGACAGCAGTTAGGATATTTTTTTTTCTTTAATAAATGAAATCATCATTTGAAAACTGCATTTTGTATTTATTGCATATGTACAAATATTCAAAAATATAAGAAATTAGGAAGGGGCAAATACTTTCTCACAGCACCGTATATTACAGGGTATATGTGGATAGTTTGCATTTAACTGTCCCCAGTTTAACACATTTAACAGGAAAAACAACAGCTGAGTGTATGTGTGTTTTTTATTAACTGGGACAGGAGACGCACGTGGGTGAATGGATTTAGTCAAGATGACTGAGGACAGAATACTTTGTCACAGCAGAGAGGTTTGTAGTTTGAAATCTTAAGACTGACAGCATCACTTTAGGCATCACCTCCTCCACTATGGCCACTGCAGCCACGGAGCCTCCAGTACCGGTCTGTCAGAACTTTTCACAGAGGCTGCACAGCTGAGGCTGAGTGGAGAGCACTTTCGCACCGCCTGTTATATTCTGTGGTGAGGGAAAAAAAAAAAAAAAAAAACACTCCCTGATCACTCATTTATTCCCTAATAAATAAATTAATGCCTAATCTAGGCAATGTTCCTCCTGTAAGTTTGTGATCCTAATGTGGATGGAATAAGAAACTATTCAGTGCATCAATATATTAACAATATGATGAGTAAGAATACCTTGATTAGACAATAACTGTTACAACTCTGTCAAGTAAAATAACAGAACATCCCTGTCCATGCCGTTTCCCTGTGTGCCTGTCAGTACAATCGTTCCCACAATTATAAAACATGCCACGAAATAGCATTAACAATGTGCTTGTGACAATAGACCTGCTTTGTGCAGATCAAAAGCGCATTGACATGAAATGCACTAAAATATCAGTATGCCAAGATACTGCCGGTGCTACACCCTCTTTTACACACCTAGCAGCTACTTAGAGATACTTAGATGGAGTGGTGAAAACCAGACTATACACTGACAAATGAAGCAAATGAGTGCCTGAGACCATTGTAATAGGACCCTTTGTGTTTGCCCTGGAAGTAGGTGTTTGTAGCAGATGCTGTGGTAGGTGCACAGTTCCAAAAATCTCTGAACATTCTCACTGATATTCCTAGTGTTATGGTGGCTGAAGCAGTTTGGCCATGACTCATAATCAGCACCTAAGAGGGGATCGTCTTTCAGGCACTGTGTAATCAAGTTGTTAAGGAGCTCATAGAACTGGTTCTTAGTGTTTTCAGATGATGTGAGAGTGGAGGACACTAAAGATGTTGACAAAACCAGCAGAAGTGCTGAAATGGATGGACAGAAAGCATTCCGAGCCGCCTGAGGGAGGCTCAATAACAGACAACAGAATGTTCTTAACAGGAGAGCTAAATCCATGCTGGCGAGGGTCATCAGGCTCTCAGCTCTTCCAGAAGAAAGTGCAGTTATTCTGAGAGAACTGGTGGAGACAAGTCTAATTTCTTTAAAGGTGAAACTGGATTGCATTTTCATGAAAACAGATAAAAAACAGCAAAGTGTTCAGAAAGGTGCAGAATTAAAGCATTTATATTCTTCAAAAAATGGTTAACCAGCCACAGGGGAACACAAGCCACTGTACTCCCTATGTCGGTCCCAAGCCCAGAGAAATGGGCAGGGTTGCATCAGAAAGGGCATCTGGCATAAAAATCATCACGATATTAAGTGAAGTTATACTGTGGCGACCCCGAAAGGGAGCAGTCAAAAGACTCCCCCACCAAAAAAAATGTTAAAATAATATATTGATAAAAAAAAAAAAAAATTTAAACATTTTACGGGACTGAAATAACCGTAATATCTACATCTGAGCAGTTGCATGACAAGACTATGGTGGTCGGTAACATAGATATATGATAAATGGGACAGTACATGTCTAACATTTTCATGACAAATGAAGGAGCCATATTTTGTAGGTAATGATAATGTGCACCTGCAGCATTGTAATAACAGGATACACAAACAATTGTTTATTTTTAATGATAAAAACAAGCTATATATATGAAACATGAATAACGTGTCCTATCAAAAGCTTACATACAGTATCTATGGCCAGTAAAAATGTCACAAGCAGTCACAGCCAATAGCACAACTGGGTTAATGTCACGTCTCTACCAACCAGTTGGTGCAAGATTAAGTGTGACGTCTACTGGCCAGGAGGTCAGAATGTTGTCTATTACCTTTAAGGGTTGCCATGCCATTATTTGTTTGACTAAAGAAAAGCCTGAGTTTTTCTGGAAAATACTTTATATGGATGCCGTGTCTCCACACTATTGAGCTGCACTTCAGAACCATAACCTCAAAGCAAATTATTTAGACACTCTATCTGCAAGGCTAAATAGCTAGAGGTTCGCTATTTAGCCTTGCAGAACTAGGGCCTCTGAAGCTTTTCTCAGAAACAGGGACACAGGACCTGTTTTTAATTAGCTGTAAAAATGAAATAGGAAGACATATTATATACACTGCCTGGCCAAAATAAGTCACCATCTGGATTTAACTAAGCAAATGTTAGGAAAGAGCCTCCCATTGGTCAGGTCTAGGTTCAGCAACATTATGTGCCCAAAGAATGAGGTCAGCTGACTACCTGAATATACTGAATGACCAGGTTATTCCATGGATTTTTTTCTTCCCTAATGGCACGGGCATATTCCAAGATGACAATGCCAGAATTCATCAGGCTTGAATTGTAAAAGAGTGGTTCAGGGAACATGAGACATCATTTTCACACATGGATTAGCCACCACAGAGTCCAGACCCTAACCACACTGAGAATCTTTGGGATGTGCTAGAGAAGACTTTGCGCAGTGGTCCGGCTCTCCCATCATCAATACAGGAGCTTGGTGAAAAATTAATGCAACTCTGGCCAGAAATAAATATTGTGACATCGCAGAAGCTGACTGAAATGATGCCACAGCAAATGCGTGGTGTAATCAAAGCTAAAGGCAGTATTGGAGTGTGTGACTTGTTTGGCCACGCAGTGTATAGTATTCAGGTAGTCAGCTGACCTCATTCTTTGGACACATGATGTTGCTGAACCTAGACTTGACCAATTGCAGCAACCCCAGCTCATAGCACTGCCCCCACAGGCTTGTATGGGAGGCACTAAGCATGATGGATGCGTCACTTCATCTGCCTCTTTTCTTACACTGATGCGCCCATCACTCTGGAACAGGGTAAATCTAGACTCATCAGACCACATGACCTTCTTCCATTACTCTAGAGTCCAATTCTTTATGTTCCCTAGCAAAGTGAAGCCTTTTTTTTTTCGATGGTGGTGACTTTTTTTGGCCAGGCAGTGTGTATATATATACTACACTACCGTTCAAAAGTTTGGGGTCACCCAGACAATTATTTTGTGTTTTCCATGAAAAGTCACACTTATTTACCACCATGAGTTGTAAAATGAATAGAAAATATAGTCAAGACATTGACAATGTTAGAAATAATGATTTGTATTCGAAATAATAATTTTTTCCTTCAAACTTTGCTTTCGTCAAAGAATCCTCCATTTGCAGCAATTACAGCATTGCAGACCTAACATGTTTGCACAAGGGTTTTCTAATCATCCATTAGCCTTCTGACGCAATGAGCAAACACATTCTACCATTAGAACACTGGAGTGATAGTTGCTGGAAATGGGCCTCTATACACCTATGTAGATATTGCAACAAAAACCAGACATTTGCAGCTATAATAGTCATTTACCACATTAGCAATGTATAGAGTGTATTTCTGATTAGTTTAAAGTTATCTTCATTGAAAAAAAGTGCTTTTCTTTCAAAAATAAGGAAATTTCTAAGTGACCCCAAACTTTTGAACGGTAGTGTATATATACTGTATATACATATCAGAGATGGGGACTCGAATGAGAGACTCCGTCTTGAGTCAGACTTGACTTCAGACTTCAGCATTTTTGACTCCGACTTGACTTGGACTCTTTCAGTATGACTCTGAACATTAAAGGCCCTATTAGGACAACCATCTGCACAGTTTTCCACCAGATTTTCCGTTGTACGCCAGTGTTTTTGTTAGTTTCTGTCAGCGCATTGTCTGTTTTTTATGCATTGTGTCCGTCAATCAATTTACCAATAGACAGTGCACTTGCTATGCGCTGGGAGGAGGCGGCTCATTTCAAAGAGGTGTGGCAGTGCGCAATCTAATGTGCATTACTATTATAGTGCATTCCATGAGAATTTGCTTTTGATCATGAAAAAGGAGGTCTATCGTCAGAAGCGCATTGTTTAATGATATTTCAGTGCTATGTTTTGAAATTGCACAGCTCTGGAGCTCATGAGGAAATGGCATGCACTGAGTTTTTGTTATTTTAATGGAGAGAATTGTAATAGTCATCTAGCCCTTCACTTTAATTATATGATGGTCACACACTAGTTTTTTGTTTATTCCATCCACACTCTCATTTTAATTGCAGACTTACTATTGGAGTTTATAGATTAGGCATTAATATAGAAATGTTTTTTTAGGGGAATGAATGAATGAACAGGGAGGATGTGTGCGCATGGGAGGAGGCTGAAGATTTTTATTCCATCCACATTTTTGTTTTCATCACGGACTTATTAGGCATTAATGTGTTTATTTTTAAGGGAATACATGAATGAACAGGAGTGTGCAGTGTTTTACTTTTCACTTTAACTCCCCACAGAGACAGGAGATGCGTCCACACATCTGCCTCAGACACGCGCCCTGGGTCCCAGCTGCGTGCTTGCACCGTGCTTAGGGTTGCGGTTCTCCCCAACTGCCACCTGTCAGGGGCCGGCAGAAGCTGCTGAAAGCGGGCTCGCTTCGTGGCCGGGGTTGGCCGTGAACAGGAAGCCACGCCAGATCTTCTTCAGTCGAGCCCGGGAGGGACTGGGATAGAGAGCTGCAGACCTCCTACACGAGACAGAGGAGACCCTTGGTCGGCGAAAGCAACAGGAGAGGGAGCACTCCAATATCCCGATGGGCCGGGAGTGACTTCCACGCCACTGTTAATGAAAGTTAGCACAGGCATCATGCTCTTTTCCTTAAGTGTCAAACCCCTTCATGTCTGTGTGTTGCATCTGTGTGCACTACATTAAACCATTAAACTGATTTTTCAGCCCATTCTTCCTGGTTTGTTCTTTCTCACATAACTAGCTGGCCATCAGTCTTCCTGAATACCAAGCAGCATTACTATCGTGTGCATTTTGGCTCACACGCACAGGCTTTGGTCAGCGCAAAAGCCGTCTCAAACCGTCAAGATTAGAATTCACTTTAGATAGTGCGGCTCTGTGCATTAAAGGGATGGGCATGAGTGCTTTGGATTGGATAAGCCAAAACACACCTCTGAATGATTAGACCAGCCTCTTTGCATCATGTGCCGGCAGAAAGTTTGTTTTTACGCCGTTGTGATAAGGAAATGAATTTGGAAACGCCCATAAAGGTGTTCTGCATCACTGACAGCTGACTAAATGACCACGTCGTTGTAATATGGCCCTAAGAGTCTTTGATGCTTCACAGACAGTTTTACTGGGTTTCTGCTCTGATGTGCTGCAGCACATCCAGGTACTCACGCATACAGGCACATAACACTGGGCAGCGTCAGGCCAAGAGCACCTGTGGAGTTGCATCCAGATGCTGCCCATTGACTGGGCTAAACTTTATCAATGACAAACTCCCTGTCCTTTTTTACTACAAACTCTTTTCCTGTTACATATTATTAATATAGGAATCAATCAATCAATCAACTTTATTTATAAAGCACTTTAAAAAGCAACACTCCCTACACACAGTGCTGTAAAGCAAGAATGCACATGGAAACAACTACAGTAAAAATATTGGTGAGCAGCAGTCTATAGGGCTGAGCTTCTTTTTTCTTTTTTTCATGGTGTCTTTCCTACATTTTAAGTGTAATGCCTTCAAGCCACAGGATACTATGAAGATCAAAATAAAAAAAAGCCATCTTTAGCACTGGTCTATCACTGTTTTATTGTTGACAGTTGTCTGGGATATCAGAAGGACAAACAGGATAACAGCTGTAATTACAACAACAATAAGGAAAATGATTAAAAACACTAGACAAGACATCTAACTTCAGGAGACACCTGGACAGGCGAGTGGTGAAGCTAGCCTTTAGCTAATGCTAATAAACATTTATTATCAATCAGATGTGTTTGTAGAATTATTTTCCTCACAAACAATATTTTTGGTAACATCCTGGCGATGATAAAAAGGCAGAGGATGGCTGGAAGGAGAGCCCTGTCTATAATTCTAGGTTAATGTGTAGCTACATAATAATGTCTAAATACAGCTAACATTATACACCATGTTCCAAATTATGCAAATATGATTTTAGTGTCATAAACATTCAATTTTTTGTTTTTCAATTAAACTCAAGGATGGTATTGTGTGTCAGGGCGCTTTGGATCACTGATATCAATCTCAGACACCTGTCATAATTAGTTTGCCAGGTGAGCCCAATTAAAGGAAAACTACTCAACCCTTTGATATCCTTCTATTTATGGACATAAAAAGCGCCCTCATTGCCGATGTCGCAGTGCTGCGCCTGTCATGTGACGTGTCATGTGATGTCATAAAACCCCCCAGTTGTACGAAATATTCCACCTCACAAGATGGCAGACACGTATAACTTACTGCTCTTGCCTTGGAGGACCAATGGCCACCAAATAACCTCCCTCCCCCCAAAAAAACCCGTCACTTCTGGACACCAGAGAAGAAGAGTTTGTAAACGAATGTTTTTGTGTTCGATCGCAAGATGGAGGAGGCATTTGCAAATTTGCCAACTATGATTCTAAAAAGAGATTATTTAGCTTATGAAAGCAAATATCTACATTTTGTTATAACAGAGGGTGGGCGAAGCTGGTTGATGTTCACCTGCCATCGACCCCCAGCGCCATGTGACTGGACAGAACAACTGCACCGGTTCTGTGTCATCATACAGTATAAGAAAAATTGTGGCGGAATAAAAAGCGAAATTGAAGTGGGATAATCATAAGAGTTTCTGGATGTAGGAGAGAAAGCGAAAATGATGGAGAGAAGGCAAAATAACGACCAGGATGGATGAAAATGGACGACACGAGAGCCACCTGGCCAGCGGTAAGTGACGAATTTCTTTGTTTGTTTACATTGTAACTGATTTTCTGGTTCATATGCTTTAAAGATAAGATAATAAAATGCCCAAAACAACAAATGGTGACAAAAAACAAAATCATCCTTTGTGTAAATATGTCCAAAGTCCACTTTTGACTGAAAGTTATGCAATTCGATACGGCTGCCATGGCATTATGCAAATTACATGCGTAAATTTACTCCTATCTCAAACTTTGGATCATATTCTACGTCTTTCTAATTGACAGTAAGCCATTATCTCTTACCACTTTCAAGATATAGCTTTGGAAATCCTTGACATCTGCACTGAATATTTTCTTGAAAAAAATCTTGACCACTGGGGGAGAGGAGGAAACAGCACAATGGAGCGCCATAGGCAGTCATTGGGTTAACAAGGCTATTCCACATTATTAAGCATGCCACAGGTTTCAAGCAATATGGGAAAGAAAATGGATCTCTCTGCTGCCAAAAAGCGTCAAATAGATGCCTTGAAAAAGGTATGAAAACAGATATTTCACAAAAACTTAAGTGTGATCGTCATACTGTGAAGAAATTTGTGGCTGATTCAGGGCACAGATGGGTTTGTGTAGATAAAGGTATAATGAGGAAGGTTTCTGCTAGACAAATTCATCGGCTTAACTCATTTTCTGTCTATGAAGCACCAGCATGCCCACCAGCTCATCACCCTCTGGCGGTCAAGTTTTTTTTCAAGAAAATATTCAGTTTAGATATCACAAATTCCGAAGGCTGTAACTTGAAAGTGGTAAGAGATAATGGCTTACTGTCAATTAGAAAGATGTGGAATATGATCCAAAGTTTGAGATAGGAGTAAATTTATGCCTCTAATTTGCATAATGTGATGGAAGCCATATCGAATTACATAACGTTCAGTCAAAAGTGGACTTTGGACATATTTACACAAAGGATGGTTTTGTTTTTTTGTCACTGTTTTTGCTTTAGGTTTTTTGTTATCTTATCTTCAAAATATATGAACCAGAAAATCAGTAGAATGTACACAAACAAATAAATACATCAGCCCTACCGTGCACCTTGCATCTTCATGCGTCCATTTCCTCATCCTGGCTCCTTATTTTGTCTTCTGCCAGTCATTTTGCTTTCTCTCCCACATCCAGAAACTCACATTTATCTTATTAGTAGTAGTAGATTAGTTTATTTGACAGGGACAGTGCAATAAACATAGACAATTAATCAAAGACAATCAATCTGATGTGTTGCACATAGAGTGTATAGCTATTAGCTAATTTGCAACTCTTGTCCCTGGATGGGCTTTAGAAAAAAGAATCAAGATAAAAAATATACACAATAACCACATACATCAATGCAGAAAAATTATAAAAAAATTATAAATACACAATTATAAATATTATAAATATTATAAATACACAAATATAACAGCCTGACTCACATTTAACATAAATATTATAAATATTATAAATACACAAATATAACAGCCTGACTCACATTTAACACATATAACATAACTCACATTTGCCTATTTCAGGCCTTCCTCATTTATCTTATGATAATTAGATATTATTAATTAGATATTATAATTAGATATTATCTTTTATCTTATGATAAAAGATAATACATTTATCTTATGATAAATGATAAATGATAAACGCTTCCTCCATGTAGAAATATATGTTGTGATGGAGCCTTTGTTTACATTCTCTTCTTCACGTTCCCGGAAATGATGTTTGAGGTGGTTCGTTTGGGTGAAGTCCTCCAGTCCTCCATTGAAGAGCAGTAAGCTATACGTGTCTGACATCTTGTGATGTGAAATACTTGGTACAACTGGGTTTTCTGTGCTTGTTGGACACATCATGTGACAGGTGTGGAACTGCGCCAGGGACGGCAGGTGACGCTGATGTCTTATGACAGCCGGACAGACAAAGGATTAAGAGAGCAGCTGCTAAAATGCCATTACAAAGCAACAAACAGGTATTTGAAACTGCTGGTGTCTCTGGTGTCCCATGAACCTTGAGGTGTAGGATCCTCCAAAGGCTTGCAGTTGTGCATAAACCTACTATTCGGCCATCCCTAATCAATGCTCACAAGCAGAAATGGTTACAGTGGGCCCAGAAATACATGAAGACTAATTTTCAAACAGTCTTGTTTACTGACGAGTGCCGTGCAACCCTGGATGGTTCAAATGGATGGAGTAGTGGATAGTTGGTGGACGGCCACCATGTCCCAACAAGACTGCAGCCTCAGCAAGGAGGTGGCGGAGTCATGTTTTGGGCCAGAATCATGGGGAGAGAGCTGGTAGTCTGCTTTAGGGTCTCTGAAAGTATGAAAATGACCTTGGCAAAGTATATAGTTTCTGACTGACCACTTTCTTCCATGGTACAAAAAGAAGAACCCTACCTTCCGTAGCAAAATTATCTTCATGCATGACAATGCACCATCTCATGCTGCAAAGAATACCTCTGTGTCATTGGCTGCTATGGGTATATGTAAAAGGAGAGAAACTCATGGTGTGGCCCCCATCATCCCCTGACCTCAACCCTATTGAGAACCTCTGGAGCATCCTCAAGCAAAAGATCTGAGGGTGAGAGGCAGTTCACATCAAAACAGCAGCTGTGGGAGGCTATTCTGACATCTTGCAAAGAAATTCAAAGAGAAACTCTCCAGAAAGACACAAGTTCAGTGGATGCAAGAATTGTGAAGGTTATATCGAAGAATGGGTCCTATGCTAACATGTAATGTGGCCTATTAAGATATTTTTGATTGAAATAGCTTTTGTTTTCAGTAAATATGACCTCATAATGCTGCAAATTCAACAAATGAGGAAAAATGGAACCAAGAAAATGATATATACAGAGTATTTTACTGATAATTGTGGTGATAATTATGATAAAAATATGGTAGTAAATAAAATGAATAAATTTTCTGTAAATGTTGGACCAGAGTTGGCAGGAAAAATTCCAAACCAAGGAAGAGACACCGTGAGTGAGACATTGATTGGAAATAACCCTCGGTCAATCTTTCTTACAGTGGTGGATGAACTAGAGGTAAAATCTGTTGTTGAAAAGTGTAAAAATAAATTGTCTACTGATTGTGATGGTATTGATATGGCACTAGTAAAAAGAACTGTTGATGGCATATTAAAACCATTCACATATATTTGTAATCTATCATTTCAAACTGGCTCATTTCCACAGAAAATGAAAATAGCAAAAGTAATACCATTATTCAAGCAAGGAAATAAACACCAATACACAAACTACAGACCAGTATCGCTTCTCCCACAATTTTCCAAGATTCTGGAAAAACTTTTCAACAACAGATTAGAAAACTTTTTAAATAGACACGATGTGCTTAATCAGAACCAATATGGATTTAGAGCCAAGAGTACAACATCGTTGGCGATAATGGAAGCAACAGAGGAAATAATAAATGCATTAGATCAAGGAAAATATGCAACTGGTGTATTTATAGATTTTAGAAAAACATTTGATACAATAAATCATTCAATACTTCTTAATATACTGCAAATGTATGGTATTAGGGGAATGGCTCTGAATTGGGTTACAAGTTATCTATCTGAAAGACAACAGTTTGTGAAGATGGGAGAGTATATGTCTGGGTGTATGGGAATTGCCTGTGGGGTCTCCCAGGGGTCAGTATTGGGCCCAAAATTATTTAACACATATATAAATGATATATTCCAAGTTTCTAAATTATTAAAAAATAATATTATTTGCTGATGATACTAATATATTTTATTCTGGAAATAATTATAATCAACTAATCCATACTCTAAATAATGAATTAAATGAGCTTAAAAATGGATGGATTGTAATAAATTATCACTAAATATAGATATAACTAAGGTAATGATATTTGGTAATTGCAAAAATAAAGAAGATATTGTGGCGACACTAAACACAGCGGGGAGACATTCCTCTGGGACATTTCTCTGAAGCATTCCTCACACCCATCAGTCACCCAGCAGGGGCTTGGAGGAAGCAGAGGACAATTGACACACGACCAAAAGAACCACAGGAGACAGACGGGACTGAATGCATGTGTCTTTGTATCAACCAATGTCATGCTAATCATGTGTATTGACCAATGGTAGTAGATGACAATTGATATGCATATGTGCCATGCCTTTTCTCTGTATGTATGATGGTATAAAAGAGCTGCTCTCCCTCATGTCTCTTAGCTCTTCACTCTTCTACTCTCATCACTACTCAACTGGGCCCCAGCGGCAACGCTGGGGTCTACAGGCTGTATTCATGTTAGAGGGTTAATAAAGAACCTGTGTCGACCTACGCTCATGCCTCACCTCCACATCCTTTCCTTCGCACCCCTCTACATTGGTGACCTAACGTGAAATGGACTATCTCTCCCTCTCACCGTGCTGTGAATTCCAGAGAGATCGCCTACATCCTTCGCATCCACACGGGAGCGCGCGTGCCTTGTTCTCTCTCAACGATGGCGACCTCCAGGGCTGGATGGAGAACGCAGCGCTGGTATCGAGGCGCACGAGGATCAGCGACACGAGCAACGCACAGAAACAGCCTGAACGGGGAAGATCATCGACGCCGACTGCACTGATTTCCACCAAGCTCCCCGACCCTAACTCAGCTTGCGACAAGCGGACCTCCCGCACACAGAAGCACCGCACGCACACCGCAGGATTACAAGGACAGCGCAATTGCCAGCTATGTGGTCACTGCGCCAAGCGTGTGCCACGTGCAGAGATGTAAGTTTTCTTTTTTTCCACAACCACCGACTTTTCCAACCCCGCCCCCTCCTCCTCCACAGCGCTCTTCCCATACCTCACTCCCTAAAGTCGGCCGATCGCCGTCTTGTTCCATTACGCACGAAACGCACCAGCCCGTGCGCCCACGATCCATGGCCGTTCAACGTGCTGGAACCCGGAGCTGGAGCCAAACGACCGGGGGATGGGGGGGTGGTCACAGCCCTTTCTGGGTGTTCGGGAGGGGGGGGGGGGCTGGTGTGGCAACACTAAACACAGCGGGGAGACATTCCTCTGGGACATTTCTCTGAAGCATTCCTCACACCCAGCAGTCACCCAGCAGGGGCTTGGAGGAAGCAGAGGACAATTGACACACGACCAGAAGAACCACAGGAGACAGACGGGACTGAATACATGTGTCTTTGTATCAACCGATGTCATGCTAATCATGTGTAATGACCAATGGTAGTAGATGACAATTGATATGCATATGTGCCATGCATTCTCTCTGTATGTATGGCGGTATAAAAGAGCTGCTCTCCCTCATCTCTGTCTCTTAGCTCTTCACTCTTACTTCTACTCTCATCACTACTCAACCGGGCCCCAGCGGCAACGCTGGGGTCTACAGGCTGTATTCATGTTAGAGGGTCAATAAGGGACCTGTGTCGACTTACGCTCGTGCCTCGCCTCCACATCCTTTCCTTCGCACCCCTCTACAATATACGTATTCATATAGATAATGTGATTATTGAAAAAGTTAAGGAGGTCAAGTTTTTGGGTGTAATACTAGATGATAAAATTAGTTGGAAACCACACGTCATCATCATCAAACCACATGTCAGACACATACAAAACAAAGTCGCAAAAAATACTGCAATTATAAATAAAATTAAGAAGGTCCTAGATTACAAATCCCTTCATATCTTGTATTGCTCATTAGTACTTCCATACTTGACCTATTGTATAGAGGTCCGGGGTAACAATTATAAAAGTACGCTTAATTCATTGCTAATATTACAAAAAAGGGCAGTCCGTGTTATACACAAAGTCGGGTATCTTGAGCAACACAATATACAAAATCTTTTCAGTGAGAGAGAAGGGAAATATAATTTATGGGGGAACACAAAATTTAAAATGCACTTAGTAAGATCTACTAGGAAGGGTTTTTGTGTGTCTGTGTGTGGGGTAAAATTGTGGAATGGGTTGGGGGAGAAACACAGGCAATGTCCAAACATCCATATATTTAAACATATAAAGAAATTATTTTTGAGCAATATAAAAATAAAGGGCAGTAATATTACAATGTGTCTTCAATGTAAAAAGGTTGTTATTGTCTGTCTCATTGTGTTATGGTGATTGTGATGGTGATGGTGTTGTCTGTGTTTGTGTTGAACATACCAGAAGTATTTATTTATTATTGTTACAATTATTGTTGGATGTTGGTATTGTTGTCAGTATGGACTGTAGTAGTTGCGTCATTTCTGTTGCATAATTTGACTACGGGGTGTATTATGGTGAATGTGGCTGTGGGATGAATGATGACTAAGAGTGATGTTGTAATCTGTTGGGTATGGAAAAGGGGTGGGACTATATAAGCGTTGGCTTCTTCCCACTCCTTTTGAACATTTTATTTTTGGCTTGATTTTTGTTTTAAATTCTTTTTTTCTTTTGTCAGAATGTTCAAATAAATAAAATCAATCATTCAATCAATGACCACTTGCAGTTCTTGACAAACAATACAATTTTTGAAACTCTATTGTGCATAATAATTTCGAACAGTGCATTTTGAGTTTTTTTATTTTGCAAAAAAATAGTTATCATTGGTACGTTTGTTCAATAAAATTTGAATTATACTCTAACGGTTGATGACTTGAAAATTATACTGACTGTCATTTGCATCGACTGTTTAGGAAAATCAGAGACAAATATTATTTGCATAATAATTTGGAACACGGTGTAGAGCTAAATTCTAATGTTTTATAGATTACACTGGTCCACACCAAATTTATTGTCTAAGTTTCTTTAGCTGATTTAGGACAATTTTGATGTGCTGAATCCAAAAATCACATTGGTTTTGTTCAATCAGGTCAACTTTTTGAATTATGGCCACATGTTGTTTTATAAGTTTTTGTTAATTGGCATCAAACTGGGGACTCTAAATTGTCCTTAGGTATGACTGTGAGAGTGAATGGTTGTCTGTCTCTCTGTGTTGGCCCTGCGATGGACTGGCGATCTGTCCAGGATGTACCCTGCCTCTCGCCCAAAGATGCTGGGATAGGCTCCAGCCCCCCCCCCCCCCCCACCTCCCACCCCGACCCCAAAAGGATTAAGCGGAAGAAGATGAATAAATGAATGTTTACATGTATGGGTATTTTCGCTTTAAATTATGCAAAATTCTTTTTTATGTCTTGAAATTCTCTGAATTTTGAACAATGATAACATAACATTCAATTTACATGTACTTACCTTTATATAAAGGTAAGTACATGCACAGTAAGTACTAAGTAAGTACAGGTTTTTACTTAGCACCTGATCGAGAGAAACGGATGTCATTTTCGGATTCAGTGCTGCAAAACTGTCTTAAATCAGTTGAAAGAAACAAAGACAACTTACAAAAAAATTATTTTTGTAACCCTGTATTATCTTTATCTCTTTGTATGAATGAATGAATGAATGAATCTTTATTTATTTCGGATAGTACAGGTTAAAAGAAACTGAATAGTATAACAAAGGGGGAAAGAAAATCCAACAAGGTCAAATTAGACAATAACTCCTCTGATTATACAATTCAACATAAGTTATCCGAAATGGGTGATGGCTGAAGCCGCAGCTTATATTGCCCACCCATGTTCCATCCAAGAATTCAAAAGGAAAAAAAAAAAAAACAAGACAAGAACGATTACAAATCAAAAACGAAGCTAAGACAAAATGTGACAGAAAAAAAAAACAAACTAAGCTACAACACAACACAGGCTGGATATGACAATCCTTATGGGATTTTACATGTCATCTTGTATATATGTTTGGAGTATTTCTTCCTTTAGTTTTTGTTTAAATTGTCCAAGCGTTGTACATGATTTTAATTCAGGTCCAAAATCGTTCCATAATCTGACTCCTTGCACTGAAACAGTGTTGCTTGGTGGTAGTTCTCACTGAAGGTTTTTGAAATATACATGTTCCTCTGAAATGATATTGTTTCTCCCTTATTTGGAACAACTTTTGGATATTTGTGGGCAGTGATAGATTCTTCACTTTAAACATTATTATTGCAGTTTTAAAGTCAACCAGATCTTTCAACTTGAGAGCTTTTAATTTAAGAAAAAGTGGGTTTGTTGGTTCCCTGTAAGCTGCTTTGTTTATTATTCTAATAGCTCTCTTCTGAAGCATAAAGACTGGATATATGTTTGTTTTATATGTATTTCCCCATATGTGGTTTATATTAATCATATATCCCATAACCTACATATGTATAAGCATGTTAGAATGTTTAGTGATTACATATGTACAACGACCTCACGCCTCAGAACAGGACAAGAGGTCTCAACCGCCAGCGAAGATCAAAGAGCATCCGAGGCGCTGCGGTGGAGACCAGATCGATCGCCCTGACTTCCCAGGGCCAGGTGGAAGAGACAGAGGACAATGGAGATCGATCGCCCTGACCACCCCGGGTCAGGTGGAGGAGTAGGAAGACAAAGGAGGGGGGATTAAGCTAATGCGGGATGTCAGCTTTGATGTGCAATGTCTTTTGTGATGTGTAGGTATAAGTATGTAGGTCTGAATGTGTTCGGCCTCTTATTCTGCTTCTGCACTGAGATGAAACTTGTTAGAGGAGCGAAGCTGATAATAAACTTTGGTTTATAAATCACATCGCCTCGTTATTCCAAGCTCTTCTACACTGGTGACCAGACGTGAGGATGGAACAGAGACGTTCTCCCGCGATTGACTCATCGGAGGCGACTCAGGCAAGCGCCGGCGCCCATGCAGACAGGGGAACGGATGGAAGACGTTCCCCCACGGCAGAAGAGAGGGCTCAACTGAGCACCATCCCCAGCCCCGCCGTGAGAGCAGAAGAAAGGCGCTCTCACCCGGCGGACACATCAAGGACGGCCCACACAAGCGCGTCACCATCAAGCTGCCAGAATTCTGGCAAGAAGACCCGAGCTCGTGGTTCCAGCAAGCTGAGGCTCAGTTTGCACTGGCGGGCATAACGGCGGATGAGACGAAATTTTATCACATCGTCGCCAAACTCGACGCTGCCACGTCAAGATGCGCGCGGAGCATAATCCGACAGCCGCCCGCCCATGACAAATACAGAGAGCTGAAGGCGACCATCGTCGAGAACTTCATCCCCTCAGCCGAGGAGAGAGCAGAGAGGATCCTGGCGATCTACGGCCACAGAGGATGCAGACCCAAGGCCCTCATGGAGGACATGCTGCAGCTCAAGGAGGAGGACAACGACAACTTCCTCTTCCAACACATCTTCCTCAGCACTCTGCCGCCAGACATGAGAGGGATGCTGATCAACATGCGGTGCAGCACCCAGCAGGACTTCCGTGCGCTGGCCCGAGAAGCGCAGCGACTCACCAACGCCTGCGGGGAACAGGTGGCCACAGCAGCATCCGCAGACGCCCAGAGCAGCGGAGAACCACAGACAACCGAGCAGAGCCCGCCCACCATGGCGGCAACACGACCAAGACGCAGCAGGCGGAACGACATCTGCTATTACCACCACCATTTCACCGAGGGGGCGTACAAATGCGTTCCCCCCTGCAAGTTCGAAAGTTCGGGAAAACGCCAAAACCGAGAACCGTTAATGGCTGCGGTTCTCGGCAAAAAAAATAAACTTCTTTATGTGACTGACGGACACACCGGGAGACAGTTCCTGATCGACACTGGAGCTCAACTGAGCTTTATCACCCCTTCCCACGCAGATCGGGCCATGGGTCCCCGGGGAAATGGGGCGATGGCAGCCAACGGCTCCATCATCGACACTTACGGTGAAAGGAGCCTACCTCTTTGCATTCACGGCCGCAACTATAGATGGACATTTATTGTAGCGGCGGTGAGTTTTAACTTGTTGGGTGCTGATTTTTTGTGTGCACATGGGTTGTTAGTCGATCTAGCAAATAGGCATTTTATTCTATCCCCTGCTCAGCTCGAGTCTCTCCACCACCCGTGCAGGCCAGCGTCACAACAGCAGAAGGTAAGTTTGATCAACTCCTCACCCAATTTCTAGCACTCACAGTTCCAAAATTTTCAGCAACAGTAGCGAAACACGGAGTTGAACACTTCATTCCCACAACAGGCCCACCCGTGTTCGCCAAAGCTCGGCGCTTAGACGCGACCAAGCTCGCCATAGCACGGGACGAGTTTGCCACCCTGGAAAAATTAGGCATTATTAGACGCTCGAAAAGCCCCTGGGCATCGCCACTCCACATGGTCCCGAAAACCAACGGTTCTTGGAGACCGTGTGGCGATTACCGCAGATTAAACAATGCGACAGCGCATGACCGCTACCCAATTCCTCACATCCAAGATTTCTCACTACATCTAGCGGGTGCGTGCATTTTTTCTAAAATAGACCTGGTCCGCGGCTATCACCAAGTCCCCGTTCGAGCGGAAGACACTCCTAAAACGGCTGTAATAACCCCTTTCGGTCTTTTTGAATTTTTGCGGATGCCGTTTGGCCTCAAAGGCGCTGCTCAAACCTTTCAGCGGATGATGGACGCAGTATTACGTGATCTCCCTTTCGTGTTCGTCTACCTCGACGATATGCTGGTAGCCAGCTCGTCGGAGGAAGAACACGAACAACACCTCACTACGGTTTTTCAGAGACTAGAAGAGCACGGGTTAATAATCAATCCAGCCAAATGCAAATTCGGCATGTCACAAATTGATTTTTTGGGACACAGAGTTTCACCAGAGGGGGCAGTCCCATTGCCAGACAAAGTTCGCGCAGTAAAAAATTTTCCACGACCACAAACGGTCAAATCGCTGCAAGAATTTTTGGGAATGGTTAATTTTTACAACCGTTTCCTCCCCCGTGCAGCACAACTCATGCAGCCCCTGTATACCACGCTCAGAAAACAAAAGCCTTCCAACGCGGTCAAATGGACCCCGGAGCGCGAACGCGCCTTCGCGGAAGTAAAAAGTGCTCTAGCGAACGCCACATTGTTGGTTCACCCTGATCCCTCGGCCCGCATAGCGTTAACCACAGACACTTCAGACCTGGCCATAGGGGCAGTTGTGGAACAACACGTTGGCGGAACCTGGCAACCTTTGGCATTTTTCAGCAAATCGTTAAACCAAACGGAGCGTAAATACAGCACTTTTGACAGGGATCTGCTAGCGCTTCATTTATCCATCCGCCACTTCCAGTTCTGGTTAGAAGGGCGGCGTTTCACGGCTTTTGTAGACCACAAACCACTCACCTTTGCGATGGCTAAAATTTCAGAACCATGGTCAGGCAGGCAACAAAGACAGCTAGCTGCAATTTCAGAGTTCACCACAGACATTCGACATGTGGCAGGCAAACTTAACGTGGTAGCAGACTGCCTCTCTCGCGCTGTGACATCGCCAGAGCGCGAGGAGACAGATTATACTACCTCAGCCGCAGAACTTTTCGCCAACGCGGACATGTACGCGGCCCCAATTCACGTAGGGATAGATTACGCAGCCATGGCAGAGGAACAAAGCAGCGACGCGGACGTGCGCGCACTCCTGTCTGGACCAACAGGGTTAAGACTGGAGGAAAGGGGTTTACGCGACGGTGTACCCCCCCCTAATCTGCGACGTTTCAACTGGCCGACCTCGCCCGGTAGTCCCAGCTGCATGGCGCCGCCGTATTTTCGACTCAATTCACTCCCTCGCGCACCCAGGTGTGCGCGCCTCGGTTAAAATGGTCGCCGAAAAGTTTGTGTGGCCTGGCCTGCGCAAAAATGTAAAGGAATGGGCAAAAACTTGCATGTCTTGTCAGCGCGCCAAAATACACAAACACACAAAAGCCCCTCTAGAGCCTTTTCGAATCCCAGCTAGAAGGTTCGACCACGTTCATGTCGACCTCGTGGGACCACTACCTTCGTCTCAGGGTTTCACACACCTGTTGACAATGATAGACCGTACTACGCGCTGGCCTGAGGCGGTCCCTCTGGTGTCAACCACAGCGGCGGAAGTCGCTCGCGTTTTTTTGACAAACTGGGTGGCACGTTTCGGCGTCCCATCGGACATCACGTCCGATAGGGGGCCTCAATTTGTCTCAGAGCTTTGGTCAGCCATGGCCAGCAGCTTAGGGGCGACAATTCACCGCACCACCGCTTATCACCCTCAGGCTAATGGGTTATACGAGTGCTTTCACAGATCTTTAAAGGCCGCCCTCAGAGCCTCACTAACGGATACAAATTGGGTAAATAAACTCCCCTGGGTTTTATTGGGGTTGCGTGCTGTGCCTAAAGAGGATCTAGACGCCTCCCCAGCAGAATTAGTTTTTGCACAACCTCTCAGACTCCCAGGTGAATTTTTACCAGAGAACCCAGAGCCTGGGCATCTTCCAGCCATGAGGCTTACAGGCAGCAGCGGACCGGACACTCTCTTCGGACCGGCACACCACTCTTTTCCACGGGTTTTTGTCCCCCAAGCTTTAAAAAACGCCAAATTCGTTTTTGTTAGGCATGAAGCTTTAAAATCTACCCTCCGTCCACCATACAATGGACCATTCAGAGTGCTGGAACCTGGTGATAAGCATTTTGTGCTTGATTTAGGGGACAGAAAAGAAACAGTCAGCATTGACAGACTTAAACCTGCCTTCTTGTTGAGAGACGAACCTGCACGGTTGGCGAGAGCACCTCGGCGGGGTAGACCCCCCAAGAAAAGAGACTCAGCCCCCCTGCAGGGGACAAATAACCACTCTCCTCCCCAAGCTGCAGATTCCTTACAGGAAGGTCCCGCCAGGACGCCCAAGCGGACCCACAGCAGATTCGGGAGAAGACTAAAACCCAGACGGCACAGGGACTGATACAAATGAACCTAAAGTTGTTAACTATTTTATTAGATTGTGCTGCGACAGTTTTAAGACTGATTTGTGATATTACTACGCTGTTATGATTACCACTGAATTCTCTACAGGAGCATAGCTGCTGGAAAGTTTTTTTTTTTTCCCTTGTCAAGAGGTTTAACAGTTGGTATTTCATAGAAATTATCTTAAACTGTGGACTTTCTTTTATTGTCCTTTTCTTAGTCGTTTGGGGGGGGCTGTGGTTTATATTAATCATATATCCCATAACCTACATATGTATAAGCATGTTAGAATGTTTAGTGATTACATATGTACAACGACCTCACGCCTCAGAACAGGACAAGAGGTCTCAACCGCCAGCGAAGATCAAAGAGCATCCGAGGCGCTGCGGTGGAGACCAGATCGATCGCCCTGACTTCCCAGGGCCAGGTGGAAGAGACAGAGGACAATGGAGGAGATCGATCGCCCTGACCACCCCGGGTCAGGTGGAGGAGTAGGAAGACAAAGGAGGGGGGATTAAGCTAATGCGGGATGTCAGCTTTGATGTGCAATGTCTTTTGTGATGTGTAGGTATAAGTATGTAGGTCTGAATGTGTTCGACCTCATATTCTGCTTCTGCACTGAGATGAGACTTGTTAGAGGAGTGAAGCTGATAATAAACTTTGGTTTATAAATCACATCGCCTCGTTATTCCAAGCTCTTCTACACCATACTTCATTACAATATGTCATGTATGGGAGTATTAGTGAATGATACAAGGTATATAGTGTGGGTTGATTCAGCAAATATTTCACTCTGTGTAATATTGCAATTGATTTGGATATTTTACCTTTAATATAATTAATATGTGACATCCAACACAGTTTATTATCAATTATTACTCCAAGAAATTTAGTTTCAGATACCCTATCAATCTCTACACCATTTACACTGAGTTTAGATACTGAGTTGTTGTGATGGTTGTTAAAGACTATAAATTTTGTCTTACTTAAATTGAGCGTTAATTTGTTTGAATCAAACCACAGTTTAAGCTTTCCTAATTCCTTTCCGAGTGTATCCAGAAGTTGTTCCAAATTGCTTCCACTGCATAATAGATTAGGGTCATCGGCAAACAATATTAAGTCCATTTTTTCTGAAACTTTACATATATCATTTATATACATATTGAATAATAATGGCCCCAAAACTGAACCCTGTGGGACTCCACAAGTAACCTTCAGTAACTGTGAGTTTTTGTTACCAACACATACATACTGATATCTATTCTTTAAGTAACTACTTAACCAGGACAGTGCTACCCCTCTAATACCACAATTTTGTAGTTTCTTTAATAATAAAATATGATCCACTGTATCAAATGCTTTTTTAAGATCCAGGAATACCCCAACTGAATACTCTTTATTTTCAATGGCAGTTGATATTTTTTCTATAAATTCCATTAGAGCAAATGCAGTTGTTCTCTTGTGTCTGAACCCATATTGCTGCTCACACAATAAATTATTCTTCAGTATGAAGTTGTCAATTCTCTCATAGAATATTTTTTCAAGTATCTTGGAAAATTGCGGCAATAGTGAAATTGGTCTATAGTTTGAGAATTCCCCTCTGTCACCCGTCTTGTATATCGGAATTACTTTAGCTATTTTCATTGCATTGGGAAGTATACCTGTTTGGAGAGACAGGTTACAGATATACGTCAGTGGTTTCACTAAGCATTCAATAATAGTTTTGACTAAGAGCATGTCAATACCATCACAGTCCGTAGATGTTTTACTTTTAAACGATTTAACAATTTCAATGACCTCTCTCTCGTCTGTGTTCTTTATGAAAATGGAGTCTTTTATAGCAGTGTTATTGCTTATTGTGGGATATAAACTCATGCTGTACATAGAGTTCATGAACTCTGTAATTACATTTTGTTGATGTGGATTTAGTAAATCAATATTGAAATCTCCACAAATTACTACCATTTTCTTACTAGTAACATTATTGTCTCTGGGTTGGGGACAGACTCCTGCCCCAAGTGGAGGAGTTTAAATATCTTGGGGTCTTGTTCACGAGTGAGGGGAAAATGGAGCGAGAGATCGACAGACGGATTGGAGCAGCATCTGCAGTGATACGGACGTTGTACCGGTTGTGGTGAAGAGGGAGCTGAGTTCTAAGGCAAAGCTGTCGATTTACCAGTCAATCTACATTCCTACTCCCACCTATGGTCACGAGCTTTGGGTAATGACCGAAAGAACGAGATCGCGGATACAAGCGGCTGAAATGAGCTTTCTCCGTAGGATTGCTGGACTCACCCTCAGAGATAGGGTGAGGAGCTCAGTCATCCGGGAGAGGCTCAGAGTAGAACCGCTGCTCCTCCACATTGAAAGGAGTCAATTGAGGTGGTATGGGCATCTGATTAGGATGCCTCCTGGACGCCTCCCACTTGAGGTGTTTCAGGCACGTCCCACTGGGAGGAGACCCCGGGGCAGACCCAGGACTCGGTGGAGAGACTATGTCTCCCAGCTGGTCTGGGAACACCTTGGTATCCCCTCTGAAGAGCTGGAGCAGGTGGCTGGGGAGAGGGAAGTCTGGGCTTCTCTGCTTGAACTGCTGCCTCCGCGACCCGGACCTCCGGAAAAGCGGTAGAAGATGGATGGATGGATGGATGGAACATTATTGTACAGCTCGACTAGTTTACCTCTGAATGTCTCAATGCAAGTTCCCGGCGTTCTATATATACAACTTATGATTAGATTTTTTGTTTTATCTTGGTCAATCTCAACAGTAACACATTCCAAAATCCCTGGTAGTGCAAAGGACATTCCACTTACAAGCTTACACCTATACAGGTCATCAATATACAGTGCAACACTGTATATTGATGACCTGTATAGGTGTAAGCTTGTAAATGATCATATTGCAACATTATATGATCATATTGCAACATTATACTTTTGGAGGCCAACACTATTAAGTATGACACGTGTGTTTCATACAGTAGATGGGTGGATATTAACCATAGACCAGGGGTCACCAACTGGCGGACTATGGTCTGGATCCAGACCCCAAGAGTCCTCCATCCGGATCCTGAAGTCTTTTGATATAATTTGGGGAAAAGGGAGACTGTTTTATTTTGGTGGGAGAAAAAAAAGTGGAAAAAGCGGAACTGAACTGCTGCATCGGCGACCGCCTGATAGATTATGGCACGAGCCTTTGAGCGCTCTCCTCCTGCTGCAGACTCCCTTCTTTGCTGTCCGACGAACGCCACTCTCTGCAGAGACTGTGTGGCTCCCACCGGTCCACAGAGAGTCAGCAGATTGCAAAATCAGGGTCACTGTGGGTGCCCTCCCACACACACACACACACACACACACACACATATATATATATATATATACACACGGTATATACTGTATATATACAGAAAGTATTTAGTCAGATACAAAAGTATCTGACTAAATACTTTTTTGCCCCCCTGTATATATATATATATACAGGGGGGCAAAAAAGTATATAAAATTTGTATATATATATATATATATATATATATATATATATATATATATATATATATATATATATATATATACAAATCCTGCAGTGCCAGATGTGTCCCCCTGCTTAAGCCAGTACATGTCCAGGCCCGTCTGAAGTTTGCTAGAGAGCATTTGGATGATCCAGAAGAGGACTGGGAGAATGTCATATGGTCAGATGAAACCAAAGTAGAACTTTTTGGTAAAAACTCAACTTGTCGTGTTTGGAGGAGAAAGAACACCATACCTACTGTGAAGGATGGGGGTGGAAACATCATGCTTTGGGGCTGTTTTTCTGCAAAGGGACCAGGACGACTGATCCGTGTAAAGGAAAGAATGAATGGGTTCAGGTTCAGGTTACTTTATTTGTACCCGTAGGTAGATTTGTTTTGCAGTCTGGTGACATCCATATTTACAAGCCACTAATTACATTCAACATAGACACAAACACAGGCACACATGAAGCTGACTATAAACATGATAAAAATACTCAAGGCTCCATCAAACAGGGTATAAAAAGACAAAGAGATGAGGGAGAAACCAGAGGTAAGAGAGAAGGGTCATATTAAAGTTAAAAGTTAAAAACTAGTCAGAGGTTAAAAAACTCAAAGGTCTAAAACCCAGTAAAATATTTAGAACCCAAGTGACATCATACAAAATAAGTAAATATAAAATATGTACAATATATTTTTATAGCTTGTTCAACTCTTTGACAGCAGCAGGGACAAAGCTGTTTTTGTAGCGCTGGATTTTACTTTTTGGGACAGCAAACCTCCGTCTGGAGGGAAGAAGCTGAAAGTTGCAGTGCAAAGGGTGGGAGTCATCATTTAAAATGGAGGTAGCCATCCTCTGTACTTGTCTGGTGTACAGGGATGTCAGGCTCAGCTGTGACTCACCAAGCAAACGACTGGACCATCTAACTACCTGATCCAAGGATTTCCTCTGTTTCAGTTTTATCTGACCAAACCATGACACTAAAGAAAAGGATAAAACAGATTCAATAAAAGCCCGATAAAACATTGTCATTATGGTTCGGTCAATTTGGAAGCGTGCAAGTTTCCTCAAACAATACAAATTTTGCTGACCCTTTTTGCACACCCTTTCACAGTTCACTTCAAAGTTTAAATTACTATCAATAATCGTCCCAAGATATTTGTACGATTGTACACATTCGGTGGTCTGGCCTTTTAGTACGGTGACTTTGTGCCTGGGAGTTTTCCTCCTAAAGTCAATAATCATATCTTTCGTTTTTGTTGTATTCAGCTGCAGGTAGGAATCCTCACACCACTGAACAAAATCATCAACTACTGGGCCGTGGCCACTCTCACCATCCTGGAGGAGACTGACAATGACTGAGTCATCAGCATACTTTATAATGTGTCTGTTGTCATGTCTGCTCCGACACATGTTTGTGTACAGGATGAAGAGTAGTGGTGACAACACACACCCCTGAGGAGAGCCAGTAGAAGAGCACTTTAGGTCAGACAATGTACCACTGACCCTTACTCTCTGCGTCCTGTTGGTTAAGAAATCCAGAATCCAACCCACCAGATTATTGCTCAAATCAAATTGTTGCAGGAGCCTTTCAACTAAAATATGAGGTTGGATTGTATTAAAGGCGGAAGAAAAGTCCACAAATAAAAGCTTGGCATGTGTCCCATTAAAATCCAGACGTTTAAAAAGCATGTTAAACATAGTGACAGTGGCATCCTCCACTCCTCTGGGAGGCCTATAGGCAAACTGCAGAGGATCCAATGCATGTTCAGTCTGCCTTAGGACCTCACATCTGACCAGTTTTTCAAAAAATTTCATTAAAATTGAAGTCAAAGCAACTGGTCTAACTGGTCTGGGGCCATGTATCGTGAGATTTTGAGTGAAAACCTCCTTCCATCAGCAAGGGCAATGAAGATGAAACGTGGCTGGGTCTTTCAGCCTAATAATGATCCCAAACACACCGCCCGGGCAACGAAGGAGTGGCTTCGTAAGAAGCATTTCAAGGTCCTGGAGTGACCTAGCCAGTCTCCAGATCTCAACCCCATAGAAAAATCTTTGGAGGGAGTTGAAAGTCCGTGTTGCCCAGTGACAGCCCCAAAACATCACTGCTCTAGAGGAGATCTGCATGGAGGAATGGGCCAAAATACCAGCAACAGTGTGTGAAAACCTTGTGAAGACTTACAGAAAACGTTTGACCTCTGTCATTGCCAACAAAGTGTATATAACAAAGTATTGAGATGAACTTTTGTTATTGACTAAATACTTATTTTCCACCATAATTTGCAAATAAATTCTTTAAAAATCCTTCAATGTGATTTTCTGGATTTTTTTTTTCTCATTTTGTCTCTCATAGTTGAGGTATACCTATGATGAAAATTGGAGACCTCTCTCATCTTTTAAGTGGGAGAACTTGCACAATTGGTGGCTGACTAAATACTTTTTTACCCCACTGTATATATATCTCAACAATTGTTCCACCCAGACAGTTTTCACGTGAAACACAATATGGTCTATGGTCACAATTGTCGTTTTATTTAATTTTGAGTGTTTAATTCAGAATTTTATTTAATTCTGAGTGTTCAAATCACTTTGCTGGAGGATCACTGTCATAATACGAGGATATTTGGACTCTAGATTACATATAATTCGACATTAAAATGAGCGACCATGTGGAATGGTAACTTGAACAACTGTTCCGCCCGGACAGTCTTTGTGGAACACAGTAGTCTTCACTCCCCATTTTATTTAATTGTGGGTGTTCAAATCAGTTTAGTGGAGTAATGCTGTCATCAGTAAGCAATTTGTTATTTTACGGGGGTACTTGTTGGGGACATTCACAAATTTAGCATGAGGTACAAACATATTTTTTTCTGAATAAAATTTCAAAAATATGATAAAATATGATTGTTCGATTGTTGGGGTATCTAGTGTTTTCCTTTTATGTCTGTGGTTTTTGTATTAGTATATTTGTTGCAATAAAAATGATAAAATATGCTAATTTACAAGTTTAAAAAGTCACAAATTTAAAAAAAAAGACAAATTCATTATAAGTAAGTCTCAAATTTATGAAAAAAGTTACAAATTTGTGAGAAAATAAAACTCACAAATGAGGGGGAAAAACACCTTTCCAAAAAAAAGTAATAAAGACAAGAATACAAGAATAAAGTCACGTACAGTACTTAAGAAAGAACATAAGAATGAAGGCATACTGTAGTTACAAGAACTAAAGCTGAACAGTTGTAGGAATTTTTCACCTTTTTCTTCATAAATTTCTCATTTTCTTGCTAATTCCTCAGATTTTTTGAAACTTTTTTCTTGGTAAATTATAGCTTTTTTCTGATAAGTTTGCAACTTCTTCCTGGCAAATTTGTCATTTTCCTATTAATTTAGTACATTTTTTTCTATAAATTTGTCACCGTTCCTCCACACATATTTATAACTTTATACTCATAAATCTGAAACTTTTTCAACTGAATTTACAACTTTCTTCTCAAACATTTTCTGAAATTTTCCTGAACATTTCCAGCTTTGTGCTTAACATAACCAACTTATTCCTAGCCCCCATGTGTCATGATTTCCCCTCCGGGGCAAGGATTTAGACCCATGCGCAGGCTCTCTCCTCTTTGGCATGATTTATTAAACAAAACTAAATTCCAGACATGAGCAAAAACAAGAACATAAACTTGGCTTGACATGACATGAAACGCAGTAGATCGCTGCGCCGAGGGCAGTGCACAGCATCTCTAAATAGTGCAATAAATTACCAACACCCGTGAACAATCAGTAATCAAAAACTCAATGCAGCTGTGTGCACTGAATAACAAGAGGCGTTCAACATAAAAACCCAGCCGAAAATCAAGACAGAAGTAAACATAACATAACCATGAGAATCAAGATCAAACATAACTGTGACCATGAAAATAAAACCCAAACCCAAAAAAAATAAAATAAAAATAAATTGTATATATATATACTGTATATATATACAGAATTGTTGGTACCCCTCTGTTAATGAAAGAAAAACCCACAGTGGTCACAGAAATAACTTGAATCTGACAAAAGTGGTAATAAATAAAAATTCTATTAAAATTAACCATTGAAAATCAGACAATGCTTTTGAATTGTGGTTCAAGAGAATTACTTCAAAAAACAAACTCATGAAACAGGCCTGGACAAAAATGATGGTACCCCTAGAAAAGATTGAAAATAATGTGACCATAGGGACATGTTCAACCAAGATGTGCCTCTAATTAACATCACAGGTGTCTACAAACTTGTAATCAGTCAGTCGGCCTATTTAAAGGGGGACAAGTAGTCACTCTGCTGTTTGGTGACATGGTGTGTACCACACTAAACATGGACCAGAGGAAGCAAAGGAGAGAGTTGTTTCAGGAGATTAGAAAGAAAATTATAGATACGCATGTTAAAGGTAAAGGCTATAAGACCATCTCCAAGCAGCTTGATGTTCCTGTGACTACAGTTGCATATATTATTCAGAAATTTAAGATCCACGGGACTGTAGCCAACCTCCCTGGACGTGGCCGCAGGAGGAGGCGGATAATACGAATGGTAACAAAAGAGTCCAGAACAACCTCTACAGGAACAGGATACAGAAACAGGAATAGGATACTCCTCTACAGGAGCAACAGGATAATGACCCAAAACGCACAGCTAAAAACACCCAAGAATGGCTAACAGCCAAACATTGGACTATTCTAAAGTGGCCTTCTATGAGCCCTGATCTAAATCCATTGATCATCTGTGGAAGGAGCTGAAACATGCCGTCTGGAGAAGGCACCCTTCAAACCTGAGACAACTGGAGCAGTTTGCTCATGAGGAGTGGGCCAAAATACCTGCTGAGAGGTGCAGAAGTCTCACTGACAGTTACAGAAATTGTTTGATTGCAGTGATTGCCTCAAAAGGTTGTGCAACAAAATATTAAGTTAAGGTACTGTGGAGAGCGTGAAATGAAGAGGCTGAATTTATTTTGCAATTCAGGTTTATTGTCGGTCTCACATCTCCAGCATTCTCTCAACAGACAGATCGAACTACCCCAAACCCCCACTTTTATACCTGGGACATCAAAGAACAGAATCACATTGTCATCAAAACCCCCATCGACAACAACTCTCCCCCAAGTCCCTTCGTCCTCCATCTGACCCCAGGAGGTCAGGAAGTCCTCTCAAGGCGCTTTTCCACTTGGAACCCAAAGGCCCCGTTTGGCCCCGATCGGCCTCCATTGTCCGGTTTCCCACTCGGAACCCAAAGGCCTCACAGTTCCCTTTTTTGGAGCAGTTCCAGTTTAACCGACACTTTTTTCGGCACTGTAAAAAGCAGGTCCGAAGGGTACCGGGCCCGTTTCGTCACGCCACTGCTGGCCATTCATTGGTCTGTGCGTAGCGTCATGAGAGTGGGCGTTACGTGGGCGTTACACTGACTTTCCAGAATCGCTTGCTGGTCGCCATTTGCAATTTTTCGTCAGTGAGCCCGCGAACAAGTGATATTATAAACCACAACGAGAGAATGGCTTCACAGAAATCAGCAGAAATCCAACACCGCAGTCCAGCAGAGTTTCCTGTGCGTTTCGGCTGCTGAGAGAATGCAGAGGGAAGCAGACTGAGTCTGCAGTGGTGCGCATAGACGCACCAGAAATTAATTGAATGTGCAGCCGCGACGCACCCAACTTCAGCAGTTGAAGCCGTGATATTGTGATAGAATGGCTTCACAGAAATCAGCAGAAATCTAACACCGCAGTCCAGCAGAGTTTCCTGTGCGTTTCGGCTGATGAGAGAATGCAGAGGGAAGCAGACTGAGCTTGCAGTGGTGCGCACAAACAGACGCACCAGAAATTACACGGAGACGCACCGGGAATTAGACCCAGCCACCCGAATTCAATTGAATGTGCAGCTGCGACGCACCCAACTTCAGCAGTTGAAGCCGTGATATTGTGATATACAGGACGGTAAGTGATCTGATATTCATGCTTTATGTTATTTTTTCCAACAGTGGAAAGTTCACTTAGGACAGACGAAAACTTGATCGTGTTTAAACGATGACCTAGCTTAATGCTATGTCCGTCTTTGTATGTTGTTTTTTGTGTTGACAATATCTGATGAAATATTAGTTGTAATCCTGGTTAAAAGTTTTTTATTTTTTTTTTTTTTACATGTTGCACTTTCGTACCGATCCATAAAGGATCATAACAGTAGAAGCGGGGCGAACCGCAAGCATTGGAAGTGGTTTGATCTCATGGACCAAATTGATGGAAACCGGCCAGCGAGCAATGGACGTGAGCTGGTTGTGGACCCCTCGGCGACAATTACGTTAACCACAGACGGTGAGTGTTTTTTTCTTGACATTAATGTTTTTACCTTATCCAGCCTGTTTCATGCTAACTATAATTATGTATGGGTGCGGTCGGGGCTACGTCACTTCCGGTTAGTAACACATCACCGCCATCTTAACTAGGTGAAAACAAACCTGTTACCAAGCCTTGTCTAGTGCAGTGTTTTGACTTTTTGTCATGGCCTGTGACTACATAGAAAAGCTTGATGAGTCAGCCAGGCTACGTTATCAGGAAAAACTGACAGCAAGTGGACTGACAGGTTGCCCATACAAGCTACCAGCCGGAAAATGGGTTAATGACCCGACCAGGTGGCCAGCTGTGCAGTGGCCGGACGTGTACAGCTACTTGATCGACACCCCTGGTAAGCATATTTGCTTTGACCCATATTAACATGATTAACCCTCTTACATGTTTTGAATGTTTTTAAGGAAAGGCCCCTATGGGTAACATGACCAATCCATAAAATATCAGGGCAGCACAGGAGTAATTCTTAAAAGAAATAATTAAGTGATCCAGGGATCTTGAAAATCATGAAAATATGGTATATTCTCAAGACCCTGAGTTTCAAGTATTCAACTATTGTTGTCAAATGCAAAGTTGGCCCAACAGGTCTTGTTAAGTAATTGAACAATTAAGGCCACGTGGTTGCCTTTGTCACCTCTTTCATTAATGGCCTGCCCCTTTGTTGCACTATTTACTACAGTCTACAGTTAAATTAGTCAGGCTGACTGCACATAGAGAGGTCTGTATTGTTGGGTGAAAACGGAATCAGTCATGCATTTCCACAGACGAAATGTCCGTCTCTGTTTACAATACGATATGGTCGAATGCAAGCATGATGTTTGTGTCTGTGAACATTCCGTCTTTTGGCGAACTGATACGTAAGAATGCTTACAGTTTTATGAGAAGGTTGCTGGCATGTAACAATCATCTTATATCAGCAATTGTCAACTCGTCACTCACACTTCACTCCAGCATTTGGAAGTGGTGGCGCTCCATATTATACTGAGCCCATTACTGTATGTTATTGTTGTTACAAGATTGCCGAGTGTCTGCTGATATGTACTGTATATACTTTTATTTTATCCGTTTATCTTTTTTCTACTTGTTTTGGTTTTGCTCTTGCTATGAACCCTGAGTTTGAAATAAAGTTTGAATTTTGAATTTGAATTTACAATACAGAGAGGCTTGTGTCGGCGGCTAGCATTTTCAAAACGTGACCCATCAAGTGGCAACTAATTAAACTAACACAATATCACTCAATTACCTGATATAGGACGTGATGAGCTGAATATAATGCACTACTTGACTGGGTCACAGCAGCTGCCTGGGACTAGGTCACCACTGAATTGTTTTCACCTAGTACGGCGTTGCCATGTGGGTTGCTAACCGGAAGTAGGCCAAATGCCTGGATGCCCGACTGCGCCCATAACAATAAATAAATAACAAGTCCCACGCCGTTATCGTGGCTCACGAGTGGATCGTAGCTGTCGCCGCGCTAGCTAGCTCGCCATCATGGTTTAAAAAAAAAAACAAAAAAAAAAAACTTGGCGTACATGTTGCACTGTCGTGTTAACTATTACAAGTGCTTTTATTTTTTTTTTTTAGATTATGCTTCCACACCGACGGAGCCCACCTCCCGCGATACGAGCACCCCGGCTTCTCCTGCTACAGATCTAGATCATCCGGCACCAGAACCAAGTCCAGCTCGCTACTCACAGTTTGGCACATCTCCGTCAACACTTTCACGCACAGGTAAAGCCCAATAGTCAAATAATATAATTATATTATATTGTAATAATGTAATACTCATGGTACAGTTTATTGTTTCATGTAAAGCACATCAAAAAAGTCCAGCAATGCAATTGCATATTTAATCACAGGCATGGAAAAGCTAATGAGCTGTTGTAGCACAAAACTCATTATTTGAAAGTCAGCGTGCTTCATTTTCATGATTCAGTTGAGCCTACTGTATAAATGCATTCAGAATTTTTTCCATCCATCCATCTTCTACTGCTTCTCCGCGTCACGGAGGCAGCAGTTCAAGCAGAGAAGCCCAGACTTCCCTCTCCCCAGCCACCTGCTCCAGCTCTTCAGAGATGATAGACCAGCTGGGTCTCTCCACCATAGAATTTGGGTCACCTCTAGAATTTTTTGACCACCATAAAAAGCTAGGCATTTGAAACATAAACCCAGCTTTTACTAAATGTATTGTACAAATACACAGTTGTGATACTCATTAAAAAAAGTAGTTTTTTCAAACCCAGCACTTGCCTTTCACCAGTGTGTGTCCCTTGTACAGGTACATCTCAAAATAACTGCAATGTCATGGTACAGTGTGTTTTTTGTGACTCACAAAAGACAGTGAAAGTCATATAAGATGGTATCTGTCATAATCTTGACAATCCATATGGGTTTTATGTCAGGAGAGTTTCCTGGCCAAATCAAACACAGTGATGCCTTGTCCATTACACCAGGTTTTGATCGTTTAGGCACTGTGGGGCGATGGTCACTCCAGCTGGAAAATGAAATCCGTTTCTCCATAAATCCTCATACTTTAGAGAACTCTTTTTTTATATCTATTTTTAACATAACCATCGATTTTTCGAGAAAAGTAATTTTGGATATTCATGCGCTGTGAGCCAATAAATGATTAAAATGTAACAATACTTCACTGTCTGATTAATGA
Organism: Pholidichthys leucotaenia; assembly: GCA_020510985.1. Taxonomy (NCBI): domain Eukaryota; kingdom Metazoa; phylum Chordata; class Actinopteri; order Cichliformes; family Pholidichthyidae; genus Pholidichthys; species Pholidichthys leucotaenia. The sequence goes on from CM035843.1 coordinate 32,851,259, forward strand.
TTCTGTATAATATATGGGTCTCACTTTCTGACATGTGTCCAAAAATATTTAACTTTTGTATTAATTTTTGGGGATGTACTGCTACATGTTTTGAGGTTGAGTTTACTGACACCAGCTCAGATTTCTGTCTTGTAGGTAAGAGGAAGCGGAGCAACACAAAACAAGACCTTTCAACTATTTTTGCATTGATGCAAGAAGCAGAAAGGGAACAGCACCGTGAACAGATGGAGCTTCAGCGGGAACATCAACGTGAGCAGAGGGAGCTCCAGCGGCAACAGTTGGAACTCAATTCACTGCTTGTGGATGAGGTCCGTCAGTCCAGGGAAGCCGAAGTTGCTGTGCGAAGGGAGGAAATTGCGCAGAATGCTGCCCTCAATAACACTCTCATGGCAGTCTTTGAAACCCTCGCACGGCGTGTGGGACCCGTTTTCCCAACCATTATTATGTATATACTGTACATTAATCAATGACCAGTGTTAATAACGTTGAATAAACCCGTGACTGTTGACATCATGTGTTGTCTGTTACTACTAAGTTTTATACTGTCTTAAAACCCTTAAAAAGGTTGGGAAAAATTTGTCATTGCAGTGTGTTACGGAGTCCAATAACTGCCGACACATACATTAAAAGCCAGCCACTACTGACCAAGCTTTATATCCATGTGCAACAACAGGGACACCTAATATTTTAAGTTCTGTATTTGGAAATGTTCATATTGCCAACCCAGGTAATGGTTTTATCTGCACAAAATATTCAACTTAGCCATTGTAAGGACGGGTGAGTGTGGGGTGCACAGCAACAACTGTTTTGGTGCGCCTCACCCAATTCTGTACTCAGCATTAACAAGTACACTTTAAAGAAAATGTGGACTTGTAATTTTGTAAGATATTTTTTATTAGATGGCTGTCCCAGTACTTGTAACTGTGATATTAAAGATCCACACGTCCACATTAAATATACGAAAAAAGGTTACATGAGATGAGTAATGCATAATAATACACAGCAGCCTCACCACCAAAATGATATTAAATAGCTCTTGGACTACTAATTGGTCCAGAGAAAATGGCGCAGCCTCAAGGGGAGTGTAGCACCGCCTCCAACTCCCTCAAAACCCCGCCTCCAACTCCCTCCTTCTCCCACCCATACTACAGTGAGCCTTGTGCTGTGGAAAACCACCAGTACCGGAACACGACTGTTCGGTCCAAGGCCAAACGCGGCCTTTGGGTTCCAAGTGGAAAAGTGCCTTCAGAGTCCTCACCAAAGGCACCTCCACCTCCTGCTGTTATCCCCAGGAGGTCCAGACGTATTGTTCCTTCAAAGACGTGAGGTTACAAAATACATATGCAGTCTTAAGCATCTCAATCATTGTGCTATACATATGCAGTCAAAATATGTGCGCCACAGGTACCATCATTTTTGTCCAGGTCTGTTTCATGAGTTTGTTTTTTAAAATAATTCTGTTGAACCACAATTCAAAAGCATTGTCTGATTTTCATTGGTTAATTTTCATAGAATTTTTATTTATTACCACTTTTGTCAGATTCAAGTTATTTCTGTGACCATTGTGGGTTTTTCTTTCATTAACAGAGGGGTACCAACAATTTTGTCCACGATTTTGTCAATTATATATATATATATATATATATATATATATATATATATACTGTATATATATACACACCGTATATATATATATATATATATATATATATATATAAAGTCTACACACCCCTGTTCAAATGCCAGGTTTTTGTGATGTAAAAAATTGAGACCAAGATAAATCATTTCAAAACTTTTTCCACCATTAATGTGGCCTATAGCCTTTACAACCCAACTGAAAAACAAACTTAAATCTTTCAGGGAAAAATAAAAAAACAAAAAGCTTACAATAACCTGGTTGCATAAATATGCACACCCTTAAACTAATACTTTGTTGCAGCGCCTTTGGCTTTTATTACAGCACTCAGTCTTTTTGAGTAGGAGTCTATCAGCGTGGCACATCTTGATCTGACAATATTTGCCCACTCTTCTTTGCAAGAATGCTCTAAATCTGTCAGATTGTGAGGGCATCTCCTGTGCAAAGCCCTCTTCAGATCACCCCACAGATGTTCAATCGCATTCAGGTCTGGACTCTGGCTGGGCCATTCCAAAACCTTGATTTTCTTCTGGTGAAACTATTCTTTTGTTGATCTGGATGTGTGCTTTGGGTCACTGTAGTGCTGAAAGATGAAGTTCCTCTTCATCTTCAGCTTTCTAGCAGAAGCCTGAAGGTTTTGTGCCAACACTAACTGGTATTTGGAACTGTTCATAATTCCCTCCACCTTGACTAAGGCCCCAGTTCCAGCTGAAGTAAAACAGTCCGAAAGCATGACGCTGCCACCACCATGCTTCACTGTAGGTATGGTGTTCTTTTGGTGATGAGCAGTGTTGTGTTTGTGCCAAATATACCTTTTGGAATTATGGCCAAAAAGTTCAACATTGGTTTCATTGGACCATAACACATTTTCCCACATGTGTTTGGGAGATTTCAAATGCATTTTTGCAAAATATAGCCAGGATTGGATGTTTTTCTTCGTAAGATAAGGCTTCCGTCTTTCCACTCTCGACGGGAGATTGTTGTCACATGTACTAAACAGCAAGTACTTGCCAGAAATTCCTACAGCTCCTTCAATGTTGCTGTTGGCCTCTTGTCAGCCTCCCTGACCAGTTTTCTTCTCTTCTTTTCATCAATTTTGGAGGGACCTCCAGTTCTTGGTAATGTCACTGTTGTGCCATATTTTCTCCACTTGATGATGACTGTCTTCACTGTGTTCCATGATATATTTAATGCCTTAGAAATTGTTCTGTACCCTTCTCCTGACTGATACCTTTGAACAATGACATCCCTCTGATGCTTTGGAAGCTCTCTGCGGACCATGGCTTGTGCTGTAAGATATGACTACAAAAATGTCAGGAAAAGCCTACTAGAACAGCTGAACTTTATTTGGGGTTAATCAGAGGCACTTTAAATGGTGGCAGGTGTGTGCTGACTCCCATTTAACATGAGTCTGAATGTGATTGGTTAATTCTGAACACAGCCACATCCCCAGTTATAACAGGGTGTGCATATTTATGCAAACAGGTTATTGCAAGTTTTTTTTTTATTTTTTCCCCTTAAAAGATTTTAGTTTGTTTTTAAATTGGATTGTACAGGTTATAGGTCACATTAATAATGGAAAAAAGTTTTGAAATGATTTATATTGGTCTCATTTTTTTACATCACAAAAACCTGGCATTTGAACAGGGGTGTGCAGACTTTTTATATGCACTGTATACAGACTTAACTAACTTTACATTACTGCACTATTTTTTTTTTTTTGCATTTACAAATACACAATTTAGTAAGTGAGCGAGAAACATCTGAGGAAAAAACGTATTATGTCAGGATATTTTCAACACTAAAATAGCTACTGTCCCTTTATGACTCAAAAAGGTACTCATCGAGTGAACTAAAGCCCACCAATGTGACCAAAACGCTGTCATTAGCACTGTGAGGAAGACATATTGGTGACAGTATTACTAGAAGATGACGTGTGGATGATCTGTTGCTCTTTTCACTGTGAGACCATCCAAACAAAGCCTGTTTCAGTCTGAGGCATGAAAGTTGTTCCACATATACACATGTTCAAACACACACACACACACACACACACACACACACAAGTTTAGTGGTATGTCATGGTTCATGTGTAAACTAAAAGTTACGACAAGTTTAAATGAATTTACAAAGTCTTTGCAAATTACAATTATTCCAGTAATGGTGAAATGCGTATGAAATTCAATTCATGGCCAGTCTTACATCAGCAGCAATCCCCCCCACCACACAGACGCAGACTGTTTTTTTTTTTTTTTTTTCATTTTAGTGAATCATGTGGAAGGATAAAAGGTTTTTGGTGGTGTATGCATTTCTATACTTCTGCGGTCTATGAATAACTATTGGCAGAACTTGAAACTGTAGTCCATAGTCATTCTTCTTAACCTGAACAGACACAAAATTAGTGGCTAATGTCAAAGGGTTTCATTATTATTAAAAAGTAGGTCATGTAAAAGTGTGGTGTACCTACAGGTACTCTGGAGTAATATTCATTCTGTGTAATGAAAGGGTTACATCAAAATGTAACGTCATCACGGAAATAATTGCCTTGGCTGCTTCACAGCAGTGAAACTCAGTGGAGTATGCTGTATTCAATCAAGTAGCCCATCACTGCCTCTGTGGCTGACTCCTTCATACACACACAACAAAGACCTGAACATTTTTTTCTAGTTATATTTCCACCTACACACACAAACTTTTGCAGATGTTGGATAGACCCAAAGAACTCACTATTCAGTTGTCATTCTTATTTATGCAGAAAGCATACTGTGAACTTAAACTTACTTGACTGATTGCATTTGTCTATTAACTGGAGCTTATTTGAATTATCGAGTCATATTTTACCACTTTATCAACTAATTGTGCCCAAGTGAAAAATGTCAACTTTCAAGCCTAAAGCTATGGTCACAAAGATTATAAAAAAAACAATGGGTTTCATAAGAATCTCCCAGTTCCTATAAATTCTGGAGTTTGCAGACATTCTTGGAGGGGGGCATAGTTTTTTACGGCTGCCATGCAATTCGCAAGAGCAGCTTGAGGCATTCTTGGGAAATGAAGTGCTTTTCTGTGGTACGATGGTCCTAGAGTTCTTACGTTCTTCGCAAGGGTGCCATGTGATCTTCCTATGGCACACTTACTGCCATCTTACAAAAATTTTTGTGCAACTTAACGGCACTCTCAAGTCATTGGCAGGAAGATCTTATGGTTTTCAGCACATTTTGTCGGCACAAATGTTGCACGAATGATATACTTCCACCTTATGAGCGCCTCACTACTGCCTTACGCACACTGTACGAATTGGCATTTCCTATGACCGCTGTAAGGGGTCCTCAAGAACAACTTAAGGTGTTCTTGAGGCATAATTGTGGCCAACATCTTGCATAGTTCTAACGTTCCTACAGCATTTGTACAGCTGCCCTATGCCAAGGGGTTTTCATGGGGCGTTCAAAGAAATCCTGGACAAGACCATCGACCTGACCACGAACTTACCAACGGTCTACAAAGGCTGTATTCTCCTACAGCCGCCTTAAGAAGGCTGTACGAAATGGTCCAAAAATTGTTTGTACGATGTTAACAGCTGCTCTTAAGGCCTTAGTTTTTCATAAGTTTTGACATCATTATTCATCCCAATCTCTCCTGCTCGTATTTCTTTTTTATTTTTTTGTCTATTTCTCTTTTCACTACTGCATACCTGTTCTTCCTCGTGGATTGACAAAGCAAAACTGATCTGCATCACTATTAAACCTGTCATGATCAGGCGAGCGCGTCTCCCCCCTCCCGTCCTGTCTCCGTTTTCCCAACTCCGGAGCTCATCAAGTGCACCTGCATCACTACACACCTGCTATCTGATTCACGAGCTTATTTAAGGGCCAATGTCTGGGGAGCTCTCCGCTGGATCGTTGGGTTTGTGCCGGCATTCAACAGCAGCTCTTGTTGTTTGGCAAAATTATTATTCCCATCCGTTGTCTTACCTTTTTGTCCTCCTTTTCCCTCAGGTTTGCTGCCACCTCCAGTGGTGCGTCTCCGTGTCTGTGTTTGCTTGCTCGCCTGAATCTTCCTCCTCCTTGACAACAGCTTCTCCACCCAGGTCCTCCAGTCATTCCTCCTCCTCACCGGCCATCATCAACTCTTCCTCTCTTCTCCCTGACTGGAGTCACGGCTGGGCTCTCTGCCAGTCCCGTAAGGCCCATACTCCTTATTCATTATTAATCCTTCCTCTCCTCCTCTGTTCCCTAGATCGCATGTGGCTCCAGCGTGCAATTATTTTCTTGTACATAGTGTGGCGTTTTGGTTGTGGGTTTCTTTAATTGTGGTGTGCGTGTTTATTATTTAAGTTAGCGTGTTTTGTATAGGGTTTGGGTTTTTCATTAAAGTGGTGTAAACTTTTCATCTGTGTCTGAGCGTTCTTCCGAAGTGGTTGCCCAGCACTTAAGCCTCCTCAAATCATCCAAAATCATGACAAAACCAAAGAGTGACACATACCAAGAGTCGCGATTAAAAACATCCCATTTTCCACTGACTGATCACAGTCAGTAGGAAGACAGTGAGGGAAAAAATGAAAATGGTTTGGAAATGTGACAATTATGGCTGTACAGCAGCAAGAATAGCTATTAGTCAAATGTGGACACATTTATAGCAATTTTTGTTTTAAGGCATGCAACAACTAAACCAGAAGTTCCACACCAAAATGTAGATACGTAAATAGTGTGCATGTTCCCACACAAAAACAAAGAAAAAATCTACCTTGATCTAAAAACAGAGCTCTGTATGAGTAACCCCAGTGGGGGGCAGTAGAAGCAGAAATGACAGCACTGTCTGACCTTGATTTCAAAGGCACAACATAAGGGAACGCACATCTTCTGATAAGAAGGTGGGTTACAGTTGAGAGCTGGCAGCCAGTACTCCACATGTGCCTCTTAACAGAGTTTCCTCCTTAGCAAGTCAAGGAGGAACAGCATGTCCTGGGTACCTAACCACAAAACACTTGCTCACAGTGCTGTTTATAACACCACCATGTCTGTCAGACCATTCAGGAGCTTGTTACAAGGACTCTTTTGTTTCTTTTTTCATTTTAGGGGTAAAATAAAGACAATCCAAAAATTGCATCTTAGGTTGATTGCACTGTATAAATGCATAATCAAACAAGTGGAAAGACTTCTGGAGATGTAAGAACAGACCTCTAAAAAGAGTGAAGTACCCCCTTTTTTTTTTCCTCAGCACTGAAAGCATTTATTCATTTAGTTTTTACTCATTTATTTAGTACAGACCTCAAACCAGTTTTGATGAATGCAATAAATTTCCCTCGATATAGCAGAAGTAGGCAAGTTAAAGGGGAAGAAAAGAGGGTGAGGTAGAGTCTTACCAGAATGAGTGCGCAAATGACCAGTGAGGGCGTCGCGCCTCCGGCAGGCATAGCTGCAGAAGGGGCATTTGAAGGGTTTTTCACCCGTGTGCAATTTGATGTGTCGCAGCAGGTTTCCCTTCTGGGTGAACGACACACCGCACTGGTTGCACTGGAACGGCCTGTCACCTGAGATACAGACACAGGAAGTCGGTACCGCACTCATTGTGGAAGTTGTGTGTGTGTCTTTTAGACTATAACAGACCTCTGGCATTTCTTCCTCATGAGACTTTCTTTGCTTTGCATATAACAGCTGACCTTATTTTCCCATGTATAGTCACCACTGACAGCAGCTAGAGATTTTAGAAATGATCTGAAACACTCCCATAAGCCAGTTATTAAACTTCTTGAACTACTTCAACTGCTAAACTTGGAAAAATAAAGTGGAGACAACTATATACAATACAGATGCATCTAAAAAATAGAATTTGGTCAAAATTTTCAATTAATGTTTATAATTTATCTCCAAAAGTAAAGTTTCATATATTTTATATCCCTTAAAAGAGAAATATTTGAAGCCTTTATTGTTTTAATTTTGATGATTATGATCTATAGCTTATAAAAATTTGAAATTTAGTATCTCAATCGCTTATGATGCTTATCAGTTTGAACATTAAATATTTTGTCTTTGTAGTGTATTCAATTGAATATCGGTTGAAAATGAGTTTTAAATCATTGTATTTTGTTTTTATGTGCAAGTTAGGTTAACTGGCATCAAACTGGGGATTCTAAATTGTCCTTAGGTATGACTGTGAGAGTGAATAGTTGTCTGTCTCTCTGTGTTGGCCCTGCGATAGACTGGCGATCTGTCTAGGGTGTACCCTGCCTCTCGCCCAAAGATGCTGGGATAGGCTCCAGCTCCCCCGCGACCCGAAAAGGATTAAGCGGAAGAAGATGAATGAATATCTCAATCGCTAGTCAGACGGTATAAATATCCCGCATCTCCCTGACCAGTTCAGCACACAAAACCACAATCATGGGAAAGACTACTCACTCCACAGATGTCCAGAAGACAATCACTGACTCACTCCACAAGGAGGGCAATCCATAGAAGGCTGGCTGTTCACAGAATACTGTATCAAAGCACATTCATGGAAAGCTGACTGGAAGAAAAAAGTGTGGCAGAAAAAGGTGCACTAGCAACAAGAATTACTGTAGCTTTAAGAGGGTAGTCGAGAAAAGTTCATTTAAGAACTTGGGGAAGCTTAACAGGGATAAGACTGAGTCTGGTGTCAGTGCATCAAGAGCCACACACAGGCGTCGTCAGGAAAGGTGCTACAGCTGTTATGTTCCTAATACTAAGCCACTCCTGAACCCCATGCGTCAGAAGCATCCTAACCGGGCTAAAGAGAAAAAGAACTGGACATGTTGCTCAGTGGTCCAAAGCTCTCCTTTCTGCTGAAAGCTAATCTTGCATTTAATTTGGAAATTAGGATCCTAGAGTTTGAAGAAAGAGTGGTAAAGCTCAGAATCAAAGATGGTGTTATTTTGGTTCACTGTGTTTTATCAAGTCCAAAGACATTGCTGCTTTTTACCAGGAAACGTAGTGCTTCCATTTGCTGAAAAGCTTATTGGACTTGGGATCTGTCCAGGGTGTACCCTGCCTCTCACCCAGAGATGCTGGGATAGCACCCCCCACCCTGTGACCCGAAAAAAAGGATTAAGTGGTAGAAGATGGATGGATGGATGGATGGATAGAAAAGCTTATTGGAGATCTCATTTAACTTTTCCAGGATTACTAAGCATCAGCCCACAATGCCAAAACTTTATAATAAACTATAATACCACTGTGCTTCACTGGCCAGCCAACTTGCTTGATCTGAACCCCACAGAAAATCTATGGAGTGTAGTCAAGAGAAAAATGGGAAACACACGACCCAACAATACAGATGAGCTCAAAGCAACTTTGGCTTTAATAACACCTCAGCAGTGCCACAAGCTGGTCACCTCTACGCCACGCCACACTGATGCAGTAATTTGTGTTAAAGTACAGTGTGTATAAATGAACACACCTTTCAGAATTTGGACATTTCTGTACTGTAAATCTTTATTTTGGATTGATCTTAGAGAATATTCTGATAGTTTGAGATTATAGAGTTCTGATTCATAAACTATAAATCCCAATCATTAAATAAAAAAAAGGCTTGAAATATTTTCCTTTGACAAAATATAAGAAATGTGAAAGTTTTAGTATGGAATTAAGTTTTCATTATATTGTCAGTGTTGAGATGCACAAATAAGATACATCTATAAACCTTGTATTTTCTGGGTTTTAGTTAGAGGTCAAATTGATAGAATTTTCACGAAAACAACAACAACAAAATACATCCACAAAACTTTTAGGGGGGCAGAATAAAAGTCTCTATTTTCTTGAAAAAAATATAATTGGGAAAAAATTACTGTCGAAAATTTTTCAGCTAAATGTACTATTCAGTCTGGGGTTCTCAAGCTAAACATTTACAAAAGACATGCTGCAGATATACAAAGAATACTTCCACACACAGCATATACTAGTGTGTCTGTGTAGTAGATAGTAAATTTATTGTGTAGACTGTGTTCTGTAATAATGGCCCATCTTTTGATCTTCATGTTTCTTGGAAAAAAGAAACATGATCCTAAGGCTTTGACAACTGAAGAAGTTGTGGCGTCAGTTGAAACAGGTTATGGGGGATTCCAAGGATATTTTTCCTTGATAATAATTCTGAGACTGTTATTTTTTTTAAACCACTCCACACCCACTGTCGAGGAAAGCAAAGCATTTCTGACCCATTCCATAGATACAGATTAAAAGTGTCTCTTCTAATTAACATTAAAACATTTATCATTATGTCCAATGACTATAACATTAAAGAGAACAGAGTCTCGACACATTTTAAATCTCAGTTGACAAAACAAGAGTTTGTACCATTTGGTTGGCGATTTCCTGAATCAGCAGTCACATTTGTCCCTGATAATCCATCTTGCACGGTGCTTGGGCTGCCAGTCATGGATTCCTCCAGTGCAATCCCTTCTTCCCCTGTTTGGCTCGTTTCTTCAGGTGGCAGGCTCCTGTTCTCAGCCTCATCCGCAATTTCTTCCTCTTGCTTAATTGTCAGCTCTGCAAACCAAACAAACAGCAATACAGAGAGGCTCAGTTTACAGCAACAGATGCAGGTTTTTCTGGAGTTTTTTTACTTTATAATGTGCTTACAATACTAGTAATAGTACACTAGTCGCCAGTCTACAACAAGACTAAGACGTGAGAAGATATCAATATATAAGATTGTTTATGGGTTAACTTAAATGTGCATTATAACTTATGAAGTGTAGACGAGGCATCATTTTAACGTAACAGCTCAACACATAAAGCGTGCTGAAACAGATTGATATGGTGACAAGGACAGATGGAGAGGAGAAGAAACAGGCTGGTCTGGTTTCTGGCTGTCCCTGGGGAGAAAAGGCGTGTCAAAGGCCCCGTTTCTGACTGCTTCCGACTAGCAAAGGGAGACCAGCTGGATGACAAGGGCAGAAGTGCACGTGTGTGGGTGTGTGGGTGCGTTCGGAAGCAGGAGGTGGCAGGAAACTACAGACATTGTATGGCCTTTAGTTATCAGTCCCAAGCAATTACCAGTACATGTACCCAGCAATTGACACAGGAAAAAAGATTTCTGAAGCCAACATAAGTTGTCTGGTTCAATTGGTGTCGAAGTATCCAAGGTTCAAGGCATGACTATCATGGCCTGAAGTACATGGGACTGCAATATTATCAATGCATGTTAAAGATTTCTAGCACATCAAATGAGAGAACGCACCATTACCAGAGGGTTAACAAAGCGTACAAAGTACATTAAAAAAATCAAGGCTTTGTCCTAACTAATGTCTAAAGAAGCGACACACAACTTTGTCAGTCAATCTACACACAGCGACGCATGCACAGTTGAACAAAAATATGTTTCTTCTAGCTACAGTATGAACCACATCCGAAGCGTAACTTCACACTATCATTTAAAAATTGTAACCTTAACCTTTGACCTAATAATTTTAGAATTAAGTTTCTTCTAAGCAGACCCAAACCCCACATTTGTTAAAAAAAAAAAAAAATAATCCAAGCAAACCGATTAGTTTTGAGACAGCCGAAAAAAAGAACAATTGAGCACTGTGTATCTAACAGGTTTGACTACTGTTCCACCCCAAAAATGTAATTAATAATAAGCATTCACACATTGCCCAAAACTGTGCAGCCAGTGTCCACGGGTGTTCACAAGGATCAACAGGAGGGAACATTTTACGCTGAATTTAAAACTGCCCGTTTATAGCTGCATTGCTTTTAAAATGTGGAAATAAAGCACACACTGATCTTGCTAAAGGATGCGCACGTCATCACATATCTTTACGTCATATAAACCAGCACCAGTGTGTCAGTTACTCTGACTTGGAGCGCAAAAACAAGAACTGAAAGATCACACAATAGCTGGATTTCTTCAAATATTTAAAGTCAAACTTAAAACTACCTTTTATGCTGGCTTTCAATTAAATATGTCTTGATATTTATTGAATTCATTTTTTTTCCACCATATCAAAATTGTGCCTCATTTTACACGTACACGCGTCCGGTACAGCAAAACTGCGAATGGCTCATTAAATCAGTTATGGTCCCTTTTTTTGAGCAGTATAGTACTGCATGAGTTTATTGACGATAGACTATAAACTACACATGTAAACTAAATTATAATGATGACTGAACAACTCCCATTCCCCAAAGTGCAAGACATACTATTATGAATATGTCATAAAAGATCACACCAATAAGTGATCTGAGAAAACAAACAGGCGGTTCTTAAACAGTGGCTAATATTGGATGTCCCATTCATTTTCAATTATTCTGTCATTAATATTCACACAGTCAAACAAATCTTAGTGTTCAGTCCCTTTCATATTAGTCAAAGTCTAATCTGTGTGACTGCCTACATATAGGCTACACCTCTTTGTATTCCACTTTCAAACACAGCCTACATTTGGGCCTACATTCTGGGCCTGGAAAGCCCGAGTGGGATACCTGTTTCAAACAGGAAGACTTGCCTTCTATGGGCATGTGCTAGTATGTATAAATGAAGCATTTGTATCTAATTTAGAAAAGGGCTATTCATGAATAAATTGATTATTTGACCAACGTGTTTATTTTATTAACACTAGAACCATCAAGATGGTCTGATGGAGACTCTGGGGTTTTATTATGTGAATTACTTTGTTTTAACAAAATCTACAGGTCTCCCAGTTCACAACTTTCTATAGATGCCATGAGTTACAGTGTTGCAGTTTCGGGGGACGTTTCTATGGATCTGTGCGCTCTTTTTGTTAATAATCCTATTGTTGTTGTCCTCCTATATTGTGTATCCTGAACTGGGAGAGAGAAATAGAGAGAGGAGGGAATTGAATTACAGTTTTATACGCAGCAAGAAAAAAACCCTGTAAATATAGAAATGTGGATTAAAAAAAACAAAACAAAGAAAACTGACAATATGGAAGATTTTGCTTCAAGAGTGAGGGAGAGCTGACAGGAGAGGAAAACTCCAGAGTCTGAACCTCTGCAGAAAAGAGAAAAAAAGTCACTATCAGCTGACACCATCTGTATGTCCACTGCAGGTAGGAAGGGCTCCTATATCCTATTTTATGGATGCACATTCATGTAGTAGGCTATATACAGTATAAACAAATGAAATAAAAAGCTGCCAGCTGATGTCCAGTTCAGCATAACACCAATCTCTGTCAGACCGCTGCTATTTATATAATCTGTTCTTCTGTCAAGCCAAATAAAGTCACGTGCAGAGAGGAGCTTCAGTCTCTTCGGCCATGCGCCCTCGGTTCTCGCTGGTGTCTCGGCACCAACGATCGCTGTCATCAGGCGCAGATGAATTTAGACAAGCTTTTTTTGGACATTAAATCCCTATGTATTTAGCAGGAGACTGACAACTGCAGACCTTAGTAAATCACCTTGCCCCAGTCATTTAAATACTCTCCTCCTTCAAATTTGAGCTTTGACATAACAACTCCCACAAATACATATGCAGTGAGGCCAGGCGCAAAATTAACATACAGTAGTCCATGCCTTTCCACCGCTAATTTTGCCCTGCGCCTTTTAGTAAATCTCAACAGTAGTTTTTTTTAACACCAAAACAGGGTTTTGTGATGGTGCAGCACACTAGTAAATCTGCCCCTTAGTGTTTTGTACTGCCCAACTAGATACAGATACCTTTTTTTTTTTTTAAATTAAACTTGTACCGACTTAAATGGTTTTTATAGGTTTGGGCTTTTTTTCTCTCTCAAATTTTACATTTAAATTCTCCTTCATTTAAGCAGTTGTACTTTGGGATAGATTTGAGTATTAACTTATCATTTTGATCTGAGAGCATTCACCAGTGTTTTAGGACCAGTTTAAACCAGACCCTCAATGATGGAGTAGCTCATTGCGGCCTGACCTTGAGCACAGCCTGGATGAAGACCCACCTGAGGATCACTGTGCATGAGTCTGGAGCAATTGCTTACGAGGAGTAACTATTTTCGTGAAATCATAAATGTCTCCTGACCTTTGACCCTGACCTTGATCTTAAACTCAATCTGGATGCAAACCCGCCCGAGGATCATTGTGTGTTTGGTGACCATCAAGGGAATTTGCTAGAAGGAGTTTTTTTTAAAAAAAATTACACACAGGGCTGTGAAAAAAGTATTTGCTCCCTTCCTGATCTCTAATATTTTTGAATATTTGTCACACTTAAATGTTTCCGATTGTCAAACAAATTTTAATATTAGACAAAGATAACCTGAGTAAATACAAAATGCAGTTTTGAAATGATGATTTTATTTATTAAGGAAAGAAAGTGATCCAAGCCTACTTGGCCCTATGTAAAAAAGTAATTGCCCCTCCAAAACTCTGCCTATGCCACCTTTAAAAGTCCTGGGCATCATCATTATGTTCTATGTAAAAAAAAAAAAAAACAATTTTTCAAAAAAAAAAAAATAAAACAACTCAGAGTGTGAATGCAGTCTCACCTGCAGATGAATTTAATAACTTTTTTGTTAACATTGGTCCTAATTTGGCTCGAGAAATACCCATTACGGCACCTGCGGGCGATACAATAAGCAAAAACATTGCTATAAGACTCCATTTTCATAAAGAACACAGACGAGAGAGAGGTCATTGAAATTGTTAAATCGTTTAAAAGTAAAACATCTACAGACTGTGATGGTATTGACATGCTCTTAGTCAAAACTATTATTGAATGCTTAGTGAAACCACTGACGTATATTTGTAACCTGTCTCTCCAAACAGGTACAGTATATTTCCCAATGCAATGAAAATAGCTAAAGTAATTCCGATATACAAGACGGGTGACAGAGGAGAATTTTCAAACTATAGACCAATTTCACTATTGCCGCAATTTTACAAGATACGTGAAAAAATATTCTGTGGGAGAACTGACAACTTCATAATGAAGAATAATTTATTGTGTGAGCAGCAATATGGGTTCAGACACAAAAGGACAACTGCATTTGCTCTAATTTGCGCTAATGGAATTTATAGAAAAAATATCAACTGCCGTTGAAAATAAAGAGTTTTCAGTTGGGGTATTCCTGGATCTTAAAAAAAGCATTTGATACAGTGGATCATAATTTATTATTAAAGAAACTACAAAATTGTGGTATTAGGGGGGTAGCACTGTCCTGGTTATGTAGTTACTTAAAGAATAGATATCAGTATGTATATGTTGGTAACAAAAACTCACAGTTACTGAAGGTTACTTGTGGAGTCCCACAGGGTTCAGTTTTGGGGACACTGTTATTCAATATGTATATAAATGATATATGTAAAGTTTTGGAAAAAATAGATTTAATATTGTTTGCCGATGACACTAATTTATTATGCAGTGGAAGCAATTTGGAACAACTTTTGGATACACTCGGAAAGGAATTAGGAAAGCTTAAACTGTGGTTTGATTCAAAAAAATTAACGCTCAATTTAAGTAAGACAAAATTTATAGTTTTTAACAACCATCACAACAACTCAGTATCTAAACTCAGTGTAAATGGTGTAGAGATTGAAAGGGTATCTGAAACTAAATTTCTTGGAGTAATAATTGATAAACTGTGTTGGAAGTCACATATTAATTATATTAAAGGTAAAATATCTAAACCAATTGCAATACTACACAGAGTGAAATATTTGCTGAATCAACCCACATTATATACTTTGTATCATTCATTAATACTCCCATACATGACATATTGTACTTAAGTATGGGGAAATACATATAAAACAAACATATATCCAGTCTTTATGCTTCAGAGGAGAGCTATTAGAATAATAAACAAAGCTGCTTACAGGGAACCAACAAACCCACTTTTTCTTAAATTAAAAGCTCTCAAGTTGAAAGATCTGGTTGACTTTAAAACTGCAGTAATAATGTTTAAAGTGAAGAATCTATCACTGCCCGCAAATATCCAAAAGTTGTTCCAAATAAGGGAGAAACAATATCATTTCAGAGGAACATGTATATTTCAAAAACCTTCAGTGAGAACTACCACCAAGCAACACTGTGTTTCAGTGCAAGGAGTCAGATGTCAGATTGTGGAACGATTTTGGACCTGAATTAAAATCATGTACAACGCTTGGACAATTTAAATAAAAACTAAAGGAAGAAATACTCCAAACATATATACAAGATGACATGTAAAATCACATAAGGATTATCATATTCAGTCTGTGTTGTGTTGTTGCTTAGTTTTTTTTGTCACGTTTTGTCTTAGCTTTGCTCTGAATTGTAATCGCTCTTGTTTTGTTTTTCTTTTGAATTCTTGGATAGAATATGGGTGGGCAATATAAGCTGCGGCTTCAGCCATCACCCATTTCGGATAACTTATGTCGAACTGTATAATCAGAGGAGTTATTGTTTGATTTGACCTTGTTGGATTTTTTTTCTCCCTTTGTTATATTGTTCTGTTTCTTTTTTTAATCTTTACTTTTAATCTATCCGAAATAAAGATTCATTCATTCATTCATTCATTCATTCTATGGCAAAAGCGAAACGAGCAATTGACAGAAGTCAATGGAAAGAGGCGAGCACACGTGAAATTGCGCATTCGCGCGTTCATCTCCGAGGGACAGTGCTAGCTTTGACATTCTGCCGTCATCGGAGTAAAAGTATCAACATTGGAGAGTAAACTAGTTTAAAAATGAGACTGACACTCACTTGCAGACAGAAGGACCAGGAGTTCTTCAGCTGAATCAGGATGACGGAATTATTTACCCACAGACGTGCTAACAAGGCTAGCAAGCTAACAACATAAACACCCATCATCTTGTGAAGTTTTGGAGACAGGGACAACTCTTTCAGGTGAGCCCCCCATCAGATAATGTAAACCTACGCATGACGTTATTTTGTGGATTTCCATAGCAGGTTTAGCACTGCTGCAGAAGTTATAAAAGCAACGTCGCCTGTCTGCATCTCACTCAGACGGTGAATTCATGTCTATTCGCATATTTACATTGAGTTATAATGTAATCGTGCCACGCGAAAAATTTGTCCGTTCACATTTGGTATGAAGGCACCTTTATTGTTGAATCATGTTACCAGTATCCAGACTGTGGCAAGTGAAGGCCACGGTTCTTTAGATGTTCTTCTGGGTTTTTGTTTCTCATCTGTTCTTGAATATCTTTAGATTGCATCATGATGTGTTGCTTTTTCAGATCTTTTAGCCTACTTCATTTTGTCAAACAGGTTCAATTCAATTCAATTCAACTTTATTTATATAGCGCCATTTCACAACAACAGTCATCTCATAGCACTATCAACTGTAGGGGGGAACCCCCACAGTTGCAGAAAGACCCCAGCAATCAGGCGATCCCCTGTGAGCAAGCACTTGGCGACGGTGGACAGGAAAAACTCCCTTTATTGGTTCTATTTAAGTGATTTCTTGATTCAGCAGGTCTGGCAGTAATCAGGCCTGGGTGTGACTAGTGAAATGACCTCAGCTTTCCAAAACATGTGGTTTATCACAGTTAATTCATGATGTAACGGGGGTGGGGGTGGAATTACTTTTTCACATCAATAAATGACATTTTTCACTTAATAAATGAAATAATTTAAAAACTGCATTTTGTATTTACTCGGGTTATCTTTGTCTAATATTAAAATTTGGGAAGGGGGCAAATACCTTTTTTACAGCACTGCAAGTGTTTAGATCCTCTTTTAAAATTGGGAATTTAAAAATTGGGTTTAACCTGGAGTTAACTTGAAAAGACCAAAACACTGCATCATTACACAGGCCTCTAAACTATCAGACACACAGTAACACCGCTTTTGTACACATTTACACAAAAAGTCCATTTCTTAGAAAATAATGCATCATTCTAGTATGTCCCTTTTACAGCTTCTTGTGTTTGACATATTGGGTATGTTAAATCTGTTGCACACAACATAAAGTTTGCATTGAACATACAAAGTGTGTTTTAAACCAAACTTTGGGTATAGAACCTTACAAGCCTACATTTGGAGAGCAATACATTGTCAATGATTTAAGGTGTGTGTGAAAGGACGAAGTGTGCTGTGCAGGAAATCATGTGGACATTATCTAAGCATAACTCACTGATCCTGATTATCCTGTTTTGGGATTTACAGGGGGAATAATTGTACTACAAGGACATGAGGCTATTTTACTAAAACCTCCCTTTAGAATGCACTGATGAACCGCCTCCTTAGTTCTGGAGGTGCATCCATTCAACTCTCAGGCCAAAATGTTTACATTCAGGCATTTTCTTTGTATTCAAAATAGAGATAATTTCAATAAAGATATTGTATTCTATAACCTCATGCAGTATGTGTTCAATGTCACAGTTTGTACAGAAGAACACTTATCCCAATACCCAAGTTGCAATCGAGCCTGTCTTTGACAGCTGTATCCTGGCAACACGGAGCAGACCTGAACGTCCTTGCAATTCAGCTCCTTGCATCTTTACATCTGTCTCTCCACCATGGCAGAGTGGAATGCAAAGACTGGTCAGATGAGGATACTCTTAAAACAGTTGCCATTACAAAAGCAGCAAGGAAAGGCCCCCGGATGCAGGTTTTTTTTTTTTTTTAAACACATTTTCACCCCTAGACTAGACAGATTCCAAGAAGCTTTGTGATATATACTGTATGAGTTTTAAATAATAGATGAAAAAATGCAACAAGGGGTTGTTTTGCAGAAAGACTATAAAAACATTTTTCACTCTTAGCATAAAATTTCACTTGTACTCTGGCATTTAATTGTACTCCAATTCTCCTCTTTATATTATGGTACACAACTAAAATCATACATACACAAATTCTGTTCAAGTGAGCAGACCTAAGATGTTGGTGCTCAGCTTCAGAGTGCTTTGTTCCAATTCTTAGATGATGATAGGCGATGCAGCCGCTCTTTTGCAACAAAACCTCACATCTCGTTAGGCATCTCTAAACTTGTGGGAAACGAGCTTCCCTTTGACCACTCGACTCCCTCATCACACTTTGTTTCCCCTTTTTTCTTGCTTTGCCATTTCATGGTGACACTGCTGGAGATAGTCTGAGATATCGGGCTAATAGAGTGAAAGGATCCCAAGCAACACTTCAGCTCAAGTGCAATACGGTACAACAACTGAAGCATATCGCGTCATTTCAGTTCAAAAGATCTTAGTGCAGAAACAACCTCTCCTCACTGTAGCACTGTGTTCATCCAGTGTTCAAACACTCATCTATATCTATATACACATGCCACTGTTCTTTTCTTGCAGAAATGTCTAACATGTCTGTGTATTAATTGAGCACTCACCGCTGGGATAATCGGGACCCTGAGGAACTGTCTGTCCATTAGGTGCTGGCATATCCACCAGCATTCTCGAGTTCTCCTTACCGGGGGAGCATTGGCCGTTACCTGGGAGACACGGAAACACAGCCATCTGCATTGTGCTGCACAATGTGGCAGACATATAACAAATGCCATTATTGTGTGAGGTTTTTTTTCTTTTCTTCTGCCTTTTTTGGCAATGTAACGGTGAATGCAAGGTAAAGACGGGGTGTTTTTTGAAAGCTCTGGTTATCATGAAAAAAAAAAAAACCCACAACTGAAAATATACTATCTTGTAGAATTGGATTCTGTTAAAGTGTGATGATAAAATGCCATATCTGATCAGAAAGCACATTCCTAGTTTAGTTACATCTATGCAGATGAAGAAGATACAAGTCAAATGTCAAGAAAATCAAAAATGTCAGAGTTCGATGCAGACAGCAAATGATGCGCGTTTCCATTCTCATACAGCCTATGCATAATGGTCAGCAGGCTACTGTACAGAGTGCACTGGTCAACTAACGAGCACCCCTGTATGTGATCTAAATGTCCAGCAGATGTAGATCACATTGCATTCTCTCAGCAGTTAAAACAGAACACAGGCTATGGATAGCCAAGTGTCCACTCAGGGAGAGCAAACCAATCCCTTATCCCCTTACACCCTGGCCTCATCAGGGTCACCACAACAATACAGTAGTAATAAGCAAAAAAAGAGAGAGAGAGAAAAACATTATAATCCCTTAGGAAATCATTGTTTGCTATTGGTTTTACAAGGCTATTCAAGTGTTTTATGTTTTTTTTTTTCCTTCAGACACGCTGAATCTCTAAAATAATGTTTGCTGTGCTCTTACTAGACAACCCAATCCTTAAGAAAGACCAGTGTTACATACTGTTAAAATAAAGCTAAACAGACGTCTTGTCACAATTTGCCGGTGTTGAATATGACCCCCACATACATGAGAAGGAAATCTGTGTCAGATCTTCTCTTGCTGCGACAGCTCCTCTTAACTTGACAGCTATTGTGTGGCACCGCTCCACTGTAGCAGCGGCGGCGACCTCTGAGTGGGGCTTACTGGGAGACGTCCATGACACAATCCCGGGGCCCGGGCTCAGGTTGCACCAGTTGGGGTTGGAGGAAATCTCAGGTGACCGACACTGCCTATCCCCTGGCAAAGCCGTCCTAGAGACAGCAGTGGCCCAGATTTGCCATGATGGATTTTCCATTACTATAGCACATGCTGGGACGACGGCTAACAGCACATTTCCGAGGGAATAAGTTTTCAGAATCCGTCATTTAAGATTTATGTGTGATTTATGTTTGGTAATGTCTATATCTGGTCTTTGTGACTAGAAAAGCGCTATATAAGTGCAGGTTAGTTAGTTAGTTAGATATCTATATATATAGTAAGTGCATTTCAACACTTTACTATCAAAACTTGCACATTTCTTGGTCAGCCATCAAGAAAACCAGAACATTTCTACATGTTTGTCCAAATGTCTAGATGGATGATAGTAAATACGAGGCTCGCTGAGGATAATGTACTTTGGGTAATATATATATAAAAACATTTTGGTTGGGTTTCCATTCTGGCAAAGAGAAAGGAACAACAATGTACATCAAGAAACTGCAGGTGTAATGCCACCAATAAGTGCATAGATAAAAATTGAAAAAACACAATCATTATGGAGCAGCTTAAAATTAAAATTTGACTAAGAAAGTTATGAATTAAAACTTACAGAAAAAAACTCCATCATACACCCAAACCACAGTGAGATGGTTGGACGTAAAAACAGCTTGTTAGACTACAGTTGGTCATTTAGACGTATATAAGCACAACCCCCCCCCCCAAATGCCCCAAAACAAACAAACGATGTGAACTTATAGTCTACATGACTGAATAAATTCATCAATCCTATAAAAAAAATAATTTTTGTAGATATAAAAATGCAACTGCCATAATCAGCCTGTAAAGAATTTCAGGGGAGGGCTTGCCTATTTCAGAAAGATAAAATAAGTGACATTTGGCACATATGGCTCTAATGTAAAAAAAAAAAAAAAAAGTTCAGGTAATAAAGTGAGCCCCATGCAGAATGTAAAGGAAGACGAAAATTAGCAGAACAGAAAATGTACTCTTGACATAAAACTAATGACAATTACACACGTATGGCACAGTATATCTGTGTACTAAAGTCGTTAAAATGTCTGAATGATTCTCTTACTGTAAATGATTCATTAAATTCAGCACATCACCCCATTTTCTTAGAAAACAAGTTTGTAGCCGAATGTTTACATGTAAGAGGGAATTGCAGCATACGTGTGGGATATGTGTGCGTACAAGATTAGATGCGTCAGAGCAAGTGAAATGTTTGACCTTGATTTTTGTCCTCAGTCAGCAGTCCTATGCCAACGTTCATGGGACAAAGCAAGACAACAGGGAGCGACTGCGTTCAGCGGTGACAAATGTTTTCTGCAGTTTCAGGGTGATGCAACTTTTCACATGCGAGACCCACCGGCGGACACGGAGAGGAAGAGCCCACATTTTTGCAACCACTTCCACCATAAACCCTGCCTTCCTTCAAGCACAAACCCTCAGTGGAGACCTAAAAGTCCCCGTAGATGTCATCGCCAAAATGCTGCCTGTTTTCAAATGTGCACAACGCAGCAAAAGACTGGGTTGGGGTGGGGGGTAGCCTGCCCAAAGGAAATCAGCAAAGGGCAATGGAGCACCACAAAGCACATATCCAGCATATGATGCATTCAACAGGATGTTGCTAATGCATAGGCTGCACATAAGGGAAAATCCCTTAAAATGTTATATTGTTTTGAATACAAAAATATTTCCTTTTTTGTGCTAATGTAATAAAGTTAAAAAATTTGTGGTCAATATTAAACCTAGAGAACACAGTCTCGTCATCAAGTATAGATGAGAAATAGTTAAAGTCTATTGAAGGTAAGATGATGACTTACTAGTAGAGTAGTCTTCAGAGGTGTCCATTTCAGGCGCTTCAGGAATCCTACAATATTAAGCCAAAATATTACAATTTTATATTATATTGTATATATATTTAGTGTAACACAAGATATATATGCACGTATTGGGCATTTGCATTTGTTTTAATCTTCAAAGGGTTTATTTACCGTGTTGTATGTTTTATCCAAAAAAAAAAAAATGCAAAATGTGATCTCTGCATTAAACTACAAATGATATTCAAAGGTGCTACATGTCCAAAAAAAGCAGTGTGCAAAAGTGAATTACAACAGCGACAGATCTGTGGACTTTTTAGAGAAGTAGTGGAGTATATTTAGCAAGCTACCCTCTGCAGTCTGTTAAACGTGTGGACTGTCAGCTTTTCGTTTCACAGTGTTTTTAAAATATATGTATAGGTTTATGTATATCTTTAAACCATTACAAACATATTGGTGGCGCCCCATTTTTTTAAAATTATCTCATTACATAAGCAGTTTGAATGCTACATAATTCCTCTCATTGCTAATTGACTGAAATGATGAAAACTGGTTATTCACGCAAGAGTGATGGGTTGAAAGTAAAACCAAAACATAGCTGGTCAAAGTCACTAAATTTCAGTGAATATGATTTTAAGATTTTGGGAAAATCCAAACTAACAAATCAATCAACATAATTTGTAAGAAAAACTAAAGGCTTTAACCAGTCAGAGACACTACTATTTGCTATCATCTTGGCAAATCTTTCAACAGATTCATAAATATATACAACACACCTGGAATTAAAAATCCATACTTTCATCTATAATAAACAGAAATTATAATTCAAGTAAACTTTATCACTAAATTTGAAAAAGCTACTAAAAACAAGCATTATTAAGACACATATTAGGTGTCTGGGGTAAAAAGATTTGTCTTACAGACAAATTAAATTCCATCACATCACTACTGTGTGGTTCCTTGAGGTACATCAATTTTAACCCTTTCATTCAAATAATGCAAAGCTACTGCACAGCCACCAGCACCACTTTTGAGTTTCTTCAGACTCTAAATAGATAGATTTTTAAATATGCTTGTTTGAAAACAAAAAAACTAATGAAATCCTGTAGTTTGGCTTTATAACTGATCACTCTCTGAGACGACAACAGTTCATTTTTGGCTATTTTTCAGTTACAGTCAGAAGGGAAAGTCCTTGTGTTCACATGGCTATATTTTATTAACAACATAAAGTGGTAAAATTGCAATTAAATGAGGAGGAAAGCAGAATATGACAAACTAACAAATGTTTTGGAAAAATCAGAATCAGTCTGAATGAAAGAATTACCTTGATGGTCTCCCTTGTGCAAAATGTCTTGCTGGTTTCAGTCCAGGGTGCATGGAAGAGGGAGGGGGTAACAAGCTGTCTCCACCTCCCTAAGAAATAAGAGGAAAAGTAGAGGCTAAAACTGACCTTTTTCAGTCCAGTGATACCTCAATATGAAAGAAAATGCAGTCTTTCGGATGATTAATTCTCAGGAAAAGTCCAGTGAAAAAAGGGAAAAAAAAAAAGCATTAAATTCATATGATGAAGTTGAGAAGAGCAGGAAAAAGTTGAGGAGGCGCGTGTACAGTGTCCCCCAGGCGAATGCGTGGCTGTGCCAAAGTTTCTTCGGCGTGTCCCGACAAATGTCCCACTTCACAGGTGACACTGGAGTCCAAACTCACAGCGTTTCTGAAGCAGTCGCACAGCTATTGCCTTACACGCTGAACTTTTGCAGTGGGAACAAAAGAGGCGAAAGACTCAGCAAGCTGGTATGGGAAAGAAAGAGAGGGATCAAACTGGATCCACCGGTTCCTAAGGAATTAGCCACAGCGACAGGGAGCAGCCAAGTTATTTTCAACAACTAAAGGGCTGAAAATCCGTGGGCAGTCAATGATGACAAGCCACGGCGGAGACGAAACTCAAGGTCAAACCGGTGGGGCTTGACGCGCCTTTGCTCTTGGTGCGGTTGTGAAGTTGTACAGGTCAGAACATCTGAAACTTGTGAACACCAATAAAGTCAAGGCAGGAATGCCTGAATGAAATGGCTGGAAGTTCTTCTGTAGACAGTTTATTTTTCATATTGAAAATGTTAAAGGCCTACCAATTTTTTTTTTCTACTTCCTAGTCACACTCTATCGCCACTCTAACGATAGTCTAATCAAATCTGTAGGCTGTGTCTAGAGTTAAAAAAAGATGGAAGAAGTCTATTTTACAGATTATCAGGGAAAAGTTAAACAGGAAAAAGACGGGGTGCATACCTGGCGGTCAAATAGCGCATCTCAGGAAATAAACACCAGCTGACACAAAGAAAGAAAAAAAGAACCGACTTTAGCTGTTATTGTGACAACGCGCTGATTTCTCGCGTTGAGTGTTTTTTGTGTGTGTGTGTGCGCGCGCTGTTGGCCGTGTTGCCTGGAGCTGGCTGACGGCTGCAATTCAACAGGTTATCCGATCACCGCAGTGTGCAGCAGAGCCCGTCTGGCGTCCATTCAGCAGACAGACGCTCCTTGTCTGCCTCTGCCACAGACACGCGCCTCCAGCGCCTCTGAAGCGTCTGCGGCCAGCTGACAGTCCGGCGGTACCGAACGGCTCCGGCGAGTTCACAC
Organism: Pholidichthys leucotaenia; assembly: GCA_020510985.1. NCBI lineage: Eukaryota > Metazoa > Chordata > Actinopteri > Cichliformes > Pholidichthyidae > Pholidichthys > Pholidichthys leucotaenia. The sequence continues at coordinate 32,875,724 of CM035843.1, forward strand.
GGGAAACCGATTCACGCACTTAAAGGCTCCCCCCCCCCCCCAATTATTTACCTTAAACACGCTGGAGTTTATGCGATCCCGCGAACTTGCACACCGGTGCAGACTGGACGTCTCGCCTTGAAACGGAACTCATTATCATCCGACGTGCGCCACGCGCCGCCGGTTGAAAGGTAGTTTTCTTTTCCCCTCCGCAGCGGCGGCAACAGTTGTTTCCATCCGCCACACACTTCCTCCTCCATCTCCTCCACGACGGGCACGGCGGCGGCTCAGCCCGCACCAGCTGCTATTCTGGGAACTTGGTCTGACACAGACAGAGAAACGGATCACAGACCGTGGAGGCAGCACGTCTCCCCGCTCGGCGATCGATTAGGTTACAACAAGGGGCCTCTTATTTCTAAGGCTGCAGCCCGGTTCTATCCCCGTGGCGACAAGACCACAAGTGGCATACTCCAATAGGATTACAGCGCCATCAGGGACACGGACATGGAAGGCAAGCACTTGGCGCATGGACCCGCACCGTAATAAAATATAATGTTCTTGGATAACACACTGTTGCTTGGAACGTGTTGGCCATTACGGAACCCTGACCAATAAGGCTGCAGACCTATTGAGTGTCAGCGTGGGAGTTATAACTGTAGAACAGGCTGCTCGTTCAGTTTGAAGGCAGAATTAACCAGAAAGTACTCAGAGAGCACAAACCTCCCCCAGGGCAGCTAATCTTTGCTCCCACATTTTTAATTTCTTGTGGCACCCTGTTGGCGGTCTGTACACATCGCCCTCTGGTGGCCATCAAAACATCCAACAAGGCATTGCATTCCCCTATGAGGATTTTTTTTTTTTTTTTTTTAAATCTGGAGGTTGTAAGTCACTCAGGTCACTCCCAAAATCTACCAGATTGACCTTATTTCCATTTCAAACTTCATCTGAAAATGTCACCAAAATCTGTAAATAACCTCTAGAGTTATGCTGTGAACACACACACACACACACACACACACACACACACACACAAACCAAAAGCAAATCTAGGATACTTTCTGTTTTTCATCCATCGGCAAGAAAGAGATTTAAATTTATTATTGAAACTCTGCTCAATTTCACCGAGAAAGCTCAGCTTTATTTTTGAAATTTTTCATTCCCTCTGCTCATGGGATCTGTTAAAAGCTGAGTTGCAGTGTCTTCTTCTGGTGTGATGAGGATAAATAAAGCTGGACTCGTTTGCCTCTTTAGCCATGCTGCATTTATTGAAGGTTACTTGGAGTAGAACATGTCAGCAGCATATGGACACATCTTTCATTGCTCTCACAAACACTGGCACAGCCTCAGAGCAGGAACCCGGGAAACCAGAGTACATGGTGCTGTTACATCACTACATGTCAACTGGGGTTTGGGGGAAGTATTAAAAGTATTGAAAAAAAAAACAGTGGCTTTTGTTATTACCTTTTGCAATATGTCTCATTTTTCAATTTCTAAGAACACTTTACTGTGCTTGTTAGTGCTGAAATACACTGGGGATAGTGTCAACAATGGCCCTCACGAGCCATCAATGAGACGCCGAAAGCCAGCCAATGAGTTGCATAATTTATTAACAAAGGACAAATGACAAAATAATGAGCCACGAGGGGCAAAACATACTATAACTATGACTACGACTAAGGAAAAGGAAGAACAGACTTTCAACGAATACCCTTACTGTGACAGGCACGAATCGTGAATCAAGGACGGGGTTGGACGAGGGAATGTTTGACGAGGTTGCAGCGAGGAGTAAGCCTCAGCTGCTTCCTTAAATACCCCTGACGCACCAATCAATGGAGAATGTAATCTGGGGAAATATATGTGATCTATCTATCTAGATAGCTAGCTAGCTAGCGAGCTAGATAGCTAGATAGATGGATGTACTTTATTGAGCCCAGGTTCAGGTTCAGGTTACTTTATTTGTACCCGTAGGTAGATTTGTTTTGCAGTCTGTTCTGTGCTTGAGAGATGTGAAGTGTGTAATAAACCGTCTGCCATGAGTCAGCCTCTTATTTAACACACTCCACACTTTTTTTTTTTTTTGGGCACATGTGCACGCAGCGACTGGCAGCTGGTGAAAAAGTCCGTCGTCTGTGTGTCTGTTTTTATGTACTTTTATGTGTTTTTACGAAATCCTCTGTGTTGTTTCTGCCCTGGAATGTTTGTGGACTGTATGGCGAAGAGCTCCCTGGTTCTCCTCCCCTTTCTTGCACTGCTGCTACTTTTCCTCCGGCTCTTTGTCTATGAGGTAAACGCGACCGGCATCACAGCGGGCAGAATACATTATTCCAGGGGCATGTTGCTGCATTTAAACACGGTTGATACAGCGGCTGTGATTGAGCCTAAGCCGCAACTGCTGGACTTTATTTTGAGAGACGGACACAGCGGTGAAAAGAGAGACGGGAGAGACAGCAGAAGGAAACGCGGAAAGCGTGGAGGTGTGAAATTGCGCCTGAGAAGACGTCAGTTTGGTAACATTCCTCTTCCTTCTATGAATTTTGGGAACGTACAGTCTCTGAGAAACAAGGTGGATGAAATTCAAGGGAATGTACGCTACCAGAAGGACTTTAAGAACTGCTGTGTCATGGCTTTCACGGAATCTTGGCTTAATGTGCATGATCGAGACGCAGACCTGTGGATTGACGGCTTTGAAGCCCCATTGCGCTTGGATCGGCAGGAAGAGGTAACGGGGAAACGTCAGGGGGGCGGCGTATGTTTATACATTAATAAGCAGTACAGCACATCTGTCACGGTCAGAGAGCGCATCTGTACACCCGATGTGGAGCTGCTGTCTGTGTCACTACGCCCCTTTTATTTGCCTCGCGAGTTCCCCCAGCTTTTCATCACAACTGTGTACATTGACCCAAGGGCAGAAGCTGACTCCGCCTGCAGCACCATCTTTGATGTGATCCAGCGGCTGCAATCAATTTCTCCAGAGGTGCCAAACTTCATTCTTGGGGATTTTAACCATGTTTCTTTAAAGAAGACACTTAAAAACTTATCAGTATGTCTCCTGCCCAACCAGGCGAAAAAAGACATTGGACCTGTGCTATGGATCCATAGAGAGGGCCTATAAATCACTCCCCCTTCCTCCTGTAGGATCCTCAGATCACAGCTGTGTACATTTGCTGCCCACATATAAAACTGCTCTCAGAAGAGGCAAGGTAGAGACGAGAGACATTGATGTGTGGACAGAAGATTCAGTGCACAGCCTCCAGGAATGCTTTAACCGTACAGACTGGGAGGTTTTCACACTGTCCTGCGGGGATGATTTGGACTCTTTGGTGGACGTGACATGCTCATACATGGCTTTCTGTAGAGACATGATCGTTCCACGTAAACGTGTCAAAATATATCCCAACAACAAACCATGGGTTACAAAATCAGTTAAATCCTGCTTACAGAGGAAAGCACTTGCCTTTAAACAGGGGTCTGTTTCTGCGCTACAGGTTGCCACAAAAGAGCTGAAGTCCAAAATATTAAGAGCAAAACAGAATTATAAATCAGAATTGGAAAGCAAGATGGCAACAAAGAAACTTGGTTCAGCCTGGGCTAGTATGAAAACTATTGCAGGCCTTCAGAGCACAGAGCGCAGTTATCGTGTGTTTTTAGATGGTTTTAATTCAGACACAGAGCTGGCTAATGCTCTTAATTGTTTTTATGGTCGTTTTGACTCCTTTGATTTTAGCACAGAAACCCAAGATTTGAAACAGAAACTCAAAGACAATCAGCACTTTAATATTGAGGTGCAGGATGTTTAAAGGGAGTTCTGCGCTGTAAAAGTGAACAAAAGTCAGGGCCCTGATAATATATGTGGGCGACTGGTAAAGTTCTGTGCACATGAATTGAGTCCTGTGTTTCACTACATTTTCAATAAGTCCTTACAGACACAACATGTGCCTAAGATCTGGAAAGAAGCCGTGGTTGTTCCCATTCCAAAATCCAGTCGTCCTAAAACGGTAAACGACTTTAGACCAGTTGCTTTGACTTCAATTTTAATGAAAATTTTTGAAAAACTGGTCAGATGTGAGGTCCTAAAGCAGACTGAGCATGCATTGGATCCTCTGCAGTTTGCCTATAGGCCTCACAGAGGAGTGAAGGATGCCACTGTCACTCTGTTTAACATGCTTTTTAAACATCTGGATTTTAATGGGACACACGCCAGACTTATTTGTAGACTTTTCCTCCTCCTTTAATACAATCCAACCTCATATTTTAGTTGAAAGGCTCCTGCAACAATTTGATTTGAGCAATAATCTGGTGGGTTGGATTCTGGATTTCTTAACCAACAGGACGCAGAGAGTAAGGGTCAATGGTACATTGTCTGACCTAAAGTGCTCTTCTACTGGCTCTCCTCAGGGGTGTGTGTTGTCACCACTTCTCTTCATCCTGTACACAAACATGTGTCGGAGCAGACATGACAACAGACACATTATAAAGTATGCTGATGATTCAGTTATTGTCAGTCTCCTCCAGGATGGTGAGAGTGGCCACGGCCCAGTAGTTGATGATTTTGTTCACTGGTGTGAGGATTCCTACCTGCAGCTGAATACGACAAAAACTAAAGACATGATTATTGGCTTTAGGAGGAAAAATCCCACTCACAAAGTCACCGTACTAAAAAGCCAGACCACCGAATGTGTATAATCGTACAAATATCTTGGGACGATTATTGATAGTAATTTAAACTTTGAAGAGAACTGTGAAAGGGTGTGCAAAAAGGGTCAGCAACATTTGCATTGCTTGAGAAAACTTGCACGCTTCCAAATTGACCGAACCATAATGACAATGTTTTATCGGGCTTTTATTGAATCTGTTTTATCCTTTTCTTTAGTGTCATGGTTTGGTCAGATAAAACTGAAACAGAGGAAATCCTTGGATCAGGTAGTTAGATGGTCCAGTCGTTTGCTTGGTGAGCCACAGCTGAGCCTGACATCCCTGTACACCAGACAAGTACAGAGGATGGCTACCTCCATTTTGAATGATGACTCCCACCCTTTGCACTGCAACTTTCAGCTTCTTCCCTCAAGATGGAGGTTTGCTGTCCCAAAAAGTAGAACCCAGCGCTACAAAAACAGCTTTGTTCCTGCTGCTGTCAAAGAGTTGAACAAGCTGTAACAATCGTCGTCGGCCTCCGTCAGTCTATGATGACCATGGAAGAGAATCCTAAACGTCTACTCTGCTGGAACAGCACCACCTGTGGCTGAACAGGCCGATGCGCACCGGTGTTCTACCCTCCAGCGTTGGGCATTGGCAGGATTCAAGCCTGGGCAGGAAGATATGGAGGACAAGATGTTACCCATGCAGCATGTCCCCCCTCTCCACATCACTGATGAATCCAAAGGAACAGCAGGGCTGCTATAGTTTGGCACCAGCGCCGTCGCAGGAGCTGCCAGAACGATGTTGAGCACAACAGAGAACTGCCTTAGGGGCTCCGACTCCGGATTTTTCCTCAGGGTTGACTCCCGAAGCCTTTCCCGTGACCGGGTGTGCCGCAAGGCAGCAGAGGTTTGAAATCAGGGTTTACCTTCCCCTAGATGGGCTACCTTCCCAGGTTGACGAGCCACCATCTACCCGAAACATCTACCTTCGGGTAGATGGTGTAACAATATATTGCACATAATTTAGGTACCTATTTATTAACTCCATTTTATGTTTACTTATTTTTGTAGGATGTTACTTGGGTTCTAAATATTTTATTGGGTTTTAGACCTTTGAGTTTTTAACCTCTTTGACTATTTTTTTAACTTTTAATATGACCCTTCTCTCTTACCTCTGGTTTTTCTCCCATCTCTTTGTCTTTTTATACCCTGATTGATGGAGCCTTGAGTATTTTTTATCACGTTCATAGTCAGCTTCATATGTGCCTGTGTTTGTGTCTATGTTGAATGTAATTTGTGGCTTGTAAATATGGATGTCACCAGACTGCAAAACAAATCTACCTACGGGTACAAATAAAGTAACCTGAACCTTTATTGAGCCCAAACTGGGAAATCCCACTAGATAGGACATAACTAGTGGCTAGTTATGTTCCATATGCGTAGCTAATTTATATGATTACAGTAAATACAACAAATAATTGTGTATCATGTTATCACATTGCTGATGGTTGTGTTGTCAACCATTATGATTACCAGAGATGAGGACTAGAGTGAGAGACTCCGACTTGAGTCGGAGTGACTTTAGCATTTTTGACTCCAACTTCACTTGGACTCTTAATATGACTCTGAACATTAAAAGTCTTTAGTTAGTTAGTTGGTTTATTCAGTTTAAAATGCATAAAAAATACATTAGAAGACTCAAAAAAAGCTCTTTGATGCTCCACAGACAGTTTTAAGATAAGATAAGATAAGATAAACTTTTACAAGGTCTAGTAAAAGGTTAGTAGTAAAAGGTAGACCCATTTTACTGGGTCTCTGCTCTCATGTGCTGCAAGCTGCAGCACACCCAGGTACTCACACATACAGACACATAACACTGGGCAGCATCAGGCCAAGAGCACCTGTGGAGCTGCATCCAGATGCCTCTCATCGGCTGGGATAAACTTTTATCAATGACAAACTCACTGTTCTCTTTCATTACAAACTCTTTCCCTGTTACATATTATTTATATCTATCTATAAATGCACCAAATCTGTGTGTGTGTGTGTGTGTGTGTGTGTGTTTGTGTCTGTCTGTCTTTTCCTCAGATATCTCCAAAACTGTTCGTCAGACTGACCTCAGATTTTAGAAGTGCTTTGCTGAGGTTTCGAGGGTGTGCATCCCCGAGTATGGAGTCACTCAGTCAAAATATGTAATTTTTATCAATAAAAGTTTAGCCACCACTCTGTCTCTTCATGCCCTGGCTTCAGGAAGTGTGGGCGGAGTTTCAGATTGACTCCATGCTGACTGGATAATATGCGTCATCACGGCCATACTGATTGGATAATACACGGCATCATGACCATGCTGATTGGATAATACACGACCAGTCAGTCACCACAGCGTTCACTAAACAAAACAAGGAAGTGAAAAATGACAAATTTGACTAGAAAAAGATAATACTGAAGATTTAATGCTTAAAAAATTATACCATAAAGTTGACATGATTGCATAGCTCTAAAGGACAATTTGGCATATGTGGAGAACATGAGGCGTGCGTATGGAGTGTCAGTGGGGACTCGGGTCTGAAAAAGAACACCAGTGTGTCCAACACACAACATGCCGGAAGAAGCAGCGGCCCGGACCACGGTCCTTCGTGAAGAGGCACGCCCAGCCTGCCCAGTCAGTGTTAGACAGGAGTCCCAGCTGCTGCTTCACCCATGTGGTACCACTGTACTTTGCAGGACCACGAGTCCCCCCTCCTGTGCAAGTATCTAAAAATTAAAAACTTAATGATAATACCACCATGATTGTGGAGCGGAATGGCTGGAATGACTTAAGGGCCAAACACTGACACAAAAACACCCAAATAATGAAATAAATCATTTTAAGTTAAATATTTACTGACAAATAAGCAACACTGATGCAACGGTTGCAGTCAAACGGGTCCTTCTGCTGTGTATAATAATGTTGGGTGTTTTGTAGTTAATTCAGTTGATTACAGTTTTAACAAACCTTTTCATAACAAAATATTGCTAAAATATAAACTGATGTACTGCAATGGGTCTCAAATATTTGTAAATGTGCCCTGCTATAGTACTGCATGAATTTATTGACGATATACAGAAGAAATTCACTATTGCACTGAATTCCATCCCAAAACAGTGATATAAACTAAAATAATTATAATGGTGAGTGAACAACTCTCATTCCCCAGAGTGCAAGATACAATATTATCTTAAATATAGGTGATAACAGATCAGACAAATAAGAGCTCTGACAAAAAAATAAACAAGGGATTTGAAACAGTTGCTAATATTGGATGTTACATTCATTTTTAATATTTAGGTATTCTGTAATTAATATTCACACAGTCAAATACATTTTAGTGCCATTTACTCCCTTTTATATTTGTCAAAGTCTAACATGTGTGATTGCAGACATATGTAGCCTACAATTCTTTGTATTCCACTTTCAAACACAGCCTACATCTGGGCCTGTAAAGCTTAACTGGGATACCTGTTTTCACACAAGAATACTTGAGTTCTACGGGAAAAGCACTAGTGAGAACATACTGTAACTAGAGAAGCACTCTGAGAGCGCAGACCTCCACCAAGCGCCACAGTTCCCCCCCATACAGTGTCTGTGTGTACGTTTTCAGATTCCTTGACCATGAAAACATATGACTAGCAATTGGATTGACAATGATAGGATTAGTGGTTCAGTAGGAAAAGCCTTACCTCCTTGGTGGAGGTAATAAACTCAAGTGTTGCTGTTGTGTCCCTCTCCTCCACTGAAAGCAGCAGTCAGGGCTTCACTGACGGATGCAAATTGGGTAGACAGGTTGCCGTGGGTTTTATTGGGGTTGCGCTCCGCGGCAAAAGAGGATTTGGAAGCTTCCCCGGCAGAGAGCTTGTGTTTGCGCAGCCACTATGGCTGGCCGGGGAATTTCTGCCAAATAATCCGGCGCCAGACAGCTGCCTGTCTCAGCTTTTGCAGCGTAGCGCAAACACAGGCACACTGTCGGGCCCTGCCCACCACTGTTTTCCACGTGCTTTTGTGCCTAAAACTTTGAAGAACGTGGAGTTTGTGTTCATCAGACACGACGACCAGTGCCCTCCATTGCGCGTGCACACCTGTTGAAAATGGCCGTATCTCACAATGTTAAAGAATCCTTTAAAAAATTCCTGTATCCAGACGGTGATCCGGATCATCCCCAAAATTTAATCAGTTCTTCCTTGTACCATTTCCAATAACGCCTGAAAGTTTCATCGAAATCCGTCCAAAATTTTTTGAGTTATCTTGCTAACCAACAGACAAACAGACAGACAGACAAACGCTGGCAAAAACATAACCTCCTCCTGGCCTGCGGCCTGGCGGAGGTAACTACAGTCATAATACTGGTGAGCAGCAGTTTGATTGCAGCAGTCTCTATAGCTCTGAGCTTCTTTTTTTTTTTCATTTTTTATGGTGTCCTTCCTACTTTTTAAATGTTAACACCTTCAAGCCACAGGATATTATGAAGATCGAAATCACTAAATCGCTATCTTCAGCTCTGGTCTACCACCGTCTTGTTGTTGACTGTTGTCTGGGACCTCAGAAGGGCAAACAGGATATCAGACCTGAGGAAAGGGCTATATACACGACACTGTGTATATAAAGATCCTTCGTACACAGTATCGTGTATATTGCACTGTATGTGAACGACAGGTCTTTTTATCATTGTGTACATTATTTGTAATATGCACAACATCTAAGCCTAACCCTAACCAATCAACATCCATGACCATCCTGTATATAGCTAATGGCAGACCAGAGCAGTTCTACGGGGAACCAGGTGATCATCGGCTAATTATTCTTTAGCTTTGGGGATTATTATCTGTATACCTAAATCAACTGCTTATTGTTAACAATAAGGAAAATGATTAAAGACACCAGAGGGCTGCATGTAATTTCAGGAAACACCTGGACAGATGAGTGGTAAAGCTAGCCTTTAGCGAATGCTAATACAGTAAATGTATCACTCAGATGTGTTTTTAGAGTTTTTTTCCTCACTAATGATATTTTTTGGTAACATCTTGGCTATGATAAAAAGGCAGAAGATAGCTGGAAGGAAAGCCCTATCTATTGTTCTAGGTTAATGTGTAGCTACATAATAATGTCTAAATACAGCTAACATTATAGAGCTAAACTCTAATGTTTAATAGATTAGCTTTATCCCTTTGTATGATAATATTGCAACATGATACTTTTGGAGGCTAACACTATTAAGTAAGACAAGTGTGTTTTATACAGTGGATGTACAGACGTGGACAAAATTGTTGGTACCCCTCTGCTAATGAAAGAAAAACCCACAATGGTCACAGAAATAACTTGAATCTGACAAAAGTGGTAATTAAAAAAAATTCTATGAAAATTAACAAAGGAAATCAGACAATGCTTTTGAATTGTGGTTCAACAGAATTATTTTAAAAAACAAACTCATGAAACAGGCCTGGACAAAAATGATGGTACCCTTAACTTAATATTTTGTTGCACAACCTTTTGAGGCAATCACTGCAATCAAACGATTTCTCTAACTGTCAATGAGACTTCTGCACCTCTCAGCAGGTATTTTGGCCCACTCCTCATGAGCAAACTGCTCCAGTTGTCTCAGGTTTGAAGGGTGCCTTCTCCAGACGGCATGTTTCAGCTCCTTCCAAAGATGTTCAATAGGATTTAGATCAGGGCTCATAGAAGGCCACTTTAGAATAGTCCAATGTTTCGCTCTTAGCCATTCTTGGGTGTTTCTAGCTGTGTTTTGGGTCATTATCCTGTTGCAAGACCCATGACCTGCAACTGAGACCAAGCTGTCTGACACTGGGCAGCACATTTCTCTCTAGAATACCTTGATAGTCTTGAAATTTCATCGTACCCTGCACAGATTCAAGACACCCTGTTCCAGATGTAGCAAAGCAGCCCCAGGACATAACAGAACCTCCTCCATGTTTCACAGTAGGGACAGTGTTCTTTTCTTGGTATGCTTCATTTTTGCGTCTGTGAACATAGAGCTGATGTGCCTTGCCAGAAAGTTCCAGTTTTGTCTCGTCTGTCCATAGGACATTCTCCCAGAAGCTTTGTGGCTTGTCAACATGCAGTTTGGCAAATTCCAGTCTGGCTTTTTTATGATTTGTTTTCAACAGTGGTGTCCTCCTTGGTCGTCTCCCATGATGTCCACTTTGGCTCAAACAACGACGGATGATGCGATCTGACACTGATGTACTTTGACCTTGGAGTTCACCATGAATGTGTTTAGAGGTTGTTCTGAGCTCTTTTGTTACCATTCGTATTATCCGTCTCCTCCTGCGGCCACGTCCAGGAAGGTTGGCTACAGTCCCATGGATCTTAAATTTCTGAATAATATGTGCAACTGTAGTCACAGGAACATCAAGCTGCTTGGAGATGGTCTTATAGTCTTTACCTTTAACATGCTTATCTATAATTTTCTTTCTAATCTCCTGAGACAACTCTCTCCTTTGCTTCTTCTGGTCCATGTTTAGTGTGGTACACACCATGTCACCAAACAGCACAGTGACTACTTGTCCCCCTTTAAATAGACCGACTGACTGATTACAAGTTTGTAAACACCTGTGATGTTAATTAGAGGCACATCTTGGTTGAACATGTCCCTATGGTCACATTATTTTCAATCTTTTCTAGGGGTACCATCATTTTTGTCCAGGCCTGTTTCATGAGTTTGTTTTTTAAAGTAATTCTGTTGAACCACAATTCAAAAGCATTGTCTGATTCTCACTGATTAATTTTCATAGAATTTTTATTTATTACCACTTTTGTCAGATTCAAGTTATTTCTGTGACCATTGTGGGTTTTTCTTTCATTAACAGAGGGGTACCAACAATTTTGTCCATGTATGTATGTATGTTAACCATACGGGGGGGGGGGGGCGCTGAAACGTTCGTAGGCTGAAAAGTTCATAGTGGTCAAATTTGACCAAATGTGGCTTATTTTTCAACATAGTTTCCCCTTTTTGTCCACACACTTTTTCCATTGGTGTCGCAGCACTTGGATCCCTACAGTTGAAAAATAAACCACCTTTGGTCAAATTTGACCACAATGAACTTTTCAGTACCCCCTGTAGACCGTAACTTGTTAACAACACTGATTTTAAAGTTTAAAACAATCTCTATAAAATCTCAATATGTTTTGTAGTCCACCGTTGAGCGGTGGAAGGAATACATCGAGGATCTCCTCAATCCCACTGACACGCCTTCCATAGAGGAAGCAGGGCTTGAGGACGAGGGGGACGACTCACCCATCACAGGGATTGAGGTTGCTGAGGTGGTTAAAAAAACTCTTTGGTGGCTGGGCCCAGGGGTGGATGAGGTTCGCCCTGAGTACCTCAAGGCCTTGGATGTTGTAGGGCTGTCATGATTGACATGCCCCTGCAATGTTGTGTGGAAGCCGGGGGCAGTGCCTTTGGCATGGCAAACCGGGGTGGTGGTTCCTCTCTTCAAAAAAGGGGGCCGGAGGGTGTGCTCCAACTTTAGAGGGATCACACTCCTCAGCTTCCCTGGGAAGGTCTATGCCAGGGTACTGGAGAGGAGAGTTTGACTGCTGGTCGAACCTTGGATTCAGAAGGAGCAATGTGGATTTCGTCCTGGCCGTGGCACATCGGACCAGCTCTTTACCCTGTCGAGAATCCTCGAGAGTTCGTGGGAGTTTTCCCAACCAGTCCACATGTGTTTTGTGGACTTCGAGAAAGCATTCGACCGCGTCCCTCGTGGCCTCTTGTGGCGGGTGCTGTGGGAGTATGGGGTATCGGGCTTGTTGTTATGAGCTATCCGGCCCCTATACGACTGTTGCAAGAGTTTGATTCATATTGCCAACACCCAGTCAAACTCTTTTCCAGTGAGAGTTGGACTCCACCAGGGCTGCCCTTTTCCACTGATCCTGTTCATAATTTTTATGGACAGGATATCTAGGTGCAGCCAAGGATTGGAGGGTTTCATGCTCAGTGACCACAAGATTTCATCCCTGTTGTTTGGAGATGAATGTTGTCCTGTTGGCTTTAACAAGCAATGACCTACAGGCCTTGCTGGGATGGTTTGCTACTGAGTGTGAAGTGGCTGGGATGAGAATCAGCACCTCCAAGTCTGAGTCGATGGTCCTCAGCCAGAAAAAAGTGGATTGTCCTCTTCAGGTTGGAGACAAGCTTCTGCCCCAAGTGGACGAGTTTAAGTATCTCGGGGTCTCATTCACGAGTGAGGGGAGAATGGAGCGAGAGATTGTCAGACGAATCAGAGCGGCATCTGCAGTGATGCAGATGTTGTACCTGTCTGTTGTGGTGAAGAGGGAGCTGAGCTCTAAAGCAAAGCTGTCGATTTACCGGTCAATCTACGTTCCTAATGACCTAATGACCGAAATAATGAGATTGCGGATACAAGTGGCTGAAATGAGCGTTCTCTGTAGGATTACTGGACTCACCCTTAGAGTAAGGGTGAGGAGCTCAGTCATCCAGGAGATGCTCAGAGTAGAACTGCTGCTCCTCCATATCGAAAGGAGCCAGTTAAGGTGGTTTGGGCATCTGATCAGGATGCTTCCTGGACGCCTTCCACTTGAGGTGTTTCGGGCACATCCCACTGGGAGGAGACCCCGGGGTAGACTCAGGACACGCTGGAGAGACTACGTCTCCCAGTTGGCCTGGGAACGTCTTGGTATCCTCTCTGAAGAGCTGAAGCAGGTGGTCGGGGAGAGTGGTAACAGATGGATAAATGGATGGATGGTGGATGTTTTGTAGTCCTGCTTTTCTAAGGTAACCTTTTTTTCTCCAGTCAAGCTACATTGTTACAGCAGAAGGGAGGAAAATACATTATCATTTACATATCCATATATCAGTATTAACAAAAGTTACATTGTAATATGAGGCACACATACTGATGATGATATAATTATATTTCATATTTTTCTGTTGAAGTTTTTTATTAAATTGCAATAGAATATAAATGTGTTTACAACATTTCTTATGCTCCAAGGGATGTTCCTTATGTTGCTATTGTGGAGTTTATTTTCTTAATATCAGTATACACACACCAGTCTCTGTTCCTCTATATTAATCTTCACAAAATATACATTATAACTTTCAAATATAGCAAATCGGGTGATGTCCTTAATTTTTGTCTAAATTTGTCGTATTGAAAATGTCAGTAGCTGCATGAACTAAACTTCAAAAACAATTATTACAATCATCAAATTGCAGTGTTTTATTATATTATAGATATTTTTGTCACAGCCCCCCCCAATAAATAATAATTTAAGTATTTATCTGATACATTAAGATATTCTGTCCAACTGCATTAATTTAAAGTATCAAATGAAACTGATCTATAAAATAATCAATCTGTGTATAAAATAATGTTACTTGTTTTTTTCTGAATGTTTTTTTTTTTAAATAAATCACTCACTTAAAGTCCAATAAGTTTTCTGTTAAAGGCTGATAATTTATCTGTGATACTTTTTGTTATTGTTTCTTCAGACCTCCCAGTAGCTGGGATGACAGCGTAGCAGTGTTGGAGATGAAGATCTGCATCTTCAGTTCTGTCATCTCCAGCTCTGCCTCCTGTCTTTGTGTCAGTGCCACCGTCTCCAAGCCATGCATCATCGCAGGTCTTACTACCGTCTTGTAAATCTTACCTTTCATTCTGGCTGTTATCCTTCTGTCACAAATCACCCCTGACACTCATCTCGACCCACTCCACATTGCCTGAACTCTCTTCTTCACCTGTCTTCTGTATTTTCCATTCCTTTGGATGGTTGACTCCAGATATTTAAACTCATCTACCTTGACTACCTCTACTCCTTGCGACTGACTTTCAATTCTTCTCTCCAGTGCATACCGCCACCTCTCCAGGTTCTCTTCCACCTGCTCCCTACTCTCACTACAGATGGCAATGCCATCTGCTAACATCATGATCCATGGATGCATGAGTTTATTGATTGTACACAGAAGAAATTCCATATTACAGTTAACTCCATCACTGACCAGTGATATAAACTACAATAATTATAATGGTGAACGAACAACTCCCATTCCCCAAAGTTCAAGATACACCACTGTAGTGGATTTAAGGGTATTTATAAGTAATTTAATGTTGGTACACATATTAATGTAAATATGAAGGTGAGTAGGAAGGAAGATTTACTTTCATTACACTCAAATCCCCGTTAGGGCACCAGTCCAGATAAAGGACAATTTTATTAACAATTCTTTGTTTGTACCAATCATGAATCAGTCTCAGAATAACCCTTTTGTGACTTCTCGTCTCTGATGATCAAGAAGATGGACATGAAATCAAACAATAACTCCCATATGTCTTTCAATGGTTTAATAAGAAATGTCAGAATAGGTTAACATATTTGGATAACTTTAAAACAGAGAATTCACATGTATCATGGGCATCATAGACTGTTACTGAGTTACTTATGAATCAAACAGTTGTGGAACCAAATGAAGCATAGTTTAATTTGTCAGTATATTGGAAATTAGAAAACCATAAAATAGCATTGGTTAAGAAAATGGATGCAATTTTATTAAGAAATTGATAATTAACTTTATAAAAATTTAGAAAATTTGTTTTATTCCTTAAAAGAATGTAGATTCATGAAAGACAACATGCATTTTGACATTCTGATGGGGTTTGCATGAAATTAAGTTAGAAGAACTTATACCAGGAATATTCTGAAGAATTAAGGTTACATTAACAACAGACCGTCAGCCAGAGTCAGATCACATCCCTGGTGGCAGCAGGCCCCCCACGTGCCAACCTTGGTTCAGCTGGATGTCTGTAGATTCTGTTGATGGAGAGGCTGGGAGACCGATTCTCCCACAAGGCCATGCTCCTGAGATCGCAATCGGGCTGTTGTCAGCAAGCTGGCAAGGTCTTGTCATTGAAGAAGGAATTGGTTTATTGTGCAAAGTTCCATCAGAGTGTCAAAATGAAGGAGAAAAAAATCACACATCTGTTTTTTTCGATGTAGGTGGTTAAAATGAGTGGTTTAAGCTTAGAAAAAAAAAAAACCAAACAACAAAATCTTCTTGCACGAAAATTAAAGAAAAGATTGAAATAAGAAAATTGAATTTTAAAGAAAAGAAACAGGATCTTCACAGATCCTGGGAGACTCTGGGCCTACTTAGAAGAGAGGAGAAAAATAATGGGAGAGCAGAGATGTCTGCTCGCAGCTTGACCAATGCCCCAAGACAGACTGAAACAAAGGGCAATAAAAATCAAGTTTTCTCTAGTGTTGCAGGGTGGTCCAAAACTTCCTGAGACCTGAGCTAACCCAATTATATTTGAGCTTCTTGGTTTGTCAAACATCATAAACTGACAAAAAAGGAGCTGTAGATAGGTGTTAGGAGCCCATTGGTCACATCACAGTTCAGGGCTCTGTGGGTCTCCCATCAGAAAGAGGAGGGGGAGAGACATTTGATCTGAGAGTGAAATCCTCCTTGAGTATGTTGCTGAAGAAAGCATAAATTCCTTAAACTTTAGTGACTAAGATATTCTACTCAATCATCATCATCATCGCAGTCTGTCGTGGGCGACAATGACTGTTTCATTTAGGTCTGATCAGATTCCTCCACACAGCTCTGTCCTTAGCCTTCTGCTGCCAGGAACTCCTGTCTATAACCAACTTCTTCAAGTTTCTTTTTACAGTGTCTTTAAATCTGAGCCTTGGTCTACCCTGACTGCATTTGCCCTCACATAACTGTGAGTAGAGTAACTGCTGAGGGAGATGCTGGTGGTCCATCCTCTCAACATGTCCGAGCCATCTCAGGTCCATCTGTATTAGCATGTCCTCCATTGATGGTAGACCATCTCATTTCAACACTTCTGTGTTGGTTACCTTGTCTTTCCGTGAGATGTTCGTTATGGCTTGAAGGTGTCTCATGTACGCGTGGAGTTTCTTCACCTGCACTCTGTAGACAGCTGAAGTTTCAGCACTGTACAATAGAGTAGCCAGTACTGTCGCTCTGTACACTTTGCATTTTACACAGATAGACACATGTCGATTGTTTCACAGTCTCTCCCTCCTCTCTCTTCCAAACACAGCGCTCGCTCTTCCCATTCTGAGAGATAGTTCATCCTCCAGCCTAGCATTCTCTGAAACAGGATTCCCTAGATACTTGAAAGTCTTGCACTTGACTAGTGGCTCTGTACCAATGCTGATCTCTTCTGGTAGTGATGTTGATAATTGGAACTTTGGTGGTTGATAAAGGCACTCTGTGAAGAATGTTTTCATGTCCTTCCTGTCTGCTGCAGTTTGAAGTTCCTCTGCTTTTTCATCCCACCAGTTGAGCCTGTTTTCCACTAGCCCAGCACACCTCGGTACGGCTCGATTCACTTCAGTACAGCTCGGAATGCTTCTGTCTCCATTAGCACAGTGTTGCGGGGCAGCAGCAGATTCTCAGCGAGGCGGGGCCACACTCCCGTGATGTTATGCACCGGACTGAGTCCTTATTTACACGAGACAAAAAATGGAGGATCCAAGGATTATTGCCTTGCTCGCTCTGTGGTTTTATCTCACAATTAATTTTATCTCATAATTAAGCTGCAACAACACAAGTCACTTTTGTTTTGAATTAACTGCCAAATGACCTAGAAATAATGAGCTGAAACTTGTTTTTATTTGTATTAAATAATGAGACGGTGGCACACTGGACTACACCACATCCTAGGGCATTTTGGATGTACTGAATTAAAAAAATTCATGTTTTTCACCTTCAGGTCAACGTTTGGAACAACAGTATTATTATTTTCCGTTTAGATGATGCTACACTCCTTCTAAAGTATTGTAAATCTCTGAATTTGGAATGCCGATAGAACATTCAATTTACATATACTTGTACCTTTGACTTGGTGCTAATTTTTTATGATATTTCAATAAAAAGAACAGAAAGCTTACAAAAAGATTTCTTTTTTGGTCTAGTTAAAAATTACATTACCTTTACAATGGTTGACCCTCAGCATCATTTTGATCAGACTAGGCAATGGAATTTCTATGTAATTATACTGTTTTATAATTCAGTGTTATAACAGACAAACCACACTTTCCAAAACAATTCCATTTTATTATATACAAAATATTAAAATAAAAAAAAAACTTTGCAACACAACATGAAGGTTAATCGACATTTTATACACGCCAACCACTGAGTGCTGAGGCTCGGTAGAATTAATCCGTCTCTGCCAGCTGTGGGTCAGGAAGGCTCGGTTGAATAATCTGTGCGGGCTGTCGCGGCGGACGCGTGGGATGATTCTACAAGGAAAATGCACACAATAAAATACAGCACGAAATATATACAGAAAAGACAATAGTTTTTAACAAGAATACATAAGCTTATTTCAGCGTATTGTTCACATGAATAATTACAATAAAAGCTTTAGTCCACAGTGTGCTGCAATAAAGCAGCAATCCATCCACAAATGAACAGCTTTTTTATTGCATAAATAAACTGAGCGTCTTACCGAATATATTTGCGAAAAAACGCACAATAAAAAAAAATTAAAACTCACCGTTAAAGGACTCCGATGTCGAGACCTCCTGGTATATTTTTTCATTCCGGGCGTCTCCGTCTAACTCGCGCTGAATACGTTAGTCTGACAATGCAGTGAGCAGACACTGCAGCTCCTTACTGGTCCATGGAACACCCTTATCACGCGAAGCCATTTTTGATAGAGAATAAATGAAAATAGCACAGCAATACACTGAAAAGGAACCGCCAACAGTGGTTGCGTGCTGAGTAAAGGCGGTCGTGAAGATTCTTTTTTTTTTTTTCAAAAACTTTATTGAGAAGGTCGTGAAGATTTGGTAGATGAGGAGGAGGAGGGGGCGGTTACAACCTGACCAATCAGCGCCGGTTACGACCTGACCAATCAGCGGCGACCAGTCTGTTAACGTCACAACACGGCACAGCTCAGCACTGCTGTACGCTGCCCTTCAGCGGGGCTGAGAATCGCGGCTGTTAAACCGTGTTGGGGCTTGTGGAAAAGCGTACAAAGCGTGCTGAGCCGTCCCGTGTCGCGCTAAAGCGTGCTAGTGGAAAAGGCCCTTATGACTTCATCTCTCTGGTGTACTTCGGTAGTTCACTCTGAGCCTTTGAGAATTTCTTCTTCGACCTTGTGTTACACTGTAGGTTTTCCTGCCTAGCTGTATTCCTCGCTTCTAGTAGTTTCTTCAGATGTGCATCATGCTCATCAAACCAAACTTGATATTTCCTCTCAGGGTGGCCTAATACATCACTCGCAGTCTGATACACCGTATCCTTCAGTGTTGCCCATTTCTCTTCTATGTCATTCTCTGAGCTGTTGCTGTCCCAGTCTTTCAAGTTTTCAACCATTTCCTGTGTAAGTTCTTCCTGCTTCTTTTGGCCTTTTAGTGCACTAGTGTTTAGCTTCCATGGTGGCTTCGCACCCGTCCTGCAGTGCTGTTTTCACCTCCAAATCCTTAATCTAGATCTCACCAAAGAGATCTAGATTCAAATCAAGGTCAAGATCTCAGGAGCATGACCTTGTGGGAGAATCAGTCTCCCAGCCTCTCCAACAGAATCTACGGACATCCAGCTGAACCAAGGTTGGCACGTGGGGGCCCTGCTGCCACCAGGGACGTGATCTGACTCTGGCTGATGGTCTGTTGTTAATGTAACCTTAATTCTTCAGAATATTCCTGGTATAAGTTCTTCTAACTTAATTTCATGCAAACCCATCAGAATGTCAAAATGCATGTTGTCTTTCATGAATCTACGTTCTTTTAAGGAGTAAAACAAATTTTCTAAATTTTTATAAAGTTAATTATCAATTTCTTTATAAAATTGTATCCACTTTTCTTAACCAATGCTATTTTATGGTTTTCCAATTTCCAATATACTGACAAATTAAACAATGCTTCATTTGGTTCCACAACTGTTTGATTCATAAGTAACTCAGTAACAATCTATGATGCCCATGATACATGTGAATTCTCTGTTTTAAAGTTATCCAAATATGTTAACCTATTCTGACATTTCTTATTAAACCATTGAAAGACATATGGGAGTTATTGTTTGATTTCATGTCCATCTTCTTGATCATCAGAGACAAGAAGTCACAAAAGGGTTATTTTGAGACTGATTCATAATTGGTACAAATAAAGAATTGTTAATAAAATTGTCCATTATCTGGACTGGTGCCCTAACGAGGATTTGAGTGTAATGAAAGTAAATCTTCCTTCCTACTCACCTTCATATTTACATTAATACGTGTACTAACATTAAATTACTTATAAATACCCTTAAATCCACTACAGTGGTGTATCTTGCACTTTGGGGAATGGGAGTTGTTCATTCACCTTTGTAATTATTGTAGTTTATATCACTGGTCAGTGATGGAGTTAACTGTAATATGGAATTTCTTTCTCTTTCTGGGCGCTGTGATGTTGTTCTGTCCAACAGAGTGCGTACATTCCATTCTGCTACACACAAGGCTGCTGTTTTCCTCTTCTTTTGCCTACCTGCTCCTAGCTTACTTTTCGCTGCCTGTCGGAGTGTGAACAGATCAGCGCGGACCTTGTAAGCCTGAGCGACACCCAAGCCGGTATGAGTTGCTTTCTGATTGACCCTTTTATGAAACTGCTTGCAAAGTATTTGAGTACCCCTAGCTTTTGCTGGACTAGCAGCACATTCTTGGAAGATAAAAGTATTATCAGTTGCAAGGACAAGCCAAGACAAACTGACTCCAGTACCTGTTGCAGTGACTGACCAGATGATAGGTTTGTTTATCTCTGCTCTTTGTGTAGTGCATATCACGATGCACCGACTGGCACAGTCCACCACAGACCTTGCGACAGATGTGTTTATCTGCCAGGATGTCCAGTCTCACCCTGTGTAACTGGGAGTGGTCCACCACAGACCCGTGGCAGATATTGTTTTTAGTTCTGCCAGGATGCCTTGTTTCACCCTCCATGCCCTCGGAAGGGCGGGGATGCCAGTTGAGTCGCCGATGGCTCGACCCACGAGACAGGTAGTACTGGTTTTCATGGTTATCCAGTAGCAAGCAAGCCAATGCCCGTCCTGTCAAAAAAAAAAAAAAAAGGGGGGGGATGTAAGTCTCAGTTAAAAGCTGCCAATTTCTGACCAAAAAAAGTGGAATTTTATGGGTAAGAAGCTGCAACTTTAGCAAAAAGACAAAAAAGGTGTAAATTTCCAACTGTTTACAACCTAAAACACTGCAAATATAAGATTTGAGTAAAATGCTGCAAATTTAAGCTTTTTTTAAACTGCAAATTCAAGAGTAAGAAAAGTTCTAAATTCATGAGGAAAAAGCTGCAAAATGATGAATAATAAAAAGCTGCAAATTTTCAAGTAAGAAGCTGCACATTTCTGAGTAAATTGGCTGTAACTCTGCAGGAAAATCCTGCAAATGTATGAGAAAAATCCTCACATTTACAAAAGAATGTTTCTAATTTACATGAAAAAGCATGTGATAAATTGGTGTGTGTTGCCCATTTTTTTTAAATGACAGCCGTGAGGAGGAACTAAACGTTGGTATTTGGTGGTGTTAAATCCTGCAGATCTGTTAATATGCACTTTAATGTCTTTTAACGAAATTCTCTGTCATTTTTGCCCTTGAATGTTTGTGGACTATATAACGAAGAGCTCCCTGGTTCCATCAGTATGGATCTCCTCCTTATTTTTGCACTGTCATTTCTTTCCTACCGGCTCTTTGTCTTGGAGGTAAGCACAATCGCGATCATGCCGGGAGAATACAGTATAATTCAATTCAATTCAATTCAATTTTATTTATATAGCGCCATTTCACAACAACAGTCATCTCATAGCACTATCAACTGTAGGGGGGAACCCCCACAGTTGCAGAAAGACCCCAGCAATCAGGCGATCCCCTGTGAGCAAGCACTTGGCGACGGTGGAGAGGAAAAACTCCCTTTTAACAGGAAGAAACCTCCAGCAGAACCAGGCTCAGGGAGGGGCAGTCATCTGCTGCGACTGGCTGGGGGGTGAGGGGATAGAGAAGAAGAAAAGAACAGACATGTAGAGAGCAAACAGCACGATGGGGACTCAATCTATGGGAGAGAACAAACAAATGTTAATGACCAGCAAAAAAAAATATTTCATAGAGAGTGAGGAAAGGAGTGAGGCCCAGTGCATTACTGGAGGTCCCCCGGCTGACTAAACCTATTAGCAGCATAACTAAGGGAGGGTTCAGAAACACATGATCCCTCCCTAATTGTAGGCTTTATCAAAAAGGTAGGTTTTAGCCCTATTCTTAAAAACAGAGATCGAGTCTGACTCCGGAATCCAGATTGGCAGCTGGTTCCACAGGAGAGGAGCTTGATAACTGAAGGCTCTGCCTCCCATTGTACTTTTGGAGATTCTAGGTATTACAAGTAATCCTGCATTTTGGGAGCGTAGTGCTCTGTTAGGATAATACGGTAGTATCAGATCTTTTAAATAAAAAGGAGCCTGATTGTTTAGAGCTTTGTAAGTAAGAAGAAGGATTTTAAACTTAATTCTAAACTCTATGGGAAGCCAATGAAGGGAGGCCAGAACCGGAGAGATATGATCTCTCTTTCTAGTACCTGTTAAAACTCTTGCTGCAGCATTTTGGATCAGCTGAAGACTTTTTAAAGATGTTTTAGGACAGCCTGATAATAAAGAATTACAATAATCTAATCTCGAACTAACAAAAGCGTGGATCAGCTTCTCAGCATCACTCTGAAACAAGATGCTCCTAATCTTGGCAATATTACGCAAATGATAGAAGGCAGTCTTAGAAACAAATTTAATATGTGAATTGAAGGACAAATCCTGATCAAAGTATACCAGAGACATGTTACTGCATTTAAACATGGATAATGCAGCATCTGTGTTTGTGTCTGTGCCGCAACTGCCGGACTTTATTTTAAGAGATTTTCATGTACACAGCGATGAAAAGAGAGACAAGAGGAGGGAACGCGGAAAGTGTGGAGGCGTAAGATTAAATCTGAAGAGGCGTCAGCTTAACCGCATTCCTCTTCCTTCCATTATTATGGGGAACGTACAATCCCTGAGAAATAAAGTGGATGAAATTCAATTGAATGTACAATATCAGAAGGACTTCAAGAACTGCTGTGTCATGGCATACACAGAGACATGGCTTACGGCGCATGACCGGGATGCGGACCTGTGGATTGATGGCTTTGGAGCCCCACTTCGCTCGGATTGGCAGGAAGAGGTAATGGGAAAACATCAGGGGGGCGGCGTATGTTTATACATTAATAAACAGT
This sequence comes from Pholidichthys leucotaenia, assembly GCA_020510985.1. Lineage (NCBI taxonomy): Eukaryota > Metazoa > Chordata > Actinopteri > Cichliformes > Pholidichthyidae > Pholidichthys > Pholidichthys leucotaenia. The sequence goes on from CM035843.1 coordinate 32,898,635, forward strand.
ACTGTTCATCTGTCACTGTCAGAGAGCGCATCTGTACACCTGATGTGGAGCTTCTGTCCGTATTGCTATGCCCCTTTTATCTGCCCCGTGAGTTCCCTCAACTTTTCATAACGACTGTGTACATTCACCCGAGAGCAGATGCTGACTCCGCCTCCAGCACCGTCTTTGATGTGGTCCAGCGGTTGCAGTCAATTTCCCCAGAGGCTACAAACTTTATTCTTGGGGATTTTAACCATGTTTCTTTAAAGAAGACACTTAAAAACTTTTACCAGTATGTCGCCTGCCCAACCAGGTGAAAAAAGACATTGGACCTGTGCTATGGATCCATAGAGAGGGCCTATAAATCACTTCTCCTTCCTCCTTTAGGATCCTCAGATCACAACTGTGTACATTTGCTGCCCACATATAAAACTGCTCTCAGAAGAGGCAAGGCTAAGACCAGAGACATAAACGTGTGGACAGAAGATTCAGTGCACTGCCTCCAGGAATGCTTTAACTGTATGGACTGGGAGGTGTTCACACTGTCCTGCGGGGATGATTTGGACTCTTTGGTGGACGTCACATGCTCATACATGACTTTCTGTAGAGATAAGATAGTTTCACGTAAACGTGTCAAAATATATCCCAACAACACGCCATGGGTTACAAAATCAGTTAAATCCTGCTTACGGAGGAAAACACTTGCCTTTAAACAGGAGGTTGTTTCTGAGCTACAGGTTGCCACAAAAAAGCTGAAGTCCAAAATTTTAAGAGCAAAACAGAATTATAAATCAGAGTTGGAAAGCAAGATGGCAACAAAGAAACTTGGTTCAGCTTGGGCCAGTATGAAAACTATTGCAGGCCTTCAGAGCACAGAGCGCAGTTATCGTGTGTTTTTAGATGGTTTTAATTCAGACACAGAGCTGGCTAATGCTCTTAATTGTCTTTATGATCGTTTTGATTCCTTTGATTTTAGCACAGAAACCCAAGATTTGAAACAGAAACTCAAAGACAATCAGCACTTTAATATTGAGGTGCAGGATATTAAAAGGGCGTTCTGTGCTGTAAAAGTGAACAAAAGTCAGGGCCCTGATAATATATGTGGGCGATTGGTAAAGTCCTGTGCACATGAATTGAGTCCTGTATTTCACTACATTTTCAATATGTCCTTACAGACACAACATATGCCTAAGATCTGGAAAGATGCCGTGGTTGTCCGCGTTCCAAAATCCAGCTGTCCTAAAACGGTAAACGATTTTAGACCAGTTGCTTTGACTTCAATTTTAATGAAAATTTTTGAAAAACTGGTCAGATTTGAGGTCCTAAAGCAGACTGAGCATGCATTGGATCCTCTGCAGTTTGCCTATAGGTCTCACAGAGGAGTGGAGGATGCCACTGTCACTCTGTTTAACATGCTTTTTAAACATTCATTCATTCATCTTCTCCCGCTTAATCCTTTTTGGGTCACGAGGGGGCTGGAGCCTATCCCAGCATCTTTGGGCGAGAGGCAGGGTACACCCTGGACAGATCGCCAGTCCATCGCAGGGCCAACACAGAGAGACAGACAACCATTCACTCTCGCAGTCATACCTAAGGACAATTTAGAATCCCCAGTTTGATGCCAATTAACCTAACTTGCATGTTTTGGGATGTAGGAGGAAACCGGAGAAATCCTGGAGTAAACCCACGCAGACACGGGGAGAACATGCAAACTCCACACAGATCACTGTTGGTCGGGGGTTCTGGATTTTAATGGGACACACGCCAGGCTTTTATAGTATTTGTGGACTTTTCTTAAGCCTTTAATACAATCCAACCTCATATTTTAGTTGAAAGGCTCCTGCAACAATTTGATTTGAGCAATAATCTGGTGGGTTGGATTCTGGATTTTTTAACCAACAGGACACAGAGAGTAAGGGTCAATGGTACATTGTCTGACCAAAAGTGCTCTTCTACTGGCTCTCCTCAGGGGTGTGTGTTGTCACCACTACTCTTCTTCCTGTATACAAACATGTGTCGGAGCAGACATGACAACAGACGCATTATAAAGTATGCTGATGATTCAGTTGTTGTCAGTCTCCTCCAGGATGGTGAGAGTGGCCGCGGCCCAGTAGTTGATGATTTTGTTCACTGGTGTGAGGATTCCTACCTGCAGCTGAATAAGACAAAAACTAAAGATATGATTATTGACTTTAGGAGGAAAACTCCCAGGCACGAAGTCACTGTACTAAAAGGCCAGACCACTGAATGTGTACAATCCTACAAATATCTTGGGACGATTATTGATAGTAATTTAAACTTTGAAGAGAACTGTGAAAGGGTGTGCAAAAAGGGTCAGCAACATTTGCATTGTTTAAGGAAACTTGCACGCTTCCAAATTGACCAAACCATAATGATAATGTTTTATCGAGCTTTTATTGAATCTGTTTTATCCTTTTCTTCAGTGTCATGGTTTGGTCAGATAAAACTGAAACAGAGGAAATCCTTGGATCAGGTAGTTAGATGGTCCAGTCGTTTGCTTGGTGAGTCACAGCTGAGCCTGACATCCCTGTACACCAGACAGATACAGAGGATTGCTACTGCCATTTTAAATGATGACTCCCACCCTTTGCACTGCCACTTTTGTCGTGTTATTAAAACACTGCGTGAGTCCGACTGTAGTTTTTAACGTCACTTTTTATTGCACCAAATGTCAACCTCGCTGCTAGTCTGTCACTCTCCCGCCAGTCGCCTCCATGACGTCCTCCCTGCGCGACTTTGTAGTTCTTTCTAAATAACTCAATGACACCACATCTCCCCTTTCTAGTATCAATGGGTAGACTGCCATTGATTCATCAGACCTTAGAGGATTATTCTGCCTCTGTGGCTGGAAGATCTGGTCCTACCTAATACCATTCACACAGACAACAGTCACACTGCAGTTTACCCTTAGCACTGAACAATATGTGCAAAATCAAGTACAATACTTCCATCTTAAACCCTGTACTGTTCTGTCCTCACTCTAAACTCTGAACTTGAACATTTACATATAAACGAGTGCAAAATCAGAAAAATAGTGCAATACATTTGCAACCTTTTTTTTCCACTATTATTTTCAAACGTTCAATCTTCATAATTGTTTATAAGTCCAACCGGGTTGGTTTTACAACCGCTCTCCCAGACCTGGTTCTAGGAGTAGGAGTAGATGGTGGTTCAGGAACATTCTGCTGTGATGATGTTGCTGCAGGTTGTTCTGCTGAAGGTTGTTCTGGAACACCTCTCGGGGACTGCTCTGCTGCAGCACCATTGCTCTGCTCTGATGAGGAGTTCCAGGGGATGAGATGACGACGGTTTCGCCTGATGGTCCCATGGGGTCCCTCCACCAGATAAGAGCGCGGTGTGGTGTGATTTCCGATGACAGCACCTGCTGCTCCTTGATCGGTCACCCACACATCCTGTCCTGGAGTGAGTCTGTTGAGATGCATTGCACGGTGTCTCAGGTTGTAGAGTTGTGCATCCTTTGTTTTCCTCTTCCCTTCGTTCAGCATAACAGCATTTCTATCATTTCTCTGTGGTTCGAGCGATCAGTTGATTGGATCCATCAGTGTTCTGATGGCATATCTATCAGAACAGCTGATATACGTGCAGGACATACAGGAGAATTGAAATGGCATTTCTCTCTCTCTTCAGAGGTGTGCACAATATAAAAAAAAAGAAAAGGAATAAGGCTGGAAAAACAACAGCAGCAGTCCATGTACACTAATGCTACCCGTAGGACCAGGGCTGTCAAATCAACACAGAACATGCCGGGAGAAGCAGCGACCACACCTGGCTCAAAGGCAGGCTAACTGATGAAGATAAAAAAAAGTTATTTTCAATAAAGTAAAAAAAAAAAAAGATAATGGAAAAACAACAACAGCAGTCCATGTACAGTAATGCTATCTGTAGTGCAAATAGCGACAAAAGATAGACTTAAGGTTTAATGCTTAAAGAATTATACCATAAAGTCGCTATGATTGCGTAGGTTTAATGGATAATTCGGCATGAAGAACACCAGGTGTGCCGGGGTGGGGAGCAGCCACCGAACCAGTGGATCACAGTCCTTCGGAGGCACACGGGTAAAGCAGCAGCCAATGGGTCTCATAGTACTGCATGAGTTTATTGACGATCAGTGTTGGGCAAGTTACTAAAAAACAGTAGCTAGTTTCAGTTCCTAGCTACTTCTTTTCAAAGTAACTGAGTTACTTTTGAGTTACTGCATGATTAAAGTAACTAGTTACTTGGAAAAGTAACTTTCACGTTACTTTTAAATGCATACTTAAATCATCTAGCACACACAGCAAGATCAAGGACCCCTTGTTCTCATCAGAAAGAAGAAGAAAAAGAAAACTGATGAGAAAAAGTCTCAGCTTACAGAGAATAAATGTCTCAGATTTACACAAACTACTGTAATCAGTAGAAAGTCAGAAGTTTACTAGAAATAAAGCCGTGAATTCACAGAGAAAATGTTGGACCCCCTGGTGAGCTGTTTTTGGCCCACGAGCCATATGTTTTACACCCCTGGACCAGTCCATTAAAAAATGCATATTTAGAGGATTTACTTCCATGAAATAGTTGCATATCACAACAGCATGTAAATAAGATAAAATAAAATAGAAAGCACAGATAAATGAAAGGTCACCACTTAGAAGAAGCTTTACTGCCACAAATCACAGTCACTTTTTCTCTGTGCGTAAGAAAACTTTAAATGCATTTAATGTGGACATTAAAAGTGAGCTTCTTGCTAAAAAAATACTCATGTTTAAAAACAGAGGTAGGAGCTGTCAGGGGCTACTTATTGCTCGGCCAACAGGTGATCAGGGCTTGATATGAGAAGTCGCCACCGCCACGGCATTTCTTCCTTACAGGGTCGTGATGTGAACTGGGACAGGACAGGAAATGGACCCGCGGAGGAGACTGTGTGATAGCTGCGTCAGGTACGGTAGGGCCAGTTTATATTTATTTGCTTATTTATTTGCTTGTCTTTGCCTTTGACATGACAACCTCCAGTGGCTTGAGGCTGCTGGGGATGGCAGTTGTCCTGCCAATAGCCACCGAAACTGTGTATTCATCCCCATTTGATGAGGAAGGTGTGTTTGCGCTAAAATATCTATCCATATTAATAAAACGAGTAACATGAGTAACACATTTGATCAAATTTCAGTAAATGTAACAGATTACTGAATTTTTAAACAGTAATTTTGTTACACAGCACGTTACTGCAAAAGTAGTGGCGTTACAGTAACGCGTTACTCCCAACACTGTTGACGATACACAGAAGAAATTCAATATTACACTGAACTCAATCACTGAATAGTGATATAAACTAAAATAATTATAATGATGACTGAACAACTCCCATTCCCCAAAGTGCAAGATACACTATTATCTTGAAAAAGTGATAAAATATCACACAAATAAGTGATTTGACAAACAAATAAACAAGGGATCTGAAACAGTCGCTAATATTGGATGTCCCATTCATTTTCAATAAGTAGGTATTCTGTAATTAATATTCACACGATCAAATAAATCCTAGTGCCATTTACTCCCTTTTATATTTGTCAGAGTTTAACATGTGATTGCCTACATATAGCCTACACCTCTTTGTATTCCACTTTCAAACGCAGCCTACATTTGGGCCTGTAAAGCCTGATTGCAATACCTGTTTCAGACAGGAATACTTGTGTTCTATGGGCAAGGCAATGCACAAGTTCTTTTAATTGGGTATTTTGATTTATAAGTGTTCACCTTTCTGAATGCCATGATTTTGACACATTTCTCCTATTGCATCTCTTGCTGGTCACAAGCCAATAGTACAACTCTGAAACCCTTGGAATCCCTGTACAAACAATCCATCAAAATTCTGCATAAGAGGGCATGACAGTATCACCATTGTGGTATACTTGCCAAACACAAGATGGTAAGCTTTTGGAAGCATGATCATGTATGCAATATATGGTTGATCTTTAAAATTATTCATGGTTCTGCACCCCCGCTGCTTAAGACTTTTGTGTACCTGATTTCTGAACAAAATACCAGAGTAACAAGGACTTCCTCTAGGTGGAATTGTTGCATCTCCCTACATAAAGCTGCTTTTGGACAATCAGCATTCTCATACAAAGCTATAACGGAATGGAACAAGCTCCCTACTGCTTTGAAGACCAGAACAAATTACAGAGACTTTTCCACATAGACTAAAAAATAGATTTTAAGTAATCAAGCCTGCCAGCATTGACTCTCTCCCCTAAATGGGATCATGAAATTGTACTCTTAAACTGTTTTTTATGTGTGCCGTCTCTCTTATCTTTTCACCTTTAAACTAACTCCCTGCTTGTTTCAGGGTCAACAGTTTCTGAAACCCGACCTGAATTGCTTTCTATATGTGCTGTTTTTCTTTTAATAGCTTCCTGCCTGCCCCAGAGACTACAGATGGAAATTAGTGAGACCATAATGATCTGGTACAGAGCATCTTTACCCTGTGTTTAATGTTTTTCTGTACATGGTCCCTGACAAATAAACCAATAAACTAAAAGTAAACATATCTATGGATAAACAAAGTGTGACATGCCTGCTGTAACATCATTTACAGTATGTACACAGAATACACTTTTAAAATCAGCCTACATTTGGGCATTTAAAGACTAATTGGGCTACCTGTTGTCATGATCGGTAAATTGGCTGTGCCATGTCCTCATTTTGAACTGTGTTTTGAGGTTTTTGTTTTGATTGGGACATGAGCACAGCCCGTGTTCTCGCCTTTTGTTTTTGTGGAGATTCTTTTGTTATTTTCATGGTCATCATGTTTTGTGTCGTTATTCCTATCATGGGCTGGGTTTGGGCTTTTGTTATGACGTTGTCTTTTTGTTTGTTTCCAGTTTTGTGCAGTGAGTTTTTGCTTTGTTATTATTCTCAGCTGTTTGTGATTTCTTGATTATTGATTGTTCACAGATGTTCTTGATTTCTGTTGCTTTATTTATAGAGGTCATGCCCTACCCTAGGCACGGTGATCTTCACACTAACATACTCACGCTCTCACGTCCTGTAATCTAGTCTTCATTTTTGCTTACGTTTGAACATTTGTTTCTCTTGAAGGGTCATTGCTTGAAAAATAGTGTGTGTGGGTTTTAACTGTCTTAAATGAGTCTACTGGTCACCTAATTATCCCAAAAATTTCAAAACAGTCAATTCTCTTAAAAAAAAAAAAACAAGAAAAAACACAGCCTTCAGTGTTTCCTCTGGCTTAAAGACCTTGACGTGGTGGCAACATATTTTTTCCAGGGAAGAAGGGGGGAGGGGCAAAAAACACATGACACTATTGTAACCAGGATATGTTAATTTTATACTAATTTCTTTTTTTAAAATTTTGCACAGTAAGGCTGCGTGTCCACCAAATGCGTTTTTTTTTTTTCTGCTCTGGATGGCTATTTTCCATTCATTCTCTATGTAGTCCAGCATTTAGAGCGCTGAGTGCCCTCGGCACTCCAGGAGAGAATGTCATTCTCACTTTTCATTTATTTGCCAAAAGAATGTCCCAAATCGGCAATTATTGCCATTATTTTCCAGACTAGGAAGTCAAGATTCCTCAAACTCAAACAGTCTTGCATTGCCCTCTAATGGCCAACACAGGAATATTTCTCTCTGAAGTTGAAAGTATGAATTGTGGACAATAAATTAAATATTTCTGTTTTCAAGATTCTGATTTTCCAGGAAATATTTCTCAGGACACTACTGAAGACATGGCTGAAATCTGGAATGGACAATTGTGGTTTGAAATGCTTTTATTGATATGATTTGATATGTTGCCTTATTTTCAGGAAGAAATTAATTTTTGCATGCTTACTATCACAAATTAATCATAGTTACAATGTAAACACATTGTTTGTTCCCTTATTATTGAATAGAATAGCTTAGTCACTAAAGTTTAAACAATTTATGCTTTATTCAGCAGCATATATGTGTGCAGGAGGATTTCACTTTCCATATCAAGTTTCTCTCATCTCAGATTTCCCCCTCCTCTTTCTGCTGGGAGACCCACACTGCCCTGAACTTTGAAATGACCAATAGGCGTCCAGGCTTCACTGCATTTTTGGTACTACTTTTGGTACTTCCGGTGCCACACGAGTAGGCTGCCTTTTTGTAACAGCGGATCAATTTCTTCCTATTTCTATTTACTATCTGGCTTCTCTTGCTAATCTTTCTGATCCGGCGACACCTTATACATCGGATGGACACACGGATTGCCCAAATGTCTCCTGAGCCAGCAGACAGAGCCACTGTTTTTAGCAGGATACGTTACAGCAGAGACCAGCTGTTAGCACTTAACCGAACCAAGATGTTAGCGCAAGATTTCGACATACCGGGTGAAATAAGACAGAAATGACATGGATGCCGTGCTGGAGCAAGACGGCGGGCGAGAAATATAAGGTACAGACCCGTCCTTCCATCTGTTATTATGGAGAATGTAGATTGCTCCTCAATAAGACAGATGAGCTAGCGGCTATGACCCGCTACCAGAGCATCTTCAGAGAGATTAGCTTGATGTTGATTACGGAGACGTGGCTAACAGAACTAGCAACAGATGTTAACATCGATCTGGAGGGTTTCCACGCAATACGGGCAGACCGGACACCAGACAGGGGGAAGGCAAGGGGCGGAGGAGTGATAATGTATGTCAATAACAGCTGGTGCAGACCGGGACATCTCACGGTTAAACAACATCACTGCAGCAAAGACACTGAGTTGCTAGCTGTTAGCATGCGGCCTACCTAGTATCTACCGAGGGAATACTCACACATGATCTGCATTGTTATTTATGCAAATCTGACGGCGAACACTGGGACAGTGCGTGACGCCATTCACTCAGTAACTTTCAGGCTGCTGACAGAACACCCAGATGCTCTTCTCCTCATCTCAGGTGATTTCAACCATATTTCACTGTCCCCCATTCTGCCCACGTTCACCCAGTATGTCACATGCCATACTAGAGACAATAAAACACTGGACTTATTCTATGCAAACACTAAGGAGGCGTACACCTCATCACCACTTCCCCGACTCGGGAGATCAGATCACAACTTGGTTCATCTCCTGCCGGTGTACAAACCCCTAGTCCACAGACAACCTCCGGTCATACGCACAGTGAAGATATGGTCTGAGGAGGCAATGGACACTTTAAAGGACTGTCTTGAAACCACTACCTGGGAGCAGCTCTGCGATCCACATGGTGAGGACATTGATGGCCTCACTCACACTCACACCATCACGGACTACATCAACTTCTGTGTGGACAACACTGTACCCACCAAGACCACACGGTGTTGCTCGAACAACGAACCCTGGATCAACCCTGAGATAAAAACACTTCTGAGAGAGAAGAAGAGGATCTTCAGGTAGGGGAACAGGGAGATGCTGAAGTCCGTACAGAGGGAGCTGAGGAGGAAGATCAGAGAAGGCAAGGACAGCTTCAGGAAGAAGATGGAGGACAAGCTGCAACAGAGCGACATCAGCGGGGTCTGGAGAAACCTTAAAATCATCTCTGGGCTCCAGAATACCTCCTCCCAGGCCACGGGGGGGGGGGGGGGCAGGGAGTGGGTGAACAATCTGAACCTGTTTTTTAATAGGTTTGACCAACCACCCTCCCCCCCGACTGCACACCAACCACTGCTGCCTCTAAAGTCATCAAGACCTGCTGTCCACACCCCACTCCACCAACACCCCCCCACTCCCAGCACACAGCCCCCCAACCTGACCCTCACTAAGACCCAGGTGAGGATGGAGCTGAGGAAGATCAAGGTGAGGAAGGCCTCGGGACCGGACGGCATCAGCGCGAAGCTCCTCAAGTCCTGAGCAGACCAGCTGTGTGGGATTGTGGAGCACATCTTCAACCTGAGCCTGAAGCTGGGGAGGGTACCACAGTTGTGGAAAACATCTTGTGTGGTACCTGTACCAAAGACTTCCCACTCCAAAGACCTGAACAGCTACAGGCCAGTGGCCCTTCCACCAGGCTCTGTGGTCTGGTGTCCCAAAGACAGTGGTAGACCACCTGAATGAGCTTGCATTTTGGTCTGGAGGGCCACGGACTGGGGAAGGCCCCCTGACCATTTCTGTTCTCTGGTTCGAGGGCCCATGGATTTGGGTAGGCCCTCTGACCCATTGTTTTCTGTGGTCCGGTGGCCCGTGGACTTGGGTAGACTGCCCGACCCGAGTTGTATTGGATTTTGGGGCCTTGGATTTTGTTTTAGCCTTGAACTGTGGTTTGGTTTTGGACCCTGTGGGAGAGAGAGGGTTGTTTTAGCCGACCTGGCCTTGTACCCCCACCACCCACCCTGTGAGGGTTTTTATTTGTGTTTGTTGGTGCTACCCTTAGGGGTCATCTGGAAGCCACCCCTTAAGAGGGGGGAACTGTCAACACATGCACTGGGCCCCATGTCCTCACCCTGAGTTATAGTTGTATTCCTTGTTTCCAGGACATGGACCCAGCCCACAACCTTGCTTTGAGTTGGGTTTTTGTATGTTTTACTGTTGTTATCATTATGATCTCTGTTCTATATTTGTCTCTGCCTTATTTCTAGTCCTCAGTTGTCATTATTATTATTTTGTCTTGCATTTTGAGTTTTACCTTCCTTATCATGTCCCTGTTTGTGTTCCTATTTATCTCTCAGTTTGTCATGATCCTCCCCTTAGTCTTGTTTATTATTATCATTATTTTCCTGGGTTGTCATTATTATTTTTCTGTCTTGTATATTCATTTCTCTGTTGGTTTTCCTCTTAGTCTGGTTGATTAGTATTATTATTATCATAGTCAAGTGTATGTTTGCTCATTGTTATTCCTGTCTTTATCTGTAGTTTTGGTTTGGTCTCATTGGGACAGCGCCCTGAGTTATTTCCTGTTGTAGAATAGTTTCACTATTAATTGTCCACACTTGTCTGCAATTTATGTTTACCTGCCTGTCTGTTATTTAAGGGACACCGTCCCTCACCTGGGCATGGTGCCCTCGTCAATCCCAGTGTGAGTAACACGTGTCTGTCTGTCCTGTCAGCCTCATCTGAATTATTAGTTCATTCCTGTCTTGTCAGCCTGTTTGCCCATCTGTATTTGTTTTTTTTTAAATTATTATTATTATTATTATTATTATTATTATGAATTCTGTGAGCTGAAGGTGGTGTTCAGCTCTCAATAAATATCACAAACTGGAGACTGGCATTTGGGTCTGTTTTTCAACACCCACGCCTGACAGGTTCAGTCCTGACTGATAGCCTTGAAAAAGGTCTGTGAAAATCAGATTGTCACACCAAAAAGAACTCATGATGGGTAGAAGCAAAGAACTCTCTCTAGACCAGTGGTGGGCAATCATGTGCCATGGAGGGCCATTCCACTGCAAGTTTTCTCTTCTACCCAGTCTCTTCAGCAGGCATTTGCGCTTATCAGCTTCAAGGATTGCTAATCATTGAAAAGACCTGCTAAAGACACTGGGTGGAACAGAAAACCTGCAGTGGGATGGCCCTCACTGGCCACCCCTGCTCTAGACCTTCGCAACCTTGTTGTTGCAAAAAATAATGATGCCATTGGTTACAGGTGCATTTCTAAACTGCTGAATGTTCCAGTAAGCACTGTTGGAGCCATCATTCGGAAGCGGAAAGAACATCATTTTACCACAAACTGGCCACGACCAGGAGCTCCTCACAAGATTTCTGACAGAGGAGTCAAAAGAATTATCAGAGGAGTTATCCAAGAGCCAAAGACAACTCATTGAGAGCTCCAGAAAGACCTGGAGTTAGCAGGTACTGCTGTTTCAAAGAAAACAATAAGTAATGCACTCAACCGACATAAGCTTTATGCCCACTCACCTCGAAAGACTCTATTGCTGAAGAAAAAGCATGATGAATCTCGTTTAAAGTTTGCTGCACAACATTTGGGCAAGCCAGTAAAATACTGGGAGAATATTGTCTGGCCACATAAGACCAAAACAGAACTTTTTGGATGTTACAACACACAATATGTCTGGAGGAGAAATGGCACTCCCAGTGTTCCCTCTGGCTTAAAGACCTTGGTGTGGTAGCAACATATTTTTCTGGGGAAGGGGGGGGGACACATGACAGCATTGTAACCGTAATATGCTAATTTTATACTATTTATTTCTTTTTTTTAATTTTGCTTAGTAACTTTACATATGGAACTTACCATTTGAAGTATTGTACAACCAAGGCGTGAATGTTGGAATACTGGGTCATTTGCGGTCCCACCCACATGTCCTGTGTTTGGACTTTTTACTGGTGTCATCCGTCTCTCCTTCCTCTGCTCTCACCTCTCCTGGACCCACTGCCTGAACACTTTCCTCTCCTTGGCTCCTCTCTTCTGTCTCATCTTGCCCTCTCTGAGCTCTGTCTAATTCAGGTTCTCTCTCTATCTATGGTGATATACAAACAGGTTAGAAAATACCAAGTGTCATAAATTACAAGTGTCGTAAATTAAAAGTAGACAACCAAAAATTTCTAGATATGGGTACAAAGAGCGCCCACTTAAAAACTTGAGTAATGACTTCAGTCTTGAAGGTTTGAGGTTTTTCTCAAAAAATTTATAACAATTTTCTTATAGTTTTCTACTTTTCTCTGGAAATCTATCTAAATTTGAAACCATTTTTCTCAAATTTGTAATTTCCTCTTGTAAAATTGACTTTTCTTCTACATTTGAGACTTTATTAGAAATTTGTGGATTATTTGACGGCCATTTTAATCTATTTTTTAAAATAAAATCACTGCTTTTTAATAAATCTGAAACAGACTGTTGTATTTTGTTTTTACTTTTTCCTTACAACAATTTACATTTTTGACCATAATTTTGCAGAGCCAGAACAGAACAATAATTTAACTCTGATTTCAAAGAAAAAAATATAATTAAAATTGTATTTAATGAAATAAATTAACTTAAATGACCAAAGATGCAGTTACTTCTGTCATAATATTTCTATATATTTATAGTTATAGTTTTTTAGAAATCTCCTCACCACCCAGACAGCAGGAAAAACCTCCCTTATTGTGAAATCCAACTGTTGGCATGTTTAGTTTGTCTGAAGGCTGCTGACAGATTAAAGTCATTGACTTTGTGAATCATCTTAACTTGTCAGGTACATAATAATGAACATAAATTAGTTAATTAATATTAACTAATATAAAGGTAAAGGTTAAAACATCTCCTTTTTATTCTTGTCTGAAATAAGAAAAACAAAAAACTAACCACATGTATTAGCTCAGCCAAGGGTTCCCAAACTTTTCAGCCCACAACTCCTGAAATAACGATGACAGAGACTGGCCACCCCGACAATCCCCGGAGGTGACTGATGTATAAGAAAACATGCACACAGTTTGATACATCTGTAGATTCATCTAACTGTAAAGCATATTTCCTTTTCTTCACTCTGTCAATTAGCTGACATTTTATGTCCTGGGACATGTCTGTGATGCGCCAGGATATGGTCCCATCAGACAGCGGCACTGCTTCCAGCTACTGTGCCTGTTTATCCCCATGCACTGTCCGACTCATAGTGATAGCAGTTGGTTTTATTAAGGTTTCTCTGATTGTGTGTGGCATTTTTGCCTGTGCAGTTAAAGATGCCACCTTTGAGCTTTGGTGGTTGTTGTTGTTTGATTAGTTATGACTTTCTTTTGGCCTTGCAATTCTCTCTCCTTTTGGCGCAAAAAAATCCACTGGTTCAGCAGCAAGAGATGGGTGCTTATTTTTCAAGTGTCTGAACATTTTTACGGGCTTTAAACTCTCATGTGCAAGCACTTTGGTACAGTGCATCTGGAAAATATTCACAGGGCTTCAGTTTTTCCACTTTTTGTCATGCTACAGCCTTATTCCAAAATCGATTAAATTAATTTTTTTTCCTCAAAATTCTACACACAACACCCCATAATGATAACATGAAAACAGATTTTTTTAAGACTTTTCAAATTTATTAAAAATAAAAAACAGAAATCACATGTACATAAGTATTCACAGCCTTTGCCATGAAGCTCAAAATTGAGCTCAGGTGCAACCTGTTTCCACTGATCATCATTGAGATGTTTCTACAGCTTAATTGGAGTCCACCTGTGGTAAATTCAATTGATTGGACATGATTTGGAAAGGCACACTCCTGTCTATATAAGGTCCCACAGTTGACAGTGCATGTCAGAGCACAAACCAAGCATGAAATCAAAGGAACTGTCTGTAGACCTCTGAGACAAGATTGTCTCGAAGCACAAATCTGGGGAAGGGTACAGAAAAATTTCGGCTGTTTTGAAGGTCCCAATGAGCACAGTGGTGGAACTACCAGGACTCTTCCTAGAGCTGGCCATCCATCTAAACTGAGTGACTGGGGAAGAAGGGCCTTATTCATGGATGATGACCGAGAACCTGATGCTCACTCTGTCAGAGCTCCAGCGTTGCTCTGTGGAGAGAAGAGAACCTTCCAAAAGGACAACCATCTCTGCAGCAATCCACCAATCAGGCCTGTATGGTAGAGTGGCCAGAAAGAAGCCACTCCTTAGTAAAAGGCACATGGCTGCCCGCCTGGAGTTTGCCAAAAGGCACCTGAAGGACTCTCAGACCATGAGAAACAAAATTCTCTGGTCTGATGAGACAAAGATTGAACTCTTTGGTGTGAATGCCAGGCATCATGTTTGGAGGAAACCAGGCACTGTTCATAACCATGCCAATGTTGGGAGCAGCATCATGCTGTGGGGATGTTTTTCAGTGGCAGGAACTGGGAGACTAGTCAGGATAGAGGGAAAGATGAATGCAGCAATGTACAGAGACATCCTGGATGAAAACCTGCTCTATAGCGCTCTTGACCTCAGACTGGGGCGACGGTTCATCTTTCAGCAGGACAGTGGCCCTAAGCACACAGCCAAGATATCAAAGGAGTGGCTTCAGGACAACTCTGTGAATGTCCTTGAGTGGCCCAGCCAGAGCCCAGACTTGAATCCAATTGAACATCTCTTGAGAGATCTGAAAATGACTGTGCACCGACGCTTCCTATCCAACCTGATGGAGCTTGAGAGATGCTGCAAAGAGGAATGGGTGAAACTGCCCAAAGATAGGTGTGCCAAGCTTGTGGCATCATATTCAAAAAGACTTGAGGCTGTAATTGCTGCCAAAGGTGCATCAACAAAGTATTGAGGAAAGGCTGTGAATACGTATGTACATGTGATTTCTTAGTTTTTTATTTTTAATAAATTTGTAAAAATCTAAAAAAACCCAAACTTTTTTCACATTGTCATTATGATGTATAGTGTGTAGAATCTTGAGGAAAAAAATGAATTTAATCCCTTTTGGAATAAGGCTGTAACATAACAAAATGTGAAAAAAGTGAAGCACTGTGAATACTTTCCGGATGAACTGTACATGCTACACATTGGGGATATTGTACTTCACTGAAAACAATGCATGAATCCATACTGAATATATTCCTCTCGATACTTGTGACACTTGATGGCTGCTCCGACTGCTTATGGAGCCCTATATGGTGCTGTCCTCCCCCCCCCCCCCCCCCAAGTGCCAGAAGTGGATGGCCTTTCTGATGACATTTCTCCGCTCTCTGCTGCCATCTCCACTGGCCTCTCTGCGTTGTCTTTGGTTGGTATTAACCACCATTTCCTTTTTAAAGATAATATCCTAGGCTTAACCCCTTGAACTCTGGGATTCCGCAGGCGGTCACATCTCTGCGTCATAGTGCGCCTCAGTGCGCACTGAAAAAAAAAAGAAGCTGCATTTCCATTCTTCCAGTACAGACACAGCCGCGAACAGAAAGCCAAAGGAGTGTTTTGATTGGTTTAGATTTGATTGACCTCTCATTCGACTAATAAGAGCCTTGAATTGGGTTTCTGAAACCTTGAAGAACCAATGACGGAAAACCTAGCAAGAAGGACCTGCCTACCAACGACCGCGAATACAACGAGCCAATTGAAGCAGAGAAGTTCGATGATTGAAACGCGTGCGTCCCATGCGTAAAATCTGTTTTGTCTAAGCCGCTGGGTGACACACATTGAGACCTGTGTGTAATGATAGCGTTAGCCAGTCTTTTTTTTATTACTACTGTTCTTATTTGTTTTGAAAAATCGTTTGCCAAAACCGCAATCATGGAAGCGGAGATGGTTTGACCAGGTCGGGTGACCAGAACCACGATTCCGTAACAACCGGACCAGCTTCATGTTTGTCTGACAATGAGGAACAGATGTTCGCCAACGACACTGCTGTTGTGGACAGGCAAGTGTTATAAGCTAAATTATTCTTTATCAATGAAAATAGTAATAAAAATGACTTTTGACCGATCGGTAATTCCAACAGTGCGTCATGGCCACAAGTTTTTTTTGTGCGCCAAGCTCCTCTGTAGCGGGGGGGGGGGGGGAGGGAGTTGTTATCCTCTACATTGCAGATATTTTAGTATAATTTTTTTTTGCACTGTAGGTTATTTCAGGCTTATTGTCAGGCTTTTCAACCTCGCCCGCCTGAAAGCCAGAACCAAAGTACGCAAGGCTCTAATCAGAGACATGCTGTTCGCAGACGACGCTGCAGTCACAACCCACACACAGCAGGAGCTTCAGACCCTGATGGACCGCTTCTCCCAGGCATGCAAGGACTTCGGGCTTACCATCAGCCTGAAGAAGACTAACGTCTTGGCGCAAGGCACGGAAGCACCACCAACCATCACCATCGACGACTACGAGCTGGAGGTCGTGAATCAGTTCATGTACCTGGGATCCACGATCAGCAACAACCTCTCCCTTGATAGAGATCGACAAGAGGATTGGAAAATCAGCCTTCACACTCGCTCGCCTCACCACACGAGTGTGGGAGAATCCCAAACTCTCTGTCAAGACGAAGATGGCAGTGTACAACGCCTGCGTCATCAGCACACTGCTCTATGGGAGTGAGATGTGGACAACATACGCCCGGCAGGAAAAGAGACTGAACTCCTTCCACTTGTGCTGCATTCACCACATCCTGGACATATCCTGGCAGAACAAAGTGCCCAACACAGAAGTTCTGTCCCGCGCCGGCCTTCCCTCCATGTTCACTCTACTCAGGCAGCGCAGGCTCCGCTGGCTAGGCCACGTTCACCGTATGGAGGATAGCAGGATCCCCAAAGACGTCCTCTACGGAGAACTGGCGACTGGCAGGAGAGACGTTGGCCGCCCACAGCTGCGCTTTAGAGACATCTGCAAGAGAGACATGAAGGCCCTGGTGATCAACACAGAGCGCTGGGAGGACCTTGCAATGGACCGCTCCAAATGCAGAGGCACCCTGACCAGACAGCTCAAGGCGGGTGAAGAGAGACTGACTGCTGCAGCAGATGAAAAAAGGACCCGCAGGAAGAACCGCCACAGACCCAGCAGCACGGAGACCACCCACAAGTGTGACCTGTGTGACAGGAACTGCCATTCGCACATCGGCCTGTTCAGCCACAGGCGGTGCTGTTCCAGCAGAGTAGACGTTTAGGATTCTCTTCCATGGTCATCATAGACTGACGGAGGCCGACGACGTAGGTTATTTTTTCTTGTAAAAAAAGGCCACACATTTTTTACGTTGTATGTTTCTTTGTGTGTGGGGGGGCTTGTTTGTTCATTCATTCATTCATGAATGAACAAACAACCCCCCCCACCCCACACACAGAGCCCTGAGTGTCACCTTTCATTAGAGCCCAAGATGAAACTTCTATGTGGAAGCATTCAAAAGTTATAGACGTTTTTCCAAACTGTGCCATTTGGCACAATTTGGCACAGTTCAAAAACGCCTGGGAACAACCTGAGAAAAAAGCTGTGTAATATATTCATTTTTTGTGGTATTGTTACAAAATTTTGACCTCAGCTTGATAACAGTTGGTTCTACATTTCTGCTGCATTTTTCAGCCAGTATCTGACAGCTGTGTGTTATTTGCAAGCATTTGTATTTAAAAAAAACACCCAGGCGAACTTTATTTTCTTCAAATTCAGTATGTTTAGATGACTGTTACTCAGTGGCAGGAGCACTTAGAGAGATTATGACTGTTTTGCCAAAAAAATCAAAGTGTTTTCTTTTAAATGAGACCAACCCCATGAAGATGCTGTAAAGGGTTGAAGAACAGCTTTTGATTTACTTTGGGTATGCTATTTTTAGGCGTTTTTAGGGAAATTGACCAGAGTCCAAGGGGTTAAAGCATAGTGTGCTGATCTGAGCTGTTCAGACGAAATCTACTGGTGCACAATGACCTGTGTGTAACCTATGACATTTACTGTGCCGCAGTTAAAGCGACATGTCACCTGCGTAATCACCCCAGGAGGATTCTGAAAATCATTTCACAATCCCCCCTTCCCCCCCAGCATTTTGGGACCCCCACTTTGGGAATGTCTGAGCTAAGCGACTCTTCCATTATTGCTCCCGGTACCAGCGGGTTAAAATCATGATACATGCTTTAACTGCTCACATACCTCTTCTGATTTTTTCTGCATTTAAAGCACTTGAATAAGCTCATGCTTCTCTCGGACAGCGACGCTTGTAGTGAGACACTCTACCTGATGACTGGAACATGGGGCGGGGTGCTTCTGAACTCCACGCGGATGACGGTCACGCACGTTATTCATGTGCGCACTTGCTGACCGTCATTCCTTCATATTTTTTTCTTAAATTTATATTTCCTGAGAGAGTGGCGGAAATTTTTCAGGCGTGGCGGGCTGCCACCCAGAAATGTTACCAAAGGAAATCCTGCACTCCACATCAGTCCAAAAATATCATACCAACAATGAAGTTTGGAGGTGAGAGCATCATGGTGGGGGGGTGTTTTTCAGCACATGGTACAGGCAGATTTAATATAACTGAAGGAAAGATGAATGGACAAATGTACAGAGACATCCCAGATAAGAACCAGTTGCCATCTGCCAAGATGCTGAAGATGAAACGAGGGTGGACATTTCATCAAGACAATGATCCCAAACACACAGCCAAGGAAACTCTCAACTGGCTCCAGAGAGGGAAAATAAAGCTGCTAGAATGGCCCAGTCAGTCACGTGACCTGAATCCAATTGAAAATCTATGGAACAAACTGAAGATCAGAGTTCATAGAAGATACCCACGGAACCTTCAAGATTTGAAGACAGCTTGTGTAGAAGAATTGGCTAAAGTCACTCTTTGAGCAATGCCTGCGCCTAGTTTCTCCATACAGGAGGCTTCTGGAAGCTATTCTTACCAACAATGGCTTTTCTACTAAATATTAAATGAATTTTACCAAGTGTGTTCAATACTTATTCCCCGTGTCATTCCACGTTATTAAATATAACTTATTTTGTGAACACAGTTGCATTGATGTCTGTCTCTATGGATTCCTTGGGTTGTTATTGATATCTGGTTAAAATCTCAAGCCAATGGTTCCATCAGAAATATGTGTAATGACAAAAATGTTGACGTGTTCAATACTTATTTTCCCCGGTGTGTGCATGCGTGTAGGTTTTTTATATATATATATATATATATATATATAAGGAGGAGATAAGGATATAAATAAGGAGGAGATCCATCACTATGGATCTCCTCCTTATTTTTGCACTGTTGCTTCTTTCCTACCGGCTCCTTGTCTCTGAGGTAAGCGCAATCACGATCATGCCGGGAAGAATACAGTATTCCAGAGACATGTTACTGCATTTAAACATGGATAATGCAACATCTGTGAGTGAGTCTGTGCCGCAACAGCCGGACTTTATTTTAAGAGATTTTCATGGACACAGCGATGAAAAGAGAGACAAGAGGAGGAAACGCGGAAAGCATGGAGGTGTAAGATTAAGCCTGAGGAGGCGTCAGTTTAACAGCATCCCTCTTCCTTCCATGATTATGGGGAACGTACAATCCCTGAGCAATAAAGTGGATGAAATTCAAGGGAATGTACACTATCAGAAGGACTTCAAGAACTGCTGTGTCATGGCTTACACGGAGATGTAGCTTACGGCGCATGACCCGGATGCGGACCTGTGGATTGATGGCTTTGGAGCCCCACTTCGCTCGGATCGGCAGGAAGAGGTAACGGGGAAACGTCAGGGGGGCGGCGTATGTTTATATATTAATAAACAGTACTGCACATCTGTCACGGTCAGAGAGCGCATCTGTACACCTGATGTGGAGCTTCTGTCCATATCGCTATGCCCCTTTTATCTACCCCGTGAGTTCCCCCACAGTTTAACAACTGTGTACATTCACCCGAGGGCCGATGTTGACTCCGCCTCCAGCACCGTCTTTGATGTGGTCCAGCGGTTGCAGTCAATTTCCCCAGAGGCTACAAACTTTATTCTTGGGGATTTTAACCATGTTTCTTTAAAGAAGACACTTAAAAACTTTTATCAGTATGTCTCCTGCCCAACCAGGTGAAAAAAGACATTGGACCTGTGCTATGGATCCATTGAGAGGGCCTATAAATCACTTCCCCTTCCTCCTTTAGGATCCTCAGATCACAACTGTGTACATTTGCTGCCCACATAAAAAACTGCTCTCAGAAGAGGCAAGGTGAAGACCAGAGACATAGATGTGTGGACAGAGGATTTAGTGCACTGCCTCCAGGAATGCTTTAACCGTACAGACTGGGAGGTTTTCACACTGTCCTGCGGGGATGATTTGGACTCTTTGGTGGACGTGACATGCTCATACATGGCTTTCTGTAGAGACATGATCGTTCCACATAAACGTGTCAAAATATATCCCAACAACAAGCCATGGGTTACAAAATCAGTTAAATCCTGCTTACAGAGGAAAGCACTTGCCTTTAAACAGGGGTCTGTTTCTGAGCTACAGGTTGCCACAAAAGAGCTGAAGTCCAAAATTTTAAGAGTAAAACAGAATTATAAATCAGAGTTGGAAAGCAAGATGGCGACAAAGAAACTTGGTTCAGCCTGGGCCAGTATGAAAACTATTGCAGGCCTTCAGAGCACAGAGCGCAGTAATCGTGCGTTCTTAGATGGTTTTAATTCAGACACAGAGCTGGCTAATGCTTTTAATTGTTTTTATGGACGTTTTGATTCCTCTGATTTTAGCACAGAAACCCAAGATTTGAAACAGAAACTCAAAGACAATCAGCACTTTAATATTGAGGTGCAGGATATTAAAAGGGCGTTCAGTGCTGTAAAAGTGAGCAAAAGTCAGGGCCCTGATAACATATGTGGGTGCTTGGTAAAGTCCTGTGCACATGAATTGAGTCCTGTATTTCACTACATTTTCAATAAGTCCTTACAGACACAACATGTGCCTAAGATCTGGAAAGATGCTGTGGTTGTCCCGTTCCAAAATCCAACTGTCCTAAAACGGTAAACGACTTTAGACCAGTTGCTTTGACTTCAATTTTAATGAAAATTTTTGAAAAACTGGTCAGATTTGAGGTCCTAAAGCAGACTGAGCATGCATTGGATCCTCTGCAGTTTGCCTATAGGCCTCACAGAGGAGTGGAGGATGCCACTGTCACTCTGTTTAACATGCTTTTTAAACATCTAGATTTTAACGGGACACACGCCAGGCTTTTATTTGTGGACTTTTCTTCCGCCTTTAATACAATCCAACCTCATATTTTAGTTGAAAGGCTCCTGCAACAATTTGATTTGAGCAATAATCTGGTGGGTTGGATTCTGGATTTTTTAACCAGCAGGACACAGAGAGTAAGGGTCAATGATACATTGTCTGACCAAAAGTGCTCTTCTACTGGCTCTCCTCAGGGATGTGTGTTGTCACCACTACTCTTCATCTTGTACACAAACATGTGTTGGAGCAGACATGACAACAGACACATTATAAAGTATGCTGATGATTCAGTTATTGTCAGTCTCCTCCAGGATGGTGAGAGTGGCCACAGCCCAGTAGTTGAAGATTTTGTTCACTGGTGTGAGGATTCCTACCTGCAGCTTAATACGACAAAAACTAAAGATATGATTATTGTCATGTCTTTGGGTAAAAGACATTGATAAATTTATAAAGTTAATAAATTGGTTAAAAGGAATAAATAAGTTAAAATGAGTGATAAAATTGTCAAAAACCGGTGTTTTAAAAGTTATCGAAGTGAGACATCTTTTCCTTAAAGGATTGTTTTTTGTTATTGCAGAGTGTGTGCTCTTCCGCATATAGATGATCTTTGATGTGTTTTTTCCCGCGGCTACTGTCAGCTAGCCACAGAGAAACGAAGTTAAAAAGTTCATTTGAGTACGCTGTGTTGTTCTTCTTCGTTGGAGTCTTGGGAAACCTTTGTCTTTGTGAGTATTTTTATGTACAAGCACTTGAGAGCACTGATGTTCTAAAGTGTTACATGAATGAGTTTTGTTGAGCGACGATGTTTCTGTTAGTTATTTACGTGTATTAGTTCTTTGTGTTAGCATACCACATGTTAATATGTAGATAGTAAGTGCATTGTTCTGTATGTTTCAGTTACCTCTCGCGCGTCATGCTACACACGCATGCAAGAAAACTTTATAAAGACAAGAAAAGTAAGCCTTGTGTGCGAAGTTTTCTTCAGTGGTTCGCTGGCTGTCTAGCAGCACAGAGAAACGTGCTGTGAGGGCAGCACAGTAAAAAGACATTAAAGACGTCCGAGGCGGGATGTTTTCTTGGCGGATTCAAGCAACACAGAGCAACATTAAGCAGACATGAGCTTACGTTAAGGAAAAAAACTATTTGAAAAACTATGAGCTGCGAAACGAAGCAGAGCAACGACCAGACGTGGACGTGGAGAAGCCAGACGCCTCAGACCAAACGTCGGACATGCAGCCACCATCACCGCCATTCGACACCAGGTCCAGGGCTACCAGCAGGCAGTCTCACACATCATCTACAGGGTCTGCAGCCATAAAGGCCTACGCCAGGGCGCAAGCGGCTAAAGCTCAACTAGCCTTTGCTGAAAAAGAGGCAAATATAATGAAACAAAAGGCTGACTTAGATGCTAGCCTCCACATTCTAAAATGTCATAAAATTATAGCAGCAGCTGAAGCAGAAGTTGCAGCCTACGAAGAAGCAGAGAATCAGAGCGGGGAGAGAAGCATAGGGCCCCCTACTGAAACTGAGCCTCTTGATACAGTATGGCGCACCAGCGAATATGTTGCACAACAATGTGAGTCACTCTCTTCAGAAGCTTCCAAGAGGCCACAGCAGCCCCTTGAAATGAGAGACAATGCAGTAGAAGTGCAAGCCACCAATCAGTCAGTTGATCAGCTAACAACTACAACCCAGTATGTACCTCCTCCAATGAATACAGGCATAAAACAAGAACAAAAGGTAACCAAGGGTCTGACAAACACCCACCTGTTAAACCCTCTAGCTCACACCTTTCAACCTCTTAACAATAACTCGGCTGAGTTTAGTGGAGGACAAGATTTTGCAAAATATCTCATCCGCAAAGAACTAGTCAGTACTGGTTTACTGCATTTCGATGACAAGCCTGAAAACTATTGGGCATGGAAAGCCTCATTTGTTAGTGCAACTAAAGACTTAAATCTGTCAGCAAGAGAGGAACTAGACTTGCTCACAAAGTGGTTAGGGCCAAAATCCTCAGAGCAGGCCAAAAGGATCCGTGCAGTACATGTCCTTAATGCCTCTGCAGGTTTGATAATGGTCTGGCAGCGCCTTGAGGAGTGTTATGGCTCCTCAGAGGCCATCGAAGACGCACTCTTAAAAAAGGTAGAGGACTTTCCAAGGCTAACAAACAAAGACAATGCCAGGTTAAGAGAACTCGGTGACCTCCTTTTAGAGTTACAGTGTGCCAAAGTAGATGGTGCACTACCAGGGCTAGCATACCTAGACACAGCTAGCGGGGTAAAACAAATAGTTGAAAAACTTCCCTTCAACCTACAGGAAAAGTGGACAACTGTGGGGACGAAATACAAAGAGACTCATAGTGTGTCATTTCCCCCTTTCTTTGTTTTTGTGCAGTTTGTTCAGCGACAAGCTAAAATGAGAAATGATCCAAGCTTTGCTACATCTAGCTGTAACAGTCAAGCTTCTACGCGCTCAGAAAAGCCCACTCCATACAATCGCAAAGCCACTGTGTCAGTACACAAAACAGATGTCGCAGAGAAAAGTGGTTCTGAGACTAAGAAAGTAGAAGAACCAGATCGGCAGTGCCCGATTCACAAGAAGCCACATCCACTCAAAAAATGTAAGCTGTTCAGAGATAAACCTATAGAAGAACGTCAAGCTTTTCTCAAAGAGCATCGCATTTGTTATAGGTGTTGTGGTTCAGTTCAGCACATCACAAAAGATTGTAAAGTGGCAGTCATGTGTAGTGAGTGCAACAGTCCCAAGCACATATCAGCACTTCATCCAGGTCCTGCTCCTGTCTTGAAAAGTGCCACATCAGGAAGTGATGAACAAAACAAAGGTGAAGAGCAAACGGAGAGCTCTCCTTCAGTCATCTCCAAGTGCACAGAGGTGTGTGGTCAAAGTAATAGCCCACGCTCTTGCTCTAAGATCTGCTTAGTGAAAGCCTATCCAGAAGGTCAGAAAGACAGAGCAATGAACATGTATGCAGTAATTGACGAACAAAGTAATAAGTCCCTGGCTAAGACAGAGCTCTTCAGCCTGTTTGACATTAAAGCTACACCTGCACCGTACACATTAAAAACCTGCTCTGGCAAAGCTGAAACTGCAGGCAGGAGAGCTGTGAACTTCTTCATACAATCCATGGATGGAAAAACAGATATCCGGCTGCCTCCCTTGATCCAATGTGATTCAGTGCCGGACGACAGAACTGAAATACCCTCACCTGAGATTGCTCAGCACCATCCCCATCTGCTTCCTATAGCAAACAAAATCCAACCTGTCGACCACCACGCTCCAATCCTCTTACTCCTGGGAAGGGACATCCTCAGGGTACATAAGGTACGCGAGCAGATTAATGGGCCAAATAACGCTCCTCATGCACAAAGACTGGACTTGGGTTGGGTTATTGTAGGAGAGGTGTGTGTAGGAAAGACTCATAGCGCATCAGAGGTGAATGTTTACAAGACACACACATTAGACAGTGGTCGCACATCTTATTTTGAGCCGTGCCCAAACGTCATTACAATTAAAGAGAACTATGGCATTCTGTCAGAGCAAAACACTCAGTCAGTCATAAGGTGTAAAGACACAATTGACTTTGCTCACAACACAGACAAGCTAGGTCACTCTGTGTTTGACAGATCTGAATCAGATGATAAAGTTGCACTGTCCATAGATGACAAAACTTTCCTAACTCTTATGGACAATACAGTTAGCCAGAACAAAGAGAACAGTTGGGTTGCTCCTCTGCCCTTTCGCTTCCCAAGAAGGAGACTCCCAAGCAATAGAGAGCAAGCCCTGAAACGCCTGTACTCACTCAAAAAGACTCTGGAAAGGAAACCAGAAATGAAGAGTCACTACATCCAATTCATGCAGAAAATGTTAAATAATGATCAAGCCGAAATTGCACCACCCCTGCCAAAAGGTAAAGAACACTGGTACCTGCCTACATTTGGTGTATACCACCCGCAGAAACCAGATCAAATACGAGTTGTTTTTGATTCTAGTGCAGAGTATGACGGCATATCGCTAAATCAAGTGCTCCTTAGTGGACCTGATCTCAACAACTCTTTGATAGGGGTGCTATTGAGGTTTAGAAAAGAGCCCATAGCCCTGACAGCAGACGTACAGCAAATGTTTTATTGCTTTGAGGTGTGCGAAGAACACAGAGACTATCTTCGCTATCTGTGGTTTGAGGATAATGACATCACTAATGGAGTAGTTGAATATCGAATGAAAGTTCATGTTTTTGGTAACAGCCCGTCACCCGCTGTAGCCATTTACTGTATGAGACGGGCAGCACAAGAGGGTGAGAAAGAACATGGCACTGACGCAAGACAGTTTGTTGAGAAACAGTTCTATGTCGATGATGGACTCACGTCAGTTGCCACGCCAGAGAATGCTGTTGATCTGTTGACAAGAACCAAAACTTGGACTTAGTGTACACAAACACAGATGCATATAAAGCGTTACCCCGCCCCCATCTCGGCCGTTCTGATCACATGTCCGTGATGCTGGTTCCTGCCTACAAACCTTTATTGAAGCGCAGCAGGCCAGCAGTGAAACAAATCAGGATTTGGCCAGAGAGTGCAACCTCTGCACTGCAAGACTGTTTTCATCACACAGACTGGAGGATCTTCAAAATAGCAGCCTCCCAGGAAGACAGGACAGATGTGGAGGAGTATGCTGATTCGGTCACCAGCTACATCGCGAAGTGCACAGAGGATGTCACTACAGTGAAGACCATCACTATGCGGGGTAATCATAAGCCCTGGATGACTGCAGAGGTGCGCTCGCTGCTTAAAGCCAGAGATGCAGCGTTCAGAGCGAAGGACAGGATTGCCCTCCGCTCAGCCAGGTCTGCGCTTTCAAAGGGAATTAAGGTGGCAAAGCGCGCCTATGCGGAGAAAATCCAGGGACACCTCTGTGACACTAGGAACACCAAGCAGATGTGGCAGGGAGTTCGGACACTGACGGGCTTTAAGTCTAGGCAGGGGGTCGATGATGACGACGCTTCGCTTCCAGACAGGCTTAACGACTTCTTTGCACGTTTTGAAGCATCAAACTCGACAATCAGAGGGAGGGCCGGCCCACTCCCACCATCGGTCGGACCAGCTTTTACCATTAACACAGCGGACACACGGAGGACCCTATCCAGAATCAACCCACGCAAAGCTGCAGGTCCAGACAACATTCCGGGACGTGTGCTCCGAGACTGCGCGAGCGAGTTGGCGGATGTCCTGACTGACATTTATAACATCTCCCTGAGTCAGGCCATCGTTCCCAGATGCTTCAAGACCTCTATCATTGTACCGGTGGCAAAGAAACCAGTGGTGTCATGTTTGAATGACTATCGTCCTGTTGCACTTACACCAATTGTGATGAAGTGTTTTGAATGGCTTGTCAAACCACACATCACAGCCTGCCTCCCTGCATCACACGACCCGCTCCAGTTTGCATATCGTTCAAACCGCTCCACGGAGGATGCTATAGTCACCACCCTACACTCTGTCATCACCCACCTGGACCAGAAAGACACCTATGCCAGACTCCTGTACATTGATTTCAGTTCAGCATTCAACACCATTATTCCCCAGAGACTGATAGAGAAATTACTCCTTCTCGGTCTGAACACCGCCACATGTCTCTGGATCCTGGATTTCCTGACTGAGAGACCTCAGTCTGTCCGGGTTGGAAACAACATCTCCAACTCTGTCACGCTGAGTACCGGAACCCCTCAAGGCTGTGTACTCAGTCCACTGTTCTTTACACTTCTAACACATGACTGTGTATCCAAACACGAGGGGAACCAGATTATTAAGTTTGCAGATGACACCACGGTGGTGGGACTTATTCAGAGGGATGAGGAATCAATGTACAGGGAAGAAGTGAGAGACCTGGAGGGCTGGTGCAGGGAGAACAATCTGGTGCTCAACGTGGACAAAACAAAGGAGATGATTATCGACTTCCGGCGGTCACAGCCTGAGCACGTCCCCCTCAGCATCGGCGGCCGTTTAGTGGAGAGAGTAGAGAACATCAAGTTCCTCGGAGTGCAGATCTCGCAGGACCTGACCTGGAGCAAGAATTCCTTGGAGATCAGGAAGCGAGCTCAGCAGAGACTACACTTCTTGAGGAAACTCAAACAGGCCTCTCTCCCCATCTGCATCCTCAGGACCTTCTACAGAGGTGTGGTGGAGAGTGTTCTGACGTACTGCATTGCTACATGGTACTCCAGCTGCAGTATGTCAGACAAAAAAGCCCTGCAGAGGATAGTCAAGGGGGCGGAGAGGGTAATTGGAGTCTCCCTCCCCTCTGTCCAAGAACTTTTTCAGAACCGTTGTAGGAGCAGGGCACTGAACATTGTCAAGGACCGTTCTCACCCTCTGCATAAACACTTTGAACTTCTTCCATCTGGTAAACGATTCCGGAGCATCAGAGGCAGAACCACCAGACTGATCAACAGCTTCCTCCCACAAGCTGTCAGGATGCTGAACAGCTGACCCGGAATCTCACATACACACTACTGCACCTATGGACATTTTGTATATTATAGTTAGTTATTCTTTTTCCCCAAGTATGTCTCAGGGATGTGTGAATGGATGGGGGGGGGAGCTATGTGGGAGTGTGTCTTAATCATGCTGCTTTTTATATGGATGCCGAGAGAAACGCAATTTCATCTTGCCTGCACTACAGTTGTATGTACAGCAATATGACAATAAAGTTTGATTTGATTTGATTTGATTTGATTTGAAAACATGTTAGCTGAATCTAATGTGAGACTTCACAAAGTTGCATCCAACTATAGCCTAGTTATGGAAGTGTTTCCTGTGGAGGACCGTGCAAAGGATTTAAAAGATTTGGACCTTGGAGTAGATCCTCTCCCAGTTCAGAGGAGTCTGGGACTTTGTTGGAATCTACAGACAGACAGCTTCACTTACCTCGTAACCAATGAGACCAAACCATTCACACGCAGGGGAATGCTGTCAACAGTCAATAGCCTGTATGACCCTTTGGGCTTTGTTGCTCCCATAATCATGCAGGGTAAAGCGCTACTCAGAGAACTGTCATCTGAAGAGAGAGACTGGGACACTCCACTTCCTCCAGAAAAGGAGGAGATGTGGGTCACATGGAATGACTCTTTAAAAGCCCTTGAAGATCTGCAAATCAAAAGGTGCTACAGTCCAGGTTCATTAAGTACTATGAAAAGTAATGAACTGTATATCTTCTCTGATGCGTCTACTGTAGCAATAGGAGCTGTAGCTTACTTGCGCTCTTTAGACAGTGACGGTCAGTACCATGTGGGTTTTGTGATGGGAAAGTCTAAACTTGCTCCTCGTCCCGCACACACTGTACCACGGCTCGAACTTTGTGCTGCTGTACTTGCAGTTGAGATGTATGAGCTAATCACAGACGAGTTAGACATAAAAATAGACAATGTGAAGTTTTTCACTGACAGTCGTATTGTGTTGGGGTACATACACAATACCTCCAAAAGATTCTACATGTATGTAGCCAACCGTGTCGCACGCATTAGGCTATCCACACAACCTGACCAATGGCATTATGTTGCAACTGAGCTAAATCCAGCTGACAAGGCAACTAGACCTGTTGCAGCCGCTGAACTCAAAAACAGTAAATGGTTCACAGGCCCAAACCTTTTGTATACAGACTATCCTGATAAGTCACACAAAGACAATCTGTATGCACTAGTGGAACCTGAAGAGGACAAAGAAATACATCCAGAAGTAAAAACACTGTTAACAGCAGTATCAGTGTCACAGTTGAGCTCTGAGCGGTTTAAAAGATTTTCAAGCTGGACGACGCTATGCAGGGCAGTAGCCAAACTTATTCATGTTACTGCATCTTTCAATCAAAAGTCCAGTGGACAGAAAGGATGGAAAAGTCTCAAAGAATGTACAAACATGAAAGGACTCACTCAAGCCGAGAACGTTATCATTCATTCAGTCCAGCAGGAAGCATACAAAGAGACATTCGAAAAGATAAAAGAAGGAAAACAGGTAAACTCCAAAAATGACACACTCAAGAAGCTCAATCCAATTGTAGACAAAGATGGACTACTATGAGTCGGTGGACGTCTCTCCTCTTCCGATCTCACAGACAATGAAAAGCACCTTCTGATCATCCTTTCTGCCAGCCATGTTGCCACACTTCTTGTAAGATACTTCCATGAATGCTCAGCTCACCAGGGACGACACATTACTGAAGGAGCTGTCTGTGGTGCTGGTTTCTGGATAGTTGGAGGACAGTTGTTTGGAAAACAGTGGAAACAAGTACAGCATCTTGCAGATACGTTTTGGAAGAGGTGGAAAGGAGAATATTTGTCTACCTTGCAGAAACGCACAAAATGGAATGACAGCAAACCAAATGTTAAAGAAGGAGACATTGTTCTGTTGAAGGACATACAAGTAAACAGAAATGAATGGCCCATGGGACTTGTTGTAAAAACTTTGCCCAGCAGTGACAAAATGGTCCGCAAAGTGGAAGTGCGGATCGTAAAAGAAGGGACTGCAAAAGTATTCCTGAGACCCATCTCAGAGGTCATAGTCTTACTTTCAAAGACTGAGTGATACAGTATTTTTGATGTCATGTAACACTGGGAATGTTTTATTGTGTTTGATATTTGTGATGATATAATGTGATTATATCAAGCGGGGAGTGTCATCTCTTTGGGTAAAAGACATTGATAAATTTATAAAGTTAATAAATTGGTTAAAAGGAATAAATAAGTTAAAATGAGTGATAAAATTGTCAAAAACCGGTGTTTTAAAAGTTATCGAAGTGAGACATCTTTTCCTTAAAGGATTGTTTTTTTGTTATTGCAGAGTGTGTGCTCTTCCGCATATAGATGATCTTTGATGTGTTTTTTTCCCGCGGCTACTGTCAGCTAGCCACACAGAAACGAAGTTAAAAAGTTCATTTGAGTACGCTGTGTTGTTCTTCACACCTCCTGAAACACCTGAGGTGTTTCAGGCACGTCCCACTGGGAGGAGACCCCGGGGCAGACCCAGGACTCGGTGGAGAGACTATGTCTCCCAGCTAGTCTGGGAACGCCTTGGTATCCCCTCTGAAGAGCTGGAGCAGGTGGCTGGGGAGAGGGAAGTCTGGGCTTCTCTGCTTGAACTGCTGCCTCCGCGACCCGGACCTCCGGAAAAGCGGTAGAAGATGGATGGATGGATGGATGGTGTTGTTCTTCTTCGTTGGAGTCTTGGGAAACCTTTGTCTTTGTGAGTATTTTTATGTACAAGCACTTGATAGAGAGCACTGATGTTCTAAAGTGTTACATGAATGAGTTTTGTTGAGCGACGATGTTTCTGTTAGTTATTTACGTGTATTAGTTCTTTGTGTTAGCATACCACATGTTAATATGTAGATAGTAAGTGCATTGTTCTGTATGTTTCAGTTACCTCTCGCGCGTCATGCTACACACGCATGCAAGAAAACTTTATAAAGACAAGAAAAGTAAGCCTTGTGTGCGAAGTTTTCTTCAATGGTTCGCTGGCTGTCTAGCAGCACAGAGAAACGTGCTGTGAGGGCAGCACAATTATTGACTTTAGGAGGAAAACTACCAGGCACGAAGTCACCGTACTAAAAGGCCAGACCACTGAATGTGTACAACCCTACAAATATCTTGGGACGATTATTGATAGTAATTTAAACTTTGAAGAGAACTGTGAAAGGGTGTGCAAAAAGGGTCAGCAACATTTGCATTGTTTAAGGAAACTTGTGCACGCTTCCAAATTGACCAAACCATAATGACAATGTTTTATCGGGCTTTTATTGAATCTGTTTTATCCTTTTCTTTAGTGTCATGGTTTGGTCAGATAAAACTGAAACAGAGGAAATCCTTGGATTAGGTAGTTAGATGGTCCAGTCGTTTGCTTGGTGAGTCACAGCTGAGCTTGACATCCCTGTACACCAGACAAGTACAGAGGATTGCTACCTCCATTTTAAATGATGATTCCCACCCTTTGCACTGCCACTTTCAGCTTCTCCCCTCAAGACGGAGGTTTGCTGTCCCAAAAAGTAAAACCCAGCGCTACAAAAACAGCTTTGTTCCTGCTGCTGTCAAAGAGTTGAACAAGTTGTAACAATATATTGCACATAATTTAGTTACCTATTTATTAATTTAATTTTATATTTACTTATTTTTGTAGGATTTTTATTTGGGTTCTAAATCTTTTATTGGGTTTTAGACTTTTGAGTTTTTAACCTCTTTGACTAGTCTTTAACTTTTTAATATGACCCTTCTCTCTTATCTCTCTGTTTTTTTCTCTCATGTCTTTGTCTTATGTCCTGATTGATGGAGCCTTGAGTATTTTTATCATGTTTGTAGTCAGCTTAATGTTTGCCTGTGTTTGTGTTTATGTTGAATGTAATTGTGGTTTGTAAATACGGATGTCACCTGACTGCAAAACAAATCTACCTACGGGTACAAATAAAGTAACCTGAACCTGAGCCTGAATATGTACTGTGTGTTCACTGCTCTTATTTTCTTATCTTCTAAATCATTGCTCTGAGTGTTGCTATCCCTGTGCTGTTGCAATCCTGGAATTTCCCCATTGTGGGACTAATAAAGGCTTTTCTTATCTTATCTTATTCCCAGTGGTGAGGCTCAGTGTCTGCAGCCCACATTAGATGAGTCCTCACTGCCTGCTGCTGCCACCAGTTCCTCACATGCCTCTCCCATGTCTCCTCCTGTATGTCCTGAGTGTCCACCAGTCCTGGGAGGGAGCCTCCGGATGACAGAGGAGCATGCGGCCATGGAGGATTCCATTCCAGCCCCACAGCCACACCCCGGAGAGGAGAATGCTACCCGCGTCCTGACACCTGAGCCAACAGGAGAGTGTCCCCTGGTTTCAGCATCATGGGAGCTGGCATCATTGGCGAGGCAACCTCCAGCTTCAGCCACCATGCCGGGAGTTCCATCTGCATCGGTCGCCATGCCTGGGGGTCCTTGGGCTGCATTCACCATCATGCCTGCTGCTGGGGTCGTCGCAGCAGAGTCACCGGAGTCCTGGACGGCGGTGGAGCCCGAGTCCAGGCAAGTACTCTGTTCTGTTTTAACACCTACAGATCTAGAGAAATCTTGTCTTGCTCATAGTGATGAGAACCGGCTGCAGATGTGCTCTGCTCCTGAATTCTCCTCGCCGAGCTCCACCACTGCCGGTAACTATGTTCCGGTGTTTTTCTCTTCCTGCCTGTCTGAGGTGGCCGAGCCGGGTGGAACTGCTTGATTCTCTGTGAGAGTTTTGCAGACCACTTCAGGTGCAAGGTTGATTCTATTAGATCCAACATTTTATCTGATCAGAAGACTGCTTTTAATGGAATCTTGGACTCACCTTTAGTTGAGGAAATGCTGGACTGTTTTGCCCTGGTTGATTCTAAGACGCTTGGTAGAGTTTTTTCCCAGGTAAACTTGACCTCGTGCCTTTTAGATCTGATTTCCACATCACTTTTTAAAATATTTTATGAATTCTTCGAACATGAGATTTTAAACATTGTAAATTGCTCTCTTCTGATTGGTGTTTTCCCCGCTGCCTTTAAAAAGGCTGTGGTGAAGCCCCTTTTGAAGAAGAGTAATTTAGATCCTGATATCCTCAGTAACTATCAATCTGTATCCAACTTACCGTTTTTAAGTAAAGTTTTAGAAAAAATAGTTTTTATCTAGTTAAACAATTTTCTTATGGACCACAACATTTTTGAGAAATTTCAGTCTGGTTTTAGGACAAACCACAGTACTGAGACAGCCCTTTTAAAAATCGTTAATGATATCAGGTGTAACATGGATTCTCACAAACTGTCAGTCCTGGTGCTGCTGGATCTCAGCGCTGCCTTTGATACAGTAGATCACCACATTTTATTGCGCAGACTCAAACACCTGGTGGGCCTCTCAGGTACTGTTCTCGAATGGTTTCATTCCTATCTCACACATCGCCGCTATTTTGTAAGTATAGATACATGTTCTTCGGCAATCCATGAAATCAAGGGTGGGGTACCCCAAGGTTCAATTTAAGGGCCAATACTTTTTAATCTTTATATGCTACCACTTGGGGATGTTATCAGGAGACATGGCATCAATTTTCATAGCTATGCTGATGATACTCAACTGTACATTGCCACGTCTCCTGATGACACAAAACCAATTAATGCCCTTTTGGACTGTATTTTATATATAAAGTCATGGATGACAGAGAACTTCCTACAGCTTAACCAGGGCAAAACAGAAGTTTTAATTATTGGTCCTGAAGACAAAAGAGAGAAACTTCTACCAAAATTGCTAGGTCTAAAACCTACACATTGTGTCAAGAACCTGGGCGTTCTTTTAGACTCTGACTTTAATTTTATTTCACACATTAAAAATGTCACAAAAATTGGATTTTACCATCTTAGTAATATAGCCAGAGTCCGCCCTTTTCTCTCTCTTGCCAGCATGGAGGTCTTGATAAATGCTTTTATTACTAGTCGTATAGACTACTGTAATGCCCTGTTCTCTGGTCTTCCTCAAAAAAGAATATCACATCTCCAACTGCTCCAAAATTCAGCAGCACGAGTGTTTACGAGGACCAGGGGGCGGGTGCATATTACACCAGTTTTAGAATCACTGCATTGGCTCCCCGTGCGTTTTAGGATCAATTTTAAGGTTCTCTTAATAATTTTTAAATGACTCAGTGGTCTTGGGCCTTCTTATCTATCTGAGCTGCTCTTATCTTATGAGCCCTTGCGAACCCTGAGGTCCTCAGGTACTAGCCATTTAATGGTTCCCAAAGTCAAGACCAAGACCTATGGTGAAGCTTCCTTTCACTATTATGGTCCTCGTCTGTGGAACAGCCTGCCAGAGAGCCTCAGGGCCGCGGAGTCAATAGATATTTTTAAGAATTGGCTTTTAATAAACCTGTTTAACTATTCCTGAAGTAGTCATTTATGTTCCATTGTTTTATGCTCTTTTTGGCGCCATTTGTTTGTAGATTTTCTCATCTTCTTATTGATGTGTTTAGTTCAGGTTTTTTTTTTTAAGTATGGGTTTTTTTTTCCACAATATTTTTTATTGAACCTTTTTTTTTTACAAACATAGCACACACAGTCAGACACTAACACAAAAGTAATTTAAAAATTAAAAAGAACAATAACAAAATAACAAAAAAAATGTAATAAAAACAACAGCCATTGTGACGACGGAGTGTCGCCACTACTGTGGTTTCCTGTATTTGTGACTATATTATGTGTAGTATTTGTAAATGTCAATATGATTGTTTGTTAAAGTGCACATATTATTTCAGGATCTGTTTTTGACTAATTGGAATGCCTTTTGTGAGATAATTGTTATGGGTAATTAATTGGGTAAAACAGTTGGTGATTATTAAATCCACATACCTTTGCCAGCATGCTTCATGATGGTGTCCAGGCAAAAGACTCTTTAGGGGTTGAATGCCTTTTTAAAGGATACCAGCAGGAAGGAAGCATGTGATGGTGAGTTTAGGGGTGATTTAAATATGTAAATAGGGGTTTAAATTATTTATTGTAGTATTTATGGTGTTATTTATTCTGTATTATATTTATTCTGTAAATAGGTAAGGAATTATTTATGACTCTTTTAAATGTTATTCGGTATGTGTGGGAAGTGGAAAATGTTGTTGTCTTACCTGGGGTTATGGTATGTGCTAATTAACCCTAATTATCTCATGGTATATAACAGGTGTTGGTTATTTGGTTTATGTCATGAAAGTCAAGTTGTGTGGAGTGAATCGTGTCTGGTGTCGGATGTTTTTGTTGAAGTTATTGCTTGTGAAGTTTTGGAATAAACGGAAAATTGCTGATTGCAAACTGCCTCAAAGCCTCCATTTCTGATCTGGTATGCCTAGACCGCTCGCTCGGCATACGTCACATTTGGTGGCAGAAGTGGTCCGTTCCCTGATGAATGCGGACAATTGGTGACGTTGGTGCTGTCAAAGAAGGAGTGACAACACGGGACGAAAAGAGTGATGTCCAGAAGGAAGATAATGAGGCAAGAAGAACAATTCGAGGACTCTGATGCAGGTATGGCAAGTGAGGAGCAGGGAGCCAGTGGACTAAACGAGCTGGAAGAACTAACGTGCTTGGTGAAGTCCTTGGTACGTTCACTGACTGTCGGAGACCGTCAGAGGGAGGAAGAAGCCGCTCTTCAAGATCAAAGGTGGCAGACTATGAATAATCAAATTCGTCAGATGCAGTCGCAAGTTGCGGAGCTGAGAGAGGAGCATGGGAGCCTGGCTGAATGCAGCGGTGATGACGGCGCATCGGGGGAAGACCCCAGGGTGACGGCCAGTCGGGTCGGCCCGCAGGAGGATAATTTACCACTGCAGGTGCAGCCGAGGACGACGCGAACGCACCACGAGCCCAGGCTGAATCCGCTCTCTCCCGAGGATGACATCGAGCACTATCTGTCGACGTTTGAGAGGATTGCTACAGTCTGCCGCTGGCGTGAAGAAGAGTGGGCTATTCAGTTGGCTCCTTTGCTCACAGGTAAAGCACTGAGTGCATATGTGCTGATGGACATTGCAGACACGAACAATTATGAAAAAGTGAAGGAAGCAATTTTAAGTAAATATGAGATAACATCCGACACTTATAGGAGGAGTGTTATGACCCGAGCGCCGGTTCTGATTGCGCTCGGGCTAAGTTATTTCTCGCTGCCGGCCTTGACAGTTGCAGGCTGTATTCTGGCCTCACCGGGCTCTTATTGTGAAAGTGCTCAGTGGGGCTTCCGCCTGTCAACGGCCGGTCAGCTGATTGTCATTACCGTCGTCAGAGCCGGGCTTAAAAGGGCGAAGCACTAATGACGGTAATGACAATCAGCTGACCGGCCGTTGACAGGCGGAAGCCCCACCGAGCACTTTCACAATAAGAGCCCGGTGAGGTCAGAATACAGCCTGCAACTGTCAAGGCCGGCAGAGAGAAATAACTTAGCCCGAGCGCGATCAGAACCGGCGCTCGGGTCATAACAAGGAGGTTTCGGTCCCTGGACGTTCATCAGGACGAAACCCCTCGTGAACTGTATATACGTTTAAAGGACCTGTTCTGTAAATGGGTTAAACCAGAGACCTCAACTGTGAAAGACATTACGGAACTATTGATTTTGGAGCAGTTTCTGTGGATGGTGAACCCGGAACTGGGAATCTGGATACAAGAGCGGGACCCGAAGACTGCAGAGGGCGCTGCTCATCTTGTGGAGGTCTTTCTGTCAGCCAGGTCTGGGAGCAGGAGACCTACTCTCGGCCGTGACAGCTCTTTCACCATACGGAGTAAGTCTAATGAGGGTGAAAGGGGTGGTCCAGCTCAAAATAGGCTGTATTCCAGTTCCACTCAGATCACAAATAGCAGATATAATAGTAGCAAAAAGTCATGTTTTGTTTCAAATAGAGATATACACTGTTATCAGTGTAATAAGATCGGTCACACCCAATATTCATGTCCTGCCACAAAAAATGATAAACCTTCATTATTATACTCAGTTCCAAGACCCACTCTGTCAGCACCAATTCATAGTGAAATATATAAAACTACCGTTCTGCTTAATGGTCAGTGTGAAGAGGCCTTGTTAGACTCCGGTTGTTTCCAGACTGTTGTTTTGCCCAGTTTAGTCCCGAGAGATTCATGGAGTGAGACTACAGTAAATATCAGTTGTGTTCATGGAGATAAGAAATTGTACCCGACCGCTGAGGTTTATTTAACAGTGGGGGGGGGGGGAAACTTATGTCCTTCCTGTAGCTCTTGTGCCTGATTTTCCTTATCCAATTATTCTTGGCAATGATGTACCAACGTTGTTGGACATCATACAACAGGTTAGAGATGAACAAACTGAGGGACAGGCAGGTGGCACTATTGAGTAGAGGCTTGATGCACCTGTTGGGAAAATCTGTAATATGGTGACAACCAGGGCGCAGAGGGCTGCCAATGTTCTTCAGGAGTTGCCGTTCTATGATTCTGGGATAGAGGCAGGCCCTATTAACAGGTCTAAATCCAAGGCTCAGAGGAGAAGAGACAAGGTGTTAGCGTCAGTAAAGAACGTGGGTGAAGAAACATCACAGCTAAGCCAGGCAGTAGATTTTGATATTCCTTCTGACATAGCTGCATTGCAGAAAGCTGACCCAGCACATGAACCGTGGTTTGATAAAGTCTCAGAGATTGAGGGTGTGAAACAGGGCAGAACGGATTGTTTGGCTGAGGCCGTGTATGTCATTAAAAAGGGCATTCTGTAACAGCAGCAAGGTGAAGTTAGGGCCATAGCTTTGCCACAGGACCTCACACCAAAGATTATGGAACTGGGACATGTTATCCCTTGGGCAGGTCATCTAGCATTTCAAAAGACTCTACAGAGAATTGCTAGAAGGTTTGTGTGGCCGGGAATGTATACCCAGATAAAGGAGTTCTGCACAACATGTCCAATATGTCAGTTTACATCACATAGGGGAGTAGCCCGTGCCCAACTGCAACCATTACCAATCATTGGAACACCTTTTGACAGAATAGGGATGGATGTACTTGGTCCCCTAGAGAGAAGCTCCTCTGGTAATAGATACATTTTGGTGA
Source organism: Pholidichthys leucotaenia (assembly GCA_020510985.1). Classification (NCBI taxonomy): domain Eukaryota; kingdom Metazoa; phylum Chordata; class Actinopteri; order Cichliformes; family Pholidichthyidae; genus Pholidichthys; species Pholidichthys leucotaenia. The sequence goes on from CM035843.1 coordinate 32,936,736, forward strand.
TTTGTGACTACGCTACTCGGTACCCAGAAGCCTTCCCCCTAAAATCTTGTAATGGGATTGTATAATAAAATATTTGTCATAAGGTACAGGAATTATTTATTTTATTTAATAGTGGGTGTGAAAGGGGGCAGAGTTAAACCGTCACTTCTACACCCGCTAAATTAAATAAAATCACTCGTAAAAGGGACACCAGTCACAATGGACAATAATATTAACTTTAATTTGTGGTATATATGACTCTTATATCCCATATCTACATATGTTAGAACAAGTGGAAATGTTTTGTGACAGCATATGTAAAGAGCTTCACACCTAGTAAGGACAGAGCATCCCCCGCGCCGGGGTAAAGACAATGGACCTCCCAAGACGCGGCAGTGGAGACGGACTCGACACCTTTACCCCCTAAAGCGAGAGGGGGAGTTCCCATTACCTCCCAAGACAGGGAGAGGGGATGGCAGGACAATGGGGATTAAGATAACGGGGAGATGTTACCTTTTTCAATGAGTGGCTCTGACGTCAGCTGTTTCAATGAGTGGTGCTATGCGTGCTTGTATTTAACCAGCGAGCGAAGCAGAGTTCTCTCTCTTGCCTTCTGCCAAGCTCTACACCTGATGAGATTTGATAGCGGAGCTGTTCATTAAAAACCCTGTTTTTAATACAAAACCACCTTGTTATTTCAGCTCCACTACACTGGTGACCCTGACACGAGAATATGGACCGGAGGCGTTCTTCAAGCTGCTCATCCATGGTGGCTCTGGCATACGCCAGCGACGACGCAGACGAGGGAACGAGCAGACAGCTGTTCCCCACGGCAGAGGGCACTGAGAGAGCTCAACCGAGCTCCAGCACCGCCGCGAGAGCCGTAGAAACACACTCTCACCCGGCGAACACGACAATGATGGTGTGCACGAACGCCGTCGCTGTGAAGCTGCCAGACTTCTGGAGAGAAGACCCTGCATCTTGGTTCCAGCAAGCCGAAGCCCAGTTTATACTGGCGGGTATCACAGCAGATGATACCAAATTTTATCACATCATCTCCAAGCTCGACTCCGCAACTTCGAAGTGTGTGCGGAGCTTGGTCCAGCAACCACCAACCCGGGACAAATATGAGACACTCAAGGCTACTATCGTGGCGAATTATGTCCCGTCAGCGGAGGAAAGAGCCGAAAGGATCCTGGCGGTCTACGGCCACAGAGGGGGCAATCCAAGGACCCTCATGGAGGATTTGCTACAGCTCAAGGAGGAGGACAATGATAATTTCCTTTTCCAGTACATTTTCCTCAGCACTCTACTACCGCATTTGAGAGGGACACTAGCGAGTATGAAGTGCAAGAATCATCAAGACTTCCGCACACTGGCCAACGAGGCTTACCGGCTCGTCAACGCCTGCAGAGAGCGGGCACCCACAGCGGCATCCGCAGATCTGAGAACTGACACCCCGAGCCTTGGAGAGACGCAACCCACGGTGACAGCGGCGCGGCCCAAGCACAACAAGCAGAACGACGTCTGCTTTTATCATCACCGCTTCGCAGAGAGAGCCCGCAAATGTGTTCCTCCTTGCAAGTTTACGAGGTCGGGAAACGCCAAAGCCGAGGGCCATTAACAGCAGCGGTCCTCGGCGTAAAGAATCAGCTGTTATACGTGACGGATGGATACACAGGCAAGCAGTTCCTCATCGACACGGGAGCTCAGCTGAGTTTCATCATGCCCTCCCACGCAGATCGAGCCATGGGCACCCGGGGCAACGGAGCAGTGGCAGCCAACGGCTCTGACATCGACACGTTCGGGGAAAAGAGCCTGCACCTCCTCATCCACGGCTGCAGCTACAAATGGACATTTGTCGTAGCAGCGGTGAGCTTTAATTTGTTAGGCGCAGATTTTCTGTGTGCACACGGGTTATTAGTGGATCTTGCAAATAGACGCCTAGTTAATGCACTATCTTTTGCTTCTATTCCATGCTCAGCTCGAGTTTCTCCACCACCTGTGCAGGCCAACGTCACCACGGCGGGAGGTAAGTTTGAGCAACTCCTCACCCAATTTCCAGCACTCACAACCCCCAAATTCTCAGCCACTGTAGCCAAACACAGGGTTAAACACTTCATCCCAACAACGGGACCTCCCGTTTTTGCCAAAGCTCGCCGCTTAGACGCGGCCAAGCTCAACATAGCAAGGGACGAATTTGCAGCTCTTGAAAAATTAGGCATTTGCCGACGTTCAAAGAGCCCTTGGGCTTCACCACTTCACATGGTTCCGAAATCCGACGGTTCTTGGAGACCGTGCGGAGATTACCGCAGGCTAAACAACGCTACAGCGCATGACCGCTACCCAATTCCTCACATTCAGGATTTTTCATTACATTTAGCAGGTGCGCGCATTTTTTCAAAAATAGACTTAGTCCGCGGTTATCACCAAGTCCCAGTCCGAGCTGAAGATATTCCTAAAACAGCGGTTATAACCCCTTTCGGCCTTTTTGAATTCCTAAGAATGTCATTCGGCCTCAAAGGCGCGGCTCAAACTTTTCAACGGATGATGGACGCAGTCCTACGTGACCTACCCTTTGTTTTTGTCTACCTCGATGACATGCTGGTAGCCAGTTCATCCGAGGAAGAACACGAACAGCACCTTACTACCGTTTTTCAGAGGCTGGAAGAGCATGGACTTATAATCAATCCAGCCAAATGCAAATTTGGCGTATCACAAATTGATTTTTTGGGACATAAGGTCTCCCCGGCAGGGGCAATTCCACTTCCAGACAAAGTTCGTGCGATAGAAAGTTTTCCACGGCCTCAAACGGTTAAGTCGCTACAGGAATTTTTGGGGATGGTTAATTTTTACAACCGTTTCCTCCCCCACGCAGCTCAGCTCATGCAACCCCTATATGACGCGCTCAGAAAAAAGAAAGCTTCCAACGCGGTCGAATGGACCCCGGAGCGCGAACGCGCTTTCGCGGAAGTAAAAAGCGCCCTAGCTAACGCCACAATGTTAGTCCACCCAGATTCCTCAGCCCGCATTGCTCTAACCACAGATGTCTCAGACCTGGCTATAGGGGCAGTTGTAGAACAACTTGTCAGTGGGGTCTGGCAACCTTTAGCATTCTTTAGCAAATCGCTAAACCCAACTGAACGCAAATACAGCACTTTTGACAGAGAGCTGCTGGCGCTTCATTTGTCCATCCGCCACTTCCAGTTTTGGTTAGAAGGGCGGAGTTTCACGGCTTTTGTGGACCATAAGCCGCTCACTTTTGCTATGGCTAAAATTTCAGAACCATGGTCAGGCAGACAACAAAGACAGCTAGCCGCGATTTCAGAGTTCACCACAGACATTCGACACATAGCAGGCAAACTTAACGTAGTAGCTGACTGTCTCTCTCGCGCTGTGACACCGCCAGAGCACGAGGAGACAGATTACACCGCCTCAGCAGCGGAACTCTTCACTAATGCACACACATACGCAGCACCTATCCAGGATGGGATAGATTATGCAGCCATGGCGGAAGAACAAAGCAGTGATGCAGACGTGCGCGCGCTCCTGTCTGGACCAACAGGGTTAAGGCTGGAGAAAAAAAACTTGCGCGACGGCGTGCCTCCCCTAATATGCGACGTTTCAACCGGCCGACCTCGCCCGTTAGTACCAACTGCTTGGCGCCGCCGTATTTTCGACGCAATTCACTCCCTCGCGCACCCAGGTGTGCGCGCCTCGGTCAAAATGGTTGCTGAAAAGTTTGTGTGGTCAGGCCTGCGCAAAAACGTAAGAGAATGGGCAAAAACTTGCATTCCTTGTCAACGCGCCAAAATACACAGACACACAAAGGCCCCTCTGGAGCCTTTTCCAATTCCTGCTAGAAGATTCGACCACATTCACGTCGACCTCGTGGGGCCGCTACCTTCCTCCCAAGGTTTCACACACCTGCTAACTATGATAGACCGCACCACGCGCTGGCCAGAGGCAGTCCCTTTAGCGTCAACCACAGCGGAGGAAGTCGCTCGCGTTTTTCTAGCAAACTGGGTGGCACGTTTCGGTGTTCCATCAGACATCACGTCAGACAGAGGGCCTCAGTTTATCTCAGAGCTCTGGTCGGCCATGTCTAACTGTTTAGGGACAACAATTCATCGCACCACCGCTTATCACCCTCAGGCCAATGGGTTATGCGAGCGTTTTCACAGGTCCTTAAAGGCTGCCCTCAGGGCCTCACTAACGGACACAAATTGGGTTAATAAACTTCCCTGGGTTTTATTGGGGTTGCGTGCAGCACCTAAAGAGGATTTAGATGCTTCTCCTGCAGAATTAGTTTTTGCCCAGCCTATCAGACTCCCAGGAGAATTTTTACCAGAGAACCCAGAACCAGGACACTTTCCCGTCCCAAGGTTTTTAGGCAGCAGTGGACCGGTTTCCCGCCACGGTCCAGCTCATCACTCTTTTCCACGAGTTTTTCTTCCTCAAACTTTGAAAAGCGCTGAGTTCGTTTTTGTTAAGCATGAAGCTATTAAACCAACGTTACGCCCAGTTTATGATGGCCCGTTCAGAGTGCTGGAAAATGGTGACAAACACTTTGTGCTTGATTATGGGGACAGAAAGGAAGTGGTCAGTGTTGACAGACTCAAACCTGCCTTCTTGCTGAGAGACGAGCCTACACAGGTGGCACGAGCGCCTCGGCGTGGTAGACCCCCCAGAGGAAAAGTCTCAGCCCCCAGGCAGGGAACAAATAATCTCTTTCCTTCCCACAATGCAGATTCACCACGAGAAGGTCCCAGCGGGACACCTAAGCCAACCTACAGCAGTTTTGGGAGAAGGATTAAGCCCAGACAGCACAAGGACTGATACCAATCACCCCACAATTATCCACTAATTGTGCTACAACAGTTTAAGGCTACTTATGATTTCACTATGCTGTTATGTTTACCACTGAACTTTCTTAGGAGCATAGCTGCTAGAAAATTTCTCCGGTAGCAACAGTTGTAACACGTAGTATTTCATAGTCGTTATCTTAGACTGTAATTCTTTCTATGTCCTTTCCTAGTGTTTGGGGGGCCTGTGGTATATATGACTCTTATATCCCATATCTACATATGTTAGAACAAGTGGAAATGTTTTGTGACAGCATATGTAAAGAGCTTCACACCTAGTAAGGACAGAGCATCCCCCGCGCCGGGGTAAAGACAGTGGACCTCCCAAGACGCGGCAGTGGAGACGGACTCGACACCTTTACCCCCTAAAGCGAGAGGGGGAGTTCCCATCACCTCCCAAGACAGGGAGAGGGGATGGCAGGACAATGGGGATTAAGATAACGGGGAGATGTTACCTTTTTCAATGAGTGGCTCTGATGTCAGCTGTTTCAATGAGTGGTGCTATGCGTGCTTGTATTTAACCAGCGAGCGAAGCAGAGTTCTCTCTCTTGCCTTCTGCCAAGCTCTACACCTGATGAGATTTGATAGCGGAGCTGTTCATTAAAAACCCTGTTTTTAATACAAAACCGCCTCGTTATTTCAGCTCCACTACAAATTTTAATTAATTTTGCACCTTGTTGTGCTTCCCGTAGGAGCAGTTTACATTTCCCATAATCGGAGCTTGTTTCGTCCAATTGACCTTCAACTTCCTTGAGTTGATTCTTTTTGTGGAGCAGGGCGGTTCTCAATTCCTCATTTTCTTGCTGAAGTGAGGTATTGTCGTTTTCTAGTCGTTGCTTTTCTTCTTCTGCTTGTTCCAGATTTAGCAACGTCTGATCAAGCATAGCTTGGGTGTTTTCTTTCTCTATGTGAGCTTGTTCCTGCTTTTTCACAAGAGATTTGTTCTCTTCCTGAAGAGAAAGGATGGTTGTTTGTCGTTTCACCAGTTCCTTTTCAGCGTAGAGTACTTGGGTTTCAGCTCGTTTTAGCCTTGCAACTAATGCTAGTGCAAACTTCCCTAACACACCGGGGATTTCCTTTGCTTTCGATGGGTTAGCTTCGCATTCATCTAAAAGTTTTTTCGTGATTTGCTTCAAATCTTTGGGTGGAGTATCCTGAACTTGTTTGGAGAAACTGGGTATAAGGTCGGAAGCCAACTCTTCCAATGTTACTTGAAGGTCATTTAATTCGTCAAGTGGACTCGACATGTTTGACCGTTTGTGTAACGCTTAGCTTGAAATCGATTAGTTGATTATGGCTAAGGTTGTGAGTCAAGAGTTAACCTTGAGTGTCGTTTTACAGTGAGGGTAATTACAAGCTTCTTTTTGGAGTTTGTTTCAACTTCCAGCCTTGTAAGAAGGAAAGCAAATATTTTGGAATTCTTTAGAAATGTGGAATATGTATTAGTTTGTTTGTTGACACTGTATTTTGATTTGTATTTCACAAGACAAAAACAAAAAAAAAATGTCGATTGACTTCTTTCAGTTCAGTTATCAAAGTATAGTTTTGGAATAGTCCTCAACTAGGTTGTGAATTTTTGTTGAATTTCACTTGAAAGTAATGATTTTATTTACAAAAGAAAGCAACAAAAATAGAAAAGGTTAAATGCTTTAAGGCTTTTGGGTCACAGTATAAGTCTTCACTTTGTTTTAAAGTTAGAATTGGCTTTGTTTTATTTGTTAAAGCTTATCTTCATTTAAAGTCTTTAAATGTTTTAATATTTACAAGTTAGGAAACAAATGAATTGTCTTTGCCTATTGTCACTAAGGCTTCCTTAGGATTGAAGTTAACGATTATTTAAAAAGAGAAGAAAAAGAAAAAAAAATGTTTTACAGACTAGTCAAAGTTTTCACCTTTTGACTTATTTCAAATCCTGGTGAGAAATAGTAAGTTGGTTAAATGTTTTCCTTCTTCTGGGGAGGAAACATGAATCAAAAGCAACACTGACTGTAAATAAGCTAAAGCTTTCAAGTGTTAATTGCTCAATGTGGTTTCCTAATTTTGGAAAAAAAATTTGGTTAAATATTTAGTAAATCACTAAATCCTTTACCAACATGCACAGGATTAACATTAACTTGAGTCTAAATGAACACTGTCATTTATTTGAGTCCCTAAGTTGAATAGCTTCCTGTGAAAGAAATCACAAAGTGATCTTTAAAACAAAACACATATATATAGCTTCAAAAGTTTGCAGACTTTTAGCGTAAGATGTGTAAATATATGCTTTTAACTAAAAAGATTAAAATATGTGGTTAACATACGTGAGTAAATACAAAGTCTATGCTCCAATGTTCTTTCACTGTGTATATATGCAGTCAAAAGCTCTTCCACCAATGAGAACAAATTTCAGACCCACAAGTTTCTTTTTCCTTTTTGTCCTTGGGATAAAACTTTGATTTGGGTCTACATTTAGGTTATTCCGGATAATTCGGATTGATTTGAAGTTGATTTGGAAGCTCTGTTTGATTATAAATCAGCTTAATAGATTCGCTCTGCTTTAATCCGAGTGTGCATTCATGCAAGAAATGCAACTCCTATAGTTGACCACAAGATGGAGGCAGTTATCTCTGCCCTCCCAGGAGGAGGAGACACTGGTGACGTCGCCCTGGGCGGGTCTACCGATCTCACTCAAAATGGCAGCTAGGGTGACTCCCTCTTAGCGCCTTCAAAATGGCGTCTGCACGCTTACTCTGCTCATGCACAGTTTTTCGTGCACGCCTTTCGGTCAGGAGCGCGATTGTGCGTGCTCACGTGACACATGATGCGGGCACGAGTCTTAGCGACAACGCCGCGCCTTGCTTTTTAAAAATGAGAGTTTAATCTCCAACTTTCACAAGTAATGTTACCCCTTTAATTCCGGGTATAGTTTTTAGTAGCGCTAATTCCCCAATGGTTTTTCAGTGACCAGATCAAACCGCGTCCAGCTTAATCTGACGTCACCACGCTTGGGTAATTACAGAACTGGCCAATTTAATTAATCCTTTCGGGATAATCGCCGGAAGGTTAAACTGGCGAGAGACAGGATGGTTTTCTTCGCGTTTCTGTCACTCTAGGCCTTTATTTTCTTAAACCAGCAAATAATACTTCTTAAAACTTGCATGCATCAACACAGCTCTTTCACCTTAGACAGTGGGTGACTCAACTCACCCCCCTTTTGCCGCTATCAGCAACCAGACCCCTCAGCGGGAGGCTAAGTAAACAAACACAACAGACACAGACAGGGGGAAAGCTGCAGGCCTCAGCCTCTCTCTCCCAAACAACACACAGGCTCACCGAATAAAGTGGATCAATATTTGCAGAAAAAAAAAAACAGCTTATGTCTCAATGATTTTTTCCTTTTGCATATACGTTTCCTAATTACAAAGACCTCTCATGGCTGCGCCATTATATACTGTAATGGGATTGTATAATAAAATAGTTGTCATAAGGTACAGGAATTATTTATTTTATTTAATAGTGGGTGTGAAAGGGAGCGGAGTTAAACTGTCACTTCTACACCCGCTAAATTAAATAAAAGCACTCGTAAAAGGGGCACCAGTCACAGTGGACAACAGATAACAGATATATGCACCAGTCACAGTGGACAACAGATAACAGATATATGCGAAAGGAAAACTCTTCAACTTCTCTCATTCACCCTTTTATTAAACTCATTCAGGTTACATGGCATGGCATTCAAATGATGGATAAACAGATTCAAATGATGACAGTGTACGATATCACATCAACTGATATTGGATTCCTGAACATAAAATCCAGCGTTACATCTCTGTAGAACCAAGGAGGAACCAGACTTATGTTTCAATGGTAAATGAGGCTGAAATGTCTAACAAAACAACGCAATTTTATGGGGAAAATTTATAAGCTAATTCTCTAAAAATGACTTCTCAATTACTCTACAAAAATTAAGGGCAGTTACTAAAAAAATGACTAAGAGAATTCCTTCAGTTTACAGCTTTACCCTGTGGCTGAGAGACTAGTTGAGCCCTGAAATACGGGCTATATTCAATTGTAATTTAATTGTTCGGACATCACGTTTAACCCAGCAGATAGTAAAATGAGCCTCACTCACAAGACAGCTGAAGGTCCACGTGTTCAGCGGGTCGATACCGGCCGAGTTTAGGGTCGGGACATTGGGAGGAAGCGGCTGCTGCAATGCTTCCTCACAGCAGTCAGAAGTGTTGACCCAGCCGGGGGCTCGTTCAGGACGAGGGCAGCAGAGTGATCGTCCCCGAGCGGCGTGAAAAAGTCCTTGGAAACGAGTCCAGCCGAATCGGTGAAGTCTCTTGTAGCGGGATAGACCCAAAAACTGAAGGAACCATTTCTCAGTCAGGCAGGTATGAGGCCGGAAAGAGAGTTCAACAAACACAGTCTCTATTCACTTTAAATTAGGAAAATTAAAGGTCCCCTTTAACGGCGTGAAAAGTTATAAAAAAAAATGAGAAAAACATTTACTAGGATAAGAATGGCTTCTGAGGTGAAGGAAAAAATTTGAGAATTTGATTCTCTGAAAAAGCGAGCTCTAAAGAAAAGGTGATTTCTCCTCAGTAACCAGAAAAACTAACGCAGGATTTGACAAACTTCACACAGAACAATTTAGATAAAATTAAACTACACAGGACCTTGAAACAGTGGAATAAAATCTTCCTCTGCCATCTAGATTACTATTCTGCTTCTTTAATCTTAACTTAGTTCCTAATCTTTCTCAAAATCTCTTTCTTTCTTCTTTTCTGTGTTTCTAATTCTTAATCCTGTGTTTTTTCTTGAATCTTTCTCTCTAACTGCAGAGCAGCTTCTACTACTTTTTAAGATGACCTCGCCTGGTCATAAACTGGTGATGTCGATTGCAAGACTGACCAATCGACTTTATCAAAAGCAGTTTGAAATGGCTGCTATCCAATGTGAAAACATTTCTTTGTTTGAGAGCAGCCAATCAAACGAAGACACCATCCCATGAAATTGCAGAGAGAAATCAACACTCAGTCAGTTCTTATGAAATTAGGTGCTCAATATACAATCCAACTAAATTAAATGACTTGGCTAATATTTGGTGATCATGCATTTACACCATTATTCTAATATTACATTTGTTTGAATAACACTCATGAACATAACATTTCTTATACATAATTATAATACATGCATTCATATTTAGATCAAAGCTTAATGTAGTACAGCAAACTATGGTTAGTGATAAAAAGGATGATTCTCAGTGTCCTTAGGATCCGGGGGAGAAGAGGATAAGCTGAAAGAAACTTAATGTTTAGAACAAATTAAAAAGTCATCCAACATACTGAAACACATTTCGTAGGCATCTGCTAGGAGGTACTGTTGAGCTGTAGATGATTTCTTTTAGGTCCATGGTATCTGGAAGGAAATCTGGAAAACATCGGAGTTTATAAACCCGTCTGATTAAGCCGTTTATGACCCTTTTAAGAGCATTGGTTTCCTGTAAAGGAGGATGTTATCCAAATGCAGTGTTCACATTGGAGGTCTGGTCTCCCGAGTTTTATGTTCCTTTGAGCCTTTAAAAGCAAATTCTGATCCTTACAATCTCTGCAAGAGGCAACTGTTTACATTGGGGTCCTGGGAAAACATCTTTGGTTCAGGCCGGGATGAGTGTAGTCACTATGAAAGCCAGTGATATTCCTGTAGAATGCAGAAAAGTGGTTTCCTGTAGAAGGAATAAAGTGAAATTCCTGTAAAATGGAGAGAAGTGATCTTCTGTCTTGGTTTGAGGAGACGGTGATGCTACAATCTATTAAGGCTAGGCAGGTTGCCAACTGCCTTATCCAGTTATTTTCGAGGGTAGGCATACCCAGAGAGATTCTAACAGACTGTGGAACAAATTTTTTGTCAAAATTGTTGCAGCAGGTATACAAGCTATTGGGTATTAAGGGTATTAAGACCACCCCATATCACCCTCAGACAGATGGACTGGTCGAGCGATTTAACCAGACTCTGAAAAACACCCTGCGGAAATTTGTTTCTGATACAGGCTTGGATTGGGACCAATGGGGGCCATACTTATTATTTGCTTATCGGGAAGTTCCCCAGGCTTCAACAGGGTTCTCACCTTTTGAACTACTGTGTGGTCGTCAGGTGAGGGGCCCACTGGACTTATTAAAGGAGCACTGGGAGAGTCCACCGAGTGATCAGGACAATGTGGTCTCATACGTTATTAAGATGAGGGAGAAACTGGATCGAATGACTGCTTTGGCTCAGGAGCACATGAGGACGTCGCAGGCCAAACAAAAAACTTGGTATGACAAGAAGGCCAGAAAGAGGGTTTTCACCCAGGTCAGCAGGTTCTGTTACTGCTGTCTTCGTGTGACAGTAAGCTGTTGACTCGATGGCAGGGGCCGTATGAAATCTCTAAGAAACTAAGTTCAGTGACATACGAACTATATATGCCTGACAGGAAGTTAAAACATCAGAGCTTCCATATTAACTTGTTAAAGGAGTTTCAGCAGCCTGGTCATCAGCAGCAGCAGCCTGTTCTTCAGGAGACACATCATCAACTCTTCATTTGTTGAAGAGTTGATGATGTGGATGAGGAGAGGGAACAGTCTTTTCCCACAAATGTGTCAGAGCCGTGTTTATTTCAAGTGTCTCATTTGCAGGTTGATCAGCAGAGAGGGTTAGAGGCACTGTTAGATCCAGAGTTGTTTCAGGAGAGACCTGGTTTCACCACGCTTGTGCATCATAAAGTTCATTTGAAAGAAGAGGCTGTTACACGTAGGAAATCTTATAGGATCTCTGAGCAATTGGTCCCAAAACTGAAGCAAGAGATTGATTTGATGTTGCAGCTGGGAGTGATCGAGGAGTCAGTCAGTGAGTGGTGTAGCCCGATTGTGCTGGTCCCCAAAAAGGAACGAAAACGAACAGAACGAACAAACGAACGAAAAACGTTACAGCCATTAACAAAAACAAGTCAACAACAATGCTCCTCTGTTTAGTCTAGGTAATCTATTACATAAGAATACATAATATACATTCACCAGCTTGGAATTTGCAAGGTCCACACATATCATTCACCTTCTTCTTCAGAAGTTATGTTTAATTTCTTTACATAATCAATGAAAGGTGGGGGGCAATGGATCAGCGTTCTCGTCGCGCCCTCCGCCAGTACCCGGGCTCGCCTGGGGAAGCTAATGATCCTACCAGCAGACTAAATTCGAAGAGACAACGCCTCTGTGCCAAGTCAAAGAAGAATCCTAGTCACAGTCCTAAAGCCGAAAGCAAACAGCCCCAAGAGCACTTTGTGGTAGGATCTGCCCTTCGCATATTACAACTAAACGTTGAAGGCCTATCTGCAGCCAAGCGAAGCCTTATTGAAGTCCTCGCCTTCCAACATTCAACTGATGTAATCTGCCTCCAAGAGACTCATATTGGCACAGAGGAAGCTGGCCGCTTCACCATCAAAGGCTTTGACCTCCTGTGCTATGTTCTACATGCTAAACATGGACGTGCCACCTATGTGCGTTCTGACATAGTTGAAGCAAATCACCTGATAACAACACATTTCTCAGACACCATAATCATTGGTGGCTTCCATATTGTCAATATGTACAAGCCCCCTAATGCCAACTGGGATCTGCAGGTCTTACCCACCCTACCCCACCCTGCCATCTATGTGGGGGACTTTAACAGCCATCACCCTGACTGGGGGTACCCAGCAGTGGACAGTGATGGGGAGGCACTTTCAGACTGGGCATCCAGAAATGACCTCGCTTTGATATACGACCCCAAACAAAGAGGAACCTTCCACTCTGCTAGGTGGAAGAAGGACTATTCTCCTGACCTGTGTTGGGTCAGCTCTTTGAATGGGGAGCCATATCCTACACAGATCCTCATTCTTGATGATTTTCCACACAGCCAACACCGGCCCCTGCTTGTACACATTGGCCTACAACTTCCAGTCATATACAGCCCAAGGAAGATGCGCTGGAACTTCCACAAAGCCAACTGGAAGAAATTCAGTGAAACTCTGGACCGGAGCGTTGTTACCATCCCACTCCACACCATCACTGTAGATGAAGCATACAACCGCTTCTGTAGCGCAATCTTCAAGGCTGCCCATACTGCAATCCCACAAGGCTACCGACCCCTCTATGTCCCATGTTTGGACGGAGAAAGTGCTGCCCTCCTACAATCCTATCAAACATCAGGGGACCCAGAGATAGCAGACCATCTCATTGAATCGCTAAATACAGCCCGGCGAAAGAAATGGGAGGAGACAGTTGCTGACCGGAGCTTTACCCACTCTAGCAGGAAATGTTGGAGCCTCATCCGTCGCCTAGGAGCTGCACAGAAGCCCCCTAGCCAAAGCCGAGCATCTGTCACACCCAACCAAGTTGCATCCCACCTACTGACTATCGCCAAAGCACCCCAAGACAAAGACACCAGAAGAGCAGTTACAACTGAGCTAAAAAAACACCAAAAAATGCCTGTAGAGGAAACGAACCCTGAACCCTTCGAGGCTGCTGAACTGGAGAAAGTCCTACAGGGCCTGAAATGTGGAAAGGCAGCAGGATACGATAACATCTTCCCAGAATTCATGAAAAATCTTGGCCCCCGAGCCCTAACCTGGTTGACACAATTCTACACAAGGATCACACAAACGAACTCGATCCCAAAGAAATGGCGGGCAGCAAAGGTCATTGCCATCCCAAAACCTGGCAAAGACCACAAACTACCAGCAAGCTACCGCCCAATCTCCCTACTCAGCGTTTCTTACAAAATCATGGAGCGCCTAATACTGCAACGCATTTCCCCAGAAATAGAGGATATTCTAAGTGTGGATCAAGCAGGTTTCCGCAAGGACCGCAGTACAGGAGAACAAGTACTGGCCCTAACCACCTTCATTGAAAATGGCTTCGAGAGCAGACTGAAGACAGGGGCTGTGTTTCTCGATCTTACAGCCGCCTATGATACGGTCTGGCACAAAGGCCTCCTCCTGAAACTTATAAAGGCGATCCCTGCTTGGGCAACAGCAATTATAAAAACCCTGCTGACCAACCGAAGGTTCAGAGTCCACCTCAGTCAGAACACAAGTGCATGGAGATGCAGAAAAACGGACTCCCACAAGGCTCAGTTCTAGCTCCAACTCTGTTCAACCTCTACATAAATGACCTGCCTACTACAAAATCCCGCAAATTCATCTATGCAGACGACATCTGTTTGGCATTCCAAGCACCAGACTTTGAACCACTGGAACGGGTGCTCACGGAAGATCTTGCTAAACTGGACCAGTTCTGCAAAATCTGGCGCCTAAAACCAAGCCCAGCAAAAACCGTCTCCAGTGTATTTCATCTCCACAATGCAAAAGCTGCCAGAGAACTAAACATCCACCTGAGCGGACTCAAGCTTAAGCATGCCCCAAATCCAACTTATCTTGGAGTGACCCTTGATAGGACCTTATCCTTCAAGGAACATCTAAAGGGGACGGCTGCTAAGGTGAAAGTACGAAACAACCTGCTCTGCAAGCTCGCTGGTGCAAAATGGGGGGCGGCAGTCTCCACCCTGCGCACCTCAGCACTGGCCCTTTCATACTCTGTAGCAGAATATTGTGCCCCTGTCTGGTCCAGGTCATCTTACACACACCATGTAGACACCCAGCTCAACTCAACCATGAGAACTATAACTGGAACAATCCGCTCAACACCACTCCCCTGGCTCTCTGTACTGTCAAACATAGCCCCTCCACACATCCGGCGAGCAGCATTAACTCAAAGGATGCTCCAAAAAGTTAAAGATTTTCCTCACTTACCAATCCATGCAGATATCTACACCCCACCCACTGCCCGACTTTCATCCAGACGGCCGATTTGGAAAAACCCTCCCCCAGCTGACTTTACCATCCAGACAGCTTGGCAAGAGGAATGGGAGACCAAGGAGGTCCCAAACAAACAGCTGGTGATAAACCCCAACCAACAGGTCCCGGGCACCAACCTCCCAAGGAGACAGTGGTCTACACTCAATCGCTTCAGGACTGGACATGGCCCCTGCTTGGCCAGCCTTCACAGATGGGGCAGTAGCCCTAGCCCACTGTGCGCATGTGGAGAGGAGCAAACTATGGAACACATCATAGAGGCTTGCCCGCTCCAAAGACTGGAAGGAGGATTACACACCCTCCATACAGCAAACCAGGAGGCAACTGCTTGGCTTAAGGACTTTGCATTCGCTAAATAAATAAAAAATCAATGAAAGGTCTCCATATATTCTCAAACACATTTTCCTTTGATTTCAGTATATATGTTATTCTTTCTAGTGGAAGGTTTAACATCTGTCTTAACCACTGAGTCACATCTGGTCTATGAATCTTTTTCCACAGTAATGCAATACATTTTTTGGCATTAAGCAAACTGAGGTCTATGAATGCTCTTTCACTCTTATTAAAGTGGTGTTTTTTCTGGATACAGACCCAACAAAAACAGTTTAGGGTTCAATGTGATTTGTTTTGAAATTATTTTTTTCAATTGTTACCCTCACCTCTTCCCAAAACATTCTGATTTTTATTTGTCGGCCTCCGGTCTATGATGACCATGGAAGAGAATCCTAAACGTCTACTCTGCTGGAACGGCACTGCCTGTGGCAGTCCCTGTCACACAGGTTGCACTTGTGGGTGGTCTCCGTGCTGCTGGGTCTGTGGCGGTTCTTTCTGTGGGTCCTTTTTTCATCTGCTGCAGCAGTCAGTCTCTCTTTACTCGCCTTGAGCTGTCTGGTCAGGGTGCCTCTCCATTTGGAGCGGTCCGTTGCAAGGTCCTCCCAGCGCTCTGTGTTGATCTCCAGGGCCTTCATGTCTCTCTTGCAGACGTCTCTAAAGTGCAGCTGGGGGCGGCCAACGTCTCTCCTGCCAGTCGCCAGTTCTCCGTAGAGGACGTCTTTGGGGATTCTGCCATCCTCCATACGGTGAACGTGGCCTAGCCAGCGGAGCCTGCGCTGCCTGAGTAGAGTGAACATGGAGGGAAGGCCGGCGGGGGACAGAACTTCTGTGTTGGGCACTTTGTCCTGCCAGGATATGTCCAGGATGTGGCGAATGCAGCGCAAGTGGAAGGAGTTCAGTCTCTTTTCCTGCCGGGCGTATGTTGTCCACATCTCACTCCCATAGAGCAGTGTGCTGATGATGCAGGCGTTGTACACTGCCATCTTCGTCTTGACAGAGTTTGGGATTCTCCCACACTCGTGTGGTGAGGCGAGCGAGTGTGAAGACTGATTTTCCAATCCTCTTGTCGATCTCTGTATCAAGGGAGAGGTTGTTGCTGATCATGGATCCCAGGTACGTGAACTGAATCACGACCTCCAGCTCGTAGTCATCAATGGTGATGGTTGGTGGGGCTTCCGTGCCTTGTGCCAAGACGTTAGTCTTCTTCAGGCTGATGGTAAGCCCGAAGTCCTTGCATTCCTGGGAGAAGAGGTCCATCAGGGTCTGAAGCTCCTGCTGTGTGTGGGTTGCGACTGCAGCGTTGTCTGCGAACAGCTTGTCTCTGATTAGAGCCTCGCATACTTTGGTTCTGGCTTTCAGGCGGGCGAGGTTGAAAAGCCTGCCGTCAGATCTTGTGTGCAGGTAGATTCCCTCTGTTGCTGTGCTGAAGGCATGCCTCAGGAGCATAGCAAAGAAAATCCCAAAGAGGGTTGGCGCAAGTACACAGCCCTGTTTCACTCCACTGCGTATGTTGAATGGCTCTGAGACATTGTTGTCGTGCTGCACTATCCCCTGCATGTTGGTGTGAAACGATTCGATGAGACTTTGGTGGGCATCCTATCTTTGGCAGGATCTTGAAAAGGCCCTCTCTGCTGACCAAATTGAACGCTTTGGTGAGGTCGATGAAGGCGACGTACAGGGGCATGTTCTGTTCTCTGCATTTCTCCTGGAGTTGGCAGATGGAGAATATCATGTCTACCGTCGATCGCTCAGCGCGGAAGCCACACTGAGACTTGGGGTAGACATGTTCGGCAAGCTTCTGTAGACGAACAAGAACAACTCGTGCGTAGACTTTGCCAACAATGCTGAGGAGGGAGATGCCCCTGTAGTTGTTGCAGTCGCTTCTCTCCCCTTTGTTTTTGTAGAGGGTGATGATCTTGGCGTCCCTCATGTCCTGGGGTATGGCACCTTCCTTCCAGCACTGGCAGAGGACGTCATGCAATGGCAGCAATAGGGCAGTCTTGCAGTGCTTGATCAGGTCGGGGGGTATGCCGTTGTTGCCGGGTGCCTTGCCAGCGGCCAAGCTATCAATGGCCATGCTGAGTTCGTCGATGGTTGGCTCGGCGTCAAGTTCGTCCATGGATGGCAGGCAGTCGATGGCATCAAGGGCTAACGGTGTCACGGTGTTCTGTCTGGAGTAGAGGTCGGAGTAGTGTTCCACCCATCTCTCCATCTGCTTGTTCTTTTCTGTGATAATCTCCCCAGTGGAGGATTTGAGAGGTGCCGTCTTGCTCTGTGCCGGACCAAGTGCTTTCTTGATGCCATCGTACATACCACGGATGTTCCCTGTTATGGCAGCGGTTTGAATGTATTGGCTGAGCTGAGTCCAGTACTTGCTGGCACAGCGCTGAGCAGTCTGCTGAACTTTGCTTCTCGCAGCCCTGAGAATCTGGAGATTCTTCTCGTTTGGGTACTTCTTGTACTCAGCAAGTGCTGAGCGCTTGGCTTCAATGACGGGGGTCATCTCGGTCAACTTGGCATCAAACCAGTCCTGTGAATTCGAGGTCTTCCTCCCAAAGGTAGCCAAGGCTGTGCGGTGGATGGTGTTTTGCAGCTCTTCCCACTTCTGCTTTGCAGATTCCCCTTCTTGTGGTACATCAAGTTCCTTCTCAAAGGTGGAGGCAAACTGCTCAACAAGTTCTGGTTGGGCCATCTTGCTGGTGTCAATCCGTGCCTTTCCAGGCTGTCTAGCACGATGGAATTTCTTCAGCTGCAGCTTGACCTTGCAACACACCAAAGAATGGTCTGTGTCGCAATCTGCAGTCTGGAACGAACGGGTGATTAGCACGTTCTTCAGTGAGGTGTGCCTGGTCAGGATCAAGTCCAGCTGGTGCCAGTGCTTTGAGCGCAGATGTCACCAGGAAACCTTGTGTTGGGGCTTGGTCTTGAAGAATGAGTTTGTGATGCACAGATCGTGATATGTGCAGAACTCGAGCAGCCGCTGTCCGTTGTCGTTCATTCTGCCCACGCCAAATGGTCCAAGACAGGAGGGCCAGGAGTCGTGGTCAGCACCCACTCTGGCATTGAAGTCTCCAAGGAGAATGAGTTGTTCAGAGTTGGGGATGATCCTGACAGTTGTTGCGAGATTCTTGTAGAACTCGTCTTTTGCCTCTGGTGTGGCTGTCAGTGTTGGGGCATACACACTGACGAGGGTGACTGGGCCTTGAGTAGTGTTGAGGCGGAGGGTGAGGAGTCGTGCAGAGCCATTGCTGCCCGGTTCCACCATCTTCAGCATGGTGTTCTTCACTGCAAAGCCCACTCCGTGTTGCCTGTGCTCGTCACTGCCCTTTCCCTGCCAGTAGTACGTGTAGTCCTTCTCTCTCAGTGTGCCTGCGTCAGCCAACCGTATTTCCTGGAGAGTGACGATATCCACTTCCAGTCACTTCAGCTCATTGTTGATGATGGCAGTCTTCCTGGTGTCGTTGATGTCCTTGAGGTTAGCAGCGAGTCCTGTCATCATAGTGCGGACGTTCCAAGTTCCCAGTTTTAGAGTTGGTCTCTTTTGTTTTTTTGTCTTGCCTGGTGTGAAGGTTATCAGCCTGCCGTTCGGACTTCTCCTCATCCCCATGCACCCAATGAGGAAAGCAAGCTGTGGTGGGACAACACCTTATTGGCTGGGGGCTGCCCAGCTTGAGGCGGGCGGTAGCTGTCCAGTGAGATCCGATGGTCCCTCCCACCATCGGGAACAACCCCTGGCGCCGCGTTCTACGCCAGTTGAGCGGTGGATTATAACCGGTAACTGTCATTCCCCGTGTTTTGTCTACGCCAGAGGCGAAGCTGGAGTGTCCTCTCCAGTGATCCGGTGTTCTACCTTCCAGCGTTGGTAAGATTCAAGCCTGGGCAGGAAGATATGGAGGACAAGATGTTGCCCATGCAGCATGTCCCCCCCTCTCCACGTCACTGATGAATCCAAAGGAACAGCAGGGCTGCTACAGTTTGGCACCAGCACCGTCGCAGGAGCTGCCAGAATGATGTTGAGCACAACAGAGAACTGCCTTAGGGACTCCGACTCCGGATTTTTCCTCAGGGTTGACTCCTGAAGCCTTTCCCGTGACCGGGTGTGCCGCAAGGCAGCGGAGGTTTGAAATCAGGGTTTTCCTTTCCCTAGATGGGCTACCTTCCCAGGTTGACGAGCCACAATCTACCCGAAGCCTCTGGTTTTAAGTCGCCAGAGATCCGCCCTCGCCCCTTCTCCTATTAGTAAAAGCAGTTCCGTCGGGCTTAGAGACTAAACCACACGGGCAGCCTAGGAGTTGGACTTAGTTGTCAGAGGCTTTTCGAGACGCACGCCATAAGGAGCATTTTATGAGCACTGGGAGCTTAACCCCAGTGCCGCTCCTGGCTATGACAACCTTGGAACCTCTGATTTTTCTACATTCCCATAAACAGTGAAATAGGGTTCCTTTACTTTCCATACATTTTGTGCATGTATCTGGTATGTTTTTGTTACATCTATTTAATTCCACTGGTGTAACATACATCTGCATTAACCATTTAAAATGTATCAGTTTAAGACCTACATTTATTGATTTGGTTTGAGCTCCTGCACAAGCCATTTCCCATTGTTCCTCTGAAATTTCAATTTGCAGGTCTTCTTTCCAGTCATTTAGTCTTTTCTGTGAGTTTTCACTTGAGTATAGTGTAAATGAGTTGTAAAACTCAATAATACCCTTTCTCTTACTATCTTTCATCAAAATTTTTTTCCAAAGTTGAATAAGTAGGTCGGGTGAGAGCATTATTTTGATTTAGACGAATAAAATTTCTAAGCTGAAGATATTTAAAAAAGTGTGTTCTATTAAGATTGAATTTAATCCTCAGTTCTTCAAAAGACATTGTTATCTGAGCATGACAAATATAAGTCTTGAATCTTTTGAATCCCTTTTAAATTCCATACTTTAAATACAATATCTGCTTTCCCTGGTATAAAATATTGATTACCCCATATTGGGCTAAATTGTGACAGTGAGTGTGGTTCTTTTAAATATTTTTTGGTTTCACACCATATTTTGATCATGTGCTTTACAATTGGATTTTTAACTTGTTTCTGTAATTTTTTTTAGCCGAGTCTGAATATTTGAATAAGGGAAGAGGTAAAGGTAAATTGTATGTAAATTGTATCCTCCTCACTGTTGTCCAGTGAGGAGGATCATTTGATGGAAAAATGTCATAGACCTCAGTTGTGCTGACCAGTAATACAACATAAAGTTTGGACATTTCAGACCTTCACGATCAAATGGTAAGTATAGGAAGGACAAACGTAATCTAGCCTTCCTATTGTTCCATACAAATTCCACTAATTTTTTTTTAATTCTTGAGAATAGATCTGAAGGTGGTGGTAAAGGAATGTTTTGAAATAAAGTGTTTTTGGTAAGATATTACTTTTCGTATATTAATTCTCCCGATCATCGACATTGGTAGTGACATCAATCTTTGAAGTAACTCATTAATATTTGTCATTAAGGCTTCATAGTTGGCACTGGCGACTGATTCTAGCTTAGGCAAAATTTGAATTCCTAAATATTTAAACTGATTTACAACATTGAACTGGTTTACCTCAGGAGCTGGATGATTTCTCTGGGTCTCATTTAACATTAATATTGAAGATTTTGTTTTGTTTATTTTATATCCTGATAGATCCCCAAAGTTCTTTATTAAATTTAACAAGGTCGGAATTGATTTTTTTAAAATTCGACATAAACAAAATTATGTCATCGGCATACAGGGAGATTTTATGTTCTGTTGGTCCTACTTTAATTCTATATATTTGTGGATGTAAACATACTGCCATCGCTAAAGGTTCAATTGCCATAGTAAACAATAAAGGTGAAAGTGGACAGCCTTGTCGACATCCTCTATCGATTTTGAGATATTGCTGTTTGTTAGGATTTCTGCTGTAGCATTATTGTGTATTATCTGGACCCATTTTATGAAATTATTTCCAAGTCCAAACCTTTGTAGGACTTCAAAAAGAGAGGGTCGAATGGCCCTATCAAAGGCCTTTTCGGCGTCCAATGATAGGAGAGCTGTATCAGGTGCGTCTTTATTGGAATAAATAATATTAAACTTCTTACATTATGGAAGCCTTGTCTTTCCATTATGAAGCCATTCTGATCTCGGTTAATAAAATTTGGTAATATTTCTTGTAGTCGTTTTGCTAAAATTTTACAGATTATTTTAAGATCAGCATTTAATAGGCTTATTGGTCTCATATTTTCACATTTATTAGAGGGTTTACCTGGTTTTGGCAACAGTATAATTAAGGCATTATTCATGTATGATGTTAAATTACCATTTTGAAATGCTTCTAAAACCATTTCCAAAAGTGGTTTTATTAATTTATTCTTAAATTTGTTATAGAGGTCGACTGGAAGACCATCTGGTCCTGCCCTTTTTCCTGATTTCATATCATCAATGGCTTGCCCAACTTCTTCTTGACTAATTTTAGACTCCAGTATCTCCGTGTTTTCATTTGTAATACCTGGTATGGATAATCCACCCAAAAACCCATTTAGTTTTGTTAAGTCAGTTTCATTTTTGTATCATATAGTTTTTCATAATAATCTCTAAAGGCACTATTAATTTCTAAAGGATCTATAACTACCTGTCCGTTACTTATAATACTAGTAATTGGTGTTTTAGATTCTAATTGTTTAATCTGCCGTGCCAATAATTTTCCTGATTTTTCACCTTGTTCATAAAAAGTTTGCTTCAATCTTAGAAGACTCGAGGCAGTTCTATTCACTGATTTTTTTTTTTTTTTGTCATATTCAGCTCTCAGAATCAGTAATTCGTTCTCTAACTGTGGGTTACTTCCTGCATACACCTTTTCTTGAAGAATTTTTATTTTACGTTCCAATTGGACTCTGTCCTCTCGGGTCTTCTTAGATTTTGAACCTGTATAACTAATATGCCCCCTAATAAAAGCTTTGAAAGCCTCCCACTTTATACATGCCGTCGTTTGTGTAGTATTGATATCAAAGAACTCATCTATCTGTTTTTCTATGTACTTAACAAATTCCTCATCCTGAAGCCATTTATGTTGAAAATGCCGCCTAACTGGGCTCTTTGTCAATTTCTTATCTACATATACTAGACAGCAGGGTGCATGATCAGAGATCACAATGTTATCATAGAAACAGTTTTGAATCTTGGACCTTAATTCTGTAGAGATCAAAAAGTAGTCAATACGTGAGAATGTCTTATAGGTATTAGAATAATGAGAATAGGCTTTGACTTGTGGTTTCATTTCTCTCCATATATCTAGCAATCTCAATTCTTTCATAAAATGATTAATGGTCATCCTACATCCATTGTGCGTACAGTCCAGTCCTGTTGATCTGTCTATACTGGGATTCAATGTACAATTAAAATCCCCTGCTATTATATGTTGCCCTGTAAGTGATGATAAAGTGAGGAATAAATTAACAAAGAAGTTTTGATCATCAATATTGGGGCCGTATAAGTTCACCAGATTTATATTTTCTAATAACAAAGATCCTTGGATAAGTAGATATCTTCCAAATTTGTCTCTCATTACATTTTTCGTTTGAAATGGGACTGTTTCATGTATGAGAATCATAACTCCCCTAGCTCGGGATGAAAATGATGAGGTGAACACGTTACCTTGCCATCTTCTCCTAATTCTTTTTACATCCTCCTCTAATAGATGAGTTTCTTGTAAAAATACAATTTTTGAATCCATGTCTTTTATTTTATTCATGACTTGTTTAAGTTTTTTTTTAGATTTTGTAGACCTCTGCAATTCCATGAAGTTAAATTAAGATTAACGCTTTGATCTATGATCAATAAGGAGTTTGAGATTACCTTGCAATATGAACATACTCTTACAGAGAAGCAAAAACATGGATGATGGAACATTCATCCTACAAACTAAACAAAAACAGATTCCCTTTCCCCACATTTGTGGTAATTCCCCCCAAAATCAAAAAAATTCCATCTCCCGTTATAGCTAGTGACTCTTCCACACCTGCGAGGATCAGTCAAACCACTCTCTTTCTCCTCTCAATCACCCTGACTCTACTACTATTCTTATGACATTAACTCTCTTCTGTAGTTTTTTTCAACATAACTTCAAAGTTTTATAGCAACGTTGTACATCATAACTTTTTTTTTATTACAGTCTGTATTTTGTAGACATGTTTATGTTTCAGATCAATCAGATGTCTGTACATATGCTTAAATGTTCTACCTTTGTCATGTTCATACTTAGCTCCCGCCAGTCTCCTTTTGGATCTGCTTGAGCTCCTGTGCCTCTTGAGGGGTCTTGAAGGTGTGGGTTCTCCCCTTATATGTGACCAGCAGTCTTGCCGGATGAATTACTCCGTGACGAATCCCTAGGTTGCACAGCTCTTTACGGGCGGGGTCAAACTGCCTCCTTAATTGTTGTATTCCTGCAGCCAAATCCGGATAGAACCGCACCTGTTGGTTCTGGTATTTAATTTCCCCTTTAGCTCGCGCCGCATTGGTGACTGTCATCTTGTCTCTGTAGTTGAGGAACTTCATAATCAGCATCCTCGGTGGTGTCTTATTATCTCTCGGTGGGCCGATTCGGTGAACTCTTTCTAAAACGACCGATGACTGCAGATCCGCGTTGTTCAGCGCTTCTGGAATCTACTTTTCCAAAAAGGAACATGGGTCCCGTCCCTCCGCTCCCTCCGGGAGGCCCACCAGCCTCATATTATTCCGTCGTGAGCGGGATTCCAAGTCTTGGACGTTATCTTCCAGACATTTACATTTTAATTCCAGTGTTTGCAGATTAGTTTGGAGGCTGGTGACGTCATCTTCAGCGCTTGAAATTCGGAGCTCCGCCTGCGACACTCGCTCCATGCAGTCATTTATTTCTTTTCTCATTCCTTCTATCGCTGTTATAATCCCGTCAAATTTAGATGAAAACTCTGTTCTCATGGAGTTGATGGCAGTGAGCACTGCGTTTGTCCCCTCTTCAGCAGTTCCCGCTCCGCCGCTGGCTCCCTCCTCCGCCATCGCCTCTGGAATTTTCTCTGTTTCACCTCGATCGTGGAAGTCTGTTAGCTTGGGTTGTTTTGTCAAGTTACCTTTTCCTCCACCTAATTTTCCAGCCTTAGTCTTTACCATATCCGCGCCAAAACGCTAGGATGGGTTTTTGTTCCAATTAAGAGAGTTTTAGTAATTTTTTTTTTTTATTTTCAAGAGCAGAGCAGTGTGAAACACATCTTCCTACGTGGCCGCCATAACCAGAAGTCCAATTATGGGTTTTTTAGTTCCTGTTTTTATGTGTTCTTAGTTCTTTTTGTACCTTCTTAAATTTTGGCTTTTAACAAACCGTTTAGCTATTATTGAAGTAGTCATTTGTGTTCCATCGTTTTTACATTCTTCTTAGCTGCATTTGCTTTTGGATTTTCTTATTTTGATGTGTTCTTAGTTCAGTTTCTAAGTATGGGTCTTTAGTTCCCTTAGCTCTTTGTGTTCTTAGTTTTATTTTGTATTTGTGTTTTAGTGCCAGTGTTTCCTCAGGATGGTTGCTCCTTCAGGTGGTGCCTCGGTGCCAAACAATGTCTCCTTTATTTTATATGTGTGTAAGAAGTAGGGATTGATGTATGTGCCTGTGTGTGTTGTGTTTGTGGGTATTTTTATGGGAGGGTTGGAAGGGGTGGGGCTGTATCATGTAAAATATGTAATTAAATGTGTCTATTGTTTTTATCTACAGACGTGGACAAAATTGTTGGTACCCCTTTGTTAATGAAAGAAAAACCCACAATAGTCACAGAAATAACTTGACTCTGACAAAAGTGGTAATAAATAAAAAGTCTATGAAAATTAACCATTGAAAATCAGACAATACTTTTGAATTGTGGTTCAATTCAATTCAACTTTATTTATATAGCGCCATTTCACAACAACAGTCATCTCATAGCACTATCAACTGTAGGGGAGCCCCCACAGTTGCAGAAAGACCGCAGCAATCGGGCGATCCCCTGTGAGCAAGCACTTGGCGACGGTGGAGAGGAAAAACTCCCTTTTAACAGGAAGAAACCTCCAGCAGAACCAGGCTCAGGGAGGGGCAGTCACCTGCTGCAACTGGCTGGGGGGTGAGGGGATAGAGAAGAAGAAAAGAACAGACATGTAGAGAGCAAACAGCATGATGGGGACTCAATCTATGGGAGAGAACAAACAAATGCTAATGACCAGCAAAAAAAAAAAAAAATATTTCATAGAGAGTGAGGAAAGGAGTGAGGCCCAGTGCATTACTGGAGGTCCCCTGGCTTACTAAACCTATTAGCAGCATAACTAAGGGAGGGTTCAGAAACACATGATCCCTCCCTAATTGTAGGCTATATCAAAAAGGTAGGTTTTAGCCCTATTTTTAAAAACAGAGATCGAGTCTGACTCCCGAATCCAGATTGGCAGCTGGTTCCACAGGAGAGGAGCTTGATAACTGAAGGCTCTGCCTCCCATTGTACTTTTGGAGATTCTAGGTATTACAAGTAATCCTGCATTTTGGGAGCGTAGTGCTCTGTTAGGATAATACGGTAGTATCAGATCTTTTAAATAAAAAGGAGCCTGATTGTTTAGAACTTTGTAAGTAAGAAGAAGGATTTTAAACTTAATTCTAAACTCTATGGGAAGCCAATGAAGGGAGGCCAGAACTGGAGAGATATGATCTCTCTTTCTAGTACCTGTTAAAACTCTTGCTGCAGCATTTTAGATCAACTGAAGACTTTTTAAAGATGTTTTAGGACAGCCTGATAATAAAGAATTACAATAATCTAATTTCAAGCTAACAAAAGCGTGGATCAGTTTCTCAGCATCACTCTGAGACAAGATGCTCCTAATCTTGGCAATATTACGCAAATGATAGAAGGCAGTCTTAGAAACAAATTTAATATGTGAATTGAAGGACAGATCTTGATCAAAAATAATTCCAAGGTTCCTCACAGAGCTATTAAGAAAAAGAGTAATCGCATCCAAACTGAACGTTTGATTTGGAAAGGAATTTCTAAGGTTTTTTGGACCAACAAGAATAACTTCAGTCTTATCTGAATTTAATAGCAGGAAATTACAAGTCATCCAAGCTTTGATTTCCTTAAGACAGGCTTCTAACTTGGCTAATTGATTACTATCATCTGGCTTCATTGACAGGTATAATTGTGTGTCATCTGCATAACAATGAAAATGTATACAGTGCTTTCTAATAATGTTGCCTAACGGAAGCATATATAAACTAAAAAGAGTAGGGCCTAGCACAGATCCCTGTTGAACTCCATAACTAAGCTTTGAGTTGAAAGAAAACTAATTATTTACATGAACAAACTGGAACCTATCAGATAAATAAGATCTAAACCACTGCAACGAAGTTCCATTAAGTCCAACATAGTGTTCTAATCTATCAAGTAGAATATTATGATTGATAGTATCAAAAGCTGCACTAAGGTCTAAAAGGACAAGTACAGAAACCAGTCCATTATCAGATGCGATGAGGAGGTTGTTAGTGACCTTCGCTAAGGCTGTTTCAGTACTATGATGGATTCTAAACCCAGATTGAAACTCTTCAAGTAAACCATTTCCCTGCAGGTGGTCAAATAATTGCGTAGCAACAACTCTTTCTAAGATTTTTGAAATGAAAGGGAGATTAGAGATTGGTCAATAGTTAGCTAAAGCTCCTGGATCTAGCGTTGGCTTTTTGAGTAAGGGTTTAATTACAGCCATTTTAAAAGCCTGCGGTACATGGCCTAAAGTTAATGAAGAATTGATTATATGAAGAATAAAGCTACCAATAAGTGGGAAGACTTCTTTAAATAACCTGGTAGGAATAGGGTCTAAAAGACAAGTTGAAGGTTTGGATGAGGAAACTATTTTGTCTAACTCACAAAGGTCGATTGGAGTAAACTCATCAAGACAGACATCAATAGAAGGAGTTGTAGTAGTTACAGTATTTAAGTTAACTGTGGGAAGAATCTGATTGATTTTATCTCTGATGGATGAAATTTTATTATTGAAAACGTTCATAAAGTCCTGACTAGTAAGCTCTAAGGGAATGCTAGGATTGACAGAGTCCTGACTCTTTGTCAACCTGGCTACAGTGCTGAAAAGAAACCTGGAATTATTCTTGTTCTCTTCTATTAATGCAGAGTAATAACTCGTTCTAGCTTTTCTAAGAGATTTTTTATAAATTAAAAGATGATTTCTCCAAGCTAAATACATTTCATCTAAATTAGTGGAGCACCATTTTCTTTCTAATTGACGAGTCTTCTGTTTTAAGCTACGAGTTTCTGTGTTGAACCAAGGAGTTAGAAATCTCTGATTAGACTTTTTCTTTTTTAAGGGGGCCACCAAGTCTAGAGTCTGATGCAGAGAAGCTGTAACACTATCCACCATGTTATCAATTACAGAAGGAGCAAGCTGTCTATAGCTTATTTCCGTTGTGTTGACACATGGCATAGAGGAAACAATCTGCATAAATTTGGTAACAGCATCATCTGAGAGGCATCTACTGTAATAATATTTTTCTTTAGGAGCCAAATAGTCAGAAATAGTTAAATCAAAGGTTAACAGACAATGGTCTGACAGTTCAGGGTTATGAGGAGACACTACAAGATTTTCTATTTCTATGCCATATGTCAGAACAAGGTCCAATGTATGGTGGAGGTAATGAGTAGAATTTCCTACTTTCTGAGAAAACCCAATCGAGTCTAATATTGAATTAAATGCCACATTAAGGCAGTCACTATCTACATCCATATGTATATTAAAGTCCCCTACTATAATTATTCTATCAGATTTCAGCACTAAATCAGCTAAGAAATCAGCAAATTCGGATAAAAATTCTGAGTAGGTTGATGGGGGACGATAAACTATGGCAAATAAAATTGGGTTTAACCTAAAATTGCTAAAGTGCCCAATACTGAGGACCAGGCCCTCAAAGGAATTATAACATGTTTTTGCTTTACATTAACTAGTAATTTGGAATGGTAAATTGTTGCTACTCCTCCTCCACGACCAGAACTTCTGGGATTTTGACAGTTTAAATAACCAGAGGGAGTTGATTCATTTAAACCAACATAATTCTCTTGCCCTAACCAAGTCTCTGTAAGGGAAATTAAATCAATCTGATGATCAATTAACAGATCATGGACTAACAGAGACTTGGGAGTTAGAGACCTAATATTTAATAATAATAATTCCGGTTCCGCCGGACCGGCGGCGCCACACGAGTCGGCTGCCTGTTGCAACAGCCTTTTTTTTTATCTTCCTTCTTCTTTCTACACCTTTCACTCTGTATATATATCACGGACGCACGGATCACCCCGGGGGTCTCCCGGGTCGGCGGACGGAGCCACGGTTTGCAGCGGGAGACGTTACAGCGGGGAGGAGCTAGTGCTAGCTAGCACTTGGCCGCCGCCCGGTGCTAATGGGAAACTCGACATACCGGGAGCTGTAGCGAAAACGAAGCGGGTGCCGGGCTGGAGTTTAGGCGGCGTGAAAGAAATATAAGACAGAATAATAAAGAGCGATGGCAAGAACCAAGCAGACCGCCCGTAAAATCTACTGGAGGAAGAAGCCCCCCAGGAGGCTGCTCGGAGAGGCGCTCTGGCCACCGGCAGAGTGAAGAGGCCTCGCCGTCACAGGTCCGTGGCTCTGAGAGAGATCCGTCGCTACCAGAAATCCACGGAGCTGCTCATCCGTAAGCTGCCCGTCCAGCGCCTGGTGAGGGAGATCGCTCAGGACTTCAAGACCGTCCTGCGTTTCCTGAGTTTCGCCGTCATGGCTCTGCAGGAGACCAGCGAGACCCACCTGGTGGTCTCTTCTTCGCTAAGGGGGTCACCATTATGCCCAAAGACTTCCAGCTGGCCCGCTGCATCCGCGGAGAGAGAGCTTAGACTTTCTGCTGCACATCCACCAGCCATAATGCTCTGCACTGTGTGTCTATATATATACATTTATAGTAATATGGACATATGTTTACTAGATGTTGTTTTTTCTTGCCTTCTGATTGTTGCTCTGAGTGTTGCTATCCCTATGCTGTTGCAATCCTGGAATTTCCCCATTGTGGGACTAATAAAGGCTTATCTTATCTTATCTTATCTTATCTTAATAAACCACATTTAATTTTTAAATTATGAGGAACAGAGGCCAGATCATTCAATTTAGAGACTTTATTTTTCCACAGTATTTTTTTTTAAACTTTTTTTTTTTTTACAAACATAACACGAACACTCAAACTCTAACACTAAACTACTTTAAAAAAAAATGTACTAAAGACACCAACAACCACTAACAAAGACAGGTCTTCAACAATGCTCCTCTGTTTAGTCTAGGCAATCCATTACATAAGTATACATATTATACATTCACCAGTTTTGAATTTACAAGGTCCACACACATCATTCACCTTCTTCTTCAAAAGTTATGTTTAAATTCTTTACATAATCAATGAAAGGTCTCCATATATTCTCAAACACAATTTCCTTTGATTTCAGTATGTATATTATTCTTTCTAGTGGAAGGTTTGTTAACATCTGTCTTAACCACTGAGTCACATCTGGCCAATGAGTCTTTTTCCACAATAGTGCAATACATTTTTTGGCGTTAAGCAAACAGGTCTATGAATGCTGTTTCACTTTTATTAAAGTTATGCTTTTCTGGATGCAGACCCAACAAAAACAATTTAGGATTCAATATGATTTGTTTTGAAATTATTTTTTCAATTGTTACCCTCACCTCTTCCCAAAACATTCTAATTTTTCTACATTCCCATAAACAATGAAGTAAGGTTCCTTTACTTTCCATACATTTTGTGCACGTATCTGGTATGTTTTTGTTATATCTATTTAACTCCACCGGTGTAACATACATCCGCATTAACCATTTAAAATGTATCAATTTAAGGCGTACATTTATTGATTTGGTTTGAGCTTCTGTACAAGCCAATTTCCATTGTTCCTCTGAAATTTCAATTTGCAGGTCTTCTTTCCAATAATTCAATCTTTTCTGTGAGTTTTCACTTGAGGATAGTGTCAATGAGTTATAAAACTCTGAAATAATACCCTTTCTCTTACTATCTTTCGTCAAAATTTTTTCCAAGGAAGAATAAGTAGGTCGGGTGAGAGCATTATTTTGATTTGATTGAATAAAGCTCCTAAGCTGAAGATATTTAAAAAAATGTGTTCTATTAAGATTAAATTTGATCCTCAGTTCTTCAAAAGACATTATGTTATCTGAACATGACAGATATAAGTCTTGAATAATTTAGAGGCTTTATGTTTAATTTGAGTTTTACCAATATTTTGCTTAATCACTTTGGGATGCTTATATATTATATTTTTATTTACTTTGGAGGGAGCAGACAATGATTCTGTGATGGGGAAGACAGGGGCTAAGCTGAGGGGTGGCAGATGAAGAGGAGCTGCAGAGAGGCGTGTAAGACTGCGACTCTGCTTCCTGGTCCCAACTCTGAGTAGTCAATGTTTTGGAAATTTGGATAAAAAAGATGCCAGATTGTTAGATAAATGAGAAGCACCATCCAAAGTGGGATGAATGCTGTCTCGTCTCATAAGACCAGGTTTTCCCCAAAAAGAGCTCCAATTGTCAATGTAGCCCATGTCATTTGCAGGACACCACACAGACAGCCAGCGGTTCAAGGATGACGAGCGGCTAAACATGCCATGACTGGTCAGATTGGGGAGGGGCCCAGAGAATACTACAGTGGCAGACATCGTTTTTGCAAAGTCACACACCGATTCTACATTAAGTTTCGTGACTTCCGACTGCCGGAGACGGATGTCATTAATGCCGGCGTGAATAACAATTGTGGAATATTTACAGTTACTTTTAGCCAGCATTTTCAAATTTGACTCGATGTCGCCTGCTCTGGCCCCAGGAATGCATTTGACTATGGCCGCTGGAGTCTCTAGGTTCACGTTTCTGACTACAGAGTCGCCAATGATCAGAGTTTTTTCCTCAGCGGGTGTGTCGCTGAGCGGGGAAAAACGATTAGAGACGTGAACAGGTTGGTGGTGAACCGGGGCTTTGTGACTAGGCTTCCTTCTCACGGTCACCCACCCAGTCTCCTCGCTGCTGAGGAGAGCCGGAGGACCGCTAACAGGGGGGCCTAAGCTAGCTAGCTCCGCTGCAGCTAAGGGGCGTCCATCAAGAGTAACTGGCGCAGACGGTGTTTCAATGCAGCGGAGCCGGGATTCCAAATCAGACAGCCTCGCCTCGAGCGCCTCAAAAAGACAACATTTATTACATTTACCGTTATCACTAAAAGAGGCAGAGGTGTAGCTAAACATCTGACAGAGAGAGCACACCAGAGGAGGAGAGGAAGGAGAGCTAGTAGCCATCGCTAGTGGCTAACCCAAAGCTCAGGAGAGTGAGGAGAGCAAACCACACAGACAGACAGCAAAACAGGAAGTGACGATACGTTACCACAAGGAAGTGACGATCAACAGAATTATTTTAAAAAACAAACTCATGAAACAGGCCTGGACAAAAATGATGGTACCCTTAACTTAATATTTTGTTGCACAACCTTTTGAGGCAATCACTGCAATCAAATGATTTTTGTAACTGTCAGTGAGACTTCTGCACCTCTCAGCAGGTATTTTGGCCCATTCATCATGAGCAAACTGCTCCAGTTGTCTCAGGTTTGAAGGGTGCCTTCTCCAGACGGCATGTTTCAGCTCCTTCCAAAGATGTTCAATAGGATTTAGATCAGGGCTCATAGAAGGCCACTTTAGAATAGTCCAATGTTTCGCTCTTAGCCATTCTTGAGTGTTTTTAAGCTGTGTTTTGGGTCATTATCCTGTTGCAAGACCCATGATCTGCAACTGAGACCAAGCTGTCTGACACTGGGCAGCACATTTCTCTCTAGAATACCTTGATAGTCGTGAGATTTCATTGTACCCTGCACAGATTCAAGACACCCTGTTCCAGATGCAGCAAAGCAGCCCCAGAACATAACAGAACCTCCTCCATGTTTCACAGTAGGGACAGTGTTCTTTTCTTGGTATGCTTCATTTTTGCGTCTGTGAACATAGAGCTGATGTGCCTTGCCAGAAAGTTCCAGTTTTGTCTCGTCTGTCCATAGGACATTCTCCCAGAAGCTTTGTGGCTTGTCAACAAGCTTGTCAACAAACGGGCTGCACGGTGGCGCAGTGGTTTAGCACTGTGGCAGCACAGTTTTACCCTCGGCCGGGGGACCGTGGGGATCATGAGATCGTGGGTTCGATCCCAGCCCCCGACCAACAGTGAGCTGTGTGGAGTTTGCATGTTCTCCCCGTGTTGCGCGGGTTTACTCCGGGATTTCTCCGGTTTCCTCCCGCACACCAAAAACATGTAGGTTTAGGGCGCTCGCGCACGCAGCGACCAGCAGCCGGTGGCTTGTCACCAGACTGCAAACCAAGTCTACCTACGGGTACAAATAAGTAACAAAAAAAACCAAAACATGCAGTTTGGCAAATTCCAGTCGGCTTTTTTGTATGATTTGTTTTCAACATTGGTGTCCTCCTTGGTCGTCTCCCATGAATTCCACTTTGGCTCAAACAGCAACGGACGGTGCGATCTGACACTGATGTATCTTGACCTTGGAGTTCACCATGAATGTGTTTAGAGGTTGTTCTGGGCTCTTTTGTTACCATTGGCATTATCCGTCTCCTCCTGCGGCCACGTCCAGGGAGGTTGGCTAAGTCCTATGGATCTTAAATTTCTGAATAACATGTGCAACTGTAGTCACAGGAACATCAAGCTGCTTGGAGATGGTCTTATAGCCTTTACCTTTAACATGCTTGTCTATAATTTTCTTTCTAATCACCTGAGACAACTCTCTCCTTTGCTTCCCCTGGTCCATGTTTAGTGTGGTACACACCATGTCACCAAACAGCACAGTGACTACTTGTCCCCCTTTAAATAGGCCGACTGACTGATTACAAGTTTGTAGACACCTGTGATGTTTATTAGAGGACACATCTTGGTTGAACATGTCCCTATGGTCACATTATTTTCAATCTTTTCTAGGGGTACCATCATTTTTGTCCAGGCCTGTTTCATGAGTTTGTTTTTTAAAATAATTCTGTTGAACAACAATTCAAAAGCACTCTGATTTTCATTGGTTAATTTTCATAGAATTTTTATTTATTACCACTTTTGTCAGATTCAAGTTATTTCTGTGACTATTGTGGGTTTTTCTTTCATTAACAGAGGGGTACCAACAATTTTGTCCACGTCTGTATTTTTTTTTTTTTTTTGTTACTTATTTGTACCCGTAGGTAGATTTGTTTTGCAGTCTGGTGACAAGCCACCAGCTGCCGGTCACTGCATGCGCAAGCGCCCCGTATCCCTAACCTGCATGTTTTTGGCGTGTGGGAGGAAACCGGAGAAATCCCAGAGTAAACCCACGCAACACGGGGAGAACATGCAAACTCCACACAGATCACTGTTGGTCGGGGGCTGGGATTGAACCCATGATACCCGCGCTCCCCCGGCCGAGGGTAAAACTGTGCTGCCACAGTGCTAACCACTGCATCACCGTGCAGCCCGTATATAAAGCACTTTGCGCAGCATCTAATGTTTTAAAAGTGCTATACAAATAAAGTTTGATTGATGAATGGATTCGAGACACCCCAGCCAGAGTCGCCTGAGTCCTGGACGGTGGTGGAGCTCGAGCTATGGCAAGATCTCTTCTTTGTCTTCACATTATCAGTATTAGAGAAATCTTGCTTAGCTCTTGTGGGGGAGAACCAGTCGCAGTCATTGGCTGTTCCTGAATTCTCCTCGCTGGGCACCACTACTGTTGATGGTAGTAACCCAGTGTGTTTCTCCTCTGCTGTTTGAGTCTTTGTCTGGACATGCTGATGGTCATCCGCTGTCGCCTGAGGTTGCTGTGGGTCCTCTGCCTCCACTCAAGGTTACTGTGGGTCCTCCGTCTCCGTCTGAGGTTGCTGTGGGTCCTCTGTCTCCGCCCGAGGTCGTTGAGGGTCCTCCGTCTCTCCCTGAGGTCGCTGAGGGTCCTCCGTCTCCATCTGAGGTTGCTGAAGGTTCCCTGATTTTGCTTGAGGTCTCCGCTGAGCAGCCTTCCTTCTCCTCTGGTCCATTTGCTGGTCAGCCAACTTGGTCAGCCGTCCATTCACCTGGTCCCTTTGCTAATCAGCTTCCATCACTGTCTGAGGTTGTGGCTGGCCAGTGGTTCTCCTCAGGGGTCAACTCTCTCCAGCTACGAGTCCACTTGACCCATGCCTCAGCCCCTGTAGCCCGCAGGGAGCATGTGTTCCAGCTACTGCCTCCAGGTGGGGGCATGTCATGTTCTATGGTCCGTTGGTTCAGGGATGCTGGGAGGCCAACTGGCAGATTACATCCTTTGCTTGGGTGGCTTAGAGACTCTGGGAGGCCACCCGACACTTTTCAACCCGTGACCAGGTGGTCGATGGCTCTAGCAGACCACCGGAACTGTGTTTATTTTCCCTCTGTTTCTTTATTGTTGTACCGCCTCCTGCCGTACAGTGTTGTAGGTCATGAGTTGTTTTGTTTTGTTTTGTTTTGGTTCCTCTGTGCCTGGGTTCCCCCTCCTCCCACCCGGGGTGGGTTGTTTTTTTTCTGGTTGGGGTGTGTGTGTCTTCTTTGTGTTTTTTGATGTTACTTCTGGGTGTCTCGGATCCACCCTGGGGGGAGGGGGGCACTGTCATGATCTTGAACATGGATGGGTGCCATGCTCAGTCTCCAGTCTGAGTTTAGTCCTTTTGTGTTTGTTTGCTTCTTTGTTTGTGTTGCAGGTGTATGGTCTACTGTGTTTGGGCTCTGCTTATGAAGTGTTTGTATTCTTAGTTTTGCCCTTAGTCCTGTCTATTTATTGTGTCACTTTATATTTATGGTATTATTTACATCTTTTGGGGTTGTGTTATCGTATTCTTGTATTATTATTTAGTGTCTGGTCTATGCTTTTATTTTGACAGTGCTGTGCAGCCTCCAGCTGTCAAACTCTGTTTCGCGGGCTGCACAGCTGTCACTTGTTGTGATCATTTCCTTGTTCATGTACCCACACCTGTCATTCATCAATCACTGGTCCATTTATCTATTTAAGGATACGACAACATTTCCCCCGTTGCTGTGTCCTACTGTTAACCTCCTCAGAAGTCCAGTCATACTCTGAGTGTGATTGGGTTTGCCGGAGAGATGAATGGGTGCACTCTGGCTAGGTAATATTTGCCCTTTTCTCCGTTTTCCTTCGGGTGTGACTCCGGCTGAGTTTACCTCTTTTTCACCCCCCAGCGCGTCTGAGCACCTCAGCAGGTGTTTTGTCCAGGCTGTTCTTCTCCCCCCTGGTTGTGAGCCCCGCTGTCCTCCGGCGCCTTCACCATCCCTTTATATGTAAGTGTAGCATTGCATGTTATGTTCGTCTTTGTGTTAATAAATGTTACAAATTCACAGATGGTGTTTGGTGTCCTATGCAGCCCTTGAAAAGGGCGATTTATGATAGGAGTAATCTTGAAGGAAGAGGATGTGAAGAGTGTTAAGGAGGTAAAGAGGGAGTCAGACAGAATCATGAGTTTGAAGCTAGAAGTCAAAGGTGTGATGTTGAATGTTGTCAGTAAGTATGCCACACAAGTTGGATGTCAGGTAGTAGAGAAAGAGGAATTCTGGAATAAGATGGACGAAGTGTTCCCAGGGGAGAGAGAGTGATGATTGGGGCAGACTTTAATAGACATGTAGGTGAAGGGAACAGAGGTGATGAGGAGGTCCTGGGTAGGTATGGTCTTAAGGAGAGAAATGTGGAAGGAAAGATGGTTATGGATTTTGCTAAAAGGATGGAAATGGATGTGGTGAACACATACTTCCAGAAGAGAGAGGAACATAGAATGACTTACAAGAGTGGAGGAAGGTGCACACAGATGTACTACATCGTATGGAGAAGGAGAACTCTGAAAGAGATAGGAGATTGCAAAGTGGTGGCAAGGGAGACTGTAGCTAGACAACATTGGATGGTAGTCTGTAGGATGACTTTGCAAAGCAAGAAGAGGAACACAGTGAAGGCAGAGCCAAAGATTAAGTGGGGAAGTTATAGAAGGAAGAAGGTCGCACAGAGTTCAGGAAGAAGTTGATACAGGCTCTGGGTGGTAGGGAAGAATTTCCAGATGACTGGGAAAGTACAGCAAAAGTATTCAGGGAAACGGGTAGAAAGGTATGTGGTGTATCTAATCGACAGAGGAAGGAAGACAAAGAGACTTGGTGGTGGAATGAGGAGGTACAGGAAAGTATCCAAAGGAAGAGTGTAGCAAAGTGGTGTAGTCAGTGAGATGAAGAAAGTAGACAGGAGTATTTGGAATCTAGGTGCATGGCAAAGAGAGAGGTGGCAAAGGCAAAGAAAAAGACATATAGTGAGTTGTATGAGAGGCTAAACACTAAGGAAAGAGAAAAGGACGTTTATCGGCTGGCTAGACAGACATTGAGCTAAAAAAAGATGCGCAGCAGGTTAGGTTGATTAAGGACAGAAATGGTAATGTACTAACAAATGACAAGAGTGTGTTGAGAAGGTGGAAGGAGTACTTTGAAGAGCTGATGAATAGGCAGGGCACGCAGCGTAAAAACACCAATTATGGTCTAAATGATCAATTTCCACAGGAAATCATGGAAAGGAGGAGGAAGCTTTTTCCAATTAGGAAACAAAAAACCCAAGAAGGTAAATGAGCTATTGTCTTTGTGGAAAGATTGTTTATATATGACAAGCTGTTTATGGATGAAACCATAACCCCCTGGTTATTCTAGAGCCTCCTTTGTTCCCTTAGCTACATGTGGAAAAAGAGTGATTGTGCACAAGTCTCTTATTTGATCTCGGTTAAATTTAACATTTGTCTAATGTTTTTTTTTTTTTTTTTGCTCAGGTTGTTGTTTGATTGTTTGGCTATTGTTGCTAATTTTGTTGAAGTTGTTAGGTTGTTGTTGAATGTTATCTGTATTCTTTCACCATTTACTAACTTTTATGTCTGTTCTCTCTCATAAATCTGGTTTATAGGAAATAACTTTAAGCACATGGACCTTAAGTACATGCACCCCATTTGCTTGCGTTTTCAAGCAAATGGAACATCACGCGCAGACACCCAAGCACACATGTGTAGGTATATATTTTACGCACAACGTACATACACAAACACATACACACATTACAAACATATAATCACATAGGCACATTTAGTTAGCCTTTAGCACAAAAACCAGTGAGTGAAAACATGTCCACATTAAAGTTTGTCACGTGGAACATACGTGGAATTGGTACCAGGGAGAAGAGGCTAAAAGTTTTTAATCGATTGAAGGATCTACACGCAGACTTTGTCTTATTACGGGAAACACATGTTTCTAAGTCATCTGTAGATGCTCTCACCTCCCCGGAATTTCTCCACATGTACTCAGCCTGCTTTAAATCCAAACAAAGGGGGTAGCTATATTGGTAAACAGAAGAATACACTTTGTTGTGAACAAAACCATAGCAAATCCAGAAGGTAGATTTAGCATATTAAAAATCTCAGTTCAAAATTTGAATCTATATATTGCAAGCGTTTATGGCCCAAATGTTGACGACCCATCCTATTTTCACACTTTCTTCACTTCTGAGCACTTGGACACTACACTCATAATAGGAGGAGACTTCAACCTGGTATTAAACCTTGCAATGGACAGGCTCAGTACATTGGGGAATTATCATAAACAGCAGGCTACTGGCACTCTAAAACAATACATGAATGATTTTGGCCTTCGCGATGAATGGCACTCTCTTCACCCAACTCTTAGGGAATACACTTTTTTCATCAGTTCATAGTTCGCATTTACGAATAGACTTCTTCTTAGCTAATAACTCTAATGTGAGGGACATCACAGACACTGAAATTTGTTCAAAGCAAGCTAATAGCGATCACCATTCAGTACCTCTTACACTAGTAAATAGCAAAGCTATAAGGAAAACAAAGAGCTGGAAATTTAATACATCTCTACTAAAAGACAAAGACTTTAATTACTTTACTAAAGAGTGGCGATCATATCTGGAATATAATGTGCCAGGAATATCCCCGTGTGTTCTTTGGGAAGCAGCAAAAGTGGTCATAACCCGGATATCTTGCAACAAAAGAGGACATTAAACTTTCCACTATGGCATGAGAAGGGAATAAAAAAACTTAGAGCATCTTATTCAAGGTGGAAATTTGATCCAATTTCAGGAACTGGCGTCACAGTACGACATCAGTGATAAAAAGTTTCTTGAATACCAACAGTTTGAATCTTGCTTTTATTATAGATTTAATCTTAATCAGACAGATTTAGAGGTACCAGTTAAGGTGGCAGAGTTTCTAAATCTTTGTTACCCTAAATTGATATCGAAAATACAGACTATTATCAAAACTGGATGAGTCAGTATCACTTCCAAAATCAAAATGGGAGACAGACTTTTTTTTTTTAGTTGTGGTTCAGCAGGTCTGGATTCGAGGGTCAGACTCGATCTCTGTTTTTAAGAGTTGTTTTGTGCTCGCTGTGAGAATTGGACTTTTGGGACTGCTCTCATTCGTGAGTGAACTGATTGGCGTTTCTTTTCGTGGTTTGCTGCTACGCTTAACCCGAAGCGTTTGCTAGGCTAACGCTATGGCTAATGCCATAGCTAGTCATAGCACCTAGCACCGACACGGAGAAGCGACTCTGTCCCCGGTGATTGGGGCTCGCCGGAGGAACAAGCCGAGGCAGCAGTTGGACGGGAGCCGGATCAGAGTTCAACTGCAGCAGTGGTGGGAGACGGGGACCAGTGGAGGACCACCAGGGCTCCAGCCGGAGTCGGAGCCCAGTTGCAGCGGTGAGGCTCGGCGGAGGAACTACTGAGACAGACGGCGGTAGGTGGAGGGGCTCAGCAGAGGATCTACCGGGACCCCAGCTGGACAGAAGCAGGACCGGAGCTCGGCTACAGCGGCGGTGGGTTGCGGGACTCGGTGGAGGAGCTTCCGGTACCCCGGCTGGACAGGAGCTCGGTTACGGCGGGGGTAAGCAGCGGGACTAGCAGCAGAGGGGGCTAGCTGAGGCCCAGCTGGATTTGAGGTCGGCCGGATCGGATACCGGCATCACCAGCAGAGATTGTTTTACTATCCACAGGTCAGTAAAAATGCCACCAAAGAAGGAGGAAATGGAAGAGATCAAAAAATCTCTGAACTTCTTGTCAGAAGAACTGACCAAAGTGGTTAGTCAGCAGGCTATAATAATAGAGCTAGTGGAAGAAGTCCGAGAATTAAAATTAACAATTAAGGAAAAAGACAAAAAAATTGCAGACTTGGAGCGACGCGTCGAAGATCTTGAACAATATTCTCGTATGGATGATTTAATTATAAGTGGACTAGACATTAAATATCAATCATATGCTCATGCTACAGCAGGATTGAGAGGAGAGGATGCTCCCCTGAGTGAATCAGTCTCCCTGGAAAACCAGGTGCTTCAGTTCCTTGATAGTAGAAATATAAAGGTCGAGGCAAATGCAATTTCAGCCTGTCATGCTTTACCCAGAAAAGATAATAAAACAAAAATCAATTGTGATGTGCTTTGTGAACAGAAGGGTAAAGAATGACATACTGAGGCAGGCCAGAAAGCTACGGAGAACAGAAGTTTACCTAAATGAACATCTAACAACAACTAATGCTGAAATAGCATGGCAAGCACGGATGCTGAAAAGACAAAATAAGATAGAGGCAACATGGACAAAAAATTGTAGAGTTTGGATCAAACTAAATGGAACACCTGAGGAAGAAAAGAGTATCATAATCAGAGATGTTACTGACTTAAATAAATACAGATGAACACTGATTAAGAAAATTAAGAGACTATAAAAATCCATATCCACACACATGGCAAGAATAGTTCTTTTGACATACCATGTCAATGTACTTTAAAAAACAAAAAACAAAAACAAAAAATAAACAAAACAAACAAAAAAACTTATGACTGACTTGAGTAGACATCAATTATCCCCTGTTGGAGGAAGTCATTTGACACAGAGTGAGGAAATTCAAACTCTGAAAATATGCCATTATGCTGAACATAAACTACAAGAGATGGAAAATGATATTGATCCTGATAACCACTTTTTCAATAATATTCATAATCATTGTGAATATTACACTGAAAAGCAATTCAAAAGTCAAGTGCAACTAGATGGTAAACTATCAATAATACACTTCAACAGCAGAAGTCTTAACAAAAACTTTCCACAGATTCAGGACTATTTAAAACAGCTAGACAGAAAATTTACAGCTATTGCAGTCTCTGAAACTTGGCTTAATGAAGAGCAGGCTCCCCTGATGGCAATAGAGAGATATCAGATGTTTCATATTAACAGATCTCAAAAAAAGGGTGGTGGTGTTGCATTGTATATTGATGACCTGTATAGGTGTAAGCTTGTAAATGGAATGTCCTTTGTACTACCAGGGATTTTGGAATGTGTTACTGTTGAGATTGACCAAGATAAAACAAAAAATCTAATTATAAGTTGTATATATAGAACGCCGGGAACTTGCATTGAGACATTCAGAGATAAATTAGTCGAGCTGTACAATAATATTACTATTAAGAAAATGGTAGTAATTTGTGGAGATTTCAATATTGATTTACTAAATCCATATCAACAAAATGTAATTACAGAGTTCATGAATTCTATGTACAGCATGAGTCTATATCC
Source organism: Pholidichthys leucotaenia (assembly GCA_020510985.1). Taxonomy (NCBI): domain Eukaryota; kingdom Metazoa; phylum Chordata; class Actinopteri; order Cichliformes; family Pholidichthyidae; genus Pholidichthys; species Pholidichthys leucotaenia. The sequence continues at coordinate 32,977,510 of CM035843.1, forward strand.
CACAATAACACATCCCAGTAGAATCACAGTTTACACTGCTACACTTATTGACAACCTGTTTGTTAATATTATTGATAAGAAAATAGAAAGTGGATTATTGATAAATGATATAAGTGACCACTTGCCAACCTTTGCACTTATCCATGGCCACACGGGGGCCAATACAGAAAAAATTTTAAAATCGTTCAGATACAAATCACAAAATTAAATCAGTTCTTTTAAAGAAGACTTGCTGAAGCAAGACTGGACAAAAGTCTATGTATCAGATGTAAATGAAGCTTATGACACATTTATAAACATTGTAACCACTCTTTATGAAAAAAATTGTCCATTAGTAAAGAAAAAGCTTAAACATAAATTTGCCGATAAGCCATGGTTAACCTAAGGATTACAAAAGGCGTGTAAAAAGAAATTTATTATATAAAGCTGCCCGTCCAGCGCCTGGTGAGGGAGATCGCTCAGGACTTCAAGACCGTCCTGCGTTTCCTGAGCTTCGCCATCATGGCTCTGCAGGAGACCAGCGAGGCCCACCTGGTGGTCTCTTCTTCGCTAAGGGGGTCACCATCATGCCCAAAGACTTCCAGCTGGCCCGCCGCATCCGCGGAGAGAGAGCTTAGACTTTCTGCTGCACATTCACCAACCAACCATAATGCTCTGCACTGTGTGTCTATATATATACATTTATAGTAATATGGACATATGTTTACTAGATGTTGTTTTTTTCTTGCCTTCTGATTGTTGCTCTGAGTGTTGCTATCCCTGTGCTGTTGCAATCCTGGAATTTCCCCATTGTGGGACTAATAAAGGCTTATCTTATCTTATCTTAAAGCTTTTCTAAAGAAAAGGACAAAAGAAGCAGAGCAGCGGTATAAAACATACAAAAATAAGTTAACATATATAATAAGATGTAGTAAAAGAGACTATTACAGTAAAGAACTGGAGAAAAACAGAGACAATATTAAAAATACATGGACAATACTTAACAATATTCTTGGAAATAAAAACAGAATTTCAAGCTACCCAACCAATTTTTCAAAAAATAATAAAACGACTCGGAGTGTGAATGCAGCTTCACCTGCAGATGAATTTAATAACTTTTTTGTTAACATTGGTCCTAATTTGGCTCGAGAAATACCCATTACGGCACCCACAGGTGATACAATAAGCAAAAACACTGCTATAAAAGACTCCATTTTCATAAAGAACATAGATGAGAGAGAGGTCATTGAAATTGTTAAATCGTTTAAAAGTAAAACATCTACGGACTGTGATGGTATTGACATGCTCTTAGTCAAAATTATTATTGAATGCTTAGTGAAACCACTGACGTATATCTGTAACCTGTCTCTCCAAACAGGTATATTTCCCAATGCAATGAAAATAGCTAAAGTAATTCCGATATACAAGATGGGTGACAGAGGGGAACTTTCAAACTATAGACCAATTTCACTATTGCCGCAATTTTCCAAGATACTTGAAAAAATATTCTATGAGAGAAGTGACAACTTCATACTGAAGAATAATTTATTGTGTGAGCAGCAATATGGGTTCAGACACAAGAGGACAACTGCATTTGCTCTAATGGAATTTATAGAAAAAATATCAACTGCCGTTGAAAATAAAGAGTATTCAGTTGGGGTATTCCTGGATCTTAAAAAAGCATTTGATACAGTGGATCATAATTTATTATTAAAGAAACTAAAAAATTGTGGTATTAGGGGGGTAGCCCTGTCTTGGTTATGTAGTTACTTAAAGAATAGATATCAGTATGTATGTGTTGGTAACAAAAACTCACAGTTACCGAAGGTTACTTGTGGAGTCCCACAGGGTTCAGTTTTGGGGCCATTGTTATTCAATATGTATATAAATGATATATGTAAAGTTTCAGAAAAAATGGATTTAATATTGTTTGCCAATGACACTAATTTATTATGCAGTGGAAGCAATTTGGAACAACTTTTGGATACACTCGGAAAGGAATTAGGAAAGCTTAAACTGTGGTTTGATTCAAACAAATTAACGCTCAATTTAAGTAAGACAAAATTTATAGTTTTTAACAACCATCACAACAATAGTATCTAAACTCAGTGTAAATGGTGTAGAGATTGAAAGGGTATCCGAAACTAAATTTCTTGGTGTAATAATTGATAATAAACTGTGTTGGAAGTCACATATTAATTATATTAAAGGTAAAATATCCAAATCAATTGCAATACTACACAGAGTGAAATATTTGCTGAATCAACCCACACTATATACCTTGTATCATTCATTAATACTCCCATACATGACATATTGTACTGAAGTATGGGGAAATACATATAAAACAAACATATATCCAGTCTTTATGCTTCAGAAGAGAGCTATTAGAATAATAAACAAAGCTGCTTACAGGGAACCAACAAACCCACTTTTTCTTAAATTAAAAGCTCTCAAGTTGAAAGACCTGGTTGACTTTAAAACTGCAGTAATAATGTTTAAAGTGAAGAATCTATCACTGCCCGCAAATATCCAAAAGTTGTTCCAAATAAGGGAGAAACAATATCATTTCAGAGGAACATGTATATTTCAAAAACCTTCAGTGAGAACTACCACCAAGCAACACTGTGTTTCAGTGCAAGGAGTCAGATTATGGAACGATTTTGGACCTGAATTAAAATCATGTACAACACTTGGACAATTTAAACAAAAACTAAAGGAAGAAATACTCCAAACATATTTACAAGATGACATATAAAATCACATAAGGATTGTCATATCCAGTCTGCATTGTGTTGTTGCTTAGTTTTTTTTTTCACATTTTGTCTTAGCTTTGTTCTGAATTGTAATCGCTCTTGTTTGTTTTTCTTTTGAATTCTTGGATGGAATATGGGTGGGCAATATAAGCTGCAGCTTCAGCCGTCACCCATTTCGGATAACTTATGTTGAACTGTATAATCAGAGGAGTTATTGTCTAATTTGACCTTGTTGAATTTTCTTTCCCCCTTTGTTATATTATTGTTTCTTTTAATCTGTATTTTTAATCTATCCGAAATAAAGATTGATTGATTGATCAATAAGGATGAAAGCTTTTGGACACAAATAGGTTTAAACACTTTTAAGATGACTAGAAACTTTAATTTACAGTTCATACAGTACAAAGTTCTACAGAGAACTCATTACACAGGACAAAGGATGTTCAAAATGGGCCTGAGTCATACAAATATCTGCTCCTACTGCACTAGCAATGTCCTGGATAGTTATATGCCTGTTATTTGGTCCTGTACACCAGTCCAAAAGTTCTGGAAGAAGACATGTGAGGACTTGTTGGCATGGCTTGGGTATCGTATCCCATCCTCACCCACACTTTGCAAATTAGGTGATTTAAGTGAATTAAATATAGAGGCAAGGTTGTCACACATGGTTCTCACTGCCCTATGCATCGCAAAGAAAATTATCCTCATGAACTGGAAATCAAGAAATAATTTATGCATGACTCATTATAATAACCTACTATCAGATTAAATTAGCCTGGAGGGAATGTCTGCCTCCTCAAATAACCAGTTGACTGAATTCAATCCTCTGGTCCCTGCTTATTAACTCTATAACCTGAGGGATGGCGGGTGGTGGCTCGCTCCCCTTGGCGCCTTTGGTGGCTGGCTGCACCCTGACCACGAGGAGTTTCTGTGACTTACTGGAGTTGTGTGTCTGGGGGGCCTGTTCCAGTGTGGCTGTGTGTCTGGCCCAGAGGGGGCTGGTGGAGGGAAGTCGCGGGGTGGGCCGGGGGAGTGGGCCTTGGCCCCGGGCCGGCTGGACTTGCCACAAGGGTGGGGCTGGGTCAGGCCCTGGGCCCCTGGTGTTGGGGGGGGGGGGGGTCCCCCTCTGGGTTGGGGTTGGGTGTGCGTCAGTGGTGCGGGTCAGCCCCGGCACGTCCTTACGGGTCGTGCCTTCCCCGGGGCCCTGGCAGCGCTCTGGGGTGGGGTCCTGCATCCTGGGGGGTCGCCCTGCCCATCCTCCGGGGCTTGTGGCTGTGTGTGTGTGCATGGGTGTGTGTGTGTATGTGTGTGAGTGTGGATGTGAGTGTGTGTGTGTGTGCGGGCATGGATGTGGGTGCGCATACGTGTGTGTGTGTGTGTGTGTGTGTGTTGTGTGTGAGCATGTGGGGCTGTGTGTGGGTGTAGGTGGGCATGTGTGATGGTGAGTGTGTGTGTGTGCACATGAGGGTGGGTGTGTGTGTGTACAGGTGCAGATACCTGTAGGTGGATGTGCGGTGGTAAAGGATGTGTGTGTGTGTGTGTGTGTGGGTGGGGGAACCTCGTTGGGTGGTGGGGGTGGGTTGGACCAGCTAGTGGCCTGGGGGTTTACGATTTGGGGTCTGCTTGTCCCGGTTGCTCTACCGTTGTGTTATGGGGTGGTGTGCTTTGCTGCATTGCCCCTGGTGTCTTTGGTGCCGGGCGTGTGTGGATGCTCGGGGGTGGTTGGGGGGGCGGCTGTTGGCCTGGGTTGGTGGCTGTGTTGCTGTTGGGCTGCTCTGGGGTGGCTGTGGCTGCGGGGCAGCCTGCTGCTGTCAATGTGTCTCTAGGGTGGGTGGTTGGTGGGCTTGAGGTGGGCGCTTCAGGGTGTCGTTTGTTATGTGGGGTGCTGTATGGATCCGGCCCACTGCTCACTATTGTGACTATTGTTGTTGTGCATGTTCGTCTGTGCAAGATAAGTGCAAATGGGTGTGACTGCTCTATCATATTTGTGGTGCTGGGAGCGCCAGTCTTATTCCCCCCCCCCCCCCCCCACTGATTCTGGATGGAACATACATCTTCTTGGATACATTTCGGGTTTTGGGGCGGGGGTGTGTGAGGTAGGGCTGCCCTCGCCTCAATTTTTTTGCATTTTAGACACTGAGGGCTTGGGGGGATGGGGGCCCCGGTGCCTATCACAGTGGCTGGTGGTGCTCCGGCCACCATCCCTCCAATTTTAACAGCACTATGGTAGTTCACACTCCTGCACACAATCACATCATACAACTGACACACACCTATCATGATTTGTGCAAGGGGGGGGGGGCTGGGGGGTCTTCCACCACCCCTGTTGCCCTCCTTCTGCCAGGGGACCTGACGGGGGACCTGAGACCCATCCTGTTGTCAAAATCCCTGGGTGCTGCTGAATGAATAGATACAAGCCAGGGAGTGAGACAGGGATTGCGCAAGAGAGTAAGCAAGAGTTAGGGAGTGATGAGTGGAGGAGGTGGTGGTGGTGGGTAGGTTTTGTGTGGTGCTTTGCATGTTGGGTGGCATCTTGGGGCACCTGCGGTGGTCTACTGATCAGTTGCTCAGGTGGGCACTGGGAGTGGGGCCTGCTTTTGTGGCTGCGGCCACCCTGGGGTGGGTCGGTGGGGGAGGTGGCTGCTGGCCTGTGCTGGCAGTCTCCCCGGCCGCTGCCAGGACACTGGCGCGTGTTCAGGTTCGCTGCATCTGCATTGCGGTTGCCTTAAGTAATAAGGGTGAATGAGGGTGGATGAGTGTGAGGGGGAGAGCACGAATGGATGTGAGTAGGTTGGAGTGTGAGTAAGAGTGCATGTATGGGTGAATGTGAGTGAGAGTGGGTGACCCTGAGGGCGAGTGGGAGATTGAGCGGGTACAGGTGTGAGAGAGAATGAGTGGGTATGGGAGTGCGAGTGTGGGACTGTGTGGGGGAGTGGGTGAGAGTGAGTGAGTGCATGTGGGTGCGTATGAGAGCATGAGGGTGTGAATGTGTGGGAATGGGTGTGTCTGCCAGTCGGGAGGTGCTGGATTGATGGGGTAGTGCCTCTCGGCTACGTGGGCCCCCCTGTACCGGGGGGGCCTCTTTGGGCTTGGGGATCCCCGGGGTGTGCGGCAGTGATGCTGGGGGTGGGGCGGGCTCACTGGGGGGGTGCCTGGGGGGTTTGTGCCTGGGGCATGGGCCGGTCTCTGGCCCAGGGGGGGTGGGGCACCGGCCTCCCGGCACCTGGGGCTCAGGGGCTAGCATCGACCCAGATGGGGGTATGGGTGGTTGGTGGGATTGGGGGCATGGGTTGGCCGTGCCGGCCACCTGGCAGCTTGGCCTCCCTCGGCCATCCCACCTGGGGCAGATGCCTGGCTTTCCTGTGGCTTGTTGTTCTTGGGCATTTGTGCCCTGTTGGGGTTGGTGATGCTGCCTTGCCTGCTCAGGGTTTCCGGGGGGGAAGGGGGGTGTTATTCTCTTTGCATGTTCCATGACAAAACACTTACATGCACACACTCATTTTGCGCGCGCTTTCATATACACACACACGGATGCACACGCATAAATGTCTCCCCTTTAACAGGTGCGGATACCAGACTCGTGTTGAGACCTCTTTGGTGGAAGAAGCAGTCTGTCTTCTGTTTGTTTTAGTTGTTAATTTGTTTGTCTTTTTTGTCTGTTCCTCTCCCTTTTCTTTTCCCCTCCCCACACTTCCTTTCCCCATTTTCCATCCTGCCGGGCCCTTCATGGGTAAAATAATTTAAATAAAGTAAAGTCATTTAAAGTAATTTAAATAAAGTATTAAAATTATTACAGGAGTTGTTTGCAACAATATACAGTATATGGATATTTACTGTATAAGGCTCCTTTTGGCAAAGTAAATCTGTTTTGGCACTATAAAGGGCAGCAAATTTCTGTTCTGCTCACCTAGCTGCCTGACAGGACATGGGAAAAAAAGAAGAGCTGATGAATAAATAGAATGAGAGAGAGAGGAGGATGGATGAAGGAAAGAGTGAACAAGGAAGTCCTGAAGATTAGCAAGGCGAAAGTGAGGGCAGCTTTGAAGAGGATGAAGAATGGAAACGTGGTTGGTCCAGATGATATACCTGTGGAGGTATGGAGATGTTTAGGAGAGATAACAGTGGACTTTTTAAACAGATTGTTTAACACAATCTTGGAGAGTGAGAGGATGCCTGAGGAGTGGAGAAAAAGTGTTTTGGTACCACTTTTCAAGAACAAAGGTGATACTCAGAGCTGTAGTAACTACAGAGGCATAAAGTTGATCAGCCATACTATGAAGATATGAGAAGTTTTTTAAGCCAGGTTAAGAGGAGAGGTGACAAACAGTGAGCAGCAGTACGATTTCATGCCAAGAAAGAGTTGTACAGATGCAGTGTTTGCTCTAAGAGTGCTGGATGGAGATGGAGAAGTATAGAGAAGGTCAGAAGGAGATGCACTATTTTTTTTGTGGATCTAGAGAAAGCATATGATTGGGTACCAAGAGAGGAAGTGTGGTAGAGTATGAGAAAGTCAGGAGTGGCAGAGAAGTATGTGAAGAGTGATTGGTGGTTTCAAGGTGGGGATGGGATTACATCGGGGATCGGCTCTGAGCCCCTTCTTGTTTGCCATGGTGATGGACAGGCTGACAGACGAGGTCAGGCAGGAGTCTTGGTGTACTATGATGCTTGCAGGTGACATTATGATCTGTAGTGAGAGTAGGGAGCAGGTGGAAGAGAACCTGGAGAGGTGCTCTGGAGAGAAGAGGAATGAAAGTCAGTAGAAGCAAGACAGAATACATGAGTGTGAATGAGATGGAGGCAGGTGCAGTGGTGAAGATGGAAGGAGTAGCAGTAGTGAAAGTAGATGAGTTTAAATATCTGGGGTCAACCATCCAAAGCAATGGAAAATGCTTTGGATGAAGAGGTGAAGAAGAGAGTGCAGGCAGGGTGGAGTGGGTGGAGACAAGTGTAAGGGGTGAGTTGTGACAGAAGGGTAGCAGCAAGGGTGAAACTGAAGATTTAAAGACGGTAGTGAGACCTCCCTCTTCATCACGACAGACCGGTACAATCCGCATCACTGGAGATGCTGCTCCGATCCATCTGTCAATCTCTCGCTCCATTCTCCCCTCACTCATGAATAAGACCCCGAGATACTTAAATTCCTCCACTTGGGGCAGGAGCCTGTCCCCCAACCGGAGAGGACAATCCACCTTTTTCTGGCTGAGGAGAATGGACTCAGACTTGGAGGTGCTCATTCTTATCCCAGCCGCTTCACACTCAGCAGCAAACCATCCCAGCAAGCCCTGTAGGCCATTACTGGATGAAGCCAACAGAACAACATCATCTTCAGACAACAGAGATGAGATCCTGTGGTCACCAAGCATGACACCCTCCGTTCCCTGGGTGCGCCTAAAAATCCAGTCCATAAAAATTGAACAGGATTGGTGAAAAAGGGCAGCCCTGGTGGAGTCCAACTCTCACTGGGAATGAGTCCAACCAAGTGTTGGCAATACCAATCAAACTCTCACAAGGGTCGTATAGAGACCGGATATTTCGTAACAACAAATGGTCATTGGTGAATGGCGTTCACTTATATAACATTTTTTCTCATCTCTAGATGACCAAAGCGCTTTACAGATCCTGCTATCCACCCATTCACACACACATTCACACACTGATGGTGGCAGAGCTGCCATACACCGGAGATGGCCTGACCCACCAGGAGCAACTAAGGGTTCAGATTCTTGCTCAAGGACACTTCAACATGCAGACTGCAGACAGAGTGGGAATTGAACCCCTGAATCAGAATAAGTTTATTGCCAAGCACATTTACAAGTAAATAACAGGTAAATATACGAGGAATTTGACTTGACACTGAAACGTCATAAATGACATTCTCAGTGACGCGGCGAGCCGTGGAGGCGCCTGTCAGCAGGAGGGGAACAGAAGAAGGCAATGGGGAGGAGGGAGGGGTGGACACAATAGGAGAGAGAAAAAAGCATTGTTTATCAGAATAAAGTTCATATATGACCGATATTATGATTACAAGAAAAAAACTCTCATTGCACAATTAGCAGACAATAGAATCCACACAATGACACAAAGAGAGCAGTGAGTGTATATCTTCGAGTCAGTATAGTGGATCAGTTTGTGTAAGTTGAGTGCAATCAGTGGCAATCAGTTGGAGGACAACAATGTCTCTTCCTCAGCAGATGTTATGACTACAGTCTGAAGCAAAGGCCAGTGTCCTTGAGCACGGCAGATGGAATAGTTTTGCCAGACAGCTGTCCTTGAGAGTCAAATGCTGCCCGCCAGTGTTATGAAAACAAATATACTGTTGATTATCTGGAGGACTGAGTGCTGAGGGAGCCGAAAGAAACAGGTCGAATAGCACTGACTTCAGAGAAAAAACTTTCTATTCTCTTACGGATTCAGTGCACCAATTCCTTCATGGCCGGGCGTTGAAATCAATTCATGGACAGCTCTCAGCGTGATTGTGATGTAATCCATTTTCCTGTACAGTTCTCCATTGGCCGCTGTCAGAGTCCTGCCCAGTTGGTCAATTTGATGGGTGAGCTTCGCCGGGTCCGCTTTTTGATAAGCTCTATCCATCTTCTTCAGTTTGCGGTACACCAGAACAAATCCCAAATCCAATCAGTAGAATTCCGATGACCATTGCTCCGAAAAGATATAAATCTTCAATATCTTCAATAGAAAGATCACACAGGCACAAGAGTTTCCAATTACTTGTGTCCTTCAAATAACCCGCGGCAGCAGTGCCTGCGGGACAAATCAGCTCCCCCGGGCCAGATTTCCTCGTTGAAAAAACAGTGTCAATTGCGTTCAAAGCCCAGCTTATTAAATCCATAATTTCGTTCGATAATCAGCAGTAAGACACACAGACAGACGATAGCAAGCTGGGATCCAGTCAGTTAAGGAAGGAGAGAGATAAGGAGCCGGAGCTGGAAAGAAAAGCATCTGCTCTCTTTGGAGGGCGGAAGTGAAGAACCCCTGACCCTCCAATCAGTCGTCGGCCACACTACACCTGCGCCACAGCCACCACAAGCCCGATACCCCATACTCCCGAAACACCCCCCACAAAAAATCAGGAGGAACGCAGTTGAATGCCTTCTCCAAGTCCACAAAACACATGTAAACTTGGTTGGGCAAATTCCCAAGAACCCTCAAGGATTCTCAAGAGTGTAAAGAGCTGGTCCAATGTGCCACGGCCAGGCTGAAAACCAGATTGCTCCTCCTGAATCCGAGGTTCGACCAACGGCCAGACTCTCCTCTTCAGTACTTTGGCATAGACCTTCCCAGGGAGGCTGAGGAGTGTGATCTCTCAAAAGTTGGAACACACCCTCCGGTCCCCCTACTTGAAGAGAGGAACCACCACCCCAGTTTGCCCAGCCAAAGGCACTGTCCCTGACCTCCACGCAATGTTGCAGAGGCATGTCAACCATACCAGCCCTACAACATCCAAGGCCTTGAGGTACTCGGGGCGAATCTCATCTACCCCTGTGGCCCGGCCACTGAAGAGATTTTTAACCACTTCGGCGACCTCAGCCTCCGTGATGGGTAAGTCGTCCCCCTCGTCCACAAGCCCTGCTTCCTCTGTGGAAGGCGTTTCAGTTGGATTGAGGAGATCCTTGATGTATTCCTTCCACCACCCGAAGATATCCCCTGTTGATGTCAGCAGCGCCCCATCCACACCATCCACAATGTGGACAAGGAACTGCTTCCCCTTCCTGAGTCGCTGGACAATTTGCCAGAATCTCTTCAAGGCCGACCAAAAGTCTAGTCCCATGGCCTGACCAAACTCCTCCCACACCCGAGTTTTTGCTTCAGCAACCACCCGAGCTCTAAGGCAAAGCTGTCAATTTACAGGTCAACTACATTCCTACCCTCAGCTATGGCCATGAGCTTTGGATAATGACCGAAAGAATGAGATTGTGGATACAAGTGGCTGAAATGAGCTTTCTCCGTAGGATTGTTTGACTAACACTTAGAGATAGGGTGAGGAGCTCAGTAATCTGGGAGAGGCTCAGAGTAGAACTGCTGTTCCTCCACATTGAAAGGAGCCAGTTGAGGTGGTTTGGGCATCTGATTAGGATGCCTCCCACTTGAAGTGTTTTGGGCACGTCCCATTCGGAGGAGACCCCGGGGCAGACTTAGGATTCGCTGGAGAGACTATGTCTCCCAGCTGGTCTGGGAATGCCCTGGTATCCTCTCTGAAGAGCTGGAACAGGTGGCTGGGGAGAGGGAAGTCTGGGCTTCTCTACTTGAACTGCTGCCTCCGTGACCTGGACCTTCAGAAAAGTGGTAGAAGATGGATGGGTGGATGGATGGTATTGAGACCTGCTATGATGTATGGTTTGGAGATGGTGGTGCTGACAAAAAGACAGGAGATGGAGGTGGAGGTGGCAGAATTGAAGATACTAAGATTTTCATTGGGAGTGACTAGAAGGGACAAGATTAGAAATGAGTGTATCAGAGGGACAGCTCACGTTGAGTGGTTTGGAGACAAAGTAAGAGAGGCAAGGCTGTGATGGTTTGGACATGTGCAGAGGAGGAATAGTGGATAAATTGGACAAAGGATGTTGAAGATAGAGCTGCCAGGTAGAAGGCAAAGAGGAAGACCACAGAGAAGATTCATGGATGTAGTGAAGGAGGACGTGGAGAGGGTTGGTGTTACAGAGGAAGATGCAAGGGATAGGTTGAGACGGAGACAGATGATTTGGTGTGGCGACCCCTAAAGGGAGCAGCCGAAAAAAGAAGTGGTGTTGGTGTTATCGCGTTAATTTTGTGATTGTGGTTAATGCCATTTAACGGCAGAAAGTGTGAACAGTACTTTTTTGGCCTAGCTGCCTTCCGTATCGGAAGCCTTCTCTGCAGCCTTAGACACTGGCCACAGCATACTGTGAAGTCAAACAAGCTGGATTAAAGCCATGGAAATCCCCAAAACGCTAACATGTTTACAGTGTTATCTGTTGGAGCTCTCACCTGGATAATTGTCACAACCTACTCCAAAATTTCGCATGGATGTCGGTTTGGAAGCCCGCTAGCCGGCAAGCCTCCTCCAAAACTGCGCCTGGATGTCAAGTCTCACTTCCGCCTCCCAAAGAGAGCAGACGCTTTTTTCTTCTCTCCAGCTCTGACTTTTCATCTCCTCCCTCCTCTAACTAACTGGATCCCAGCTTGCTATCGTCTGTCTGCGTGTCTCTACTGCTGATTATCGAATGAAATTATGGATTTAATAAGCTGGGCTTTGAACGCAATTGACACTATTTTTTCAACGAGGAAAAGTGCCCCGGGGGAGGTTGTTTGCCCGGCAGGAACGGCTGCTGCGGGCTATTTGAGGACACAAGTAATTGGAAACTCTTGTGCCTGTCTGATCTTTCCATCGAAGATGTCGAAGATTTGTACGTCTTCGTAGTAATGGTCATCGGGATCGTTCTGATTGGATCTGGGATTGTCCTGGTGTACCGTAAATTGATGAAGATGGACATAGCCTATCAAAATGCTGGCCAGGCAAGGCTTAACCATCAAATTGAAAAAATGGAGAGGACTCTGACAGCGGCAAATGGAGAACTGTCTAGGAAAATGGATTACATCATGATCACGCTGAGAGCCGTCCATGAAGGATTCAATGTCCAGCACTGAAGGATTAAAGTACTGAATCTTTAAGAGAATATAAAGTTTCTTTCTCTGGGATCAGTACTATTCGACTAATCTGACCCCCTCACACAAGTCCTCCAGATTATCTGCAGTTTTTTGTTTCCAAAACATTTGAGCTGCATTGACTCTACAGACAGTCAGCTGCATGGCTCAAGGACAAATGCCAGCAGCTAAGACAAAACATCTCCTGCCAAAGAGACTTTGTTGTTCTTGACTGATACAACACCTACACTCAACACTACACCCACACTGACTCAAAAACTGATGAAAAAGATCACTCACTCACTGCTCTCTTTGTGTCCTTGTGTACATTCTTGTCTGCTAACTGTGCATTGAGGGCTTTTTTTCTTGTAATCATAATATTGATCATATATGACCGGTATTCTGACAATCAATGGTTTTTTGCTCTTTCCTATTGTGTTATCCTTTTCCTCCCTATGCATCCTGTACCCATCTGATGACAGGCGCGTTTTTCAGATGCTGCTGCGTCACCGGAAATGCAGGTCGTTTTCTGTGTCAAGTCAAATCCCTCGCATGTTATCAGTTGTTTACTGTTAATGTACTTGGCAATAAATCTTTTCTGAGTCTGAGTCTGAGTCTGAGTTTGGAAGCTGGTCAGCTGGCAAGCCAGCTACCAGTGTAATAGAATAGAATAGAAACTTTATTGTCATTTTACACAAAATACAATGAAACTCTGTTCAGCAATCTCTTAGTAGCTTAAAATACAATCATCTTAGTAATAAACTAGAAAAGCACTCGGAGAGCGCAGACCTCCGCCAAGCGCCACAGTTCCCCCCATACAGTGTTTGTGTGTACGTTTTCAGATTCCTTGACCATGAAAACATATGACTAACAATTGGATTCACAATGATAGGATTAGTGGTTCAGTAGTTATTCACAAAAATCGCATTTTCCGTAATGGGGGTTTTCGCCACAGTTCCCCCCATACAGTGTTTGTGTGTACATTTTCAGATTCCTTGACCATGAAAACATATGACTAGCAATTGGATTGACAATGATCAGTCACTGTTTTTCTGTTGCATTATTGACTGCACTATGTGGTACTTCACATTATCTGCTACATGCTAATTTTTTTAAAACTGCCTTGACTAGTACTACTCATTATTACTAGTATTATTATTATCATTACTTATTATTACTTATTTTTCTACACTTATTGCACGTTTCTAGTCCTTTAGTTTTTTAGTTTATCCCTTTTTCTCATTATGTTTTTAATGTTGCAGCATGGCACCGAGACAAATTCCTAGTTTGTGTATTTGTGTATTACATGAACAATGGCAATAAATCTGATTCTGATTCTGATTCTGATTCTGATAGGATTAGTGGTTCAGTAGTTATTCACGAAAATCGCATTTTCCGTAATGGGGGTTTTCGCCACAGTTCCCCCCATACAGTGTTTGTGTGTACGTTTTCAGATTCCTTGACCATGAAAACATATGACAAGCAATTGGATTGACAAAATTGGATTGACAATGATAGGATTAGTGGTTCAGTAGTTATTCACGAAAATGGCATTTTGCGTAATGGCGGTTTTCTTGTGGACGGTGATCCAGATCACCACCAAAATCTAATCATCTGTAGGATACCCCATTTCTGACAATCTGTGAAAATTTCATGAAAATCCATCCATAACTTTTTGAGTTATCTTGCTAACAAACAAACAGACAGACAAACAGACAGACAAACCAACGCCGATGATCTCATAACCTCCTTGGCGGAGGTAATAATAATAAATAGATAAAATACTTAATGCACTCTACATATATGTGACTGTGTGCATACCTGCTAAAAGGATTATGAGTGCAACAGTCTGTCTACTGCTCTAGGAAAAAAAAGCTCTCTTTCATTCTACTTGTCCGGGTTTTGATGATTCTGAGCCTACCTGAGGGAAGGGTGGAAAACAGGTAATCTCCTGGGTGTGTTGGGTCATTCTTGATGTTTTTAGCTCTTCTAAGGAGGCGCGTGGAGTAAATGTCCTCCATGCTCGGGAGAGGAGAGCCCACAATCCACTGGGCTGTCTTTATGATCCGTTGCAGCGCCTTCTTTTCTGCCTCTGTGCAGCTGGAGTACCAGACAGTGCAGCCATATGTCAGGACACTCTCTACTGTGCAGCGATAGAAGTTCTTAAGCAGAGCTGGAGGAAGTTTGTTGCGCTTCAGGGTTCTGAGAAAAGAGTTGTTGCTGGGCTTTCTTGATGTTGTAAGTTGTGTTCACACTCCAACTTAGGTCTCTGGATATATACACACTCAATAATTTGAAGTCAGCAACCTGCTCCACCTCCTCCCCTTCAATGCTCAATCCTGCATGCTGTGCTTTTGATTTCCTGAAGTCTATAATTATTTATTTAGTCTTTGTGTTTAAGCACAGGTTATTGTCTCTGCACCATGCCAACAATGTCTGAATCTCCTCCCTATATGCTGATTCATCATTATTTGCCACCAAACCCACTATGGTCGCATCATCAAACTTAATTATTGCGTTAGAACTGTGGGTGGGGGCGCAGTCATGAGTATACAGGGAGTACAAGATTGGACTGAGAACACTGCCCTGGGGTACACCAGTACTGAGAGTGAGAGTGGAGGAGGTAAGACTACCCAGCTTAACATGCTGGTGTTGGTTTGTGAGAAAATCTTTAATCCATTGACAAAGGGATGTTCCAAGCTGTAGTGATTGCAGTTTGCTGACCAGTCTGTTGCGGCTGATGGAATTGAAGGCAGCACTGAAGTCAATAAGCAGCATCTGAACATAGGTTGTTTGGATTTTCAAGATGGGCAAGAGATAGCATCATCTGTTAATCTGTTTGGCCTGTAAGCAAATTGATGTTGATCCAGGTCCAAGGGAATGCAAGATTTGATGTGTTGCAGCACCAGTCTTTCCATACATTTCATGAATACTGGTGTGAGAGCAATGGGCCGATAATCATTTAAACCTGTGATAGTGGAAGTTTTGAGCACAGGAATAATTGTGGGGGTTTTGAGGCAAGTGGGAACTGTGGCTTTTTTTTTTTTGTTACTTATTTGTATCCGTAGGTAGACTTGGTTTGCAGTCTGGTGACAAGCCACCGGCTGCTGGTCGCTGCGTGCGCGAGCGCCCTAAACCTACATGTTTTTGGCATGTGGGAGGAAACCGGAGAAATCCCGGAGTAAACCCGCGCAACACGGGGAGAACATGCAAACTCCACACAGCTCACTGTTGGTCGGGGGCTGGGATCAAACCCACGATCTCATGATCCCCGCGGTGCCCCGGCCGAGGGTAAAACTGTGCTGCCACAGTGCTAAACCACTGCGCCACCGTGCAGGCTTGTTGAAGTGATCAGTGAAAAATAGCTGTAAATACTGTGGCTAGCTGACTAGCACATGTTTTTAGTACCCGACCTGTAACTCCATCTGGTCCTGGTGCTTTCCTAGTGTCGATGTTATGCAGGACCCGCTAGACTTGATATGACTAAAAAATGAGTGGCTGCTCGCTCTCAGATGCTGTCATAGTCATATCTTATTCTTGCATATGATTCTCCTCAAATCGAGCAAAAAATGCATTAAGATCATTTAAGAGGGAGATGTTGATGGGAGTACTGTAGTTTTGCTTGTAATCAGTAAGAGTCTTGATACCTTGCCGCATAGCTCGTGGTTTATTTTCTCTGAAATTATCCTCAATGAGCTGTTTATATTTCATTTTTGCTGCTTTGATGCCCCTCTTCAGGTCTGCTCTTGCGTCCTTGGGGCAAAAAAGTAATTAGTCAGCCACCAATTGTGCACGTTCTCCCACTTAAAAGATGAGAGAGGTCTCCAATTTTCATCATAGGTATACCTCAACTATGAGAGACAAAATGAGAAAAAAAATATCCAGAAAATCACATTGAAAGATTTTTAATGAATTAATTGGTAAATTCCTCAGTAAAATAAGTATTTGGTCACCTACAAACAAGCAAGATTTCTGGCTCTCACAGACCTGTAACTTCTTCTTTAAGAGGCTCCTTTGTCCTCCACTCGTTACCTGTATTAATGGCACCTGTTTGAACTCATTATCAGTATAAAAGACACCTGTCCACAACCTCAAACAGTCAGACTCCAAACTCCACTATGGCCAAGACCAAAGAGCTGTCAAAGGACACCAGAAACAAAATTGTAGACCTGCACCGGGCTGGGAAGACTGAATCTGCAATAGGTAAGCAACTTGGTGTGAAGAAATCAACTGTGGGAGCAATTATTAGAAAATGGAAGACATACAAGACCACTGATAATCTCCCTCGATCTGGGGTTCCACGCAAGATCTCACCCCGTGGGGTCAAAATGATCACAAGAACGGTGAGCAAAAATCCCAGAACCACACGGGGGGACCTAGTGAATGACCTGCAGAGAGCTGGGACCAAAGTAACAAAGGCTACCATCAGTAACACACTACACCGCCAGGGACTCAAATCCTGCAGTGACAGACGTGTCCCCCTGCTTAAGCCAGTACATGTCCAGGTCCGTCTGAAGTTTGCTAGAGAACATTTGGATGATCCAGAAGAGGATTGGGAGAATGTCATATGGTCAGATGAAACCAAAATAGAACTTTTTGGTAAAAACTCAACTTGTCGTGTTTGGAGGAGAAAGAATGCTGAGTTGCATCCAAAGAACACCATATCTACTGTGAAGCATGGGGGTGGAAACTTCATGCTTTGGGGCTGTTTTTCTGCAAAGGGACCAGGACGACTGATCCGTGTAAAGGAAAGAATGAATGGGGCCATGTATCGTGAGATTTTGAGTGAAAACCTTCCATCAGCAAGGGCATTGAAGATGAAACGTGGCTGGGTCTTTCAGCATGACAATGATCTCAAACACACCGCCCGGGCAACGAAGGAGTGGCTTCATAAGAAGCATTTCAAGGTCCTGGAGTGGCCTAGCCAGTCTCCAGATCTCAACCCCACAGAAAATCTTTGGAGGGAGTTGAAAGTCTGTGTTGCCCAGCTACAGCCCCAAAACATCACTGCTCTAGAGGAGATCTGCATGGAGGAATGGGCCAAAATACCAGCAACAGCGTGTGAAAACCTTGTGAAGACTTACAGAAAACGTTTGACCTCTGTCATTGCCAATAAAGGGTATATAACAAAGTATCGAGATGAACTTTTGTTATTGATCAAATACTTATTTTACTGAGGAATTTACCAATTAATTCATTAAAATCCTTCAATGTGATTTTCTGGATTTTTTTTTTCCTCATTTTGTCTCTCATAGCTGAGGTATACCTATGATGAAAATTGGAGACCTCTCTCATCTTTTAAGTGGGAGAACGTGCACAATTGGTGGCTGACTAATTACTTTTTTGCCCCACTGTAGGTCTCCTTGGCCCCCAATCTTAATGGTGCATCTCTGGCCTTAAGCAACTTTCTCACGTTCTTGTTGAACCATGGTTTTTGGTTGGGGTATGTTTTAAGCTGTTTTTCTGTGGTTACGTTATCTGTACAAAATTTGATATAAGATAGTATTGTAGTGGTGTAATATTCAATATCTGGATGTTCAAAAATCTCCCAGTCTGTGTCCTCAAAGCAGTCCTGTAAGGATGATGAAGCCTCCTCAGTCCAACACCGCACAGTCCTATACTGTGATTTTACTCTGCAAATGAGGGGATTATAGGCTGGTGTTAAAAACAGAGATAGGCGGTCAGAGTGTCCTAAATGGGGAGATGAATGAGTTTTGTATGCTCCAGGAATGTTCGTGTACACCTGGTCCAAAGTTTTATTTTTCCTTGTTTTAATGTCCACATTTTTGTGAAATCTGGGTAAAACAGTCTTGAGGTTACAGTTATTAAAATCTCCTGCCACAACAAAAACACTCTCTGGTAGGCTGTTAAATTCTTTGCAGATGGTGTCATGCAGTTTGCTCATGGCTGTCTTAGCATTAGCCCGAGGATGGACATACACTGCTACGATGAACATTACAGAAAACTCCCTTGGCAGACAAAAAGGTCTGCACTTAAGCATCAGAAACTCCAAGTCCGGACAGCAATGCCTTTCAATAACTGTTGCATCTGTGCACCAGTTATTATTTATATATACACACACTCCCCCTCCTCTCGTCTTACCAGTCTGCTGTGCGGTCTGCCCGGTAGATGGTGTGGCCTGCTAGCTCCACAGCCAGGTCGGGTATGTTTTCATGCAACCAGGTCTCTGTTATTACCATAACGCAGGTGGTGATTCGGTTGTTCATAATCTGTAGTTTAAAGTCATCCATCTTATTGATGAGACAGTGAGCGTTGGAGAGGAAAATGTTAGGGACGGCTGGTTTATATGAAGACGCTTTCAGCCTTGCTTGGATCCCCGGCTCACTTGCCCCGCTTCTGCTTTCTCTCACGCCGGTGTTTACGTCTCCTTTTCAGCCTAGGCTTGAACTGGGTGCCTGTATGCTTCTGTATGGCTGGGCATTGTATTGCCTTCGGAAATGAGGCCAAACATATATAAACAGCTATGTGCTACGGTTGTAGCTTGCTGCCAGCAGCTGACACGAACAGATACTCCACCTGTTTCATCCTCACAGGTTTGGGTCCAACTGGCAGCAGGTGAGTAGCAGTCTAAAATTCTCAAGCTGTGTTTGTAATGTCCACTCACTCCACGTGGTGGGTGATGTCACAGGCAAGATAGTTGTTTATGTTTTTACAATTTTCCGGCTAAAAGGGAAATTGTGTCTGTTGTGACAAACGAGGTCCATTGTTTTGTGTTGAGCTGCTTAAAAGTGGTGGATGTGTGCTATGGGAGAAAGAGCAAGCTTCTTTTGTGGCTGCTGGCTGGCTGTTCATTGACATTACTGAGCCCTGGCATTCTGTTGTTTGCACATGCAGTAGTACTTTTGAGAATTTTCTGGCGAATATTCTTGATAGTTTTTTTGTCATTTTGGTTATGTTGAGAACTTTAATAAGCCTGCAGGTGAAGAAAGCAAGCATATCTGTCAACTCCCATGTTTATAACAGTATGAGAAACTTGAAAAATTACCAACTTATGTTACACTGTATCTTAATGGAAAAACACGCGATTAATGCATTATTAATCATGATTAATTCAACCTTCCAAAAGATTATCGCTAATTGTCCGACACCACTAATGTGTGTGTGTGTGTGTGTGTGTGTGTGTGTGTGTGTGTGTGTGTGTGTGTGTGTGATGAATTCGGGCCAGGCAGGGCCGGGCAAGTTGGGCCGGGCAGGTCGCTGGACGCGATTCTGCGGGCTGCCAGCTGGCCATGGGACTTGGGCAGGCCACCCGATCAGTCAGGCCACCCGATCGGGGGGGGGGGGGGCTGTCATGAATCTGGGTTTTGCTGTTCCAAACCAGTTCTGACTTATTATTTATTTGCCCTATTTTCCATAAGGCACGTCAGGGAGCTTTTGGCCTTTGCTTTCTGACAGCTCGGGCATGCCCCCTTCCCCTGTCAAGTGCCATCAGCTGTGCTCTGTTATTGGGTGTTTCACGCACATACACACACACTCCATTCATTCTCATTCACACGTGCAGACACTCACTCATGCACACCTGGGGTTCATTTTGTCCAGCCCACGCATTCTCACACCGGCGATCTCTTCCCTCGTTAAGATTATTATTTAAGCGAGGGGTTCGTAGGAAGAGATCATCGGAGCATTCACCCTCATTCGTGGCAGCGTGTTTCTCCATGAATGTTGTACTATTCCCTTCGCGTATTCAGCCTGACATTTTCACACGGTTAATCCCTGGATGTTTACGGTGGATTCTGCTTTATTCTTTCATCCACCAGACTGCTCGGATTAGCCCCGGATCGCTCCAGTTCTGTAAGATATATTTGCCTTTCTTTCTGTGTCGACAGCTGACCTGCGGCACTAGGCATTCCTGTCAGCGGGCTGTTGAGCATTCGGGAGGCGCCCTGTATGCTGGTGGCCTAATCTCATCTGTACATCTTCCTGTATTTGTGTGGTCTAGCTGGACTTGTTATTTTCATGGTTTAAGTTAATAAAATGGAACTTTCTACTCTCGCTATTGGGTTTTCCATTCCTTCCCTTGTGCGCCGTGTTATGGCGCACAAGGATGCATCACACACACACACACACACACACACGTATATATATACATGACTCACAAAAAGTTATTTGGCTTTCGGGTGAAATTTATGGAAAATGTAAAAACTTCACACTACAGTGATATTGTATCACAAAAGTCGAGCATTTAAGTAGAAGCATGCAATGGTGATTTTCTCATCTTAAATAATTTATTGAAACAAAAGCCAACAACAGTGGTGGGTATGCCACAACAATATATGTCAATGTCTCAATAACTTGTCATGTGCCCTTGAGCATCAATTACAGCTTGACAATGATGTCTCATGCTGTTCACAAGTCGACTTATTGTCTGCTGAGGCATGGCATTCCACCCTTCTTGAAGGGCGGCCCTCAGGTCATTGAGGTTGTAGGGTGCAGGGTTACGAGCCTCTACACGGTGACTCAGCTAATCCCATAAGTTTTCTATGGGATTCAGGTCTGGAGAAAGTGCAGGCCACTCCATTTGAGGTACCCCAGCCTCCAGCAGCCATTCCTTAATGATGCGACCTCGATGAGCTGGAGCATTGTCGTCCATGAAGATGAAATTAGGCCTGTGTTGTTCATGACTGGCTTAATGATGTTAATCAGGTAGTATCTGTTTGTCACTGTACCATTCACAAGGTGTAGGGCAGTTCTGTATGGACTAGACACACCTGCCCAGACTGTAACACCACCACCACCAAAGGCTTGTCTGGTGACAACAGCGGCTGATGCATAGTGCTCTCCTTGACATCTCCAACATCGTCATTTCTGCTCATTGTGAACCAACTTTCCTCAGAGAACAGCACTGAGGCCCACTGGTCCCTTGTCTAGCGACAATGCTCCTTGGTTCATGCAAGACAATGATGATGCCTGTGCCTGGTAGTGTGGCCAGGTACCCTTGCAGGTCATCTAGCATGCAGACCACGCTGATGTAAATGGTTTTGAATGGTCTGATGTGACACTTGGGTGCCTCTCACTTCCCTTAAATGTGCCTGGATTTGAGTGGCTTCATCATTTAGTTCTGCAGAGCACTGTTCACAACAAAGCGGTCATCAGCATGGGATGTGGCCAAAGGAGGTCCACTTCTATGCCTTTCCATGACTCTTCCAGTCTCTCTGTATCTCTGCTGCAACCTACTGATGACACTCTGTGACACTTTAAACTCAGTGGCCACTTCCCTCTGAGAGCATCCTGTTTGAAGCCTCGCAATGGTGAGGTACTGTTGATCAATTGTTGGGTGTTGTCTTGGTCTCATGATGTCAAAATGTGAACAGCATGATGAAGAGGACTGTTTAAATACCAATTCTAATTGAACCAAAAAAATTATCGGTCGATTCATAGCTCAAACACCTCTTGTGAATTTTGCCTTTAAGCACCTTGTAAGAGAACAGCAAGTTATGCAAAAAGTACTGAAACACTGAACAGTTGTACATGTGCTTTCAAAAGGTTAGAGAAGGTCAAATTAAGTTCACCTGTAAAGGCTATAGTGTATTTTAGGAGCATCCTGAAATTTCACCCGAAAGCAGAATATCCCTAATTTTTTGTGAATAGTGTGCATACAGTGTATATATATATATATATATATATATATATATATATATATATATATATACAGTGGGGTAAAAAAGTATTTAGTCAGCCACCAATTGTGCAAGTTCTCCCACTTAAAAGATGAGAGAGGTCTCCAATTTTCATCATAGGTATACCTCAACTATGAGAGACAAAATGAGAAAAAAAAAATCCAGAAAATCACATTGAAGGATTTTTAATGAATTAATTGGTAAATTCCTCAGTAAAATAAGTATTTGGTCAATAACAAAAGTTCATCTCAATACTTTGTTATATACCCTTTGTTGGCAATGACAGAGGTCAAACGTTTTCTGTAAGTCTTCACAAGGTTTTCACACACTGTTGCTGGTATTTTGGCCCATTCCTCCATGCAGATCTCCTCTAGAGCAATGATGTTTTGGGGCTGTCGCTGGGCAACACAGACTTTCAACTCCCTCCAAAGATTTTCTATGGGGTTGAGATCTGGAGACTGGCTAGGCCACTCCAGGACAATGAAATGCTTCTTATGAAGCCACTCCTTCGTTGCCCGGGCGGTGTGTTTGGGATCATTGTCATGCTGAAAGACCCAGCCACGTTTCATCTTCAATGCCCTTGCTGGTGGAAGGAGGTTTTCACTCAAAATCTCACAATACATGGCCCCATTCATTCATATGATGTTCTTTCTCCTCCAAACACGACAAGTTGAGTTTTTACCAAAAAGTTCTATTTTGGTTTCATCTGACCATATGACATTCTCCCAATAATCTTCTGGATCATCCAAATGCTCTCTAGCAAACTTCAGACGGGCCTGGACATGTACTGGCTGAAGCAGGGGGACACGTCTGGCACTGCAGGATTTGAGTCCCTGGCGGCGTAGTGTGTTACTGATGTAGCCTTTGTTACTTTGGTCCCAGCTCTCTGCAGGTCATTCACTAGGTCCCCCCGTGTGGTTCTGGGATTTTTGCTCACCGTTCTCGTGATAATTTTGACCCCACAGGGTGAGATCTTGCGTGGAGCGCCAGATCGAGGGAGATTATCAGTGGTCTTGTATGTCTTCCATTTTCTAATAATTGCTCCCACAGTTGATTTCTTCACACCAAGCTGCTTACCTATTGCAGATTCAGTCTTGCCAGCCTGGTGCAGGTCTACAATTTTGTTTCTGGTGTCCTTTGATAGATCTTTGGTCTTGGCCATAGTGGAGTTTGGAGTCTGACTGTTTGAGGTTGTGGACAGGTGTCTTTTATAGTGATAACGAGTTCAAACAGGTGCCATTAATACAGGTAACGAGTGGAGGACAGAGGAGCCTCTTAAAGAAGAAGTTACAGGTCTGTGAGAGCCAGAAATCTTGCTTGTTTGTAGGTGACCAAATACTTATTTTACTGAGGAATTTACCAATTAATTCATTAAAAATCCTTCAATGTGATTTTCTGGATTTTTTTTTCTCAATTTGTCTCTCATAGTTGAGGTATACCTATGATGAAAATTGGAGACCTCTCTCATCTTTTAAGTGGGAGAACTTGCACAATTGGTGACTGACTAAATACTTTTTTGCCCCACTGTATATATTATGGCAAGCCGTTCAGGAAAAAAAATATATATTACAAAGAAAAACTCGGAATATATAGTGGGCTATCCAGCTAGCTCCTCCTGGGGCAGCGCCTTGACCCGGTGGAGGAGATAGGAGAGAGAAGGACGGTGGCTAAACTGTCATCTCTGCTGGAGTCCGAGTTCCACCCTATGCAGGACATACTGAATGCACTGAGGAGCTCATTTAGCAGCAGACTACATCATCCCAGGTGCACAACAGAGGTTTCACAGGTCCTTCCTACCAACGGCTGTCAGACTGTACAACCTAAGCAGGGCTGCTCGCAGAGATAGCAAAAAGACGTAACAACCTAATAGTTTTGAATGCAAAAGATGCAATAGACTTACACAATGGTCCCCTCCGGCATACAACTAGGAAAATACCGGTCGCTATGGAGGGTGAGAATATGTATGGGCACATAATCATACCATGTAGGATAACTAAGTAGACGGTTGTGCTGTTTCATCCCATCTAGCAACAATGCTCTGCACTGTGTGTGTTTATATATTTACATATTTATTCCATCTAGCTACAATGCTCTGCACTGTGTGTGTTTATATATTTACATATTTATTCCATCTAGCTACAATGCTCCGCACTGGGTGTGTTTATATTTATATATCTATATATTTATACCATCTAGCTACAATGCTCCGCACTGTGTGTTTATATATCTACATATTATTCCATCTAGCTACAATGCTCCACACTGTGTGTGTTTATATATTTACATATTTATTCCACCTAGCTGCAATGCTCTGTACTGTGGGTGTTTATATATCTACATATTTATTCCATCTAGCTACAATGCGCCGCACTGTGTCTTTATATAGCACTGTGGCAGCACAGTTTTACCCTCGGCCGGGGGATCGCGGGGATCATGAGATCGTGGGTTCGATCCCAGCCCCCGACCAACAGTGAGCTGTGTGGAGTTTGCATGTTCTCCCCGTGTTGCGTGGGTTTACTCCGGGATTTCTCCGGTTTCCTCCCGCATATCAAAAACATGTAGGTTTAGGGCGCCCGCGCACGCAGCGACCAGCAGCCGGTGGCTTGTCACCAGACTGCAAACCAAATCTACCTACGGGTACAAATAAGTAACAAAAAAAAAAATATTTATTCCATCCAGCTACAATGCTCTGCACTGTGTGTCTGTGTATATATATATATATTTATAGTAATATGTACATATGTATATTAGCTGCTCTTGCTTTTTTTTCTTGCCTTCTGATTGTTGCTCTGAGTGTTGCTATCCCTGTGCTGTTGCAATCCTGGAATTTCCCCATTGTGGGACTAATAAAGGCTTATCTTATCTTATCTTATCTTATATTGAATGAACTTCGGAATATATTGAATGAAACTGGGAATATATTGAATGAACTTCCGAATATATTGAATGAAACTGGGAATATATTGAACGAACTTCAGAATATATTGAATTAGCTTCTGAATATATTGAAAGAAAATGGGAATATATTGGACAAACTTTGGAATATATTGAATGAACTTCCGAATATATTGAATGAACTTCAGAATATATTGAATGAATTTCTGAATATATTGAATGAAACTGGGAATATATAGAATGAACTATGGAATATATTGAATGAACTTCAGAATATATTGAATGAAACTGGGAATATATTGAATGGACTTTGGAATATATTGAATGAACTTCAGAATATATTGAACGAACCTCCGAATATATTGAATGAAACTGGGAATATATTGAATGAACTTCAGAATATATTGAATGAAACTGGGAATGTATTGAATGAAAATGGGAATATATTGAATGAAACTGGGAATATATTGCATGAACTTTGGAATATATTGAATGAACTTCCGAATATATTGAATGAAACTGGGAATATATTGAATGAACTTTGGAATATATTGAATGAAAATTCTACCATGTGGTCGCAAAACTGGATAACCACACAGCTCAGCATGTGGAGAGCCTTATCGAGCAGCCGCCAGACAGCGACAAATACGGCGCGTTGAAGGCTGCACTCATCCAGCACTTCACCCTCTCCATTGAGGAGCGAGCAGAGAGACTCCTGGCACTGACTGAGTTGGGAGATGACACGCCTGTTAATCTGATGGAGAAGATGTTGAGGTTGAAAGGCTCGGATGACGACCACTTCATCTTTACCCACCTCTTCCTCAGGACCCTACCGTCAGGGACGAGAGCGACCCTGGCCAGTTCGCCGTTGTTGGCCCAGCGGGACTACCGCGCGCTGGCCCGGGAGGCGCAGCGAACTGTCAACGCCAGCAGACAGCCCGCGGCCATGGCCGCAGCAGCAGAACTCGGCGCGACGACCGGAGATGGCAGGGGGCCTGGGGCAGCAGTAGCAGACCCACCGACGACGGCGGCGGCGGGGGCCAGGGAACGCGGAGGAGACGCCCTTTGTTTCTACCATTGCCGCTTCGCAGAGAGGGCATGCAAATGTGTACCACCGTGCCAGTTCAAGCGTTCGAGAAACGCCAAGACCGGGGGTCGGTAGCAGCCGCGGCCCTCGGGGAGGAGAACAAGCTGCTCTACTTGTTGGACGCACGCTCGGGGAGGCATTTCCTCGTGGACACAGGCTCCCAGTTGAGTTTCATCACACCTACCTACGCGGACAGGCTAGCAGGCTTCAGAGATCCCGGGGTGGCAGCAGTGAACGGCTCGGAGATTAAGACCTTTGGTGAGAGGACTCTGCTTCTGTCTCTACACGGCCGTACATTTGAGTGGACTTTTGTTATAGCAGCAGTGAATTTCAATATGTTGGGGGCTGATTTTTTGTGCTCACATGGTTTGTTGGTTGATCTCGCTAACAGGCGCCTGGTTAATGCACTTTCTTTTGATTCTATTCCCTGTACAGCGCGAGTGGCCCCGCCAACAGCACAAGCCAACGTCACAGCTGCAAGCGGTAAGTTCCACACACTGCTCACTCAGTTCCCAGCACTCACGGTCCCCACATTTTCGGCAACCGTCGCTAAACACGGGGTGGAACCTTTTATTACCACTACCGGACCGCCCGTTTTTGCAAAAGCTCGGCGCTTGGACGCAGCTAAACTGGCCATAGCGTGCGAGGAGTTCGCCAACCTGGAGAGGTTGGGCATAATAAGGCGTTCAAACAGCCCATGGGCTTCCCCGCTACACATGGTCCCGAAAGCTGACAGCTCATGGCGACCTTGCGTGGATTTCCGCAGGTTAAACAACGCTACAGCGCACGACCGCTACCCAATCCCACATATCCAAGATTTTTCCGTTCATTTGGCAGGGGCGCGTGTTTTTCTAAGATAGATTTGGTCCACGGTTACCACCAAGTCCCAGTGTGCGCTGAGGACATACCCAAAACAGTGGTAATAACTCCATTTGGCCTATTCGAGTTTTTGCGCATGCCATTCGGGCTTAAAGGGGCTGCACAGACGTTCCAACGCATGATGGATGGGGTGCTGCGCGATCTCCCTTTCGTGTTCGTCTACTTGGATGATATTTTGGTAGCCAGCGCGTCCGAAGACGAACACGAAAACCACCTAGCCACAGTTTTCCGGAGGTTGGGAGACCATGGGTTAATAATCAACCCAGCGAAGTGTCAGTTCGGGGTGGCGCAGATCGATTTTTTAGGACACCGCATCTCCCCCGAAGGAGCAGTTCCGCTTCCTGACAAAGTGCGCGCGGTAGCAAATTTTCCACGGCCGCAGACGATCAGGGCATTACAGGAGTTTTTGGGAATGGTGAATTTTTATAACCGTTTTCTCCCCCTCGCGGCGCAACTCATGCAACCGCTGTATGCCGCGCTCAAAAAACAGAAACCCGCGAATAAGGTCGAGTGGTCCCTGGAGCGGGAGCAAGCGTTCTCGGAGGTAAAAGCGGCCTTGGCAAAGGCTGCATTGTTGGCACACCCAGACCCAACGGCCCGCATAGCGCTCACTACTGACGTGTCAGATGTGGCCATAGTGGAGGTCGTGGAGCAGCATGTAGCTGGGGTTTGGCAGCCCCTCGCCTTTTTCAGCAGGACCTTGCGCGATAGTGAACGTAAATACAGCGCGTTCGACAGGGAGCTGCTGGCTGTCCATTTGGCCATCCGCCACTTTCAGTTCTGGCTGGAAGGACGCTGTTTCACCGTGTTCGTTGACCACAAGCCGCTAACATTCGCGATGGCCAAGGTTTCCGAACCGTGGTCAGGCCGGCAACAGAGACAGCTGGCCGCGATCTCAGAGTTTACCACTGATATTCAGCATGTGGCGGGCAAACTGAATGTAGTGGCAGATTGCCTCTCGCACGCCGTGGCGGCCCCAGTCAGCGTAGGAATAGATTACGCAGCCATGGCCGCGGAGCAGGTTAGTGACGCGGATGTGCGCGCGCTCCAGTCTGGACCAACAGGGTTAAGGCTGGAGAACAGGGTGCTGCAAGACGGTATGCCCTCCCTAATCTGCGATGTCTCCACTGGATGGCCGTGTCCAGTAGTGCCGGCCGCGTGGCGCCGCTGCGTTTTTGACTCGATTCATTCTTTGGTGCACCCGGGAGTGCGCGCGTCGGTCAAAATGGTAGGAGAGAAATTTGTGTTTGCCGAGTCTTTGCAAACAAATTAAAGAGTGGGCAGCAGCCTGCACGGCGTGTCAACTAGCCAAAATACACAGGCACACGAGGGCTCCTTTGGAGCCGTTTGACATTCCGGACAAGAGGTTCGATCACGTTCATGTGGACCTCGTGGGCCCCCTCCCGCCATCACAGGGGTGCACACACCTCCTGACAATGGTGGACCGCACTACGCGCATCTCACATAACTAAATCCTCCCCGACCCCGCTAAGGTTAAAGCGGTGGTCGAGTGGCCTACGCCTACCTCCAGGAAGCAGGTGCAGCAGTTTATTGGGTTCGCAAACTTCTACCGGCGCTTCATTCCCAACTTTGGCGCCATTGTCACCCACCTGACCCGCCTCACATAATCGAAGGTGCCCTTCCAGTGGTCAGAGGAAGTGGCCACTGCCTTCAAGACTCTCCAGGCGGAGTTCTCGTCCTCCCGGGTCCTGACCCAGGTTGATCCTGCGCTTCAGTGTCTGGTGGAGGTCGACGCGTCCAACACGGGGGTGGGGGCGGTGCTCTCCCAGTGCTCACCGTTGGATGGTGTCAAGCAGCCCTGCGCCTTCTTCTCCCGGCGGCTATCGGCGGCGAAGTGCAATTATGACGTCGGCGACAGGGAGCTCCTCGCTGTCAAGCTTGCGCTGCAGGAGTGGCGCCACTGGTTAGAGGGGGCAGTCCAGCCTTTTGTGGTCTGGACGGACCATAAAAACCTCGAGTATAACTTTAACATTTAACATTTGTTTGTTCTCTCCCATAGATTGAGTCCCCATCGTGCTGTTTGCTCTCTACATGTCTGTTCTTTTCTTCTTCTCTGTCCCCTCACCCCCCAGCCAGTCGCAGCAGATGACTGCCCCTCCCTGAGCCTGGTTCTGCTGGAGGTTTATTCCTGTTAAAAGGGAGTTTTTCCTCTCCACCGTCGCCAAGTGCTTGCTCACAGGGGATCGCCTGATTGCTGGGGTCTTTCTGCAACTGTGGGGGTCTTCCCTACAGTTGATAGTGCTATGAGATGACTGTTGTTGTGAAATGGCGCTATATAAATAAAGTTGAATTGAATTGAATTGAATTGAATTGAGTACTTGAGGTCAGCGAGGCGCCTGAATGCCCGCCAGGCACGCTGGTCTCTATTTTTTGCTCGCTTCCAATTCACCATCACGTACCGTCCAGGCTTGAAGAATGGGTTGCCCGACGCCCTGTCCAGACAGTTTGCCCCTGAGGACCTGGAGAAATCTGAACACACCATCCTGCCCAACTCGTGCATCGTGGGGGCGATTTCCTGGTCCATCAAGGACAAGATTATGAGGGCTCAGGAGACGGAGCCGGATCCTGGTGGGGGGCCAGAGGGGAGGCTCTTTGTTCCTTCGGCGGTTCGAGGTGAAGTGATCCACTGGGCCCATACCTCCAAGCTCTCCTGCCACGCTGGCATCACCCGCCTGGTGAGTTTGCTGCAATGCTCGTTTTGGTGGCCGGGTCTCCAAAAGGACGTGACCAACTATGTCCGGGCCTGTCCCCAGTGCGCTACCGGCAAATCCCAGAACTCTCCACCTGCGGGTCTACTCCAGCCCCTGCCGGTCCCGGGCAGGCCCTGGTCACACATCGCCCTAGACTTCGTCACCGGTCTCCCTGTCTCTAACACCTTTGACACAGTCCTGACTATTGTGAACAGATTTTCCAAAGCCGCCCATTTTGTGCCTCTTCAGGGTCTCCCTTCGGCACGTGAGACGGCTGACCTCCTGGTCCAACATGTCATCAGGCTGCATGGGATCCCGCTGAATGTGGTCTCGGACCGGGGCCCGCAGTTTGTCTCCCAGGTTTGGAGGAGCTTTTGCAACGCTTTGGGGGCCACGGTTAGTCTCTCCTCTGGTCACCACCCCCAGTCTAACGGGCAGTGCGAGCGCATGAATCAGGAGTTGGAGGCCGCCCTGTGCTGCGTGACATCCTCAAATCCTTCATCCTGGAGCTCTTACCTGACCTGGGTGGAATACGCCCATAACTCGGCCCGATCCTCTGCTACTGGTGTGTCGCCTTTTGAAGCGTCCTTGGGGTACGATCCCCCCGTGTTTCCCGAGCAGGAGGGTGAGGTAGCTGTCCGTTCGGTCCAGGTGCACATGAGGCGCTGCTGGAGCGTGTGGACCAAGACGAAGAATGCGCTTTTACGCACAGCGGCGCGCAACAGCTCCACTGCCAATTGCCACAGAAGACCGGCTCCTGTCTTCCAGGTGGGTCAGCGGGTTTGGCTCTCGTCCCAGGACATTAACCTTAAGGGTGAGAAGAGGAAGTTGGCGCCGCGATTTCTCGGCCCCTTCGTGGTTTCAATGATCATCAACCCGGTGGCTGTGCGTTTGGCCCTCCCCCCCTCCCTACATGTGTGCCCCACTTTCCATGTGTCTAAAATCAAACTTGTCCTTTCCAGTCCACTCTGCCCCCCTCCTAGGTCTCCTCCTGCGCCTAGGATGATTGACGGTGACCCGGCGTGGGGTGTTACTGCCATCCTGGACTCTCTGCGCCGAGGTCGTGGGCTGCAATATCTGGTGGATTGGGAAGGCTATGGTCCGGAGTGGAGATCCTGGGTGCGCTCTTCGTGGGTGTTGGATCGAGACCTCATCGCGGAGTTTCATCGGACGCACCCAGGTAAGCCAGCGCCGGGAGGCGCTGGTAGGGGGGGAGTACTGTCATCACCCGCCGCTCACGGGCATCCACCTCAGCTGCACGCACACCTGCACCTCGTTAGTGCGCAGCTATTTATTCCATCTCGCCCTGAGCTGCAGCCTGGAGCCATTTGTCTCCCTGCGTACGCAAACCCTCAGCAGCATCCTATCCTCCAGGCCTGCTGACTCCTCATCACGGCACGTAAGCTGTTCATTATTGCCTTACCTTTTCCTGTCAGCCTTCCCCTGTGCACAGGTGGACCTCCCGGCGGCGGACACTCTCCCCTTCGTCTCGCCGCTCCTCTGCCTCGCCGCTTCATCCCGGACGCACAGCAGGACGCTGTCTCCCAGGCTTGGGACCTTGCCAACGCCAGCCACCGCAGTACTACAAGTAAGCACAGAACTTTGTCACTCTCTTGTGTGGTTTCCTAGCTAACCCCTGTTCTCCTCTCACTCATAGGGTTGCCTGGCCGCACGGCGTGCTGCTCTGTCCTGACCTACATCCTCCACCCACAGAACATACTTATCCCTCACACACACATTCATACACGTCACACTGTTGGTTAATAAAGCTTTCAAATCTGCCTGAGCCTGCGTGCGTGTTTCCTGGGCCTAATAATATGTCAGATACAGATCAATTACTTTGTTTCCCATTTGTTCCTGAATTTCTTTGGTTCGCAGCATGATGTCTAACTTTTGAGGATCTTTTGGCCTACTTTACATTGTCAGGAAGGTCCTATTTAAGTGGGGTTTTTTTTGATTGAGAACAGGTGTGGTAGCAATCATGCCTGGGTGTGGCTAGAGAAATTGAACTCAGCTGTTCAAAGATGTGATAAATCACAGTTGATTTATGTTTTAATGGGGGGGGGTGTCACTTTTTCACACAGGGCCATTTAGGTTTAGATTTTTTTTACCCTTAATAATAAACACCTTCATTTAAAAACTGCATTTTGTGTTTACTTGTGTTATCTTTGCCTAATATTCAAATTTATTTGATGATCTCAAACATTTAAGTGAGACAAACATACAAAAAAATGTGAAATCAGGAAGGGGGCAAACACTTTTTCATACCACTGTATATCCCATAGATTAAAAAACAAAACACAACAAGTAATACACAACATGCTATCAGCAAATACTGTACATTGTCCTCTTACATATATATTTTCTGTTTTTAAATTCCCCTTTCTCGCTATTTCTCTTTTGTTCGTGCATGTCTGAACTGAGTTTTGATCTAAAAGCATTTGTTTTCACTAGCATTTCAGTCAGTGTTTGACAATGGAGCTTAACTTAGGCTTACTTAGGCAAATTCTGCATAACTTAGCCCAGCGCTCAGTGTAGAAGAGCTTGAAATAACGAAGCGATGTGATTTTATAAACCAAAGTTTAATATCAGCTTTGCTCCTCTAACAAGTCTCATCTCAGTGCAGAAGCAGAATAAGAGGTCGATCGCAGTCAGACCTTCATACTTATACTCACACTTAACAAAAGACATTGCATATCAAAGCTGACATCCCGCATTACATAATCCCCCCTCCATTGTCCTCCGTCTCCTCCACCTGACCCTGGGTGGTCAGGGAGATCGATCTGGTCTGCACCGCTGCGACTCTGTCTGTCTTTGATCCTCGCTGGCGGTTGAGACCTCTTTGTCCTGTTCTGAGGTGTGAGGTCATTCCACATATGTAATCACTAAACATTCTAATATGTCTATACATATGTAGGTATGGAATATATGATTAATATAAGCCACACTCAGGAACTTTTACAAACTGAGCACAACTTTCACCAATGTTTATTTCCAAACATGGCCAAATTTTCAGCATGCTGAAAATTCTCAATGAATACAACTTTTGCCAGCGTTTGCCAACAAACACCAACTATCATTAACTTTTATCAACTTTTGCCAGCTGAGCCAGACATTTGCCAAAATGTCAGTAAAAGTTGGTCCAAACGTTGTAGTGTGAATCCACTAAAAAAAGCAGGTCTAGGATTGCAGGAAGCCTCCACAAACGCTGATCTTTATATGAACGTCGCCTGACGTTGATGTCAGGTGAACTGCACTAAGTATTCTTAGCTTAAGTTAACCTAAGTTGGCAACTGCTACACATACACTAGCCTAAGTTGGCAAAAGTTTGACACCACTGAATGCAACACTGGTAAATGCTTGCAAACGTTTGTAAAAGTTTGTAAAAGTTGGTGTACGCTGGATTAAAAAAAACTGCTCACAAATGTAATTTCACCGTTTGGACTGATTTCTCTGATTTTTCAAAATGTCAGTAAAAGTTGTTCCAAACGTTATAGTGTGAACCCAGCTTTAACAGCAGAGCAACAGCACAAGTTGAGACAGATGTTGAGGGAAGAGAGTGAGGTGTTTGCCAAGGATTATTGGGATACTGGATGCATTTCTGAGCTGCAAATGATGATACATCTCAAGGATGACATCCCAGTGACAAAGAAATACAACTCTATCCCCCGTTATCTATATCAGGAGGTAAAGAAACATATTCAAGATTTACTCAGTCGAGGATGGATCCAAGAGTCAGCCTCATCCTATTCATCACCAATAGTCACTGTAAGAAAAAAAGACTCTTTTATTCAACTCTATGTAGACTAGCGACAGCTAAATGACAAAATACATCTAGATCGACACCCCATCCCAAGAATCCAGGGAATCTTGCAGTCTTGGAGGAAACTCACAGTGCTTGATCAAGGTAAAGCGTACCATCAAGGTTTTGTCAGCAAAAAGAGTCTAGCTTGCACTGTTTTCATCACACCCTCGGGATTATATGAGTGGCTCCAAATTCCAATCGGACTGTTGAACGCCCCGGCTGCTTTTCAGAGGTATATGGAAAGTTGTCTTGGTGACCTGAGAGATGAGGTATGCATGCCTTACGTTGATGCCATTTTGGTGTTTAGTAAAGACTTTGATTCACATGCGGAGAATGTGAGAAAAGTGCTGCAGTGTCAAAGAAACTGTGGAATCAAACTTAGACCAAAAAAATGGGTCTTCTTTAAGCAAGAAGTATGCTATGTTGGCCGAGTCATCTCAGAGGAAGGACACTGAATAAACTCAAAGGAAGCAAAAGCCATCCAAGCTCTGAAAAAAAAACAAAACAAAACTGAGAACGGTCAGAGAAGTGAGATTGCTTGTTAGCTTCCTAGGCTCTCCTCAGGTGCCTCCATCTCAGCCAAGAGAATGGACAGCGTTACACCAGCAAGTGTTGGAAAGACTTGCAGACACACTGTCAGACCCCCCAGTGATGGCTTACTCTGATCTTGAAAAACCATTTGTGTTATATATCGATGCATCTGAGGAGGGTTTTGGGGCTGTACTGCATCAGCGTCAAGGGGAGGCACTGAGAGTGATAGGCTATGGCTCAAGAACACTCACTCCAGCAGAAAAGAATTACAAACTGCATTCAGGAAAACTGTAGTTCCTGGTTCTCAAGTGGACTGTAACTGAGAGATTCCGTGATTACCTCTTCCATGTGCCCCATTTTACAGTGTATAGCGACAACAACCCCTTTACATATGGAATGAAGACAGCAAAACTAAATGCAGTTGGACATTGTTGGGTGTCAGAGCTGGTGGATTTCCGCTTCACTCTGAAATACAGTCAAGGAAATGTTAACCGTGATGCAGACTTCCTATCCAATCAACCAGCAGAGGTGGATGAAATAATGAAAGGATGTACAAGGCAGTGTAACCCAGATGATATTGCAGCAGTTGTAGAAGGCTTGTGGGCTCATGATAAAGGAAATTTTTGGAAAAATTCCTTATCAAAACTCAGGCAGGATCAAAGTTTCAGCAAATTTAATATACACTGATCAGCGGAAGACAATACAGCGTACAGCTTTCACAGACTGTTGCAGTGCATTGACGTCACTTGTGGTAATGTATCATCACTTCCTGTATTGCTGTCTGTCCGTGTGGTTTGCTCTTCTCACTCTACTGAGGATTTTGCTTTTAATTGTATTTTAACCACTTTTTTCCATCTACCGTTAGTTCTCATTTCTGTTTATCAAGCCTCTTGCACCTGCGTGTGCGCACTCAGTGTCACCTAATCACCCTCTTAAGCCTTCTGTTCACCTTTCATTGGTGTTTTTGTTAGCTTCGGGTTAGCCACTAGCTATGGCTACTAGCTCTCCTTCCTCTCCTCCTCTGGTGTGCTCTCTCTGTCAGATGTTTAGCTACACCTCTGCCTCTTTTAGTGATAACGGTAAATGTAATAAATGTTGTCTTTTTGAGGCACTCGAGGCTAGGTTGTCTGATTTGGAATCCCGGCTCCGCTGCATTGAAACACCGTCTGCGCCAGTTAATCTTGACGGACATCCCCTAGCTGCAGCGGAACTCCCTAGCATAGGGCGACCCGTTAGCGGTCCTCCGGTCCTCCTCAGCAGCGAGGAGACTGGGTGGGTGACTGTGAGAAGGAAGCCTAGCTGCAAAACCCCGGTTAACCACCAACCTGTTCACGTTTCTAATCGTTTTTTCCCGCTCAGCAACACACCTGCTGAGGAAAAAACTCTGATCATTGGCGACTCTGTAGTCAGAAACGTGAACTTAGAGACTCCAGCGGCCATAGTCAAATGCATTCCTGGGGCCAGAGCAGGTGACATCGAGTCAAATTTGAAAATGCTGGCTAAAATTACAGTAACTGTAAACACTCCACAATTGTTATTCACGCCGGCATTAATGACATCCGTCTCCAGCAGTCGGAAGTCATGAAACTTAATGTAGAATCGGTGTGTGACTTTGCCAAAACAATGTCTGCCTCTGTAGTATTCTCTGGGCCCCTCCCTAATCTGACCAGTGATGACATGTTTAGCCGCTTGTCATCCTTCAACTGCTGGCTGTCTGTGTGGTGTCCTGCAAACAATGTGGGATACATTGACAATTGGAACTCATTTTGGGGAAAACCTGGTCTTATGAGACGAGACAGCATCCAGCCCACTTTGGATGGTGCATCTCATTTATCTAACAATCTGACATCATTTTTATCCAAATTTCCAAAACATTGACAACTCAGAGTTGGGACCAGGAAGCAGAGGCACAGTCTTACACGCCTCTCAGCAGCTCCTCTTAATCCGCCACCCCTCAACTTAGCCCCTGTCTTCCCCATCAGAGAATCATTGTCTGCTCCCTCCAAAGTAAATAAAAATATAATGTATTAGCATCCCAAAGTGATTAAACAAAAAGTTGGTAAAACTCAAATTAAACATGAAACCTCTAAATTGAATGATTTGGCCTCTCTTGCTCCTCATAATTTAAAAATTAAATACGGTTTATTAAATATTAGGTCTCTAACTCCCAAGTCTCTGTTAGTCCATGATCTGTTAATTGATCATCAGATTGATTTAATATCCCTTACAGAGACTTGGTTAGGGCAAGAGGATTATGTTGGTTTAAATGAATCAACTCCCTCTGGTTATTTAAACTGTCAAAATCCCAGAAGTTCTGGTTGTGGAGGAGGAGTAGCAACAATTTACCATTCCAAATTACTAGTTAATGTAAAGCAAAAAACATGTTATAATTCCTTTGAGGGCCTGGTCCTCAGTATTGGGCACTTTAGCAATTTTAGGCTAAACCCAATTTTATTTACCATAGTTTATCGTCCCCCATCAACCTACTCAGAATTTTTATCCGAATTTGCTGAATTCTTAGCTGATTTAGTGCTGAAATCAGATAGAATAATTATATTAGGGGACTTTAATATACATGTAGATACAGTCAATATGCACATTACAAAAGAGAGCTGTAAGGATAATAAATAATGTAGGATATAGAGACCATACCAATTCGTTGTTCTTAAAGTCACGTCATAAAGTTCATCGATTTAGTTAAATTTAAGACAGCACAAGCCATGTACAGGGCAATTAATAATCATCTCCCAACTAATATACAAAAAATATTTAAAAAAAAGAGACAATGATTATAATTTGAGAGGAGACTTAAACTTTACAAAACCTAAGATACAAACAACTAAGAAAAGTATGTGCATATCTGTCTGTGGGGTGGATTTGTGGAACAGTCTGGAGCCGGAACTGAAACTATGTACAAACAGAAATCAATTCAAAAAGAGGTATAAACATTATGTGCTGAAAGAATATATGTTAGAAGGGTAGTATTTATATGTACGATTCACTATGCTCACTCTGGGACGCTATGGAATGGTGGGTGGGACAGCACTGTGTATATCTATGTTGTTTGGGGCTGGTTTTGATGTATGGACTGTATGTATGTTGGGGTGGATGGGTGATAATGTTGATATGAACAAAATATAGTTAATTGTTTACTTGGGGTGTTAAATGTGGTAATTTGTATATATTTCACATGGGTTGTATTTATGGAAAAGAGGAGTTGGAATTAATAAGTGTTCACTTCTTCCTTCTCCCTTTCAAACACTGTATACTGTTACTTTATTGCACTTGTCATTTGTTTTGTTTTTGTTTTACTTTTTTGTTCGAAATAAAATAAAGTATCTATCTATCTATCTATCTATCTATCTATCTAGATGTAGATAGTGATTGCCTTAATGTGGCATTTAATTCAATATTAGACTCGATGGGGTTTTCTCAGAAAGTAGGAAATTCTACTCATTATCTCCACCATACGTTGGACCTTGTTCTGACATATGGCATAGAAATAGAAAATCTGGTAGTGTCTCCTCATAACCCTGTACTGTCAGACTATTGTCTGTTAACCTTTGATTTTACTATTTCTGACTATTTGGCTCCTAAAGAAAAATATTACTTCAGTAGATGCCTCTCAGATGATGTTGTTACCAAATTTATGCAGATTGTTTCCTCTATGCCATGTGTCAACACAACGGAAATAAACTATGGAGAGCTTGCTCCTTCTGTAATTGATAACATGGTAGATAGTGTTACAGCGTCTCTGCATCAGACTCTAGACTTGGTGGCTCCCTTAAAAAAGAAAAAGTCTAATCAGAGATTTCTAACTCCTTGGTTCAACACAGAAACTTGTAGCTTAAAACAGAAGACTCGTCAATTAGAAAGAAAATGGCGCTCCACTAATTTAGATGAAATCTATTTAGCTTGGAGAAATCATCTTTTAATTTATAGAAAATCTCTTAGAAAAGCTAGAATGAGTTATTATTCTGCATTAATAGAAGAGAACAAGAATAATCCCTGGTTTCTTTTCAGAACTGTAGCCAGGTTGACAAAGAATCAGGACTCAATCCTAGCATTCCCTTAGAGCTTACTAGTCAGGACTTTATGAACGTTTTCAATAATAAAATTTCATCCATCAGAGATAAAATCAATCAGATTCTTCCCACCCTTAACTTAAATACAGTAACTACTACAACTCCTTCAATTGATATCTGTCTTGATGAGTTTACTCCAATTGACCTTTTAGAGTTAGACAAAATAGTTTCCTCATCCAAGCCTTCAACTTGTCTTTTAGACCCTATTCCTACCAGGTTATTTAAAGAAGTCTTCCCACTTATTGGTAGCTTTATTCTTCATATAATCAATTCTTCATTAACTTTAGGCCATGTACCGCAGGCTTTAAAAACGGCTGTAATTAAACCCTTACTCAAAAAGCCAGCGCTGGATCCAGGAGCTTTAGCTAACTATAGACCAACCTCTAATCTCCCTTTCATTTCAAAAATCTTAGAAAGAGTTGTTGCTACGCAATTATTTGACCACCTGCAGGAAAATGGTTTACTTGAAGAGTTTCAATCTGGGTTTAGAATCCATCATAGTACTGAAACAGCCTTAGAAAAGGTCACTAACGACCTCCTCATCGCATCTGATAATGGGCTTGTTTCTGTACTTGTCCTTTTAGACCTTAGTGCAGCTTTTGATACTATTGATAATAATATTCTACTTGATAGATTAGAACACTATATTTGACTTAATGGAACTTGGTTGCAGTGGTTTAGATCTTATTTATCTGATAGATTCCAGTTTGATCATGTCAATAATGAGTTTTCTTTCAACTCAAAACTCAGTCATGTAGTTCCACAGGGATCTGTGCTAGGCCCTACTCTTTTTAGTTTATATATGCTTCCGTTAGGCAACATTATTAGAAAGCACTGTATACATTTTCATTGTTATGCAGATGACACACAATTATACCTGTCAATGAAGCCAGATGGTAGTAATCAATTAGCCAAGTTGGAAGCCTGTCTTAAGGAAATCAAAGCTTGGATGACTTGTAATTTCCTGCTATTAAATTCAGATAAGACTGAAGTCATTCGTGTTGGTCCAAAAAACCTTAGAAATACCTTTCCAAATCAAACTTTCAATTTGGATGCGGTTACTCTTTCTCTTAATAGCTCTGTGATGAACCTTGGAATTATTTTTGATCAAGATCTGTCTTTCATTTCACATATTAAATTTGTTTCTAAGACTGCCCTCTATCATTTGCGTAATATTGCCAAGATTAGGAGCGTCTTGTCTCAGAGTGATGCAGTGAAATATAAGACAGAATAATAAAGAGCGATGGCAAGAACCAAGCAGACCGCCCGTAAATCTACTGGAGGAAAAAGCCCCCCAGGAAGCAGCTAGCCACCAAGGCTGCTCGAAAAAGCGCTCCGGCCACCGGCGGAGTGAAGAAGCCTCACCGTTACAGGCCCGGTACTGTGGCTCTGAGAGAGATCCGTCGCTACCAGAAATCCACGGAGCTGCTCATCCATAGGCTGCCCTTCCAGCGCCTGGTGAGGGAGATCGCTTAGGACTTCAAGACCGACCTGCGCTTCCAGAGCTCCGCCGTCATGGCTCTGCAGGAGGCCAGCGAGACCTACCTAGTGGGTCTCTTCGTGGACACCAACCTGTGCGCCATCCACGCCAAGAGGGTCACCACCATCATGCCCAAAGATATCCAGCTGGCCCGCCGCACCCGCGGAGGGAGAGAGAGCTAGACTTTCTGCTGCACATTCACCAACCACAATGCTCTGCACTGTCTCTCTCTCTCTCTCTCTCTCTCTCTCTCTCGTGCGCATGCGTGGGCGTTTGTGGGAGCAGGGGTGTGGAGTGGTGTCGAGTGAGTACTTTAAACTTTGTATTTTCTAACTTTTTCTCTATCTTGTGTGTTTGAGGTGTGTGTGTTTAATATAGTGGGTTGAGTGTGTGTGTGCTGGGGTGTGAGTGTTGGAGTGAGTGTGTTGGGGAACGGTAGCTTCTGCTGCCGGTTTTTCCCGGCCGGCATCATGCCGGTGATTGATGGTGGTGTGGAGTTTGAGCGCTTAACCCGGCGTCATGGTGTGAGAATCCTCCCGACAGTTCCCTGTTCTGTGGAGGAGGCCAGCCTCGCTGTAGGACAGGTGGTTGGGCATGGCAGCATAAAATCAGCATCAAGGATGAACAGCGCAATTGTGATCTTTCTGGATTCGACTGAAAAAGCTGATCAGGTGGTGGCACAGGGAGTGGTCATAGGTGACACTTTTACTCCCGTTTTACCGCTGGCGAACCCGTCTAGGAGGATCACCATCTCAAACGCTCCTCCTTTCGTTAAAAATGATCAGCTGATTAGAGAGTTGTCCCGTTTTGGCCAGGTTGTGTCCCCTATCAGAATGGTCTCTCTGGGTAGTAAATCACCCCTGCTGAAGCATGTTGTATGTCATAGGAGGCAGTGTTTCATGGTGTTGAAAGACAGCTCTGCTGAACTGAACGCGTCTTTTAATTTCAGGATTGACGGCTTTAGCTACTTGGTGTTTGCAACATCTGAAACCATGAAGTGTTTTGCGTGTGGCGCAGAAGGCCATCTTATTAGGTCATGTCCTGAAAAGGCGAACACAAAGAGCACTGGCGGTAAGAAATGTGACGCCGCTATTTCTGGTGGTCCGGAGGGTAGCGCTACATGTGGTGCGGCGGATGCCGCTGCGGCGCCCGCTTCTGTTGGGGCGGTCATGGCCGCGACTGCGGCCGCGGCCGCGTCCGCTTCTACTTCTGCGGGGGCGTCCGCGTCCGCTTGTGCTGGGGCGGCCGCGGCCGCCTCTGCTGGGGTGGCCGCGGCGGGCGCGGTAGTTGCCCCCCCAAACAGTGATGGTGGGGAATTTCTGTCTGGCGGCAGCTCTGATCATTGTGACGAGCCTGTCGCCCGGGGTAAACAGGTGGAGGGTGTAAGTAAAAGT
This sequence comes from Pholidichthys leucotaenia, assembly GCA_020510985.1. Taxonomy (NCBI): domain Eukaryota; kingdom Metazoa; phylum Chordata; class Actinopteri; order Cichliformes; family Pholidichthyidae; genus Pholidichthys; species Pholidichthys leucotaenia. Next base: position 33,018,389 of record CM035843.1, read on the forward strand.
GCAGTTAAACGAAGGAACCTGAATGAACAGACTTTGCAAGCGGGGGAGGAGCGGTTTGAGGCTGTAGCGGACACACAGAGCAAACACTGCATGACAAACGTTGCAGTTCATGAAGAAATGCAGGAATGTAGTTTTGTTGAAGAGGATCCTTTTAAAGCTGCACAAAAAAGGAAAAGTGCTGAAAACTTGCAGAGCTCTGCTAAATCTAGTAGGGTTGGGAATTTAGATTTACTGAATGAGAACGCTTCTGACGAAAGTGGAGATGAGTCTGAACTGATGCAGATGCAGACGCAGGAGGAGCAAAGCTCCTATTGTTTTACTAAAATTAGGCAATTTCTCCAGGTGACTAAGGGGAGCAGAGCTGTGAAAGTGGAAAATTACTTTCCAGATCTGGAGTTATTCGTGGCATCAGCTCGCAAATTTATGAAACTGAATGATGGGAATGAGACTTTCACTGATCAGGAAATTTATCGTTTAAAGAAACTGGTTGCTAAACTGAAATCGCAAATTACTAACAGTCATGTTGACTCTTAGTTTGTTTCTTCCCTTTTATGCTATGTGTGTGTTTTTTTACTGTACCCTATTTTTATCCTTTTTAATGCCCCACCTTAGAATTGGCACTCTCAATATTAATGGGGCCAGGGATGATGTAAAAAGGGCCTCTTTATACAAGCTTTTTAATTTAAAGAAACTTGACGTGCTGATGGTCCAGGAGACTCACAGCACTGTGGACATTGAGAGCCATTGGAGAAAAGAGTGGGATGGCTGCATTTTTTTTAGCCACAAATCCAGTAGCAGTGGGGGGGTGGCTGTACTTTTCTCTAGGGGTTGTGTGCCTGTCTCTTATGAGGTAGAAGAGGTGGTGAGAGGTCATTTCCTCTTATTAAAGGTACAGTTTGAAAACGTGAACTTCGTTTTTATAAACGTGTATGTGCCAACACAGAGAGCAGAGAGGATCAGGGTCTTTGACGTGCTTTCGGATACGGTTAGGTCCTGTGATCCAAATAGTTTTTTATTTCTGGGGGGTGATTTTAACTGTACATTAAACCACAGACTAGACAGGAACCATCAGGAGCCTCACCCTGCTTCTGCCAATAGGCTGAGAGAACTGGTGAAAACACATGAAATGGCCGATGTGTGGAGATCACATCATGGGGACCAGAGGCAGTACACCTGGAGCCATGTCAAAGATAACCTTTTATCTATGGCTAGGTTAGACCGTTTTTATGGTTTTAAACATCAAATGAGTGTTTTTAAAAATAGTTGTATCTGTCCTGTTGGTTTCACTGATCACTGCCTGCTGTTTTGTTCTGTGTTTATTGAAAATGTAAAGTGTAAGAGTGCTTTTTGGCATTTTAACAATACACTTTTAAATGATGTGTTTTTTAAAGAGGTTTTTCATGATGTTTGGAAGTCACACAGGGAACAAAAACCCTCTTTTAGTTCTCTCCAATTGTGGTGGGATTTTGGTAAGGCCCAGATAAAACAACTCTGCCAACAGTACACTCAAAATGTCACTCATAGCTTGACCCAATCCTTGAAAGTTCTGGAGACTGAGGTGGTAGAACTAGAGGAGTTGCTCAGTTCTACAGGAAAACAGGAGCACTTAGAGGCTCTCAAGTCAAAAAGGTCAGCCTTGGCTAGCTTGCTAGGGGTCACCGCACAGGGTGCTCTGGTCCGCTCACGCTACATGGATGTAGCTCTGATGGACTCGCCCTCCCAGTACTTTTTTGGACTGGAGGGGAAAAATGGACAGAGAAAGCTTATTCACTCCTTGTTGGGTGATGACGGGAGAACAATCTCCACAGCAGCAGAGATCAGGAAACACGCTGCTAGCTTTTACAGTGAATTGTTTAGAGCAGAGTGGAGGGAGGACACGTCACTGGGCCAGGTCTTCCTTGATGGTCTTCCAGTGCTCTCAGAGGACCTTGTTGCCGGCTTGGATGCTCCACTGTCTCTGTCTGAGCTGCATACGGCGCTAATGAGCCTCCAGAATGGAAAATCACCAGGCATAGATGGTCTCTCTGTGGACTTTTTTAAGGAATTCTGGCTCCTGCTTGGTCCAGACCTGCTGGAGGTTCTCCAAGATAGCTTGGAAAGGGGGACCCTACCCACGACCTGCAGGAGGGCCATCATCACACTGTTGCCGAAAAAGGGGGACCTCCAGAGCCTAAAGAACTGGAGGCCAGTCTCTCTGCTCTGCACAGACTATAAGATTCTCTCAAAAGCTCTGGCCCGAAGACTGAGAAAGGTGATGAGCGAGCTCATTCATGTAGACCAGACTTACTGTGTGCCTGGCAGGCTGATTAGTGACAACGTCACTTTAATTCGGGATATTTTGGAGGTCTCTGGTTCATTGGCGGTAGAAACTGGTTTGATTTCAATTGACCAGGAAAAGGCGTTTGATCGGGTTGAACACCAATATTTATGGACAGTTTTAACAGCTTTTGGGTTCAGCCCAGGCTTCATAGCCAGGATACAGGTCTTGTACAGTGACATTGAGAGTGTGCTGAAGATAAATGGGGGCCTGTCTGCCCCTCTAAAAGTCCAGAGGGGGGTTCGGCAGGGCTGCCCTCTCTCAGGGATGCTGTACTCCCTCGCCATAGAGCCTTTGCTTCACTGCCTGAGAAGGGATCTATCAGGAGTTACTTTTCCTGGCTGTGACACCACATTCAAGCTGTCGGCCTTTGCAGATGATGTAGTCATTCTGCTAAATAAGCAGAGTGACATTGACGTTCTGGTTAGGAGTGTCAATCTTTCTGGCCAACTTTCCTCTGCAAAAATAAACTGGGGAAAAAGCGAGGCTCTGATGGTGGGGGAGAAACTAGAAAATCAGCTTACGCTGCCTGGTGGGTTGATTTGGAAAAAAGGAGGTTTTAAGTATCTTGGTGTCTTTATTGGAAATCAGCAGTTTGAGCAAAAAAATTGGGATGGGGTCATAGAGAAAATTAACGGGAGACTAAACAAATGGAAGTGGCTAATGCCAAGAATATCTTTTAGAGGAAGAGTGCTCATTTTAAATAATCTTGTTTCCTCATCCCTGTGGAACCGCCTCATGTGCATGGACCCCCCTGCTGGTTTGTTGTCCAAAATTCAGTCTGTTTTGGTGGACTTTTTTTGGGGGGGTGGACTCCACTGGGTTCCTCAAGCCCTGTTATTTCTTCCCAAAGAGGAGGGGGGGCAAGGAGTGATTCATTTAGCTAGTAGATGTGCTGCTTTTAGACTGACTTTCATACAGAGACTGCTGACGGGCCCCCAGGACCTGGTATGGAGGCCTTTGGCCTGTGTTATTTTACAGAGAGTCCTTGGGCTTGGGCTAGACCTCCCTGTGTTTTTAATGGATTTTAAGAACTCTAATGCACTGTCTTTACCCAGTTTTTACCGCAGTCTCTTTTCAGTGTGGACTCTTTTTAAAAAACAAAGAGGGCCATGCGATTCCCTCTACTGGTTGTTGAGGGAGCCGCTGGTTTTTGGTGGTCGCCTTGGTGTCTTGCCGGGAGTTGGAAGGACCTTCCTTGATAGGCTGTGTTCCAGGAACGTTCTCACTCTGAAGCAAGTGGTGGAACTGGCTGGTCCTGGCCTCAACAACGCTTCAGCTTTAGCAGCTCATCTTGGTGTCAGGTCGAATCGTTTCATCGATGGTCTTCTTGCACACTGGAAACAGGAGCTTCATGGACTTGAGCACTCCCTACTCTTGGACTTTAGCAATGGCACGCTGCAGCCGGAAAGCACGGACCCCTTTCCCTCTCTCACGCTCTATATGGACTTTGACGTCGCTCCTTGCTCCTTACTGGCATTCTGTGCTCCCACTGGTGTGGACTTTGGAGGAGCCAGTGGTAAGGCACTCTACAGACTGGTGGTGATGGCACTCAACAAGGACCGATTGAACACCTGTGTGGACACTCCTTGGAGAGCCTATTTTAAACTAGGAAAAGGGCATCGGCCTGCCTGGAGGGCTCTTTACAAAGCCCCTCTCCCTAAGAGACATGGAGACTTACAGTGGAGGGTCCTGCATGGTATTATAGCTGTCAATGCTTTTGTTTCTGTGATTAACAGCAGTGTCAGTGATCAGTGTGTTTTTTGTTCCTCTAGGGAGACTGTTTTTCATTGTTTTATTGAATGGCAGCGCCTGAGTGGCCTCTTTGAACTTCTCACAAAACTTTTTCATATTTTTAAGGAAGTTTTCTCTAAGCAGGTTTTCATTTGTGGTTTTATGTACAATCGTCGTTTTAAGCAGAAGTGTCAACTACTGAACTTTGTTTTAGGACAGGCAAAGTTGGCTATCTATGCAAGCCGGAGAAGAAAACTTGAAAATGTTGAGAATGATGTTGATGTCAAAATTTTATTTGTGAGGCTACTTAAAGCCAGAATCAGGCTGGACTTTCAGTTTTTTATGGGGAATGGGGATGTGGAAGGTTTCAGGACCCTCTGGTCCCTGGAGAATGTCCTCTGTTCAGTTCATGATGGACAGCTTTTTTTTGGGCGTTTTTTGGGGGATTAATTTTCTGTGTAACATAGCATGATATAGAAATTGTATTGACTGATGGACAAGTGTGTTTATTAAAGATCTTTTAAAAATCAAAATCTCTCTCTCTCTCTCTCTCTCTCTCTCTCTCTCTCTCTCTCTCTCTCTATATATATATATATATATATATATATATATACTGTATATATATATATATATATTTATAGTAATATGTACATATGTATACTAGCTGTTCTTGTTTTTTTCTTGCCTTCTGATTGTTGCTCTGAGTGTTGCTATCCCTGTGCTGTTGCAATCCTGGAATTTCCCCATTGTGGGATTAATAAAGGCTTATCTTATCTTATCTTATGCTGAGAAACTGATCCACGCTTTTGTTAGCTCTAGATTAGATTATTGTAATTCTTTTTTATCAGGTTGTCCTAAAACATCTTTAAAAAGTCTTCAGCTGATCCAAAATGCTGCAGCAAGAGTTTTAACAGGTACTAGAAAGAGAGATCATATCTCTCCGGTTCTGGCCTCCCTTCATTGGCTTCCCATAGAGTTTAGAATTAAGTTTAAAATCCTTCTTCTTACTTACAAAGCTCTAAACAATCAGGCTCCTTTTTATTTAAAAGATCTGATACTACCGTATTATCCTAACAGAGCACTACGCTTCCAAAATTCTGGATTACTTGTAATACCTAGAATCTCCAAAAGTACAATGGGAGGCAGAGCCTTCAGTTATCAAGCTCCTCTCCTGTGGAACCAGCTGCCAATCTGGATTCGGGAGTCAGACTCGATCTCTGTTTTTAAGAAAAGGGTTAAAACCTTCCTTTTTGACATGGCCTACAATTAGGGAGGGATCATGTGTTTCTGAACCTTCCCTTAGTTATGCTGCTAATAGGTTTAGTCAGCCGGGGGACCTCCCATAATGCACTGGGCCTCACTCCTTTCTTCACTCTCAATGAAATTTTTTTTTATTTTTTGCTCGTCATTAACATCTGTTTGTTCTCTCCCATAGATTGAGTCCCCATCATGCTGTTTGCTCTCTACATGTCTGTTCTTTTCATCTTCTCTGTCCCCTCACCCTCCAGCCAGTCGCAGCAGATGACTGCCCCTCCCTGAGCCTGGTTCTGCTGGAGGTTTCTTCCTGTTAAGATAAGATCAGATAAGCCTTTATTAGTCCCACAATGGGGAAATTCCAGGATTGCAACAGCACAGGTATAGCAACACTCAGAGCAACAATCAGAAGGCAAGAAAAAAAACAAGAACAGCTAGTATACATATGTACATATTAATATATATATATATGTATATATAGACACACAGTGCGGAGCATTGTGGTTGGTGGATGTGCAGCAGAAAGTCTAAGCTCTCTCTCCGCGGATGCGGCGGGCCAGCTGGATGTCTTTGGGCATGATGGTGACCCTCTTGGCGTGGATGGCGCGCAGGTTGGTGTCCTCGAAGAGACCCACCAGGTAGGCCTCGCTGGCCTCCTGCAGAGCCATGACGGCGGAGCTCTGGAAGCGCAGGTCGGTCCTGAAGTCCTGAGCGATCTCTCTCACCAGGTGCTGGAAGGGCAGCCCACGGATGAGCAGCTCCGTGGACCTCCGGCAGCGATGGATTTCTCTCAGAGCCACGGCACCGGGCCTGCAACGGTGAGGCCTCCTCACTCCGCCGGCGGCCGAAGCACCTTTTCGAGCAGCCTTGGTGGCCAGCTGCTTCCTGGGGGCTTTTTCTCCAGTAGATTTACGAGCGGTTTGCTTGGTTCTGGCCATCGCTCTTTATTATTCTGTCTTATATTTCCTGCACGCTGCCCAAACTCCAGCCCGGCACCCGCGTCGCTCCCGCTTCAGCTCTCCCGGTATGTCGAGCCTCTCTGTTAGCACCGGGTGGCAGCCGAGGGCTAGCTAGCTCCTCCCCGCTGCATCGTCTCCCGCTGTAAACAGAGGCTCCGTCCGCCGACTCGGGAGACCCCCGGGCGCGATCTGTGTGTCCGTGATACACATAGAGTGAAAGGTGTGCCGGATCAGAAAGCCATCACCGGATCAGAAAGAAGAAGGAAGATAAAAAGACTCAGAATTGAGCCGCTGTTGCAAAAGGCAGACAACTCGTGTGGCTCTGGCGCTTGCTCACAGGGGATCGCCTGATTGTTGGGGTCTTTCTGCAACTGTGAGGGGTTCCCCCTACAGTTGAAAGTGCTATGAGATGGCTGTTGTTGTGAAAAGGAGCTATATAAATAAAATTGAATTGAATTGGCTTAACTAACATAGTCTTTCTGGCTAATATATATCCAAGGGACCGTCAAGGGTGGGGTCTCTTCTTGATGAGTTCACTCATGACTCAGTGTGATAAGGTTTGCTGAGCCTCTTGATATTTCATTCATGACTAAGATTGTATTTGGTGAGTCCATGCCGAAAACACTAGTGATAAGCTGAACAGTCAGTGATAGAACTGAACATTCACACTTACATCAACATCCTTCAATCTGTTTTTTTTTCCACTACTCAACAACTCCAAATATAGTAACAGGATTTCCTAGTTATACACATTAAGGTTTATAAGGAAAAAATTATATTCATATTCATAAAAAATTCATATAACTCAGTATAACAGAATTTTTCCATCAGTAATACTTACTGGATTGTCAGTAATGTTGGTAATGTTGGTGTTTTACATGAATTGGTCCCTGAAAGTGAAAACACAATTCAGCCAATATCTGTAGGTGATGCACAAAGTAATCACTCTAAAACAGCAGAATGAAGATCTGAAATACAAAGACAAGATTAAAGAGCCAGCCATAGTGAAATGCCTTCTAAGGGAGTGGCCCTGTCTTTATCTAAATAAAGATGAAATTCTGTGGCAGAAAACATCTTCCCAAACACAGTTGGTTGTTCCTGAAAAAACTAAAATTCCTGATTTACCAGCAGCTGCATGAGGAAATGGATCACTTAGGATGTGACAGAATGGTTCACTTCACCAGAGGAAGATTCTTTTGGTCAAAAATGAGAGAAGAAATTGAACATTATGTGACAAAAGTGTGCCGTTGTTTGAAACAGAGAAAGCCAAAGAGAAAAACAAAGACACCACTGCAAACGATAACTACATCAGTGCCTTGTGAAATGAGCTCCATAGATTATCTGCACCTGGAGAGGAGCAAGGGAGGTGTGGAATACATTGTGGTTATAGTAGACCACTTTACAAAGTTTGCACAGGCTTATGCAACACCAAACAAGTCTGGCAAAACAGCTGCATGCAAGATCTTTGATGAGTTTATTTTAAGATTTGGCTTTCTGCCAAAATTCACCACAACCAGGGAAGAGAATTTGAAAATGGATTATTCAAGAAACTGTAGAGCTACAGTGGAATAAAGCATTCCAGGACGACACCATATCATCCCCAGTCCAACCCAGCAGAACATTTTAACAGGACACTACTGAGCATGCTTTGGACACTGGACGAGACCCAAAAACCGAATTGGAAAGCCTATTTATTTATTTATTTATTTTTAATTTTGTATACTTTATTTATCCCCAGAGGGGAAATTGAGGGCATCCACCTGGATGGATGAAGCAGCCAGGGTACGGCGCTATCCCTTAACCATTCACACACACATTCACATTTGAACAAGGTGGTTCATGCCTACAATTCTACAGTCCATGAATCAACTGGATTTACCCCTTTTTTCTTGCTCTTTGGAAGAAAGCCAACTTTGCCCATTGATATGATGTTCCCCAGAGACCACATCAGTCCACAGTCATATGCAGGATATGCTGAGAAATGGCGAAAATCTATGCAGGAGGCTTACCACATTGCTCAGGAGAACATGAAAAAAAGCTCTGGAAAGAGGATGAAAACAGTACAACCAGAGGGCATGGAGTTCTGTTCTTGAACCTGGAGACCATGTACTAATCCAGAATCTATCAGGAAGAGGAGGTCCAAGAAAAATCCATGCTTACTGGGAAAACAAAGTGCACATGGTCAAAGAAAGAAGAGGAGTGAATGGTCCAGTGTATGTGGTGGAACCTCTGGATAGAGAAGGTACAGAGAGAATCCTCCACAGAAAACTTCTGTTACCCTGCCCCGACAATCTCTTTACTCCTGAGCGGACAACAAATACTCCAGAAGCTAACGAGAAAAGAGATTGCCGGTGTGAGAATGCGTGGGCAGAACTGATTGGCATCCGGTGAATGAGAGCATGTGTGAATGAGAGTGAATGGAGTGTGTGCATGTGTGTGCATGTGGGTGTGAGTATGTGTGTGAGCACCCGTGACAGTGCAGCTGACGGAGCTTGACAGGAGGAGGGGGCGTGCCCGAGCTGTCAGGAGGAAACTAAGACAAACCATAACAATATGTCAGAGCCAGGTTTGGCCTCCAAACCCAGATTCATGACACTGACTGAATGATCAGCTCAAGTGCATCATAACAATAAGTCAGAGCCGGGTTTGGCCTCCAAACCCAGATTCATGACAGTCCCCAGGGGTGGATGCCAGACACCCAAGCACCATCAGCAAAAAAGAAAAGAGACAATACACCTTAAGGGATCCCCTCCCCCCCCCCCCCCCGGCAACAAACACTAACCCAGGGTGGGAGGTGGGGGAAAACTGGTTAGAAGGGAAGCAACCAGTGAAAACACAATCAGAACAAAAATAGAATAAAGAACAAACCCCTCCTAATGACCCCCAACCTGGACCACTAACCTCCCTCCTCTGCAGTCCAAAGTTCAGGGGGTCGACCTGAGTCCTAGGCCCCCAGTATGGTGAAGAGTAGTAGATCGGGTGGCCTGCCCAAGTCCCAAGTCCAGCAGGCAGCCCATGGGATAGTGTCTGGCGGTCTGCCCGGGCCGATGGGCCACCCGACCCATAAGCCAGGTCCTTCAGGTGGCCGACTAGCGTGGTGTAGCCACCAGGACCTGAGAGGAGGGCGGAGAGGCAGCCTCCAAACTCGGGAACCTCGGCTGCGAAGCCAAGGAACGGGAGCCCCCCTGCCATTCGAGGCTTGGGGCAGGGGGACCATAGCACCCGCGACAGTCCCGGTCTGGGACGTGGCTGCACCCGCGACGGTCCCAGTCTGGGATGAGGCTGCACCAGCGGTGGACTCCAGTTGGAACACCGTTGCACCTGCGGTGACCCCTATCGGGGGCCTCCTTGCTCCCATGGTGGCCTCCCCAGTGAAGGAGATGATGCTCCTCACGTCCTCTGGCATTGGACCCCGATCTTCAGTTGCCTCCAGTAGCTCTCCGGTGACCCTGGCCGGAGGCTCCGAACCCAAAGAGAGAGAAAGAGAAACCGGGTCAGGGTCGCTGGCAGCGGCAGAGCCCGGTGTGGTGGACCCGAGGGCTACTGTGAGCTGCCCCTGGTCCTCCTCACCATACGTCAGGCAGTGTGACATTAATATTGACACTCCTGACATAATGGCGCACACTTGCCTGACTTCTGGCTCCACCGCCGTCCAGGACTCTGGCGATTTAGGGTGCGTAGGTTCCTCCAGTCTGTTGGGTGCTGCACCCCTGTCGACCTCCTTCGGGACAACTGAACCCTCCTTGTTGTCCCTGGGTAACCCTGGTTGCGGCGGCTCCTCTCCGACAACCCTAGGAAGGAGCTCGAAGGAGACGGGAGAATGGAGATGGTTAGGGTCGCCGGCAGCGGCAGAGCCCAGCAAGGAAAGTTTGGATGCAGCTGGGGGCTGCACCCGACTCTTCTCCCCAAGAGCCAGGCAAGAACTCTCAACACATGACAGGTGAACTACAGGAGAGATTACCTGCCTATGCTCGAGTTCTACCACCGTCCAGGACTCCGATGATGATGTTTGGGGTCCAATCGGCTGGAGGTCCGGTCTGGGGGATGGCTCTGCCGTGGCGGCCCCCACAGCAGACATGATGGTCTCGGCAGTCGTGGTCAAATCCAGTGATGCCCCTAATGCCAGTAATCCTCCCGGCATGAATTCTGGAGGTGGAGACCTGGGTGGCACTGTGTCCGCAGAGACTGAAGCGGGAGGATGCTCCTTCATTGGCACCCGCTTCCGGTCGGTCATAGCGCTCCTCCTCTGGTCGTAGCGGATCTGCGGGGTTCAGTCCTCGAGCAATGCGCATTCCCTCCTCCCCCGATTGTCGAGCTCCATGGCTGGTGGACACTCCCATCAGGGGATGGAGACACAGAGGAAATAGGTGAGTTCATCATAGGAGCAGCAGGGGAAGAGCACTCAGGCGACTGCCTAGCCTGAGGCTCTCTCCCAGGGGGACAGACAAGGCTTATCCTTAATGACTAAGGTTGCATGAAAACCCACTTGCCTGGCCTCCTGGGTCTGAATGCTGGCAGTAGCCGATGGCGTGTTGTCCTCCCTCTCCATGCCCATGGGTCTTCTAGGCTCCTCGGTGATTGATGGAGGAGCCGGCCCGAACAGCACGGAGGTGGGTGGGTCTGGAGTGGCAAACACAATCTCTCTGGCGGCTGGGGTGGACGACCCAATGACGGGAACTGTGGCTGAAGCTGAAGGGGTGTCTGCTGGTACAACAGCTGGAACCGAAGGGGGCTTCGCCACAGCAGCGGTCGGGCTTGACGTCTGATTAGGAACCGCTGATGAGGTAACGGACCTCCCCCGTCGCTTAGACCTAGGATTACCCTCACGCCGTGTGGTTGACTCCTCCCACTCCTCCTGCATCCAACGATCCTCTCCCGGGACCGGCGGGGAGTGAAGGGAGACAGAAGACAGGGAATAAGGAGCCATGACAGCAGCTGTTTGGAGAGCTTCACCGGGTAACAATTTCTGAAACTCCTCCACAGAAATCTGACTAATCACCTCAGGAGACATAGCAAGAGAATGCAGATGAACTTGCCTGAACTCCTGACTGGTGATATTGTCCGCTGCTGCCTCGGTGTCCTGCTTCGTCCTTCCAGAAGTAGGACGAGAAATCCGGTGGGGGGAGGAGAACTCCGGCTTGGGTGGCGAACGGCGGGCTCTGGTCCTCCGGGAGCGCATCGTGGGAAGCCGTGGTAGAGCTCCGATGGCTGCTCCTGTCATCTCCTCCAGCTGTCAGTGTGAATCGTGGACCACGGTGCGAAATGACATCAACCCCGGATATTTCCAAAGACTGGTGCACGTCTGGAGCACCCTGACAGCGATGTCGAACAGAAAGAAATTCTCCTCTGGGGAGTTGGCGAGCTCGAGCCTGGGAAACGAATACCACAGCTCTATCAGCCACTAAACACTCCTGGGGGCTCAGTCCAAAAACTGAAAAATCCATGGTGATGAATAGGGGAAAAAGCACTAAGGAGAAAAAGCAAAAATATACTCATGCACCACCTCTCTGCTGGGCTTTTTACACTGGTTGGGGCATTCTGTCAAAATTCACAAAAGGTTTTGTCAATTGACTGTCATAAACTCTCTGTACGCTTCTCCATAGTGCACGGAGGAGAGGAATGAATAAACCCAAGAGCGAGAGTGGATGGTGCACGTTTATTAGCAAACACAAAGAAAATAACAAGTCCAACAATGTCCACAACACAGAGAGATGAATATGCTGAGAAAAGGGCCACCAGACAAACAGGGGAGCTACCCGGATGTTCTACAGCCGGGGAGGAGAATACCTAGTGCTACCGAACTGCTAAACACACAACAGGGAAAGGTGACAGCCTAGTGCTGACGCAGCGATAGCACAAAAGGAAAGGCAAGTAAACACTTACGGCTAGAACAAATTGAGAGCTGTCCGAGAAGTCTGGTGGATGAGGATAGGAAACTGCGGCAGCCACGAACACCCAGGGATTGATCATCTGAAGATATCGGGCTGAGAATGTGAAGGGAGTGATACGTCATTCATGGAGAGCTAGCTGCCATGAACGAGGGTAAATGCCCCGACAACCTCTTTCCTCCTGAGCGGCCAACAAATTCTCCAGAAGCTAACTAGGAAAGAGATTGCCGGTGTGAGAATGCGTGGGCAGAACTGATTGGCATCCGGTGTGTGAGAGCGTGTATGAATGAGAGTGAATGGAGCATGTGCATGTATGTGCGTGTGGGTGTGTGTATGTGTGTGAGCACCCGTGACAGTGCAGCTGACGGAGCTTGACAGGAGGAGGGGCATGCCCGAGCTGTCAGGAGGAAACTAAGACAAACCATAACAATATGTCAGAGCCAGGTTTGGCCTCCAAACCCAGATTCATGACACTGACTGAATGATCAGCTCAAGTGCAGGGTGCAACACCAGAGAAAAACACTCCAATACAGAGAAAGCGTTTAACAATTTATTAATTTCAAAGGGGAGCACAGCTAGGGAAAACGCCACTCGCCAGAGGAAAACACAGCCTGTGGAGGAGAGATGAGAGCGATTAATAGGAGGAGGGAGGAGGAATGTGGAAACACAAATTTGCCACTTACGTGGGCCGAGCAGAGAACACAGAGCCTAGCGAGAAAAGACGAATCAGCAGGATGAATCTGGCGAGGAGTAGGACGGGAAATGGCTGAGCTGTGTCTGACCGGGTGGAGTGAAGGAGCTTCAGCGGGATGAGGAAGAGGAGGCAGGTGAGCGCACCGCAATCCCCGAAGACGCACCGCTCTGATGGCAGCAACCTGGAAAAGGAATAAGGGAGAAGATGTTAGTGAGGTAATCCTCAAATACACACAAAATCACTTGCTACGAGTCTACTAGTGGCAGTATACCCAATGAGCCAGCGTTGAAGCATTGAAGAGCAGATCCTTATGAACCCTGGCGAGGCAGAGGTGGCAGGTGCATCTAATCACCCAGGTGCTGATGATTGCCTGGGAAGCTGGGGAATCAGGAAGGAGGGGGCGAGCGCTCACCAGGATATGACGGGTTATCTTTTGTTCTTGTCTCGGTATTGGCATGAGTGTTGTGTAAGTAATGTTTCCAAAGCTGAAATATGATTTCAAGATATACTATAAAAGTAAAAAATAAAAAATAAAAATTGAGGAATTTGAACAATAAATAGTCCATTGACTCAACTCAGTGAGGCAGCGTCAAGAATTGTTAAATTTTCTTTGGTATGAGCATTCCAGAGAAGAAGAATACTTCTATTAGTTAAAAATAGGTGGTTCAAAGTAAAGGAGGATGAGGTCTAGAGATGGTGGAAAATTTGTAGCATGTTGGTGAAAGAGAGCAGACAAAAATATAATCAAGAAAGACGTGTAGTTCTTTGGACACATTTCTTTTTCAGTTTCACATGCATAATTCAATTCAATTCAATTCAATTCAACTTTATTTATATAGCGCCATTTCACAACAACAGTCATCTCATAGCACTATCAACTGTAGGGAGGACCCCCACAGTTGCAGAAAGACCCCAGCAATCAGGCGATCCCCTGTGAGCAAGCACTTGGCGACGGTGGAGAGGAAAAACTCCCTTTTAACAGGAAGAAACCTCCAGCAGAACCAGGTTCAGGGAGGGGCAGTCATCTGCTGCGACTGGCTGGGGGGTGAGGGGACAGAGAAGAAGAAAAGAACAGACATGTAGAGAGCAAACAGCACGATGGGGACTCAATCTATGGGAGAGAACAAACAAATGTTAATGACCAGCAAAAAAAAAAAAAAAATATATTTCATAGAGAGTGAGGAAAGGAGTGAGGCCCAGTGCATTACTGGAGGTCCCCCGGCTGACTAAACCTATTAGCAGCATAACTAAGGGAGGGTTCAGAAACACATGATCCCTCCCTAATTGTAGGCTATATCAAAAAGGTAGGTTTTAGCCCTATTCTTAAAAACAGAGATCGAGTCTGACTCCCGAATCCAGATTGGCAGCTGATTCCACAGGAGAGGAGCTTGATAACTGAAGGCTCTGCCTCCCATTGTACTTTTGGAGATTCTAGGTATTACAAGTAAACCTGCATTTTGGGAGCGTAGTGCTCTGTTAGGATGATACGGTAGTATCAGATCTTTTAAATAAAAAGGAGCCTGATTGTTTAGAGCTTTGTAAGTAAGAAGAAGGATTTTAAACTTAATTCTAAACTCTATGGGAAGCCAATGAAGGGAGGCCAGAACCGGAGAGATATGATCTCTCTTTCTAGTACCTGTTAAAACTCTTGCTGCAGCATTTTGGATCAGCTGAAGACTTTTTAAAGATGTTTTAGGACAGCCTGATAATAAAGAATTACAATAATCTAATCTTGAGCTAACAAAAGCGTGGATCAGCTTCTCAGCATCACTCTGAGACAAGATGCTCCTAATCTTGGCAATATTACGCAAATGATAGAAGGCAGTCTTAGAAACAAATTTAATATGTGAATTGAAGGACAAATCCTGATCAAAAATAACTCCAAGGTTCCTCACAGAGCTATTAAGAGAAAGAGTAACTGCATCCAAACTGAAAGTTTGATTTGGAAAGGAATTTCTAAGGTTTTTTGGACCAACAAGAATGACTTCAGTCTTATCTGAATTTAATAGCAGGAAATTACAAGTCATCCAAACTTTGATTTCCTTAAGACAGGCTTCTAACTTGGCTAATTGATTAGTATCATCTGGCTTCATTGACAGGTATAATTGTGTGTCATCTGCATAACAGTGAAAATGTATACAGTGCTTTCTAATAATGTTGCCTAACGGAAGCATATATAAACTAAAAAGAGTAGGGCCAAGCACAGATCCCTGTGGAACTCCATGACTAAGCTTTGAGCTGAGAGAAAACTCATCATTTACATGAACAAACTGGAACCTATCAGATAAATAAGATCTAAACCACTGCAATGAAGTTCCATTAAGTCCAACATAGTGTTCTAATCTATCAAGTAGAATATTATGATCAATAGTATCAGAAGCTGCACTAAGATCTAAAAGGACAAGTACAGAAACTAGTCCATTATCAGATGCAATGAGGAGGTCGTTAGTGACCTTCGCTAAGGCTGTTTCAGTGCTATGATGGATTCTAAACCCAGATTGAAACTCCTCAAATAAACCATTTCCCTGCAGGTGGTCAAATAATTGCGTAGCAACAACTCTTTCTAAGATTTTTGAAATGAAAGGGAGATTAGAGATTGGTCTATAGTTAGCTAAAGCTCCTGGATCTAGCGTTGGCTTTTTGAGTAAGGGTTTAATTACAGCCGTTTTAAAAGCCTGCGGTACATGGCCTAAAGTTAATGAAGAATTGATTATATGAAGAATAAAGCTACCAATAAGTGGGAAGACTTCTTTAAATAACCTGGTAGGAATAGGGTCTAAAAGACAAGTTGAAGGTTTGGATGAGGAAACTATTTTGTCTAACTCACAAAGGTCGATTGGAGCATATGCATAAGCAAACTTTAACTGCGTCTAGACCCCTTGACCTCAAACAATAACACAACTGCACACCCACAGGTCTGGCATGGAATTTGTGGTAACTTAGCCACAGTTCTGATATCTATATCTAGAAACCCACACACACACAGACACACACACGCGTGTACGAGCACACACACACACACACACATGCACACACGCACGCACGCACGCACACACTCTATTAAAGAGCTGAAACGGCTGCAGTCACAGTAAAATCCCATGGGGGAAAAAAATCTGAACTGAAAGAAGTGAATCAACTGTGTCATTTATTCAAAGTGCATTTCACAAATTTCTGGTGTAGTGTTTTGAAGCCCTCCTTTGAAAATATTACAGTTTTTTTTGCGATTGCTTACACACTAAAATTAAAACTGTCCCAGTTAGCAGAACACATTGTCAGCTTCACATTTTTTGCAGAACACAGCACACACTTGTATACATTTGAGACAGAAATACATCATGATGTCACTTCCTTGTGATTTCAAAGCAAAGGTTGCCAAATAAACACACCCATGAGAAAATTTGTTAAACACAGCCACTTGGTGCACACACAGGTGCATAATTATAGACACACTAATCAGGTTTGTTACAAGCACTATAAAAAGGGCACAGGTCACATGTCTTCAACAAAAATAGATGGTGTCAGAAGAAGAGAGAGCGTGCGGACATGGGTCCTTACAACATGGGTCCTTGCAACACACTCTTACATTTTTACACAATAGTATCACAGCAGCAAACCAAAGGGACCAGATATGATACATTGTCTTCTGGGACAATGTCTCTTTTCATCATTCTGCTCTGATTCAAAACTGGTTTCATCATCATCCGGAATGTACAGTCCAATACCTTCCACCACAGTCCCCCTTTCATAACCCCATAGGAGAGTTCTTCTCAGCATGGCAGTGGAAGGTTTATGATCTCTGACCGTATGTCCAGATGCCCCTCATTCAAGCCATGGAACAAGCCTGTGACCAAATTGATGCAGCATCAATACAGACGTGGACACAGCCTGTTTCATGAGTTTATTTTTTTAAAGTAATTCTGTTGAACCACAATTCAAAAGCATTGTCTTTGATTTTCATTGGTTAATTTTCATTTTCATTGGTGGAGTCGTCACTCCAGAAGATTTTTCCCACAATGCTTTGCACATGAAAACATAGCCTGTGATGTTGATGAGCCCCTGTGGCCAGATCCATAGGCGGAGAGATGATGTTTTTTTTTTTTTTTCCAGTACTGAAGTGCATACTTTATGTTACTACTGTAAGTTTACAGTATAATGGTATGTTCAGTAACACTGCATAAAAACTTGAAAATGTTTTGTTATGAATGTTTAGTTGAAATGTTCAGTATTGACTGACTTGAATACATGAAAAGAAATGAACATTTTGATTTGTCTGCACAGTTGGTGTCATGTAGTGGTGGTGAATTTATTTTCACACCTTCTCTGTGTAAATGCTAAAAGTGTTTTTGGCTGAGCACAGGGGTGTTTAAACTGATTCAAAAAGAGTCAGATCATGTGATGGATGTGTTTATGTTATGACAGGAAAACAGGGTTTTTATAAAGTGTCCATTTTGTAAATGATCTGGGGTGATGTGCTTCTTGGGTGTGGAATTGTATTAATTGTGTGGAGTGTTTCGAAAAATGGGTTCCTGTTTTTCAAAATTGTGCTTAAGTAACTGAAAAGAAACTGTAAATGCAATGATTTTTACTGAATATAATGTTTTCACTTTGAACCAGTGATTTTCAAGTGATGTGGCCATTTTTTTTTTTCAGATGGAAAAAGGTGGATTGTCCTTTCCGGGTTGGGGAGCAGCATCTACAGTGATGCGGACGTTGTACCGGTCTGCTGTGGTGAAGAGGGAGCTGAACTCTAAGGCAAAGCTGCTGATTACCAGTCAATCTACGTTCCTACCCTCACCTATGGTCACGAGCTTTGGGTAATGACCAAAAGAATGAGATCACGGATACAAGCGGCTGAAATGAGCTTTCTTCGTAGGATCGCTGGACTCACTCTCAGAGATAGGGTGAGGGCTCAGTCATCCGGGAGAGGCTCAGAGTAGAACTGCTGCTCCTCCACATTGAAAGGAGCCAGTTGAGGTGGTATGGGCGTCTGATCAGTATGCCTCCTGGATGCCTCCCACTTGAGGTGTTTCGGGCACGTCCCACTGGGAGGAGATCCCGGGGCAGACCCAGGACTCGCTGGAGAGACTATGTCTCCCAGCTGGTCTGGGAGTGCCTTGGTATCCTCTCTGAAGAGATGGAGCAGGTGGCTGGGGAGAGGGAAGTCTGGGCTTCTCTGCTTGAATTGCTGCCTCTGGAAAAGCGGTAGAAGATAGATGGATGGATGGTCGCCATGTGACATTACATTTAGCCACTTCCACTCCAGTTCTGCCATCTGCCATTACCTCACCTCAGCAGGGCATGACTCTATGTTTTCCATGCACATTTTAGCACCCTGAAAAAAGTGAATGAACTGTGTCAATCATTCAATGTGCATTTGTACACAGGTCTGATTGATTCCAATTTCTGGCTTAAATGTGATGGTCGGGTGAGCGCGCTCCCCCTTCCTTTCCGTGGGAGGTTCTTCACCTGTTTCCCTGCTCCACAGGTCATCAACGCACCTGCGTGAGTGGACGCAGCTGCTGCCTTTTCTCTGCCAACGCTTATAGGGATCAATTTGTGAATGCTTCAGTGCTGGACCGTTGGGTTCTGCTGCCTTAACCAAGGTTTAAATTATTTTTCCTGAAACTCTAGCCTGACCTCCCTTCTCCTCCTTTCTCCTCAGGTTGCTGCCATCTCAGTGGTATGTCTTGGGGATTGCAGTGCGCTCACCTGCCCTCTTCATCGTCCCCCCCGGGAATCACCTTCTCCACCTGGTCAGACTCTCCCCAGTGCCACTCCTCCTCCTCTCCTTCTCCTAGCTCTGCCCTGCTGGCTCCTCCAACTCCCCGCTGGGTTTCACTGCCGGGGTCTCTGCTCAACTCCCGTAAGATATCCTCTGCACACGCCCCTTTATTTCTGGTTATTCTCCTCACATCTAACCAGCTCTCGTTCTCTCTCTTACAGGGTGTGTGTTCCCCCGGGATGTGCAACTTTTCATTTCCTTTGTGTGTTTTCAATAAATTATGCATAAACATGCTTCTTCGTGTCTGAGTGTTTCCTGTGGTGCTAGTTGCCTTTCACATGTTTAGCCTCCCGCCTAACAATGCGTGACAGAATGGTCCAGCCAAGTTCGAGGCTCAGTGGGCGCTTCACCAGGGGAGCACTCAGCATCCTTCCGGTTAGCCACTATGGAGCGGCAAATTGCCAAGATCTCTGAGCAGTGCCAAACAGTCACACAACTGTTGGCCACTGTTGTCAAACATCTAGGCCATCTGCCTCGTCCCGGGCTTTCCCCTCCTCCTGCTGCCCTGGTGGTGTCTACTACCCGCCGGACCATCACTGTTCCGTGACCTTCCCCGTATGTGGGGGAGGTGTGGGGATGCAAAGGGTTTTTACTTCACATTCGCCTTTATCTGCAGCAGGTGGGAGAGGACTATCTGGACGAAGCATCTAAAATTCATTTTTTGACCCTGCTGCTCCGGGACCAAGCCCTCAATTGGGCTCAATCCATTCTTTGCAGCTCGGAGGGTCCCAATTATGCGTTTCATTGCTTTGTTCAGGAGTTCTTCTGGGCTTTCGATCGCTCAGAGAGCGAGGGGACCATCATGAGCCGCCTCATGACACTTCGATAGGGGAGTCGGTCTGCGGCTGATTTCTCGCTCAAGTTCCGGGTCGTTGTGGCAGACTCCGGGTGGAACGACATTACCTTACGCAGCGCCTTCCTCCTGGGTTTGACTTCTAACCTCCGCGACGACCTGGAGATTCATGTGTGCCAATCTTCTCTGGACGAGCTGATCGAACAGGCCGTGAGCCTGGACAACCGGTACTGCGAATGCGTGAAGGAGCAGGAGACGCCTTCCTCACCCCGTCCTCTGTGTGATCATTCCCCCCCGGCTATGTGCTCCGCTGAACCGGATTCCTCCTCTGAGCCAATGGTCCTGGGCTGGACCCGATTGACTCTGGAGGAGTGCCAGCGCCGTAAAATGACCGGCACCTGCATGTATTGCAGCTCCGCGAAGCACCAAGTACACAACTGCCCAGTCAAGATCAAAAGATTTGGCCCGTCTGTAGCCATGAAGGGTCTGGCGGGTGGGGTTCCCATAAATTCCCCCAGTAACTTTTCGTTGCTGGCTCTCATTCAGTTACTGGGGGCTGAGAAGAAGGTTTCAGAATTTATTGATTCAGGGGCTGAACAAAACTTTATTTCATTGCGGCTCAAGCAGGAGATATGTATCCCTACCATCAAACTGATGGCTCCGTTAAACATAGCGGCACTATCCGGCTGTAGTTTAGCCTCCGTTACTGATCGCACAGAGCTGGTTTCTGTCCTTCTTTCCGGAAACCACCGGGAGTCTCTGTTTTTTATTCTCCCTAGTTCATCTTCCCCGGTGGTCCTAGGTTAGCCTTGGCTCCGGAGACATAATCCCATTATCAATTGGGCACAAAATTCAATTTCCTCTTGGAGCCTTTTTGTTTACCCTCCTGCCTCAGTTTGGCTGCCTGTTCTCCTTCGCTTCCCATCACCTCCTGTCTGGCGGAGCCGCCGGACCTCAGCCTCATGCCTGAGGTCTACCATGACCTTGGGGAGGTCTTTAGCAAGTTGAGGGCTCTCTCTTTACCACCTCACCACTCCTACAACTGTGCCATAGACCTCCTTCCGGGTGCGCGGTTGCCGTCCAGCCGGCTGTATGGCCTTTCTGGACTGGAGAGGGAGGTGATGGAAAGTTATATCAAGGACTCCCTGAACGCCAGCCTCATTTGGCCCTCTTTGGCTCCACTCGGAGTGGGGGTTTTTTTGTTGGAAAGAAGGATGGATCCCTGCCTCCCTGCATTGACTAAAACGGGCAAGCTTAATGCTATAACCGTTAAGGATAAATACCCCTTGCCCTTGATCAATTCTGCATTCGAGCTCCTTCAGCATGTGTGGGTATTTACTAATTTTGAACTGCGCAATGCGTACCATTTGGTTTGCATACTTGAGGGGAATGAATGGAAGACGGCGTTTAAAATGCCCTTGGGTCACTTTGAATATCTTGTGATGCCCTTTGGCCTTACCGACGCCCCTGCCATCTTCCAGTGCATGATAAATGACATCCTCCGCTATATGGTGAACCAATTCATTGTCGTATACCTGGATGATATTCTGATTTTTTGCTGCACGCCGGAGGAACACACAGTCCACGTCCGGGCTGTGTTGCAACGGCTTCTGGAGAATCAGCTCTTTGTGAAGGTCGAGAAGTGTGAGTTTTCCACCCGCTCCACTTCCTTTCTGGGCTTTGTTGTAACCAAAGTTGAGCTGAGGGCTGACCAGGCCAAAGTTAGGGTAGTGCTTGATTGGCCTACTCCTCAATCTAGGAAACGCCTCCGTTTCTTGGGTTTTTCCTGATTTCTACCGGAGGTTCATTAGACAATACAGTAGGGATGCTCAGCCCCTTACTCAGCTGACCTTGACCAAAGTCCCCTTTAAATGGTCTGATTCGGTGGAGCAGGCCTTCGCTGAGCTGAAGGCTTTATTCTCCAAAACGCCCATTCTGGCGCAGGTCGACCCTCAGCTCCAGTTCGTGGTAGAGGTGGATGCTTCTGATTCGGTGGTGGGCACTGTCCTCTCGCAGTGTTCAGCCTCTGATCAGAAGCTCCACCCATGCGCATATTTCTCTCAGGGGTTGACCCCAGCTGAGAGGAATTATGACGCAGGAGATCGAGAGCTGCTGGCCATTAAATTGGCACTGTAGGAATGGAGGGACTGGCCACAGGGAGCTGTTCACCCCAACATCGTATGGACCGACCATAAAAATTTAGAGTATCTAAGGTCAGTCCGCAGGCTTAATTCCAGACAGGCCCGTTGGGCCTTATTTTTTCTTAGGTTCAATCTCAGTATCACCTATCGGCCTGGGTCACGTAACATTAAGCCTGATGCTCTCTCTCGCCAATTTGCCTCCGACCAATCCTCGTCTCTTCACCCTCCTGAGCCCATTGCACCCTCTTCGTGCATAGTGGGTGCCCTCTCTTGGGAAATTGAGCAGAGGGTCCGGCAGGCTCAACCCAGGGAACCCAAGCCTGAGGGAGGCCCCAATGACCGCTTGTTCATCTCTCTCCGCAGTGACATCATCCAGTGGGGGCACACTAGCCATTTTTCTTGTCTTCCCGGCATATCCCGCACTGTGGAGCTAGTGCAATTGGTTTTCTGGTGGCCGACACTGTGGACGGACATTAGTGACTATGTCAAAGCCTGTCAACTATGTGCCACAAACAAGTCAGACTCTTCACCTCCTGTCGGTCTTCTGCACCCCCTGCCAGTCCCCAGTCACCCCTAGTTGCACATTGCCCTGGACTTCGTCTTCCTCCTCCCCACACACACAGGGCAACACTGTTATTCTTACCATCATAGATCGCTTCTCTAAAGCCATCCATTAGGTGCCCCTCCCCAAATTGCTCTCCACCTCTGAGACCGCTACTCACCACTCATGTTATCCGCCTTCATGGTATCCCTCTGGACACTGTGTCTGACCGGGGCCCCCAGTTCACCTCTCAAGTCTGGAAATCCTTCTGTCATTCCCTGGGCACCACTGTCAGTCTCACCTCCGGTTACCACCCTCAGAGCAACGGGCAAACTGAGCGTGCTAACCAGTCCCTGGAGGCCGCCCTGAGATGCGTGGCTTCCTGCAACCCGTCCACCTGGAGCTCCCATCTGACCTGGGTGGAGTACGTCCACAATTCTGCCGTCTCCTTAGCCACCGGACTAATGCCATTCAAGGCGTCGATGGGCTACACTCCTCATTGCTGCCAATGGCGGAGTGGGACATGGCTGTGCCATCTGTGGGGGCCCACGTTCGCCGCTGCCGCTGCTTGTGGAGGTCCACCCAGGCTGCCCTTCTCCATTCGGCTGAGTGGAATCACCAGGGTGTGGACCGCAGGCGGGTCCCGGCACCTAAATATGCAGTCGGTCAGAGCGTGTGGTTGTCGGCGGACCAGGTTCCTCTAAAAACGGAGTCTAGGAAGCTGTCACCTCCCTTCATTTGTCCCTTTCCCATCTCTAGGATCATCAATGATGTGACGGTCCATCTGAAATTGCCATTGACACGCCACATTCACCCCACATTCCATGTCTCCAAGATGAAGCCCCTCTCCACCAGCCCTCTCTACCCCCCCCCCCCAAAGTCGCCCTCTCCCTCCCGGATCCTCGATGGCCAGACCACCTACACCATTCAGAGGATTCTGGACGTTCGCCGTCGGGGTTGGGGCTTGCAATACCTGGTCCAATGGAAGGGCTAAGGACCAAAAGAGAGATCATGGATCCCGGGTGCCAACTTCCATGACAAGGGGATGGTCTGTGCCTTTCACCGGGCTCATCCCAACAAGCCAGGAGCCGCCCCTTGGGGAGGGGGGGCACTGTGATGATCAGGAGAGCGCGCTCCCCCTCCCTTTCTGTGGGAGGTTCTCCACCTGTTTCCCTGCTCTGCAGGTCATTTTTTGGGGGGGACTTATTTTGTACCCGTAGGTAGATTTGTTCTGCAGTCCGGTGACAAGCCACCAGCTGCAAGTCGCTGCGTGTGCAAGTGCCCCTTAACTCCCTAACCTGCATGTTTTTGGCATGTGGGAGGAAACTGGAGAAATCCCAGAGTAAACCCACGCAAACACGGGGAAAACATGCAAACTCCACACAGATCACTGTTGGCCAGGGGCAGGGATCGAGCCCATGATCTCATGATCCCCGCGATCCCCCGGCCGAGGGTAAACTGTGCTGCCGCGGTGCTAACCACTGCGCCACCGTGCAGCCCATCATCAACTTGGTCATCAACGCACCTGCGTGAGTGGACGCATCTGCTGCCTCTTTGCCAGTGCTTATAAGGATCAGTTCGTGAATGCTTCAGTGCTGGACCATTGGGTATTGCTGCCTTAACCAAGGTTTAAAGTATTTTTCCTGAAACTCTAGCCTGACCTCCCTTCTCCAATTCTCTCCCCAGGTTGCTGCCATCTCAGCGGTGTATCTCCGGGATTGCAGTGTGCTCACCTGCCCTCTTCATTATCCCCCCCTGAGATCACCTTCTCCACCCGGTCAGACTCTCCCCAGCTCTACTTCTCCTCCTCTCCTTCCCCCTGCTCTGCCCTGCTGGCTCCTCCAACTCCCCGCTGGGTTTCACTGCCGGTTTCTCTGCTCAACTCCCGTAAGATATCCTCTGCATCCGCCCCTTTATTTCTGGTTATTCTCCTCACATCTAACCAGCTCTCGTTCTCTCTCTTACAGGGTGCATGTTCCCCCGGCATGCGCGACTTTTCATTTCCTTTGTGTGTTTTCAATAAATTATGCGTAAACGTGCTTCCCCATGTTGGAGTGCTTCCTCTGGTGATAGTTGCCTCGCACGTGAGCCTCCCTTTAAACAATCCATGACATTAAATTTGTTAGAAAATTTTACCGAGGGGGGCTAAAAAGTACATAAGCTGACTAACAAGGAGTTATGTCTTTGAGGATCAAGAAGAGAGATTCTATACAGCACGGATCCAGACGCTGCAGCACCGAGTTGAAATGTTGAAAAAAATATGTTGAAAAATAAACCACATTCGGTCAAATTTGACCACTGCATCATGGTCAGTCTATGAACTTTTTGGGTGATTTGATAAGCTCAAAAAAGACCAATGGAGTTCACTTATATAGCACATTTTACTCATCTCTGGATGACCAAAGCACTTTATAGATCCTGCTACCCACCCATTCACACACTGATGGCAGCAAAACTGCCATACACAGGCACTGGCCTGACCCACCAGAAGCAACTGGGGGTTCAGTGTCTTGCTCAAGGACACTTCGATATGCAGACTGCAGACATCGAACCCCTGACCCTGCAATCAGTAGTCAGCCACACTACATCTGTGCCACAGCCGCCACCTACACACAAAGAAGGGAAGAACTTCATCATCCAAAGCACTTGTGTTTAAAATAAAGGCAGTGGTGAACTCAGGGCAGCATTATAAATGTCTAAAACACACATTTGCACCACCCACGCTTTGCATCAGCAGTTTCTTTTTTTTTTTCTCTTTTCTTGTCAGGAAGCTAGGCAAGCAGAACAGGGATCTGTCACCCTTATTGTGTCAAAATAGATTTACTTTGCCAAGAGGAGCTTATACAGTACCTAACTGTGTATTGTATATTGTTGTAAACTCCTCCTGTAATAACTTTTAATACTTTATTTTAATTATTTTACCCATGGAGGACCCGACAGGATGGGGAAGAGGGAAAGGAAGTGTATGGAGGGGGAAAGAAAAGGAAGGGGAACAGACAAAAAAACAAACAAACAAACAAACAAACCAACAACTAAAACAAACAAAAGAAAAACTGCTTCTTCCACCGAAGATGTCTCAACATGAGTCTGGTTTCCGCACCTGTTAAAGGAGAGACACACTGGGCGTGTACGTCTGCGTGCATATATATAAGAGCGCATGCAAAATAAGTGCGTACATGTGAGTGATTTGTCAGGAAATATACGAAGCGGAGGGCCGGTCACAGCAGCTCTCCCTCTGGGAACCCCAAGCAGGCAAGGCAGCGCCACCAACCCCCACAGGGCACAAACGTCTGAGGTCAGCAAGCCCCAGCAAAGCCAGGCATTCGCGCCCGGAGGGGCGATTGAGGGAGGCCAGGTCGAGGCCAGGCACGACGAGCCCACACCCCTGGACCCGCCTGACCCCTACCCACCCCCCCTAGTGGGGCCAATGTCCGCCCCTGGGCCCCAGGCACCAGGAGGCCAGAGACCGGCCTGTGCCCCCTGGCGCGAGCCCCCCCAGACACCCCCACAGCGGGCCTGCCCCAGTGCCACCGCCGCACACCCCGGGGTCCCCCATGCCCAAAGAAATCCCCCCACCCAGGGGAGCCCACATTGCCGAGAGGCACTACCCTCCTTAATCCAGCACCTCCCGACTCGCAGACACACCCCTCCCCACATCTTCACACCCACATGCTCCCATGCGCATCCATTTGCACTAACTCCCTCTTACTCACCCGGACCAACCCATTCTCTCTCACTCCTGTACCCATTCAAACTCACCTCTCATTCACCCTTGTTTCATAAGGCGGCTGCAAAGCAGATGCAGCGAGCCTGAACACACACCAGTGCCTGGCAGTGACCGGGGAGACCACCGGCACAGGCCACAGAAGCAGACCCCCACCCACGGCACCCACCTCAGCGACTGATCAGCAGACCACTGCAGGTCCCCAGAGATGCCACCCGACATGCAAAGCGCTGCACAAACCCGACCCACCATCACCACCTCCATTCATCACCCCGTCACTCTCACTTACGCTCATATTCAGTCCCCCTCTCACTCCCTTGGTTGTATCTATACATTCAGTAGCATCCAGGGATTTTGACAACATGATGGGTCCCAGGCTCCCCACCAGGCCCCCAGCAGGAGGAGAGCAACAGGGGTGGGGGAAGACTCCCACCCCCTCCCCCCGCACAAAACATGGTGGGTGTACACTCACCGGCCACTTTATTAGGTACACCTGTCCAACTGCTCGTTAACACTTAATTTCTAATCAGCCAATCACATGGCGGCAACTCAGTGCATTTAGGCATGTAGACATGGTCAAGACAATCTCCTGCAGTTCAAACCGAGCATCAGTATGGGGAAGAAAGGTGATTTGAGTGACTTTGAACGTGGCATGGTTGTTGGTGCCAGAAGGGCTGGTCTGAGTATTTCAGAAACTGCTGATCTACTGGGATTTTCACGCACAACCATCTCTAGGGTTTACAGAGAATGGTCCGAAAAAGAAAAAATATCCAGTGAGCGGCAGTTCTGTGGGCGGAAATGCCTTGTTGATGCCAGAGGTCAGAGGAGAATGGCCAGACTGGTTCGAGCTGATAGAAAGGCAACAGTGACTCAAATAACCACCCGTTACAACCAAGGTAGGCAGAAGAGCATCTCTGAACGCACAGTACGTCGAACTTTGAGGCAGATGGGCTACAGCAGCAGAAGACCACGCCGGGTGCCACTCCTTTCAGCTAAGAACAGGAAACTGAGGCTACAATTTGCACAAGCTCATCGAAATTGGACAATAGAAGATTGGAAAAACGTTGCCTGGTCTGATGAGTCTCGATTTCTGCTGCGACATTCGGATGGTAGGGTCAGAATTTGGCGTCAACAACATGAAAGCATGGATCCATCCTGCCTTGTATCAATGGTTCAGGCTGGTGGTGGTGGTGTAATGGTGTGGGGAATATTTTCTTGGCACTCTTTGGGCCCCTTGGTACCAATTGAGCATCGTTGCAACGCTACAGCCTACCTGAGTATTGTTGCTGACCATGTCCATCCCTTTATGACCACAATGTACCCAACTTCTGATGGCTACTTTCAGCAGGATAATGCGCCATGTCATAAAGCTGGAATCATCTCAGACTGGTTTCTTGAACATGACAATGAGTTCACTGTACTCAAATGGCCTCCACAGTCACCAGATCTCAATCCAATAGAGCATCTTTGGGATGTGGTGGAACGGGAGATTCGCATCATGGATGTGCAGCCGACAAATCTGCGCCAACTGTGTGATGCCATCATGTCAATATGGACCAAACTCTCTGAGGAATGCTTCCAGCACCTTGTTGAATCTATGCCACGAAGAATTGAGGCAGTTCTGAAGGCAAAAGGGGGTCCAACCCGTTACTAGCATGGTGTACCTAATAAAGTGGCCGGTGAGTGTATATCGGTTATATGATGTAGCTGTGTGTAAATGTGTGGACTACCAAAGTGCAACTAAAATTGGGGGGATAGTGATTGGAGCACCACTAGCCGCTGCGATGGACAGCGGGGCCCCAATCCCCCCAAGCCCTCAATGTCTAAAATGCAATTAAAATTGAGGTGAGTGCAGCCCCACTGCACAGCAAAGGTACCCCCTTTGCCGACACAGTGCGGCACACCCCCACCCCAAAGCCCTAAATGTATTCAAGAAGATGTATATTCCACCCAGAGTCAGGGGGAGGGGGAGGGTGGGAAATAAGACTGGGAGGGAGGCGGTCTAAAAACGAGGCCGTCCCCCCCCTCCCCAGAAGCCAGCTTGCAAACTGATTCATGAAGCCACCCACTGCCCCCAAATCCCAACCCAGGGTGAGAGCCGCCAGTGCAAGCAGCCCAGGGCCCACCAGCATCATGTCCTGGCGCTCTCAGCACCACAGGCATGATGGGGCAGCCATACCAATTTCCATTCATCTTACACACACAAACATGGACAACAATAGTCACAATAGTGAACAATGGGCCGGACCCACATGGCGCCCCACATGCCAAGCGGCACCCCCGAGCTCCCACGCAAGCCCACGACCACCCACCCCAGACGCACACCGACAGCGGCAGGCCGCCCTACAGCCACAGCCACCCCGGAGCAACCCGACAGAAACACGGCCACCAACCTGCGCCAACAGCCCCCCCAACCACCCCTAAGCACCAACACACACACACTGCCAATGACACCAGGGGCAATGCGACAAAGTGCATCACCCCGCAACACAACAGCAGGGTGGCCGGGACAAGCAGGCCCCGAAACGCCAACCCCCATGTCACTAGATGGACTGCCCCACCCCTGCCACCCAACAAAGTTCTCCTACCCATACAGACATCCTTCACCCTCAGACATCCACCCACAGGTAACAGCACCCATACACACACGTACCCTCACCCACCAGTGCATCAGCAGTTTCTGGCAACACATTGCCTATTTTCACATTTTTTACCCTCATCATACAAAAATCGATTGACTGTGAGCATGCTTTACACTGACAGGAGTGGCCTCATTTAAAAGGGGTGCAGTTGGGTGCAAAGTCGGTGGGTTGTTATATTCTGGCAGTGGCAATGTGCACCACAAAAACACAGTTAGGAAGGTATTACAACATTCTAGTCAACAGTCTGTGTCAGGGGTCACCAACTAAAACTGTGAAAGGTCCGATAAGTCAGTCCTCCTCTCCAGCCGAGGTCTGAACTAGGTGTGGGAATCTTTAGGCACCTCATGATTTGATTATGATTCAGAACTGCGACTTGATTCTAAAACAATCCCCAACGCATCTTGACACATTTTTTTTTCTATTCAAGATTTTTCCCTCCCACTGAGTGAGAACCTGGCCCTTTTAATGCCAAGTATTTGCAAAGACCCATGAATTTACTTCCAACATCTTTTATTAAAAGAAATGGGAAAAAAAATCTGACACATGGTGGGCAGTGGTGGCCTAATGGTTAGGGATGTGGACTGGTAAGCAGAGGGTCTGGGGTTCAATCCCTGGACTGGCAGGATTAGATCTGGGTGGGACAGATAACATAGCAGTGTTTTCCCCACCCTCCTTAACCTCACTGTGGTGCCCTTGAGCAAGGCCCTTAACCCCACCTGCTCCAGTGGAGCTGCTCAGTGGCCAGGTCAGTCTGTGATTGTCCTGGGCAGCTTCCTGGTGTGAATGTGTGAGTGTGAATAGGGTGTCCTTGAACAAGAGAGGCTGCCTCTCAATGGAACTACCCTGTACAAATGAAGGTTAAATAAAAAACATGGACAAATTTATCTCAAAATGTGCTTTTAAGAACTGTCACCCTTTCACTGACATTCTTTCAGAAGACCACAGCTGTCTCCAGACAGGCCAGTATCATTTAACTTGCTTTCACACACTATTTTATTCAGCTCATGTTTTAGCTGGTTTTAGCTGTATATTAATTTTTAAACAAAAACAATTTTAAAATGAATTCTTTGTTTAATTTCAAACAAAACGTAATAAAATCCTAAAAATCTTTTACAGGAGAATGCAAACTAATTTGTATTGCATTTTTTAAAAAAGATTAATATCTAAATAAAACAAAATTTCTCAAAAAGTCCACCTCTATACAATATTTTCAGTGCAGAAAAAAAACTGTTTCAAACTAAGACAAAAAATGGACACAAAATATAATTCCAGGACACAAAATATAATTCCACAGGACAGAATTCCTCTGACATTTAAAAAAAATAAAATAAAAAAAAAATCTCCACAGTAAACTCTGTTACAGCATGGATGGAGCGGTAACTCCGTGGTTACAGGGAGAGGGGAGGTGGAACTTTTTATGTTCACTAGTACACGGAGCTTTTACTGAGTTTTTAAGTGATACCAGTGAAGGTACTGTACATTCAGTTTATTAACAACAGTGCTTCTTTTTGTGGGTACGTCAGGTCTGTCTGGGGTGGATGTCCTGGCTGTCATCCTTGTGTGTGTGTGTGTGTATCTGTGTATGTGTGCGCGCGCATGTGTGTGTGTGTGCCTGCAGCGAACCTGATTTTGTAACCCGCTGACTCTCTGGAGCGGTTGGAGCCACAGAGTCTCTGCAGACAGTGGCGTTCGTGGGACAGCGAAGAGGGAGTCAGTCTGCAGCAGGAGGAGCGCGTCATAATCTGTCTGACGGTTGCTGATGCAGCAGTCCAGTTCCGCTTTTTCTGCCTTTTTTCCCCACCAAAATAAAAGTCTCCCTTTTCCCCAAATTGTATCAAAAGGCTTCGGGGTTCTGATGGAAGACTCTTGGGGTCCGGATCCAGACCGGAGTGCGCCAGTTGGTGACCCCTGGTCTATATTGTCTAAGATGCAGAGTGCAATTATGGGCATATCCAAGTCCGTTTTGTAATTACGACTGCAGGAAAACAGTCTCTGCACCGTGCAAAAAGTGCAAAGGGGCTGGTCTAATTATTCAGAGGTGTATTTTAGGTTTTGATTGATTTGGGGTTAATCAGTAGCAGGTGTGTGATGACTCCCATTTAACATGAGTTTGAATGTAATTTGTTAATTCTGAATACAGCCACATCCCCAGTTATAACAGAGTGTGCATGTTTATGCAGACAGGTGATTGTACGTTTTTTTAAATATTTTTTTTCCCCTTAAAAGATTTCAGTTTGTTTTTCAATTGGGTTGTACAGGGTATAGGTCCCATTAATGGTGGGAAAAGTTTTGAAATGATTGACCTTGGTTTCAGTTTGTTTTACATCACAAAAACCTGGCATTTGAACAGGGGTGTGTAGACTTTTTATATCCACTGTAAATGGATTTGCAACTCAAAAGTAAACTACTCATCCTGGAATGAACAAAAAGAAACAGCATGATCTGAACCACAGTCACCTGCCCAAAAGCACTTGGATTTGAGCACTTTTAAAACTGGGAAACAGAATAAAAGGTGGTGACATCACCATCTTTGAGATGTACACATGAGATGTACTTCAAAGATTCAATATATATTATAAGTGCCCCTGATTAACCCCAAATAAAGTTCAGCTGTTCTAGTAGGCTTTTCCTAACCTTTCTGTAGTCACAGCTTACAGCACAAGCCATGGTCCACAGAGAGCTTCCAAAGCATCAAAGGGATCTCATTGTTCAAAGGTATCAGTCAGGAGAAGGGTGCAAAAGAATTTTCAAGGCATTGAATATACCATGGAACACAGTGAAGACAGTCATCATCAAGTAGAGAAAATAGTGTAACGTCGGGGCCATTTTAAGGGAGCCAGGGATTTCCCAGCATGCTTTGCCAGTTTGAAACGTTACTGTGTGTGTTAAATGTGTTATTTCTGAGTTACACTGCTGTGTCATTATAACTGCATTATAATGACCCAGCAGTGTTTAGCAGGATTAGGGCAAGATGTATCTGTGTGTGTAACCATGATTGAAACGGAGGTCTGGGGGAATGACCTCCACTCCTCTGTGTGCTCAGAAGCAGGTTGGGGGTCGGGGTGTGTAAAATAAATCAGGTTGATCACAGCCATCTGCTCCATTGTCTTTTTGTGTGAACCCTGCAAACGTCACACTGGTGTCAGAAGTGGGATATGGAGCAAGATGAGGATCCAGGCGGAGGTACAGCGGCCGGAGCGATTCATCGCTCAGCCGGGAACGGAGTGTAGAGCTGAGACGTCGGCCCCTGGAGAGCTTCGCCGCGACGGACGGAGCAGAGCAAACCAGCCCCTTTTCCCGCCCTTTTCAGGGCAGGACGGGCTGGCAAATCCAGAGCGATTAGGAGCGGCAGTCGACCAGGAGATGACCGTCCCATCCATCCAGCAGCGGGCCAAGATTCCCCGCTACAACGGCAAGAACCTGTTGGATGACCGCCTGGCCCAGGTCGAGTTGGCTGCCGCGCTGATCATCGGAGGAAACCACCGTGCTGAGAGCAAGTGGAGGAGGAGCTACGGCAGATCACAGCAGCGCGTGCACGAAAGAAACAGCCGTGGCGAAGCGAGGAAGGACGGCTTCCGCTGCACAGAGCCAGGGTACATGGCATGGTACTGCCCCGCACACAGCGCACGACAAACTGGCCCCTCGCCGACGTTAAATTAGAGCGAGGTGGCATGGACGGGGAAAAAGCCGCCTCCTGCAGATGCTTCCCCCGGCAGGTGACGTCACAGAGGCCTTTGGAGCGCAGCAGCAGTGGAGCGAGCAGGACAGATCCGGTCTTTTCTCGGGATCGGCAGGGGCTGGACGCCTGGACGCGGGCCAGCGGCCGACTGGGAGGTCCTGGCAGTGGTGGGAGTCATGGGACTCCCGCTGTCAGAGGAGGAACTGTGCGTGTCCTACCGCCACCCGATGCTTTTCCTTTCGGTGACGTCACGGAGGCCCTCGGCGCAGGAGCGATGCAGCGGAGCGAGCAGGACGAAGATGCGGCCATTTTCCAGGCGCGGCAAGGGCTGGACGCATGGACGCGGGCCAGCGGCCGCCTGGGAGAACTGGCAGCGGTGGGAGTCGGCCGGAGCGGGCCTGGGACTCCCGCTGCCAGGGAAGGGACTGTGCGTGGTCCTACAGAGGCTGTCAGATGTGTCCATCCGCCCGCTGGTGGCCAAACCGGAACCCTACCCCAACCAGATACTCTGACCGAGACTCAGATGGCCCGTGCATGCCGCCCTGGCACCGGGCTGACTCGCGTTGGATTTCTGAAAGTGGACTTTGAATTTTCTGGGGACAGAAACCAGTCCGGGGGGGGGCAGTGTAACGTCGGGGCCATTTTAAGGGAGCCAGGGATTTCCCAGCATGCTTTGCCAGTTTGAAACGTTACTGTGTGTGTTAAATGTGTTATTTCTGAGTTACACTGCTACTTTAGCAGTTACTGTTACTTTAGCAGGATTAGGGCAAGATGTATCTGTGTGTGTAACCATGATTGAAACGGAGGTCTGGGGGAATGACCTCCACTCCTCTGTGTGCTCAGAAGCAGGTTGGGGGTCGGGGTGTGTAAAATAAATCAGGTTGATCACAGCCATCTGCTCCATTGTCTTTTTGTGTGAACCCTGCAAACGTCACAATATGGCACAACAGTGACACCACCAAGAACTGGATGTCCCTCCAAAACTGATGAAAAGACAAAAAGAACACTGGTCAGGGAGGCTGCCAAGAGGCTGACAGCAACACTGAAGGAGCAGCAGGAATTTCTGGCAAGTACTGGCTATTTAGTATATAAGATAAGATAAGATAAGATAAGCCTTTATTAGTCCCACAATGGGGAAATTCCAGGATTGCAACAGCACAGGGATAGCAACACTCAGAGCAACAATCAGAAGGCAAGAAAAAACAACATCTAGTAAACATATGTCCATATTACTATAAATGTATATATACTGTATATAGACACACAGTGCAGAGCATTATGGTTGGTTGGTGAATGTGCAGCAGAAAGTCTAAGCTCTGTGACAACAATTTCCCGTCTTCTTCATATGTCTGGGCTATGGGGTAGGGTGGCAAGATGGAAGCCTTATCTTATGAAGAAAAACATGGAAGCATGGCTACATTTGCAAAAACACATTTGAAATCTCCCAAACACATGCGGAAAAATGTGTTATGGTCCGATGAAACCAAGATTGAACTTTTTGGCCATAATTCCAAAAAGGTATATTTGGCGCAAACACAACACTGCTCATGGTGGTGGCAGCATCATGCTTTGGGGCTGTTTTTCTTCAGCTGGAACTGGGGCCTTAGTCATGGTGGAGGGAATTATGAAGAGTTCCAAATAACAGTCAGTGTTGGCACAAAACCTTCAGGCTTCTGCTAGAAAGCTGAAGATGAAGAGGAACCTCATCTTTTAGTCTGACAATGACCCAAAGCACACATCCAAATCAACAAAAGAATGACTTCACCAGAAGAAGATTAAGGTTTTTGAATGGCCCAGCCAGAGTCCAGCCCCGAATCCGATCAAACATCTGTTGAGTGATCTGAAGAGGGCTGTACACAGGAGATGCCCTCACAATCTGACAGATTTGGAGTGTTTTTGCAAAGAAGAGTGGGCAAATATTGCCACATTAAGATGTGCCACACTGATAGACTCCTACTCAAAAAGAGTGAGTGCTATAATAAAGCCAAATGTGCTGCAACAAAGTATTAGTTTAAGGATGTGCATATTTATGCAACCAGGTTTTTGTAAGTTTTTTTTTTTTTCCCCCTTAAAAGATTTCAGTTCATTTTTCATTTGGGTTATACAGGTTATAGGTCACATTAATGGTGGGAAAAGTTTTGAAATGATTTCTCTTGTCTCATTTTTTTACATCACAAAAACTTAACATTTGATCAGGGGTGTGTAGACTTTTTATATTTACTGTATCTTAGGGTGTACCCTGCCTCTTGCCCAAAGATGCTGGGATAGGCTCCAGCCTCCCCGCGACCAGAAATGGATTAAGCGGAAGAAGATGAATACTGATTATTACATTGTCATTATTTCCACAACCACTAGCGGTTGCATTTTTCAAACCATAACATTCCTGCTAATGTAAACACTTTGTACTGTATGTTTAGTATCTGCTGAATTTTCCTGACTCATGACTTGTTTCTAGAAAATCACTTAAACTTAAATGTCAAATTTACTAAAATTACGTGCGTTTGTGGGTTTTAGCCTTCTAAAATGTTTTATTGGATCATATGATCACAGTACAAATATTAACATCTGTCTTTATTGAGAAATATTAAAATTTTTACATATTGGCAGAATGTTCAGAAGTCAGTATCCACCTTATTCCTAGGCCCCATGTTGCCTTGCGTGAATTATGGTAGCAACTTCCGGTACTAGTTTAGAACATATGGTTCTCACTGAAACGGGACACTTTTCCTTGTTAAAAAGCAATGACTTCGGCATCAGAAATGTGGGAACGCAGCCTCTTGCACCTCAAAATAGTAACATAATTATACCACTTCCCACGACTATCGAGGGATGGAAAGATGATCTTTAAAAGTGGCCTCGTACACCGGAGCTCCGTTAGTGCCGCTGCTAAGATGCTAACAATGTAAACAATATTTTAGCTAGGTTGAAAACTCACGTTTGATCGTTTGGGAGTTATGTCTTCTGCAAAAACATAGGTATTTTTAGAAAGTAAAATTTCTAAGCTTCAAAATGACACCAGACACTCTGGGGTTTCCTGGGACTTTGCCACTAGTAACCAAAGAAAGTGTCATGATTTATGACTCCTTGTTGCCTGCAGTTCATAATGGCACGGTGCACATTCAACACCGTGCTTGGGGGTTTTAAATTTGGGGTAAAACGTCAGATCTGTGACATTCATACAAATGAAAACATACCTGGGTCTTGTCTTGGTGTCTGTCCTGTGTCTGTCCCACCGATCTCACGAACAATCGGAAGTTCCGTCCACAATCATTCCTTCAGCGGCACCCCCAGGAATAAGGTGGATAAATTAACTCTTACAGGGTAGATTTCCCTACATTATTAGTACATATTCTGCCCTTTAGATATAACCCATCACAGTGCCATTGGCTGTGATATTGATGCAGTCCCCATCCAGAGATTCTGAGTCCCAGGCCTATAAGCTTTTGAACCAACACCACTGACTAAACCATAAAAACTAAATATGTTTTACATGGATACAAAATGGTTACTAATCCATCCCATGGAGTTACGTATATATTGGTAACCTCAGCAATTATAGATATGGCAGGTGATCAACTGATTTTAGACGTACACCAAAGAGGCTCCTGTTTCACCACCACAGCCCTTAGCACCTCCTCCTGCAGGATGAGCTACCATTCCCAGAGAACTTTTACTCAGACACTAGGATTCAAGTGCACCCAGTTAGCATCACAGCTAACATTGGCAATTGGCTTGACTAAAACAAAATTTGGGTTTCACTGTGAAGCTACTGGATAATGATTGCACTTTTTCCATATCTTAAGAGCTCACACATGTCTTAATGAAATGTTTGTAACATATTTTGTTCACGTTGTGGAGAATGTGTGGAAAGACGAGACTGATTTTATTTCTCAAGATCAGCTTTATTCAACACCACATTCTCCAACATCCAAAACGGGAAAGAGGAAGCATGCCCCCACCTCTGTCCCTTTTATACCCAGGACATCAAAGCACACAGTCACATTGTCTTTACATCCCAAAACACAATGCACCCCTCTTCAGGTCTTCTGTCTGTCTCCACCTGAAATCCTGGTGGTCAGGAAATCCCTCACGGCCATCTCTCTTCATACAAAAGGCCAGACTTCGCATCCTCCTGCTACACTTAGGAAGTTCAGACCTTTTGTTCCTCTGAGACGTGCAGTAAACAATAAGCATACAGTAACAAGCATGTGAAGCATATGGAACTCACATATGTGCCCACATGACCGCCCCCCCAAATGTCTAAGATGGAACAACACAACCACGGATTGCATGTCATACTAAAATCACTACATATCAGTCCAAGTGCCGCTTAGGTCTCAACCTTCTCCCGTATTTGCTGAAAGCGGGCTGTACCACTTCCACGGCGTCTTCCCGCTGTGGATCTGCTGCCTAGGGATGAGAACTGTTAGTCAACCTTGTGGGTGTTCTGGGGAATGCTCTCTAGGAGGTCTGCCACGCCGAGGAGCCTTCACCAACTGCACAATTTCGTCAGCTACCACAAAAGCGGGTTTGAGCCTGTTAATGCCAATCCTTTCCTTTCTGCCCCCCAAATCTAGCAAAAAATGCTTATCCCCTGTTTCCAGCACTTTATATGGTCCGTCATAAGGTGGGCGTAAAGGCAAACGATGGGCATCATGTCTGACAAAAACAAACTCCACATTTTTTAAAGCCTTAGGCACAAAAACGAGTGGAAAACTGTGATGAACGGGGCCAGGTAGTGTGCTCGGGCCCGTGCCATTCTGTAACCGCTGAGCCAGGGAGCACTCTGGCGCTGGATTATCCGGGAGAAATTCCCCGGGCAGCCGAAGTGGCTGTGCGAACACTAGCTCAGCTGGGGAGGCTTCTAAATCCTCTTTAGGTGCAGAACGCAACCCCAATAAAACCCATGGTAGCTTATCAAACCAATTCTTTGAGTATTTCTTCTTCTTCAACCTTGTGTTACACTGTAGGTTTTTCTGCCTAGCTGTATTCCTCACTTCTAGTAGTTTCTTCAGAAGTTCATCATGCTCATCAAACCAATCTTGATGTTTCATCTCAGGGTAGCCTAATACATCACTCGCAATCTGATACACAGTATCCTTCAGTGTTGCCCATTTCTCTTCTATGTCATTCTCTGAGTTGTTGCTGTCCCAGTCTTTCAAGTTTTCATCCATTTCCTGTGTAAGTTCTTCCTGCTTCTTTTGGCCTTTCAGTGCACTAGTATTTAGCTTCCATGGTGGCTTCGCACCCGTCCTGCAGTGCTTTTTTTGTCTCTAAATCCTTAATCTAGATCTCAGCATAACATGATCAGTACCACAGTCTGCGCCTCTCATTGCTCTGGTGTCTAATACATCCCTTTTGTCTATCGGCCTGACTATGATGTAGTCTAACAAGTGCCAGTGCTTGGATCTTGGGTGCATCCATGTCTTCTTGTGTGTGTCCTTGTGCTTAAATAGAGTGTTGGTTATCACAAGGTTGTACTCTGAACGTAGTGCAAGTAGAAGTTCTCCATTAGTATTGCACTTGCCTACTCCATGACTGCCTAGCACTCCTTTCCATTTCTCAGTGTCCGAACCAACTCTGGCAATAAAATCTCCAACGAGTATCAGCCTGTCATCAGTTGGTACACGCCTGAGAGTCTCACATAAATCACTGTAGAACTTTTCCTTCACCTCCTCTGTGTTGGTCATTGTTGGGACATATACACTGATGAGTGTGGCATACATCTTCCTCTGTAGTGGGAGTCTCATAGTCATTATCCTATCGTTGATTAGCACCGGTTCCTCATCAGGCATTGCTGCTATCTCCTTTCTAACTGCAAAGCCCACTCCTGCTTCTCTCCTTTCTTGAGTTGATCTCCCACTCCAAAAGAAGATGTACCCATGGTCTTCCAAGCTGTCACATCCAGGTAATTTTGTTTCACTAACTGTAGCTATGTCTACATTGTACCTGTTCATTTTCAGGGTCACAAACGACGTCTATCTTTCTGGGCGCTATGATGTTCTGTCCAACAGAGTGTGTACACTCCATTCTGCTACACACAAGGCTGCTGTTTTCCTCTTCTTTTGTCTTCCTGCTCCTAGCTTACTTTTTGCTGCCTGTCGGAGGGTGAACAGATCAGCGCAGACCTTGTTAGCCCAGGCGACGTCCGAGCCGGTATGAGTTGCTTTCTGATTGACCATTTCATGAAACTGCTTGCAAAGTATTTGAGTACTGCTAGCTTTTGCTGGACTAGCAGCACATTCTTGGCAGATAAAGGTATTATCAGTGGCAAGGACAAGCCAAGACAAACTGACTTCAGTATCTGTTGCAGTGACTGACCAGATGATAGGTTTGTTTATCTCTGCTCTTTGTGTAGTGCATGCCACAATGCACTGACTAGCACAGTCCACCACAGACCTTGCGACAGATGTATTTATCTGCCAGGATGTCCAGTCTCACCACAGACCTGTGTCCAGACCTGTGTCCAGACCCACCACAGACCTGTGGCAGATATTGTTTTTAGTTCTGCCAGGATGCCCTGTTTCACCCTTCACGCCCTCGGAAGGGCGGGGATGCTGGTTGAGTCACCAACGGCCCACCCCATGAGACAGGTAGTACCGGTTTTCATGGTTATCTGGTAGCAAGCAAGCCAATGCCTGTCCTGACAAAAAAAAAAAAGTGGGGGGGATGTAAGTCTCAGTTAAAAGCTGCCAATTTCTGACCAAAACAAGTGGAATTTTATGGGTAAGAAGCTGCAACTTTAGCAAAAAGACAAAAAAGGTGTAAATTTCCAACTGTTTCCAACCTAAAACACTGCAGATATAAGATTTGAGTAAAATGCTGCAAGTTTAAGCTTTAAAAAAAAAAACCCTGCAAATTCAAGAGTAAGAAAAGTTCTAAATTCATGAGGAAAAAGCTGCAAAATTATGAATAATAAAAAGCTGCAAATTTTCAAGTAAGAAGCTGCACATTTCTGAGTAAAATGGCTCTAACTCTGCAGGAAAATCCTGCAAATTTATGAGAAAAATCCTCACATTTACAAAAGAATGTTCTAATTTACATGAAAAAGGATGTGATAAATTGGCGTGTGTTGGCCATTTTTAAAAAGACAGCCGTGAGGAGGAACTAAGCGGTGGTGTTCGGAGGTGTTAAACCCTGCAGATGTGCATTAATCAGCAGGGAAAAGGAGAAGAAGAGGAATAGGTGATCCCCAGCAGCAGAAATAATCCAGTTAACCCAAGAAGAGTAAACACATGACACCCCATGACACCCAACAGATCACCCCCCCTTGACATCAGTGGGAACAGCTGGGCCAAACTTCAAACCTCTGTCGATTTACACGTTCCCTTCTAAGGACAATTCAAACAGAGCTGCTGCTGAGATGGAAACCAAAGGGTTAAAGGGTGGTGTGGCTTTATCAGCAGCAATGATCCCCCCCACCCCCAACTGACCTGCTGGCCAGGAACTAACAACTCCTTAGGCCTGTTAACACAATTTTAACAGCAAGCTGGAAGCTGATGAGTGACCGAGTTACTGTCAAGGCAGATCCATCCATCCATCCATCCATCTTCTTCCGCTTAATCCTTTTCGGGTCGCGGGGGTGCTGGAGCCTATCCCAGCATCTTTGGACGAGAGGCAGGGTACACCCTGGACAGATCGCCAGTCCATCGCAGGGCCAACACAGAGAGACAGACAACCATTCACTCTCACAGTCATACCTATGGACAATTTAGAATCCCCAGTTTGATGCCAATTAACCTAACTTGCATGTTTTTGGGATGTGGGAGGAAACCAGAGAAATCCCGGAGTAAACCCATGCAGACATGGGGAGAACATGCAAACTCCACACAGATCACTGTTGGTCGGGGGCTGGGATCGAACCCAGGATCCCCCAGCCAAGGGTGAGCTGCTGTGCTGCCGCAGTGCTAACCACTCCACCACCGTGCTGCCCGTCAAGGCAGCTCATTTTGAGTAAACCCTCCTCCAAAAAAAGTCACTAACAGATGAGAGTGGGACTCAAACTCATGTGTTTTTATGTCATTGCTTGAACATCCGTGTAATTAACCATCCGCAATCCCCCTCCCACCAACCGAGTGAGCACTGGGAAATAAAGTAAAAGAGGCACTGTTCTGCGCATGCGCAGTGAGGACTGTTTAGAAGTGTTTTACACAGTGAGTTTATATCAAATTCCTGGTTTACATTCTCATCCGCGTATTCAAACCCACTGGGACTAGAACCCAGTGTCCATAGCAAAAAATAACATTAAATTTACTCACAATGTGAGTAAATTTAATTTACTCGGTTGGTGGGAGGGGGATTGCGGATGCTTAATTACATGGATGTTCAAGCAATGACATAAAAACACATGAGTTCGAGTCCCACTCTCATCTGTTAGTGACTTTTTTTGGAGGAGGGAGTTCTTGTTTGTTTGTTTAGATTTACACTGTTAATCATGCACCTTGTTATATTTGTTGGTCAAGTTACTAAAAAATAGTAACTAATTACAGTTATTAGTTACTTCTTTTCAAAAGTAACTGAGTTACTTTTGAGTTACTGCATGATTAAAGTAACTAGTTACTTGGAAAAGAAACTTTCACGTTACTTTTAAATACATACTTAAATCATCTTGCACACACAACAAGATCAAGGGCCCCTTGATCTCATCAGAAAGAAGAAGAAGAAGAAAACTGGTGAGAAAAAAGCCTTATCTTACGGAGAAAAAAATGTCTCAGATTTACACAAACTATTGTAATCAGTAGAAAGTCAGAAATTTACTAGAAATAAAGCAGTGAATTCACAGAGAAAATGTTGGACCCCCGTGGGCTGTTTTTGGCCCAGGAGCCATATGTTTGACACCCCTGGACCAGCCCATTAAAAATGCATATTTAGAGGATTTACTTCAATGAAATAGTTACATATCACAACAGCATGTAATTGAATAAGATAAGATAAGATAGATAAGCCTTTATTAGTCCCACAACGGGGAAATTCCAGGATTGCAACAGCACAGGGATAGCAACACTCAGAGCAACAATCAGAAGGCAAGAAAAAAAAGCAAGCAAGCAAGAGCAGCTAATATACATATGTACATATTACTATATATATATATATATATATATATATATATATATATATATATATATATATATATATATATATATATATACACACACACAGACACACAGTGCAGAGCATTGTAGCTGGATGGGATAAATATATGAGTGTATAAACACACAGTGCGGAGCATTGTAGCTAGATGGAATAAATATGTAAATATATAAACACCCACAGTACGGAGCATTGCAGCTAGGTGGAATAAATATGTAAATATATAAACACCCACAGTACGGAGCATTGCAGCTAGGTGGAATAAATATGTAAATATATAAACACACACAGTGCGGAGCATTGTAGCTAGATGGAATAATATGCAGATATATAAACACACACAGTGCGGAGCAATGTAGCTAGATGGAATAAAGATATATAAACACCCACAATATGGAGCATTACAGCTAGGTGGAATAAATATGTAAATATATAAACACACACAGTGCGGAGCATTGTAGCTAGATGGAATAATATGTAGATATATAAACACACACAGTGCGGAGCAATGTAGCTAGATGGAATAATATGTAGATATATAAACACCCACAGTACGGAGCATTGCAGCTAGGTGGAATAAATATGTAAATATATAAACACACACAGTGCGGAGCATTGTAGCTAGATGGTATAAATATGTAAATATATAAACACACAGTGCAAAGCATTGTTGCTAGATGGGATGAAACAGCACAACCGTCTACTTAGTTATCCTACATGGTATGATTATGTACCCATACATATTCTCACCCTCCATAGCGACCGGTATTTTCCTAGTTGTATGCCAGAGGGGACCATTG
This sequence comes from Pholidichthys leucotaenia, assembly GCA_020510985.1. Lineage (NCBI taxonomy): Eukaryota > Metazoa > Chordata > Actinopteri > Cichliformes > Pholidichthyidae > Pholidichthys > Pholidichthys leucotaenia. Next base: position 33,060,427 of record CM035843.1, read on the forward strand.
TGTAAGTCTATTGCATCTTTTGCATTCAAAAAACTATTAGGTTGTTACGTCTTTTTTGCTATCTCTGCGAGCAGCCCTGCTTAGGTTGTACAGTCTGATAGCCGTAGGTAGGAAGGACCTGCGAAACCTCTCGGTTGTGCACCTGGGATGATGTAGTCTGCTGCTAAATGAGCTCCTCAGTGCATTCAGTATGTCCTGCATAGGGTGGAACTCGGACTCCAGCAGAGATGACAGTTTAGCCACCGTCCTTCTCTCTCCTATCTCCTCCACCGGGTCAAGGCGCTGCCCCAGGACAGAGCTAGCTTTCTTGATCAGTTTGTTCAGTCTCTTCCTATCGGCTGCAGTAATGCCACTGCCCCAGCAGACCACTCCAAAAGTGATGGCTGATGCCACCACCGTGTCATAGAATGTCTTCAGCAGCACCCCTTGTACACCAAAAGACCTGAGTCTCCTCAGTAGGAACAGCCTGCGCTGTCCCTTCTTGTAGAGTGCGTCAGTATTGTCTGACCAGTCTAGTTTATTGTTCAGATGAACACCCAGGTACTTGTAGGATGTCACCATCTCAATGTCTGTTCCCTGTATATTTACTGGTGCTGTGAGGGGTTGTCCATGCCTGCGGCAATCCACCACCAGCTCCTTAGTTTTCCTCGCGTTGATCTGGAGGCAGTTCCGATGGCACCAGTCCACGAAGTCCTGGATAAGCCCTCTGTACTGAGCTTCATCTCCATTGGAGATGAGGCGGACATACGGCTGCTGACACAACGCAGCTACCCAGATTTCGCACCGGAGGTGGTAGAGAAGCTCACCATCCGGAACTTCATCCAAGGTCTCCGCCCAGCCCAGCTCCAGATCCACGTACGGATCCACGCTGCGAGCGACTGGGAGACTGCAGTGGCAGAAGCAGAGTGGGTGGAGCCGCCGATGAATCACACAACCGAAGTGTCGACGCACAGACAAAGGACCTTCCAGGCCACGGCTGAGAGCGAGGAGGAGGAGGAGGAAGTACAGCAGACAGACGACGGCGACGCGAGGAAGGGTGTTTCCTCTGCGGAGAGCCGGGTCACATCGCACTGTACTGCCTGCACCCGCCCCACGACAAACTGGCTCCTCGCCGGCTTTAAACTAGAGCGAGGTGGCATGGACGGGGACAGGCCGCCTCCCGCAGATGTTTCCCCCGACAAGCCGGCGACACGCGTGGGTTGAATTGGACACTCGCCAGGGATGTTTCTATAGTGCAGCCTGGAGAAGACGTCAATCCGGGCCCTGATTGACACTGGCTCTACAATCTCCTTGGTCCGACCCGGTGTGCTGCTGGGCATGAACAAGACGGCCCCACGGGGGTGGGAACCCACCTAGCGCTGCGTCACCACAGCTACCGGTGAGCGCGCCAGGCTGGGGGGGCGGAGAGTCCTCGTGGTGGGGGTGGCCGGTCAGAACATAAAACACCCGTTCTGGCTGGCTGACATCCAAGACCCCTGTGTTATTAGACTAGACCTGCTCACAGCCTGGAACGCCAAGATCAACACCGCCGGACCGTCCCTCCAGCTGGGAGACCGGACCATCACGCTCCACAGCAGAACCCAGAGAAGGAACACGGAGGCCTGCGCGATCGAGGGACCGCCAGGATGGACCGGGCCGAGCGGGCCACTGCGAGGACCGGACACGATGATGCCACCAGCGCATACAGAGAAAGCATGAGCACACACAAGGACAGCAAGGGGAGGGGTCAACATGTCAGCAGAGACGCAGCAGGCGGTAGAGGAATTATTTCAGCGGAGCTGCAGCGGGCTGGACCCGGAACAGAGACGCCAGCGGCGGGAGCTATTGGACGGTTATATGGGTGTCTTCGCCACGAAGGATGAGGAATGCAGCCGGACCGGTTTGGTGCAGCACGAGATCGACAACGGTGAGGCCAAGCCGATTCGACTCCGCCCACGCCGGCTGCCCTTTTCAAGGCGGGCAGCGGCAGAACAAAAATTGCGAGAAATGCTGGAGGCAAACATCATTGAGCCCTCCAGCAGCCCCTGGGCGGCGCCCTTGGTGCTGATCAAGAAGAAGGACGGGTCGTGGCGGTTCTGTGCGGCGCCTGAATGACATCACCCGGAAGGATTCCTACCCCCTGCCCCGCATTGATGACTCGCTGGACCACATCGCCGGATCCAGCTGGTTCAGCTCATAGGATCTCCGCAGCGGCTATTGGCAGGTAGAGCTGTCACCCGAGGCCCGCCAGAAAACAGCCTTCTCCATCAGGCAGGGACTGTATCAGTTTAAAGTGATGCCTTTTGGACTTTGCAACGCCCCGGCCACCTTTGAGCGCCTGATGGAGCGAGTGCTGGCTCACGTGCCACGGAGGCGCTGCGTTGTTTACCTGGACAACCTACTGGTACATGCAGCTGATTTTGACAGCGCCCTGTCAAATTTCTGAGAGGTGCTAGACGCCATCCATCAGGCTGGGCTACGGTTACATCCTAGAAAATGCCACCTATTCCGGCGGGAGACCACTTTCCTGGGCCACGTCGTCAGCGCAGCGGGGGTCGCCACCGACCCAGGAAAAGTGGCGGCGGTGAGAGACTGGCCAGTGCCGCGGAATGTGGGAGAACTGAGGAGCTTTCTCAGACTGGCCTCCTAGTATAGAAGGTTTGTGAAAAACTTCGCCACCATCGCCAGCCCACTGCATCAGCTGACGCAGAAAGGACGCACATTTCAGTGGAGTGACAGCTGTGCTGCTGCTTTCTCCCAGCTTCGCGCAATGCTCATCGGAGCCCCCATCCTGCAGTATCCTGACCCGAACCGCCCGTTCATCGTGGACATGGACGCCAGCAACCAGGGCATCGGGGTAGTGTTATCCCAGGAGGGAGAACACGGAGAGCAGGCAGTTGCTTTTTTCAGCCGCACTCTCAGCAGAGCCGAGAGGAATTACTGTGCGACTCGCAGGGAGCTGTTGGCTGTCATTCAAGGACTGCGTCACTTCTGCCCGTATGTGTACGGGGGGAGGTTCCAGCTCAGGACGGATCACACTTCCCTGACCTGGTTATTGAATTTTAAAGAGCCGGATGGACAGTTGGCGAGATGGCTGGAGGCACTGCAGGGTTATGATTTCCAGATTGTGCATAGGGAGGCCGCCTCCATGCCAACGCTGACACGCTGTCTCGGCACCCCTGTGCGACAGAGGAGTGTCGTCTCTGCCAGCGGGCTGAAGATCGAGACCAAGCCGTCCCACGGGCTGCTGCTCTCTGGACCGCTGCGAGCAGAACTAACGCAGCGACGCACAGCTCCTCCTCGGGTGATCAGGCAGCCTCCCCCAGCGATGACATCACAGAGGTCCTTGGCACACAGCAGCTGCAGAGCGAGCAGGACAGAGAGCCGGTCATTTCTCGGGTTCGGCAGTGGCCGGACGCAGGGCAGCGGCCCGCCTGGGAGGTTGTGTCAGCGCTGGACCCAGAGACTAAGGCCCTGCACTCCCAGTGGGCCAATCTCCGCTGCCACGAGGGCGTGGTGTATCGACAGTGGGAGACTCCAGCTGGGCAGCGGCACGTCTGGCAGCTGCTGATTCCTCATTGACTCCGGCCCAAGGTACTCCAGCTGGTTCATGGGGCAGTAGGAGCGGGCCATTTCGGGGTGACAAAGATGCTGCAGCGTCTTTGAGACGGTTCTACTGGCATGGCTGTCAGGACATGGAGCTCCACATTCACCGCTGTGACACGTGCACAGCTCAGAAAGGGCCAACTCAGTGATCCCACGCTCCCCTGCAGCAGTACCGGGTGGGAGCATCGATGGAGCGACATCCTGGGCCCTTTCCCGACCACAGACCGGGGGAACCACTACGTGCTGGTCGCGATGGATTATTTCACTAAGTGGCCAGAGGCGTACGCGGTCCCGGACCAGAGCGCTGCTACGACGGCATCAAAGCTGGTGGACGAAATGTTCTGTCGGTTTGGCACACCGGAGGAGCTGCACAGCGATCAGGGTCGGAACTTCGAGGCGGAGATCTTCGGAGAGGTCTGCAAGCGGCTGGGCATCCAGAAGACCCGGACCACCCCGCTGCATCCACAGAGCGACGGCCTTGTCAAACGATTCAACTGGACCCTCACCACCCAGCTTGCTATTCTAGTGGACCAGAGACAGAGAGACTGAGACCTGCATCTGCCTTTTGTTTTGTGGGCGTACCGGACGGCAGCTCAGGAATCTACTCGGTGCACCCCTGCAGCGCTCATGTTTGGACGCGAGCTGCGCACACCGGTGGATTTGGTATCCCCCCCCCTCCCCACCGAGACGGAGGTGGAAGGCAAACCTGGGTTGGATTATTTTTTTTTGTTTGAAAGAACGTCTCCACATGGTGCACGAACTGGCTCGAGAGGCCCTGGCAGCGGCGGGGGGTCGGCAGAAGCGAGCGTATGACTCCCGCTGCCAGGGGAGGGACTTTGCACCGGGAGATCAAGTCTGGGTTTTCTGCCCTGAGAAAAAAAGAGGACGATCACCGAAGCTGGCGAGCCATTGGTCGGGACCGTGCGTGGTTCTGCAGAGACTGTCGGATGTGGTGTACAGGGTGAGGCTTAGGAAAAGGGACCGGGTTGTGGTCCTTCACCATGACCGTCTCGCCCTGTATCAGCCATCGGCCCTGCTGGTGGACGAACCGGAGCCTTCATCCTGACCAGATACCCCGACCAAGACTCAGATGGACACTAGGAGGCCTGTACATGCTGGTTGCCGGCACTGAAGGCCGTCCCGACACCTGGACGAGTTTGTATTGGACTTTTGAATTGGACTTTAATTTTTCTGGGGACAGAAACCAGTCCAGGATGGGGGCAGTGTAACGTCGGGGCTGTATTGGGGGGGGGGGGGGGGGGGGGAGACAAGGATTTTCCCAGCATGCTTTGCAACAGAGGACGTTATTGTGTGCGTGTATTAAATGTTATCACTGAGTTATTATACTGCTGTGTCATTATAACTGTGTTATAATGACACAGCAGTGTTTTATAGGCAGGATTAGGGCAAGATGTATCATGTGTTGTATAACCATGATTGAAACGGAGGACTGGGAGAACGACCCCCCCTCCTGTCTGTGCTCAGGGTGTGTGTGAATAAAGCCTGTTCGTCACTACTATCTGCGCCTCTTCTTTGTGTGAACCTTGCCTACGTCACAATACACTTAGGTGTGATTTAAACAGCACAAAATGGCACAAAACACGAAGAGAGAAGGGAGGCCCCTGCATGTTCATGCGCCACCTAGTGTGATTACATCGAGGATTACATGTGAGCCTGACTCTTCATGATCTCATACAAGGAAAGAAAGGCTTGTAAAAACATGAATAAGTCTTATCAGGTGAAAATAATCAAATCTATAACAAAGTGCTGTTTTACTCTGTGGGAATGAAGTATGATGTCTTCTCATAAATCACTGATTTTAAAAAAATGGACAAACACTCAACTGAGACTTTGGACTCAAAGGTTTCTAAGAGCATTTTGAGAGCCCACACGGACACCCCAGATGCTGACCTGGATTTGGCCAATTCTCCCTTTTACAGTAAAAAGCACAGACAAGATAACCGCATTCTACAGCCATCTAAAACCAAAGAGAGGCCGACGTGCAGAGGAGTGTAAACAACGAGAGTTATCAGATAACTACAACAAAAACTCCAACTAAACCTCAATACTGTTGGCTTCCAGAAAATGAAAAAGCCATTGACTATGTCCACAATCAGTGATCACAGCAGCACAAACAGACCTGGCTGCCCAGACAAGAAAGTTTGTCACATCAGCTTTGCCCATAGAGCCAGGGGAAGAGAAACACTTCCTGCTCAACAGAGATGAACATGTCAAACGCAAAATCTTGACAAAAATACATTATGAGCTGCAAGATTTTGATTCTTTGACCAATGCAAACTATAGAATTTTCTGGAGACAATGGTACAATCAGTGCAGAAGTAGAAAATATGTGGCTGTATGACACATTGAAGATCTAACTATTCTTCTGCATATATTTCTGTTAGCTGTTTATGTATCCATATACACTTGTTCATACAGTATGACTGTTGTTCCAATAAGGCATGTTAAATGAAAAAAAAAATGAGAGCGAGATCCCAGCTGAAGCTGGCAGAGGGCGCTGTAGCTCTATCAAAGACCACTGAAGCTGGCAGTGTTTTTCCATCTTTTGTCCTTACTGCCGTCATGACAACTAACATAAACTAGATGAAACAGATTCAGATTCATACTGTAACCTTGCTGAGTGGAAGACTGAAATGCATTTATTTTTTTCATTGATTTACAGAAGATGTGTCTGGAGCTGCAGGAGCAAACGTATTGTGGGAATCACCCAACAAGTGAGTTTCATCACAGTATGTTACTGCAAACGCAATTTAGTCTGATGTAAACAGAATATGATTGTTATCACAGGACATAAAAATTCACAAGGACATATGTCTACCTAGACCAGTGATTTTCGACCACTGTAGGACACCAGGCGTGCCATGAGGGATCATCATGTATGCCGCAGGAAATTGTCTAATTTCACTTACATAAGTGAAAAAGAAAAATTACAGATGCATCTCAATAAATCAGAATGTCACTGAAAAGTTGATTTATTTCAGTAATTCAATTTAAAAAAGGAAACCATCAAAATTAAAAGAATTAACACTTGAAATATATCACTCTGTGTGTAATGAATCTATACTGCATATGAGTTTCATTTTTTTAAAACTGAATCACTGAAATAAATCAACTTTTCAATGACCTTCTGATTTATTGAGATGCACTTGTATATCTCGCTGGTGTCTCTCAACCTCCTGCACAAGCTCAAGCTCCTTCCCCAGAGAGGTGATGGTCCACATTCCAAAAGCCAAATTAGCAAGCCGAGGCTAAACCGCCAAGGTCTCTGCCTTCGGCTGCCACCTGATGCACAAAGCACCGAACCCCCATGGTCCCTCCTGCAGGTGGTGAGTCCACTGGAGGGCAGACACATGCTGCTCGATCGGGCTGAGCCCAGCCGGGTCCTATGGGCAGAAACCCGGCCACCAGGCACTTGCTGTCCAGCCCCTGCCCCAGACCTGGCAAAATATGAATATGAACAAGAACTATTTTGGTCATCTTTGCAGAAACACGTAACATTAATGAGAAAAATCACAAGGGTGTCTGAGAGAGCTCTCGAAACTAGCTTCTTAGTAGCCAAATCAAAACAGTCACACACGGTGGCAGAGACATTAAAACGGCCTGGCTGCCAAGCTGCTGTGAATGAGATGTTTAGCCCTGATGCAGTTAAAGAAATAGTTCAAGTCCCTCTCTCAAATAACACAACTGCCACCAGACGCATTGATGACAGATCTGCAGATATTAAAAGCATTTTTGAAAAAATATGCATCAGTGTGCTGCAACTTGTTGAATGCAGACATAAGTGTACACACGCAACACGTAGCCAGTGTGTGCTTTGTGGATGGAAAGCATCAGAGCTATGTCAACATGGCTCCCATTTTCCACAACATATTTATGTAAGCTGGGCTTTTCAAGCATAACTGCTATAGAAACAAACAAAAAAACAAAACAGAGACTGAGAGCTATTGAGGAAGAGCTTTGTGTCTGCCTTTCTTCACTTCCTGCCAGGATATCAGCTACGTGTTCATCTAAACAGGCCCCGGTTCCATACTGAGTATAAACAAATTACAAGACTAAAATGTCATTGCATATGCTGTAGTGGGCTACAAAATGTCATTTTGGGGGCGGCTGTGGCGCAGGTGTAGTGTGACCTACTACTGATCGGAGGGCCATGGGTTCGATTCCCAATCTGTCTGCAGTCTGCGTGTCCTTGAGTAAGACACTGAACCCCCAGCTGCTCCTGGTGGCCAGGCTAGCACCTGTGTGTGTGTGTATGGCAGCTCTACTGCCATCAGTGTGTGAATGGGTGGATAGCAGGATCTGTAAAGCACTTTGGTCATCCAGAGATGAGAAATAGTGCTATATAAGTGAATACCATTTTGTAACACTTCTGATGGGTGGTATGCCATGCCGTTTTTTTTTTTTTTTTTCAATGTAAAAACTCTGCCTTAACTGAAAAAATGTTGAAAAACACTGACCTAAACCAATTTTGGGCTGAGCCCATGGGAGAAGACTTTTGCTAGAAACAGTTTTTGAAAAGCAAATAGTTGTGCATACCCATTCAGGTGTTGATATGATCAATTATTGGACATTTCTGGAAGTAAAAGTGCTATTTCAGCACTGGCAAAACCTTACAGTTTCAATTTAAGTAAATAAATAAATAAATAAGAATCTTCACATGAATAAAAATATGCTAACACGTCTTCATTACATGTCATGACTGATATGATAATTCAGCCCACGTGTGAGATGCAGCAACAAAGAGACAATCAAACAATAACACACGTTTGAGTTTCTTCATTAAACAGCAAAAACCCCTCACACAGCTACAGAAACAGTCACTCGCCAGAGGAAGGAGTCCAGCGGGGAATAGACGAACCAGCAGGGTGGGGAATGAGCTGGTGGTGCCTGACCGGGTGGAGGTTGGCTGTTGGAGAGTGGAGATGTGGCAGGAGAGCGCGTGCAGCCCCAGCGACACACCCGCACAAAATGACTGGTGATTTCCAGAGGAGAGGCTCACCATCGTCCCCAAGGTGCGGCAGAAGGCCCCCCAAACCTGCGAGGTAAACTGTGAGCCCCGGTCAGACACGATGTCCACAGGTATCCCATGGAGATGGATCATGTGATCAGTCAGGAGGTTGGCCGTCTCCAAGGCCGAGGGGAGTTTGGGAAGAGCCACCAGATGCACAGTCTTGGAGAAGTGGTCCACAATGGTCAGAATAACTGTTTTTCTATGGGAGGGGGGAAGACCAGTTACAAAGTCCACAGCCATGTGAAACCAAGGGCGACCGGGGATGGGAAGGGGATGGTGAACTCCAGCCAGGGGGAAGGAGTCAGACTTGCCCCGGACGCAGGTGTGGCAGGCCCGCCCATACTCCCACACATCCCGCCTCAGCATGGACCACCAGAGCACCCCCCAGATAAGGTCCGTAGTGCGGGTGATCCCAGGATGACAGGCAAAGCGGCTGGCATGACCCCACTGGATGACGTCACTGCAGAGGGCAGTGGGGGCATACAGGCGGTTCCGGAGGCACCCTGCTGGCACAGGTTCCAGAGACTGGGCCTGCTGGACCCGCCGCTAGATATCCCACGTAAGGGCACCGAGGATGCAAGAAGAGGAAGAATGGATTTGGGGGTGGGAAGGGGGCGCTATCTCCTTGGAATCAAACTGACGCAATAGCGCATCCAGTTTGGTGTTCCGAGAGCCAGGCCAGTAAGTGATGGTGAAATTGAACCGCTGAAAAAACAGGGCCCAACGAGCCTGCCTGGCGTTAAGTCGGCAGGCCGACTGCAACTACTCGAGGTTTTTGTGGTCGGTCCACATGACAATGGGGTGAATAGCCCCCTCTAGCCAATGTCTCCATTCCTCCAGAACCAATTTAATGGCGAGCAGCTCTCTGTCCCCCATGTCATAATTCCTCTCGGCTGGCGTAAACTGACTAGCGAAATATGCGCACAGGTGGAGCTTCTGGTCGGAGGATGTGCGCTGCAAAAGAACAGCGCCCACTCCTGAATCAGATGTATCCATCTCGAGGACAAACTGGAGCTGCGTGTAGACCTGGGCCAAGATAGGTGTGTTAGTGAATAGGCCCTTTAATTTAGAAAAGGCCTGTTCAGCTGCCTCGGTCCACCAAAAGGGGACCTTAACGGAGGTCAGCTGTGTCAAAGGCAGTGCTACCTCACTATAGTTCTGGATGAACCGGCGATAAAAGTTCGCAAACCTGAGGAAGCGTTGAAGCTCCCAACGGGAGTAGGGTGTTCACCAATCAAGCACTGCCCTCACCTTGGCCGGGTTGGCAATCAGTCTCTCCTCAGTCACTATGAAGCCCAAGAAGGTGGTAGATGTTGTGGAGAACTCACACTTCTCGGCCTTAATGTAGAGCTGGTTCTCCACGAGCCGTTGTAGAGCCTTACGTGGACTTCGTGTTCCTCTGGCGAGCGGGAGAAAATCAAAATGTCATCCAAATAGACAAACACAAATTGATAAAGCATATCGCGGAGGACGTTGTTAATTAACCGTTGGAAGACGGCGGGGGCGTTGGTGAGCCCATACGGCATCACCAAATACTCAAACTGCCCCAGGTGGGTTTGAAACGCTGTCTTCCACCTGTCCCCTTCACGAACGCAGATTAGGTGGTACGCGTTGCTTAAGTCTAATTTGGTGAAAACCCGTGAGCGCTGAAGGAGCTCAAATGCGAAATTCATCAAGGGCAGAGGATATTTGTCCTTAACTGTAATAGCGTTGAGCTCGCGGTAGTCAATACACAGGCGCAGCGAACCATCCTTCTTACCGATGAAGAAGAACTCGGCCCCGAGACGGGCCGAAGATGGCTGAATAAGGCCGGTGTTCAGTGACTCCTTGACATATTTCTCCATTGCCTCCCTCTCCGGACCAGAAATGCTGTAGAGCCGGCTGGACGGCGGCTTCGCCCCCGGGATGAGGTCCACAGCACAGTCATAAGAGTGGTGAGGCGGAAACGACAATGCTCTTAACTTACTGAAAACCTCTCCCAAATCGTGGTAAGCCTGGGGTACGAGGCTGAGGTCCGGCGGCTCGACCAGAGAGAGAGAGACAGGGAGAAAAGGAACAAATTCCGCTGAATGGAGACAGTTGGCCAAAAAAAATTGGCTCCAGGAGGTGATGGAATTACGCCCCCAGTTAATAATGGGGCTGTGCTTCTGGAGCCAAGGGAAACCTAGATTCATCGGGAAAGATGAAACTGGGAGAACTAGGAACGTGAGTTCCTCCCAATGATTCCCGGACAGGAGGATGGCGACCGGCACCGTGTGTTAGGCGACTACCGCAACCTCATGGCCAGATATGGCGGTGATACATTGAGGATGGGACAATTTAAGTGTGGGAATACCCAGTCCTGAATGAGCTGGACCAACACGAAATTGCCCTCTGCCCCTGAATCAACTAACGCCATGACCTTCCTCTCGACCCCTGGCAATTGCACGAGGGCCGGATTAGATAAATTACCGGGGGGAGTTAATTTGGTCCCGACCTGCCAGACCCCCCACGGTTACTGACGGGCCACGTCTTTTGGCCGCTGGGGGCCTTGGAGAGGCACAGTACGCGCATGCACCAGTCCTCCTCCTTTGCTGACGCTCATCGTCGGTTAATTGAAACCGACTGAGGTCCATCGGTTCGGGAGGTGGATTGGCCCCCCCAGTGTCAGTCCCTGTAGCAGATACCCGCTCGGCGGGAGGGTGAGAGGAGGCCTGTCGCTCCTTCACGTGCTTACGGTAGTGGTTGTCCAACCCCACAGCCTGATCAATAAGACCACTGAGAGTGTCGGGAACAGCATAACCTGCAAGGTCGTCGCGGAGGTGGGCGTTTAATCTGTGGAGGAACGTGCCGCGAAACACAACCTTGTTCCATCCCAAGTCCGCTGCTTCGAACCGAAACTCTGTAATGCCACTGCTGGGGCAGTGGCATTACAGCAGCCAATAGGAAGAGACTGAACAAACTGATCAAGAAAGCTAGCTCTGTCCTGGGGCAGCGCCTTGACCCAGTGGAGGAGATGGGAGAGAGAAGGATGGTGGCTAAACTGTCATCTCTGCTGGAGTCCGAGTTCCACCCTATGCAGGACATACTGAACGCACTGAGGAGCTCATTTAGCAGCAGACTACATCATCCTAGGTGCACAACTGAGAGGTTTCGCAGGTCCTTCCTACCTATGGCTGTCAGACTGTACAACCTAAGCAGGGCTGCTCGCAGAGATAGCAAAAAGACGTGACAACCTAATAGTATTGAATGCAAAAGACGCAACAGACTTACACAATGGTCCCCTCCGGTATACAACTAGGAAAATACCGGTCGCTATGGAGGGTGAGAATATGTATGGGTACATAATCATACCATGTAGGATAACTAAGTAGACGGTTGTGCTGTTTCATCCCATCTAGCAACAATGCTCCGCCCTCTGTGTGTTTATATATTTACATATTTATTCCATCTAGCTACAGTGCTCCGCACTGGGTGTGTTTATATATTTACATATTTATTCCATCTAGCTACAGTGCTCTGCACTGTGTGTGTTTATATATTTACATATTTATTCCATCTAGCTACAGTGCTCCGCACTGGGTGTGTTTATATATTTATATATTTATTCCATCTAGCAACAATACTCCACACTGTGTGTGTTTATATATTTACATATTTATTCCATCTAGCTACAATTTTCCGCACTGTGTGTGTTTATATATTTACATACTTATTCCATCTAGCAACTAGAAAAGCACTCGGAGAGCGCAGACCTCCGCCAAGCGGCACAGTTCCCCCCATAGAGTGTTTGTGTGTACGTTTTCAGATTCCCTGAGCATGAAGAGATATGAGTAGCAATTGGATTCACAATGATTCTTTGTTTCTTTGACATGGACAGTGCAATAAACAGACAATTAATGAATGACAATCAATGTGATAGTGATAGGATTAGTGGTTCAGTAGTGTAAAATGGGGCTATAAGGGACGGCGGGTTAATAAGGGACACTTTTGTGGGAAATGTTTTAAATATAATTGTGCTTTTTTTTATTTTGAGCAGGACGCTGAGTTGTGCTGTTATTGTCAAATATCCATGAATCCTTCATCAAATCTAGGCGGAAGCAAAATTAAAAAAGCAGAATTACATTTAGAAAAGTGTCCCATATTACCCCGCCGTCCCTTATAGCCCCGTTTTACGGTTGTAAAAGCATTGCCTCCTTGGCGGAGGTAATAAAGTGAAGTGTTGGTGTGTCCATCTCCTCCACTGACGGATGCAGATTGGTTAGACAGGTTGCCGTGGGTTTTATATTATATTGGGGTTGCGCTCCGCGGCAAAACAGAATTTAGAGTCTTCCCCGGCAGAGAGGTCGTTTTTACGCAGCGCCTATAGCTGGGCGGGGAATTTGTGGCAAATAATGGGGCGGCAGACAGGTGGCCGTGTCAGGTTTTGCAGCGTGGCGCAAAAGCAGCCACGCTGGCGTGCCCAGAGCAGCAGTGTTTTCCGTGTGCTTTTGTGCCTAAAACGTTGAAGAACGCGGAGTTTGTGTTGGTCAGACACGACAACCAGCGCAATGTGCGCAGCGCCTATGGCTGGCAGAGGCACGCTGGGGGTCCGAGGCCAGCAGTGTTTTCCGCATGCTTTTGTGGCTAAAATGTTGAAGAAGGCAGAGTTTGTGTTGGTCAGACACGACGACCAGTGCCCTCCATTGCGCCTGCGCACATGTTGAAAATGGCCCTATGTCACAGTGTGGAAAAATGCTTTAAAAAAATTCCTGTATCCAGACGGTGAATCAGATCACCCCCAAAATTTAATCAGTTCTTCCTTGTACCATTTCCAACAACGCCTGAAAGTTTCATACAAATCCGTCCAAGACTTTTTGAGTTATCTTGCTAACCAACAGACAGACAAACACACAAACCCTGGCAAAAACATAACCTCCTCCTGGCCTTTTCAGCCTGGCGGAGGTAATTAGCAGTACTGCTAAATCTGGCATACTTACATTTGTATTAACTAGTGCATATCCGTTCATGCCCGTAGAAACCAAGTATAAGCAAGTATTTCTGCATGCCCGTAGAGAGTAAGTGTAAGCAAACATTTCTGCATGCCCGTAAAAAGTTACTGTTACCATGGCAATAGTAACCATGGTGAAACCTGCCTTTGATCTTTGACGTCACCACTCGTTCAGTGATGCCTGCCTTTGGTCTTTGATGATGTGTCTGTCTGGCAACAGCAACCATGGTGATGCCTGCCTTTGATCTATGACATCACAGTAACCACGGTGACTATGATGTCCACAGCTCCCCTACGGACGTTCATTAAAGATTTCCCCTCCTAAACTTCTGCATACAGTATCTGGGGAGGGTGAAATTTGGGGATGCACACCCTCATAACCTCAGCAAAGCACGCATAAAATCTGAAGCCAGTCTGACAAAAATGGCTTGGGAGATATGTGCGGAACACACAGACACACAGACAAACAGAGATTTCTTGCATTATAATATGATGTTCATTAGCATGTAATGTCCCTTTCAAACAAACATCACTCTATCATCACTCTATCAAAGCAAGAAATCTCTGTGTGTGTCTTGCTTCACAGGACATCATAGGACAGCCTATGATCTCTGCCTGAACATCATAGGACGTCCTGTGAACTCAGGCATCATAGGACGACAAACGTGTCTTTATGATGTCACATAGACCACAGAGATCATAGGACGATTTGTCTTTATGATGTCACACACACAGCAGATTTTATCTCCCCCTCTCCCGCTCTCCCTCTCTCTCCCTCTCTCTCTCTCTCTCTCTCGTGCGCATGCGTGGGCGTTTGTGGGAGCAGGGGTGTGGAGTGGTGTCGAGTGAGTACTTTAAACTTTGTATTTTCTAACTTTTTCTCTATCTTGTGTGTTTGAGGTGTGTGTGTTTAATATAGTGGGTTGAGTGTGTGTGTGCTGGGGTGTGAGTGTTGGAGTGAGTGTGTTGGGGAACGGTAGCTTCTGCTGCCGGTTTTTCCTGGCCGGCATCATGCCGGTGATTGATGGTGGTGTGGAGTTTGAGCGCTTAACCCGGCGTCATGGCGTGAGAATCCTCCCGACAGTTCCCTGTTCTGTGGAGGAGGCCAGCCTCGCTGTAGGACAGGTGGTTGGGCATGGCAGCATAAAATCAGCATCGAGGATGAACAGCGCAGTTGTGATCTTTCTGGATTCGACTGAGAAAGCTGATCAGGTGGTGGCACAGGGAGTGGTCATAGGTGACACTTTTACTCCCGTTTTACCGCTGGCGAATCCGTCTAGGAGGATCACCATCTCAAACGCTCCTCCTTTCGTTAAAAATGATCAGCTGATTAGAGAGTTGTCCCGTTTTGGCCAGGTTGTGTCCCCTATCAGAATGGTCTCTCTGGGTAGTAAATCACCCCTGCTGAAGCATGTTGTATGTCATAGGAGGCAGTGTTTCATGGTGTTGAAAGACAGCTCTGCTGAACTGAACGCGTCTTTTAATTTCAGGATTGATGGCTTTAGCTACTTGGTGTTTGCAACATCTGAAACCATGAAGTGTTTTGCGTGTGGCGCAGAAGGCCATCTTATTAGGTCATGTCCTGAAAAGGCGAACACAAAGAGCACTGGCGGTAAGAAAGGTGACGCCGCTGTTTCTGGTGGTCCGGAGGGTAGCGCTACATGTGGTGCGGCGGATGCCGCTGCGGCGCCCGCTTCTGCTGGGGCGGTCGTGGCCGCGACTGCGGCCGCATCCGCGTCCGCGGCCGCGTCCGCTTCTACTTCTGCGGGGGCGTCCGCGTCCGCGTCCGCGTCCGCGTCCGCGTCCGCTTGTGCTGGGGCGGCCGCGGCCGCCTCTGCTGGGGTGGCCGCGGCGGGCGCGGTAGTTGTCCCCCCAAACAGTGATGGTGGGGAATTTCTGTCTGGCGGCAGCTCTGATCATTGTGACGAGCCTGTCGCCCGGGGTAAACAGGTGGAGGGTGTAAGTAAAAGTGCAGTTAAACAAAGGAACGTGAATGAACAGACTTTGCAGGCGGGGGAGGAGCGGTTTGACGCTGTAGCGGACACACAGAGCAAACACTGCATGACAAACGTTGCGTTTCATGAAGAAATGCAGGAATGTAGTTTTGTTGAAGAGGATCCTTTTAAAGCTGCACAAAAAAGGAAAAGTGCGGAAAACTTGCAGAGCTCTGCTAAATCTAGTAGGGTTGGGAATTTAGATTTAGTGAATGAGAGCGCTTCTGACGAAAGTGGAGATGAGTCTGAACTGATGCAGACGCAGACGCAGGAGGAGCAAAGCTCCTATTGTTTTACTAAAATTAGACAATTTCTCCAGGTGACTAAGGGGAGCAGAGCTGTGAAAGTGGAAAATTACTTTCCAGATCTGGAGTTATTTGTGGCATCAGCTCGCAAGCTGATGAAACCGAATGATGGGAATGAGACTTTTACTGATCAGGAAATTTTTCGTTTAAAGAAACTGGTTGTCAAACTGAAATCACAAATTTCTAACAGTCATGTTGACTCTTAGTTTGTTTCTTCCCTTTTATGCTATGTGTGTGTTTTTTTACTGTACCTTATTTTTATCCTTTTTAATGCCCCACCTTAGAATTGGCACTCTTAATATAAACGGGGCCAGGGATGATGTAAAAAGGGCCTCTTTATACAAGCTTTTTAATTTAAAGGCACTTGACGTGCTGATGGTCCAGGAGACTCACAGCACTGTAGACATTGAGTGCCAGTGGAGAAAAGAGTGGGATGGCTGCATTTTTTTTAGCCACAAATCCAATAATAGTGGAGGGGTGGCTGTACTTTTCTCTCGGGGTTGTGTGCCTGTCTCTTATGAGGTAGAAGAGGTGGTGAAAGGACATGTACTCTTGCTAAAGGTACAGCTTGAAAACGTAAACTTGGTTCTTATAAACGTGTATGTGCCAACCCAGAGAGCAGAAAGGATCAGGGTCTTTAATATGCTATCAGATACGGTTAGATCCTGTAATCCAAATAGTTTTTTATTTCTGGGGGGTGATTTTAACTGTACATTAAACCACAGACTGGACAGGAACCATCAGGAACCTCACCCTGCTTCTGCCAATAGGCTGAGGGAACTAGTGAAGGCACATGAAATGGCCGATGTGTGGAGATCACATCATGGGGACCAGAGGCAGTACACCTGGAGCCATGCTAAAGATAACCTCTTATCTATGGCTAGGTTAGACCGTTTCTATGGTTTTAAACACCAAATGAGTGTTTTTAAAAATAGTTGTATCTGTCCTGTTGGTTTCACTGATCACTGCCTGCTGATTTGTTCTGTTTTCATTGAAAATGTAAAGTGTAAGAGTGCTTTTTGGCATTTTAATAATACACTTTTAAATGATGTGTTTTTTAAGGGAGTTTTTCATGATGTATGGAAGTCACACAGGGAACAAAAATCTTCTTTTAGTTCTCTCCAAATGTGGTGGGATTTTGGTAAGGCACAGATAAAACAATTCTGCCAACAGTACACTCAAAATGTCACTCGTAGCTTGACCCAATCCTTGAAAGTTCTGGAGACTGAGGTGGTAGAGCTAGAGGAGTTACTCAGTTCTACCGGAAAACAGGAGCACTTAGAGGCTCTTAAGTCAAAAAGGTCAGCCTTGGCTAGCTTGCTAGGGGTCACCGCACAGGGTGCTCTGGTCCGCTCGCGCTACATGGATGTAGCTCTGATGGACTCGCCCTCCCAGTACTTTTTTGGACTGGAGGGGAAAAATGGACAGAGAAAGCTCATTCACTCCTTGTTGGGCGATGACGGGAGAACAATCTCCACAGCAGCAGAGATCAGGAAACAAGCTGCTAGCTTTTACAGTGAATTGTTTAGAGCAGAGTGGAGGGAGGACACGTCACTGGGCCAGGTTTTCCTTGATGGTCTTCCAGTGCTCTCAGAGGACCTTGTTGCCGGCTTGGATGCTCCACTGTCTCTGTCTGAGCTGCATATGGCGCTAATGAGCCTCCAGAATGGAAAATCACCAGGCATAGATGGTCTCTCTGTGGACTTTTTTAAGGAATTCTGGCCCCTGCTTGGTCCAGACCTGCTGGAGGTTCTCCAAGATAGCTTGGAAAGGGGGACCCTACCCACGACCTGCAGGAGGGCCATCATCACACTGTTGCCGAAAAAGGGGGACCTCCAGAGCCTAAAGAACTGGAGGCCAGTCTCTCTGCTCTGCACAGACTATAAGATTCTCTCAAAAGCTCTGGCCCGAAGACTGAGAAAGGTGATGAGCGAGCTCATTCATGTAGACCAGACTTACTGTGTGCCTGGCAGGCTGATTAGTGACAACGTCACTTTAATTCGGGATATTTTGGAGGTCTCTGGTTCATTGGCGGTAGAAACTGGTTTGATTTCAATTGACCAGGAAAAGGCGTTTGATCGGGTTGAACACCAATATTTATGGACAGTTTTAACAGCTTTTGGGTTCAGCCCAGGCTTCATAGCCAGGATACGGGTCTTGTACAGTGACATTGAGAGTGTACTGAAGATAAATGGGGGCCTGTCTGCCCCTTTAAAAGTCCAGAGGGGGGTTCGGCAGGGCTGCCCTCTCTCAGGGATGCTGTACTCCCTCGCCATAGAGCCTTTGCTTCACTGCCTGAGAAGGGACCTATCAGGAGTCACTTTTCCTGGCTGTGACACCACGTTCAAGCTGTCGGCCTATGCAGATGATGTAGTCATTCTGCTAAATAAGCAGAGTGACATTGACGTTCTGGTTAGGAGTGTCAATCTTTTTGGCCAACTTTCCTCTGCAAAAATAAACTGGGGAAAAAGCGAGGCTCTGATGGTGGGGGAGAAACTAGAAAATCAGCTTACGCTGCCTGGTGGGTTGATTTGGAAAAAAGGAGGTTTTAAGTATCTTGGTGTCTTTATTGGAAATCAGCAGTTTGAGCAAAAAAATTGGGATGGGGTCATAGAGAAAATTAACGGGAGACTAAACAAATGGAAGTGGCTAATGCCAAGAATATCTTTTAGAGGAAGAGTGCTCATTTTAAATAATCTTGTTTCCTCATCCCTGTGGCACCGCCTCATGTGCATGGACCCCCCTGCTGGTTTGTTGTCCAAAATTCAGTCTGTTTTGGTGGACTTTTTTTGGGGGGGTGGACTCCACTGGGTTCCTCAAGCCCTGTTATTTCTTCCCAAAGAGGAGGGGGGGCAAGGAGTGATTCATTTAGCTAGTAGAGGTGCTGCTTTTAGACTGACTTTCATACAGAGACTGCTGACGGGCCCCCAGGACCTGGTATGGAGGCCTTTGGCCTGTGTTATTTTACAGAGAGTCCTTGGGCTTGGGCTAGACCTCCCTGTGTTTTTAATGGATTTTAAGAACTCTAATGCACTGTCTTTACCCAGTTTTTACCGCAGTCTCTTTTCAGTGTGGACTCTTTTTAAAAAACAAAGAGGGCCATGCGATTCCCTCTACTGGTTGTTGAGGGAGCCGCTGGTTTTTGGTGGTCGCCTTGGTGTCCTGCCGGGAGTTGGAAGGACCTTCCTTGATAGGCTGTGTTCCAGGAACGTTCTCACTCTGAAGCAAGTGGTGGAACTGGCTGGTCCTGGCCTCAACAACGCCTCAGCTTTAGCAGCTCATCTTGGTGTCAGGTCGAATCGTTTCATCGATGGTCTTCTTGCACACTGGAAACAGGAGCTTCATGGACTTGAGCACTCCCTACTCTTGGACTTTAGCAATGGCACGCTGCAGCCGGAAAGCACTGACCCCTTTCCCTCTCTCACGCTCTATATGGACTTTGACGTCGCTCCTTGCTCCTTACTGGCATTCTGTGCTCCCACTGGTGTGGACTTTGGAGGAGCCAGTGGTAAGGCTCTCTACAGACTGGTGGTGATGGCACTCAACAAGGACAGATTGAACACCTGTGTGGACACTCCTTGGAGAGCCTATTTTAAACTAGGAAAAGGGCATCGGCCTGCCTGGAGGGCTCTTTATAAAGCCCCTCTCCCTAAGAGGCATGGAGACTTACAGTGGAGGGTCTTGCATGGTATTATAGCAGTCAATGCTTTTGTTTCTGTGATTAACAGCAGTGTCAGTGATCAGTGTGTTTTTTGTTCCTCTAGGGAGACTGTTTTTCATTGTTTTATTGAATGTCAGCGCCTGAGTGGCCTCTTTGAACTTCTCACAGAACTTTTTCATATTTTTAAGGAAGTTTTCTCTAAGCAGGTTTTCATTTGTGGTTTTATGTACAATCGTCGTTTTAAGCAGAAGTGTCAACTACTGAACTTTGTTTTAGGGCAGGCAAAGTTGGCTATCTATGTAAGCCGGAGAAGAAAACTTGAGAATGTTGAGAGTGATGTTGATGTCAAAATTTTATTTGTGAGGCTACTTAAAGCCAGAATCAGGCTGGACTTTCAGTTTTTTATGGGGAATGGGGATGTGGAAGGTTTCAGGACCCTCTGGTCCCTGGAGAATGTCCTCTGTTCAGTTCATGATGGACAGCTTTTTTTTGGGCGTTTTTTGAGGGATTAATTTTCTGTGTAACATAGCATGATATAGAAATTGTATTGACTGATGGACAAGTGTGTTTATTAAAGATCTTTTAAAAATCAAATCTCTCTCTCTCTCTCTCTCTCTCTCTCTCTCTCTCTCTCTCTCTCTCTCTCTCTCCCTCTTCATTCAGCAGCACCCAAGGATTTTGACAACATGACAGGCTCCACGCCCTCCGCTGGGCCCCCAATGCTGTGTGTCTGTGTGTCTGTCACGCTTCATAGAACATCATAGGACGTCCTATGAACTCAGGCATCACAGGACGACATGTGTCTTTATGATGTCACATAGACCACAGAGATCATAGGACGATTTGTCTTTATGATGTCACACATAGATTTGTTTGTGTCTATGTGTATAGGACACAGACAAATGTGTCTTTATGATGTCACATAGACCACAGAGATCATAGGATGTCCTATGACACATAGACAAATGTGTCTTTATGATGTCATATAGACCATGTGTCTTTATGATTTTCATGATCCTGTCCATGAACTGAAATTACGACGCACCTATCCCTCAACCAGTGGTCACAATGAAGAAGAAGAAGAAGAAGAAGAAGAAGAAGAAGAAGAAGAAGAAGAAGAAGAAGAAGAAGAAGAAGAAGACCCACCAGATGGAGAGCAATAGAATGACGATAACTGCTGCACATCAGAAAAGATGCCATGAAGATGAAACACCTGAGGTTCCAACAACATCGCACCCGTCTGAGACAGGAGGACACCCTTCACCAGCGTAGGGTACGCAAGACTTTAAAGCACGTTTCTAGGCCATCATAGGACGGCCTAGCACGTCCTATGAACTCAGGCATCATAGGACGACTCGCCATGCCTACATGACGGCAAATGTGTAACTTTGACAAATGCAAGTCTACACTACAAATGTGTAAAATGCCAAGCAAAGCGCTGATTTTCTTCGGGTGCTCCAGTTTCTTGGTTTCTACAGGCATGCACGGGCCTTCCTGAACAGGATCGAAAGCCACTTTTTCAGGATCGTGCCCATGAACTGGAATTATGACTCACCTATCCCTCAACCAGTGGTCTGAACAAAGAAGAGGAAGACCCACCAGATGGAGAGCAATAGAATGAGAACTGCTGCACGTCAGAAAGGATGCCGTGAACATGAAACACCTCAGGTTCCACCAGTACGTCACAGGCATGATTGTGAACAACACAGCCGTCTTGAGACAGGAGGAGACCCTTCAGTGGTCTGAACGAAGAAGAAGAAGACCCACCAGATGATGTCTATGTGACGGCACATAGACAGAGCACATGACTCCCTACAAGACATACAGTATACTGTATATAGACACAGGTAAGCAACATAACACAGAACAGTGACAGGCAGGAGAAGAAGAACTTAGTGCTGTGTTGCTATAGCAACTGTCCTATAACTGGCAAGAATTCTGTTCCAGTGCATCCTCTCTACGGGCATGCATGGGTTTCTATGGGCATGTACGGGTATGCACTGGTTAAACTTAAACCACCACAGATGCTGGCTTTTGAGTTTTGCACTTGTAACAGCCTGGGTGGTCCGTTTCTTCTTTAGCCCAGAGGGCACGATGTCCATGATTTCAAAAAACAATTTGAAATGTGGACTCATCAGACCACAGCACACTTTTCCACTTTGTGTCAGTGCATCTCAGATGAGCTCAGGCATCAGCGGCATTTCTGGGGTTTTCTGATGTCGCTTTGCATAGTAGAATTTTAACTTGCACTTGTAGATGTAGCATCAAACTGTGTTGACAATGTTTTCTCGAACTCTTCCTGGTCCCTTGTGGTAATATCCTTTACAGAATGATGTTGATTTTTAATGCAGTGTCACATGAGAGATTGAACATTTAATGTTAATTGAATGTTAATTTCTCCAGATTTTACATGACATTATGGACTGTATGTAATGGAGTCAATAAAAGACATTCCCACCTGACTTGCCAAGCAGGTCAACCCTCTTGGTGACACAGATAGGGTGCTAGACTCCAGAGTGGGCGGTTGTGAGTTCAAACCTCCGTTGGATGCCACCAGTTGGGCTTGGCCCATCCCCTTGGTCACATGTAGATGACGAAGTCTCTAAATTCTTACAATTGTACATTGAGAAACATTGCTCTTAAACTGTTGGACTATTTGCCCACACAGTTGTTCACAAAGTGGTGACCCTCACCCCATCCTTGTGAATGCCTGAGCCTTTCAGCGATGCTGCTTTTATACCCAACCATAATGCTCACCTGTTTCCAATGTACCCATTGAATGTTCCAAAACGGTGTTGAGTTTTCCTTAACTTTCCCAGTCTTGCCCCATCCTAGTTTTTTTGGAATGTGTTGCAGGCATCAAATTCAAAATGAAGAATCCCATCCAATCCAACTTTATTTATAAAGCACTTTAAAAACAACAGCTGACACAAAGTGCTGTAAATCAATGAAAAATAAAATATTAAAACATAAAAACAATAAAAACAACAACAAAAAAAAGTTTAACAGTTTGACCATTAAATATATATATATATATATATATATATATATATATATATATATATATATACAGTATGTATATATATATATATATATATATATATATATATATATATATATATATATATATATATATATATATATATATATATATATATTTTATATATATATTTTATTATTTTTATATATTTTTTGCAGTGTATTCAATTGAATATAGGTTACATAGGCATTTTTATTTACATTTTATACAAATTCTCAACTTCATTGGAATTGGGGTTTGTAACTTTGGAATTTTGCACTTTGACTGGTGCAGCGTTTCAAAGCTGTGGAGAGCTGTAGCCTGAAATTACCTGATATCTACTTGCCTCTGGGCTGTACTTTTCAGATATTTTGCTTGTTGGTAATTTCTGCAAATTACCCAGTACTTGAGCTCCAGGCAGTGTTCTTCACTCACTCTGTTCATTAGAATGCAGCAAATACCAGGCAATTTTGGAGCAACATCACTGGAGAAAACAGCTCAGAATCCAGTATGTACTAGATTGTTTTGAGGTAACTACAAAATTAGAACACAGTAAGTACTGCGTACTGAAGAACCCTGTGAGAACCAGGTAATCATAAAATTAGATTTCATTATACAGCAGTTAGTTCCGACCGAGCAATTTGATTGGACAAGGGTAACTTAACAAACCATAATGCTGTTTATTCCATCTCGTTGCAATGCTCCTGCACTGTGTATATATAGCTGTGTACATACAGTATGTGTATTCATCTACTGCTTTCGCTAACCAGTTATTATCTTATTAACTATTGCTCTGACTGCTCCAATTTTTTGCTGCTGTAATCCTGGAATTTCCCCATTGTGAGACTAATAAAGGCTTATCTTATCTTAATAATGATAATAATAATAATAATAATAATAATAATAAGAATGAGGACCAAATGAAAAACAAACTTAGGCAATGGCAGGGATGAAAACAAAACACAGATGACCATAGCAAATAGAGGGCAAGGGCCTGGCTGAACTCATGTCCTGAAGATTACAGAGAAACAAATAACATAAATCGAGCACATGAGCGCAGCCGTCTCCAGATTCTGACAATATATTACATTATATTATATTATATATGTTTTATCAGCATAAATTACAGTCAGTAGTTACATGTTTTAAGAAAAAGCAACTTCTTGCGGTTGTGTAACACTACCCTAACCCTTTTTGCAACTTTAACCAAAATGTTTTACTGTCATATTCTAATTGCTGCTGAAATGTTAAGTACTTACAAATGTGCATTTGATTTGTAAGAGAAGTGAATCAGCAACCAACCCAGAAGTGAGCTATGAATGCTGGAGTGATCCTGGGGGTACAGTGGGATTTGACCCCAGTCACTCATATGGAAGCATGTTTTTTGTACTGTCATCTTCCATACATAGATGTGCTTTTTAAATGATGCTTTTTAAATGGGGAAATTGGTAAGAGGCAGTGACATCACCACCTCCGAGAAGGTACAGTACATATGGTCATATTCTTAGGTGAAGATTCAGATCTGGTATTTAATATATTATTTGGAGGACTTGTGATGCAAGCTTAGCCCAAAAGCCATTGCTCACACCCATAGTATTATGCATGAAAAATAATCTGAGGTTGTCCACTGTTTGTCACAGTTCTAATCCGCCAAAACAAAGCTTTGAGAGCCATAGCAGATACAACCACAGACATGTCAGACAACCGTGCAAATGAGCTTCCTGTCATTTGCTTACTGATCAGCCCACTCCACAACAGTTTGTGCCATATTTTTAAAGTTTCCCCATTCATGGAAATGGAAAATCACTGGACCCTCCAAGAAGGTTTATTCCAAGCAGCAACACCTGCACGGGTGACTGACTAGCAGCTCCCAGTCACCACATCCACTCAGACCATATAACACCCTTCAAAATCCCTCTTAGCTTATAAATCTGTTAACTGAAACAAGAAGTCGATGCACAGTTGTGTGCTCAACAGAATGTAGTGCACAACAAATATGTTACAGCTTTCATTTTTGAAACACACAGCGTGCTGTATGCTGATGCTTATTTGTGCATATATTCCTGCCGATTTGCCCTCACATACGATACTAACATATGCAACGAAGTAAAAAAAAGGTAATTTAGCTATCTTTACATATTTCACTTCATAGACAATGCAGTGACTGCAGTGAAATAATTTCAACCATGCTGCTTTAAAATTTACAGTCAGGCCCATCACCAAGACTGTATTATAGACTAAACCTTGTTTGGTTTTATTAACTTTGTTTGCTTTCTGACCTTTATTGTTTATCCTATCTTATTATTGTTACTGTCATTAAGAACTTGTAAAAAGAGGGGCACTAACATAATGCGGGAATTTATTATTCATTCTGAGCCTGTTCTCCCACATTTGCAAGGTAAAATCTGGTCCACTGTGAAGGTTTTTTGGTGCTGTTTGATTCATTTTTTTTTTCACTGAGCAATTGCAGTTCTTTTTAAAGTTGGATCCAGACAAAGTAAGGTCAATAGACTGTTTAATTTATTCTCACCGTGTCTGTAGACCCTCAGCTGTGAAATTGCAGAACAGAAACAGAGGCAATATTAAGTTTGAAAACACAGAGAGAGCATCTGCTGGAATAACATATCCACACCAGTCTTGGATACCTTATTTATGCTGTTTGTTGGTGTCCAATGTGTGCACCAAAATGTGTGCGTTTCTGTGTGGTTTTTTGTTTGTGCGTGGGTGGGTGTGCTTCTGCTTTGTGACCTCCTGTAACTCGCACACACATGCAAAAATACCAGTCAGTCATCCTTGACCTTGTGGAAAAATCTTTACAGATTAAAGAAAGCGGTCTTGAAGGGATGACATATCACCTTACGCTGTACTACATAAGACTCCAATCACACTTGGCCTCATAGAACTGCACCCTGAATTTGTTATGGCGCTTTGATGCCTACTGTTTATACAGGATGTATAATCATGACTCCAGTGCCCCACGAGGGCTCGGCAGATCCACTCAGAGACTTAGACTGCAAACAAACCAAGGAGCCAGTCAGAGGCATCTGACAGAAACTACTTCAAGGCTAAGGTCACTGAGATTTCCAGCTTTTGAAAATATGATGTGCTTTCTTCCCAATTCTTGTGGCGACTTTCTTTTTTCTTTTGGAGTCTCCTGTAGTTATTGGTAATCCTAAGTATAGCCATGAGTCTACCTTTACTTCTGTCCGAGACCTTGTTCAGGTCTGTTCTATGCTTACCTACAACCATAAAAGTATTTCATTTCTCTTGATCACTTCTCCCTACCACCCCAGACAGTATGGGGGACTCAACCAAAATTATGTTTCACTATATCAAAGTCAGTCAGTACTGGCCGTCACAACGTAGGCTAATGGTATAAATTTATGTTTTGTGTTATAAAAGAAGCCAGAAATCCAGCATGTCCACATCAAATATGTCACTTTCTTCCATCAAGGCTTTGGGAAATATATGCTTCTCCAATGTTATCAGATTTGGGTCACAGCAGAGGGGAAATGCATTTCAAGAGGTTTGAGAAAAATCTCATTTGGCACGCACAAGTCAGCTGCGGTAGCTGAAGGGTATGCGATGAGCAATGTCATTACACAGCCATTGTCAATCTGATTGGTCACAGCTCATATGTGGCAAAACGACCTCAGAGTGCTTCACTGGTTTATAGTAGGACTAAATGAGATCAATGGATTCTTCAGGACTATAATAGAAAAGCTCAGAGTTCTCTTGGGGAAGGTTGATTTTGTATTGTTGTCAGTCACAGCACATAGGAGAACTATGTTTTTCACACCAGTTGCATTTGATAAATCAGAAGCAATGGTAGGATTATCATGAATTTGCACTTGCACTTTTACTGATAGATATTTGATGTAGTTGAAACAACCAAGACTGGAGATTATAAATAAGGCAAAAGGAATGGGCTTAAAAAAGGCAGAGTGCTGTTATTTATCAAAATTTAATGAAATGATGCCACTTGTGTGCTGGCCATAAAAAGTTAAACAAGGACATTTCATAAAAAGTAAATTGATATTCTTAGAGGCAGTGCAAATATTACTATAAATAAAGGTTAGTGTAAATAAAATATATATGTGAGTTATTCACATCATTGTGTGGGCAGGTACAGTGATGCATTAGCATTGTACAGCATAAACTCTGGACAATAAAGGGAACACACACTCACAACTGGCCCGTGGACTGGGCAATATGCCATAAGATGTATTGTACACACACATACTGTAGACATACATTGCATATAAAAAATAACACTTCACACTCATGTAAATACTGTGAATCCATGTAAATAATGTAAAGATTGTATAGGCTATTGTGATTTTTACTTGTGTAAATTACTCTGGACATGTGTATACAGTGGTGTGAAAAAGTGTTTACCCCCTTCCTTATTTCTCTTTTTTTTTGTACAGTGGGGCAAAAAAGTATCTAGTCAGCCACCAATTGTGCAAGTTCTCCCACTTAAAAGATGAGAGAGGTCTCCAATTTTCATCATAGGTATACCTCAACTATGAGATACAAAATGAGGAAAAAAAAAATCCAGAAAATCACATTGAAGGATTTTTAATGAATTAATTGGTAAATTCCTTGGCAAAATAAGTATTTGGTCACTTACAAACAAGCAAGATTTCTGGCTCTCACAGGCCTGTAACTTCTTCTTTAAGAGGCTCCTCTGTCCTCCACTCATTACCTGTATTAATGGCACCTGTTTGAACTCATTATCAGTTTAAAAGACACCTGTCCACAACCTCAAACAGTCAGACTCGAAACTCCACTATGGCCAAGACCAAAGAGCTGCCAAAGGACACCAGAAACAAAATTGTAGACCTGCACCAGGCTGGGAAGACTGAATCTGCAATAGGTAAGCAGCTTGGTGTGAAGAAATCAACTGTGGGAGCAATTATTAGAAAATGGAAGACATACAAGACCACTGATAATCTCCCTCAATCTGGGGCTCTATGCAAGATCTCACCCCGTGAGGTCAAAATGATCACGAGAATGGTGAGCAAAAATCCCAGAACCACACGGGGGGACCTAGTGAATGACCTGCAGAGAGCTGGGACCAAAGTAACAAAGGCTACATCAGTAACACACTACGCCGCCAGGGACTCAAATTCTGCAGTGCCAGACGTGTCCCCCTGCTTAAGCCAGTACATGTCCAGGCCTGTCTGAAGTTTGCTAGAGAGCATTTGGATGATCCAGAAGAGGATTGGGAGAATGTCATATGGTCAGATGAAACCAAAATAGAACTTTTTGGTAAAAACTCAACTTGTCATGTTTGGAGGAGAAAGAACACCATACCTACTGTGAAGCATGGGGGTGAAAACACCATACTCTGGGGCTGTTTTTCTGCAAAGGGACCAGGACAACTGATCCGTGTAAAGGAAAGAATGAATGGGGCCATGTATCGTGAGATTTTGAGTGAAAACCTCCTTCCATCAGCAAGGGCATTGAAGATGAAACGTGGCTGGGTCTTTCAGCATGACAATGATCCCAAACACACCGCCCGGGCAACGAAGGAGTGGCTTCGTAAGAAGCATTTCAAGGTCCTGGAATGGCCTAGCCAGTCTCCAGATCTCAACCCCATAGAAAATCTTTGGAGGGAGTTGAAAGTCTGTGTTGCCCAGCGACAGCCCCAAAACATCACTGCTCTAGAGGAGATCTGCATGGAGGAATGGGCCAAAATATCAGCAACAGTGTGTGAAAACCTTGTGAAGACTTACAGAAAACGTTTGACCTCTGTCATTGCCAACAAAGGGTACATAACAAAGTACTGAGATGAACTTTTGTTATCGACCAAATACTTATTTTACCGAGGAATTTACCAATTAATTCATTAAAAATCCTTCAATGTGATTTTCTGGATTTTTTTTTCTCATTTTGTCTCTCATAGTTGAGGTATACCTATGATGAAAATTGGAGACCTCTCTCATCTTTTAAGTGGGAGAACTTGCACAATTGGTGGCTGACTAAATACTTTTCTCCCCACTGTATGTTTGTCACACTTAAATGTTTGAGATCATCAAACAAATTTAAATATTAGACAAAGATAACACAAGTAAACACAAAATGCAGTTTTTAAATGAAGGTGTTTATTATTAAGGGAAAAAAATCCAAACCTACATGGCCCTGTGTGAAAAAGTGATTGCCCCCTAAACCTAATAACTGGTTGGGCCACGCTGTGCAGAAATAACTGCAATCAAGTGTTTGCGATAACTAGCAATGTGTCTTTTACAGCACTGTGGAGGAATTTTGGTCCACTTATCTTTGCAAAATTGGTGTAATTCAGCGACATTGGAGGGTTTTTGAGCATGAACTGCTTTTTTAAGGTCATGCCACAACATCTCAGTTGGATTCAGGTCAGGACTTTGACAAGGCCACTCCAAAGTCTTCATTTTGTTTTTCTTAAGCCATTCAGAAGTGGACTTGCTGGTGTGTTTTGGATCATTGTCCTGCTGCAGAACCCAAGTGTGCTTCAGCTTGAGGTCACGAACAGATGACCGGACATTCTCCTTCAGGATGTTTTGGTAGACAGCAGAATTCCTGGTTCCATTTACCACAGCAAGTCTTCCAGGTCCTGAACCAGCAAAACAGCCTCAGACCATGACACTACCACCACCATATTTTACTGTTGATATGATGTTCCTTTTCTGAAATGCTGTGTTACTTTTTCTCCGGATGTAATGTAACACACGCCTTCCAAAAAGTTCAACTTTTGTCTCGTCAGTCCACAGAGTATTTTCCCAAAAGTCTTGAGGATTATCAAGATGTCTTCTGGCAGCCTTTGTTCTTTTTGCTCAGCAGTGGTTTTCGTCTTGGAACTCTGCCATGCAGGCTATTTTTGCCGAGTCTCTTTCTTATGGTGGAGTCATGAACACTGACCTTAACTGAGGCAAGTGAGGCCTGCAGTTCTTTGGATGTTGTTGCGGGGTCTTACGTGACCTCTTGGATAAGTTGTTGCTGTGCTCTTGAGGTAATTTTGGTCAGTCAGCCACTCCTGGGAAGGTTCACCACTGTTCCATGTTTTTGCCATTTGTGGATAATGGCTCTCACTGTGGTTCGCTGGAGTCCCAAAGCTTTAGAAATGGCTGTATAACTAACAGACTGATAGATCTCAGTTACTTTGCTTCTCATTTGTTCCCAAATTTCTTTGGATCACAGCATGATGTCTAGCTTTTGAGGATCTTTTGGTCTACTTCACTTTGTCAGGCAGGTCATATTGTAGTGATTTCTTGATTGAGAACAGGTGTGGCAGTAATCAGGCCTGGGTGTGGCTAGAGAAACTGAACTCAGCTTTCCAAAGATGTGAGAAACCACAGTTAATTTATGTTTTAACAGGAGGGGGCAATTACTTTTTCACACAGGGCGATATAGGTTTTCAATTTTTTTTTACCCTTAATAATAAACACTTTCATTTAAAAACTGCATTTTGTGTTTACTTGTGTTATCTTTGTCTAATATTTAAATGTGTGACAAACATACAAAAAAATGAGAAATCAGGAACAGGCCAAACATTTTTTCACACCACTGTACAGTATATGATATGCAAATATACTGTATACAGTGGGGAAAATAAGTATTGAACACATCAACATTTTTCTCATTAAACATATTTCTGATGGAGCCATTGACCTGAGATTTTCACCAGATATCAGTAACAACCCAATTAATCCATACATACAAAGAAATCAAGGCAACTCTGTTCACAAAACAAATTATATTTAATAAAGTGGAATGACACAGGGAATAAGTATTGAACACATGGAGAAAAAGCGGTGCAAAATGGCATAAAAAGCCAAGGATTAGCTGAAATCCATGAGAATTTAGGAAGCCATTGGTGCAAATTAATTTCAGCTGGTTAAGTTCTGAATGATAGCCCTTAAAAAGGTCTCTGAATATCAGATTGTCACACCACAAAGAACTCATGATGGGTAGAAGCAAAGGGCTCGCTTACCAAAATTATTTCTATTTTTTAGAGAATTTTTCTTTGTGATGGCTGCTCCAGTACATTGACTTTGTTGTCCTTTAACTACTTTGTAACTAATTTGTCGGTCTGCTTAGGGTCATTGTCCATTTGGAAGACTCATTTGTGCCCAAGCTGTAACTTCCTGCTTGATGTCTTTAGATGCTGCCTCAATATTTCCACATAATGTTCTTTCCTCATGATGCCAGCTATTTTGTGAAGTACACCAGTCCCTGCTGCAACAAAACACACCCACAACATGATGCTGCCATCCCTGTACTTCACAGCTGGGATGGTGTTCTCAGGCTTGCAAGACTCCCCCTTTTTCAACCAAATGTAACGATGGTCATTATGGCCAATCAGTTAAGTTTTAGTTTCATCAGACCATAGGGCATGTCTCCAAAAATTAAAGTCTTTGTCCCTGTGTGCATTTGGAAGCTGCAATCTAGTTGTTTGTTTGTTTTTTTTTAAATGTTGCTTTTGGAGTAATGGCTTCTTCCTTGCTGAGTGGTCTTTCAGCCCCTGTCAGTACAGGACATGTTTCACTGTGGATAATGACATTCTTTTACCTGTCAGCCACTACCTCCGGTGAGCATGGACATGGACTAAAACCATGTCCAGAGTCAGACATTTACCAGCATCAGCCAACATCTTCACAAGGTTTTTTGCTTTTGTTCTGGGGTTAACACACACATTTTGCACCAAAACACGGTCACCCCTGGGACACAGAACCTGTCTCCTTCCTGGGTGGTATGATGGCTGGACATTCCCATGGTATTTCTACTTGTGTATAATTGTTTGAACAGATGAATGTGGCATCTCCAGGCATCTATAAAATTGTACCCAAGGATGAACCAGACTTGCGGAGGTCCACAATTCCTGATGTCTTGGCTATTTCTTATGATTTTTCCATGATGTCACACAGGGAAGCAATGTGTTTGAGGTGTGCCTTAAAATACATCGACAGGTGTGCCTCCAATTAACTGAAATGTTGTCAATTAACCTATCAGAAGCTTCCCAAGTAATGACTTCCCAAATTGTTTAAAGGTGTAGTAATCTTTGCGTATATAAACTTCTGACTTGGAAGAAAGTAAAAAGATGCTCTGCTCTGCTCTATCTCACAATGTTAAAGAAAGAGAAAAAGTGATCCAGAATCCTCATTCTCACCCGAATCATCTCCAACATTTATTGGATTCATCCCTAGGCCATGGGCCATGTTTGGTCAAAATTGCACACAAATCTGTCCAGTAGTTTTTGCGTTAGCCTGCAAACAAACAAACAAACAGGTATAGTCAAATCCGCAAAAACATAGTAACAACAGGCATAATAATGTTGAATCTAATCTAACTGAATATGGTTTGTATGTAAAATTAAACACTGGATTATTCTATGGTGCTAAATTCTTAAAAATGTTTGAAAATCTGGAAGCATAAACAATCATGGAAATTATAGTACTGTGGGGATCACGAAATGATGAGACTGGATTATTTCTCAGTATTGGTTTATTGCATTTCAAACTCCCCAGCTCTCTCTCTCAGTCAGGAAAAAAGAGGAAGAGCTGCGGTAAACCCCCACACATTTACACTACCGTTCAAAAGTTTGGGGTCACTTGGAAATTTCCTTATTTTTGAAAGAAAAGCACGTTTTTCAATGAAGATAACTTTAAACTAATCAGAAATACACTCTATACATTGCTAATGTGGTAAATGACTATTCTAGCTGCAAATGTCTGGTTTTTGGTGCAATATCTACATAGGTGTATAGAGGCCCATTTCCAGCAACTATCACTCCAGTGTTCTAATGGTACAATGTGTTTGCTCATTGCGTCAGAAGGCTAATGGATGATTAGAAAACCCTTGTGCAATCATGTTAGGTCTACAATGCTGTAATTGCTGCAAATGGAGGATTCTTTGACGAAAGCAAAATTTGAAGGAAAAAATTATTATTTCAAATACAAATCACCAACTATCGGCCTCAGGCTTCTAAAGGTCAGGATGACAAAGCCCTTTGTCAAAGACTGTCCCAACATTACGCCCGTTTTGACACCTCGTCAGCTGTGTCCAACTCACCCACTCCACCCAGCTCCACTGCCTCCTCAGCCCCTAATTCATCAAAAGCGGTCCCCCCCCTCCTCCTCCTCCTCCTCCCCCACTCCCCTTGTCATCAGTGAGCAGGACGTGCACAGACAGTTCTCCAGACTGAACCCGCGCAAGGCCCCCGGGCCGGACAGTGTGTCTCCCTCCACCCTGAGACACTGTGCGAAAGAGCTGGCTCCTGTCTTCACAGACATTTTTAACACCTCTCTTAAGCAATGTCACGTGCCGACCTGCCTCAAATCCTCCACCATCATCCCTGTCCCCAAGAAGCCACAGATTACTGGACTTAACGACTACAGACCTGTAGCGCTCACCTCTGTAGTCATGAAGTCCTTTGAGCGCCTGGTCCTGTCTCACCTCAAGTCTATCACCACACCCCTCCTAGACCCGCTGCAGTTTGCCTACCGTGCTAACAGGTCTGTGGACGACGCAGTCAACCTGGCCCTCCACTCCATCCTGCAGCACCTGGACTCCCCGGGAACCTACGCCAGGATTCTGTTTGTGGACTTCAGCTCCGCATTCAACACCATCCGCCCCGATCTGCTCCAGGACAAGCTGACCCTGCTCAACGTGCCTGACTCCCTCTGCAGGTGGATCACCGACTTCCTGACGGACCGGAGACAGCATGTGCGGCTGGGGAAGTCTGTCTCAGACTCTGTTAGCATCAGCATTGGATCACCCCAGGGCTGTGTACTTTCCCCCCTACTCTTCTCCCTTTATACCAACTCCTGCACCTCCTCCCACCAGTCTGTTAAGCTGATTAAGTTTGCGGACGACACCACCCTCATCGGGCTCATCTCCAACGGCGACGAGTCTGCCTACAGGGAAGAGGTGGCCCAGCTGGTGTCCTGGTGCAGCCACAACAACCTGCAGCTGAATGCTCTGAAGACAGCGGAGATGATTGTGGACTTCAGGAAAGTCACATCCCCCCTGCCCCCCCTCACCATCACAGGCTCTCCCATCACCATTGCAGATTCCTTCCGCTTCTTGGGCACCACCATCACCCGAGACCTCAAATGGGAGCCAACCATCAGCTCCCTCATCAAAAAGGCCCAGCAGAGGATGTTCTTTCTGCATCAGCTGAGGAAGCTCAAGCTACCCACCAAGATGCTAGTGCAGTTCTACACGGCCATCATCGAGTCCATCCTCACCTCCTCCATAACTGTGTGGTATGCAGGAGCCACTGCCAGGGACAGACTAAGGCTGCAGCGCGTCGTGCGCACTGCTGAGAAGGTGATAGGCTGCGAGCTCCCATCTCTCCAGGACCTGTACATCTCCAGGACCCGGAGGCGTGCTGGCCGGATCATAGCCGATCCTTCACATCCTGGTCACGTGCTGTTTGCCCCCCTCCCCTCAGGTAGAAGGCTTCGGTCCATTCGGACTAAAACCTCCCGGCACATGAACAGCTTTTTCCCCTCTGCCATCAGACTGCTGAACATTAAGTGACTTTTGACTCTCGTGCACTATGTACAGCAGCTCAACCAGACTCACGTCATTCATCACTGTTTTTCTGTTGCATTATCGACTGCACTATGTGGTACTTCACATTATCTGCTACATGCTAATTTTTTAAAACTGCCTTGACTAGTACTACTCATTATTACTAGTATTATTATTATTATTACTTATTATTACTTATTTTTCTACACTTATTGCACGTTTCTAGTCCTTTAGTTTTTTAGTTTATCCCTTTTTCTCATTATGTTTTTAATGTTGCAGCATGGCACCGAGACAAATTCCTAGTTTGTGTATTATATGAACAATGGCAATAAATCTGATTCTGATTCTGATTCTGATTCTGACAAATCATTATTTCTAACCTTGTCAATGTCTTGACTATATTTTCTATTCATTTTACAACTTATGGTGGTAAATAAGTGTGACTTTTCATGGAAAACACAAAACAATTGTCTGGGTGACCCCAAACTTTTGAACGGTAGTGTATACCAGCACATCAAAGACAGAATCACACACTCAAGTCAAATCCTTCTATTTACAATTAATCACTTCAGAGTCCTCTTTGCTCTTCCGTCTGACCCCAGGGGGTCAGACAACCCTTTCAGGATCTCGCCCCCGATCCTCTGTCTTCCTTCCAAGTCCGCAGGTGGTCCAGACCCATTGTCCATCTGAGGCGTGATGTCAATACACACTGCAAGCTTAAAGTCTTTCTGTGTTTGAGCCTATGCAGTCAAACATGTGAGCTAGATAAGGTTACAATTATGGGCGCTACATCACCCCCCCCAAACGCCAAAGAATGGACACACAATAACAGTATCCTAATGGCAATACAGCATATGTCACCCCCCACCTGCAGAATCTACAGCACAACCTACACAGTTTGATCAAAACACACATCACTCTGCACGTAGTCTGGGCTTCAACCTCCTCCCGAACCTGCTGTACGCAGGTTTCACAGTCTGTGTTGTGCCGTCCTGCGGCGAATCTGTGGAATGAGGGGGAGAAAGGTTATTTGTCCCCTGCGGGGGCTCCAGGGGCCATTCCCTGGGGAGTCTGCCACGTCGAGGCGCCCTCGCCGGTCGTACAGATTCGTCATGCAACACAAAGGCAGGCTTTAATCTATCAATACTGATTGTTTCTTTCCTGCCCCCCAAATCTAGCACAAAATATTTATCCCCGGTTTCCAGCACTCGAAATAGACTGTCATATGGTGGGCGGAGACTGTGTCGCTGAGCGTCGTGCCTGACAAAAACAAATTCAGCATTTTGTAAAGCTTTGGGAACAAAAACACGCGGAAAAGTGTGATGAGCGGGGCCCGGGAGCATTTCTGCTCCCGTGCCAATCAGAGGTCCCCGCGCCGGGGAGGCGCCCTGGTGCCGCATGGGCTGGTAGGAACTCGCCGGGCAGCCTGAGAGGTTGTGCAAAAACTAATTCCACGGGTGAGGCATCTAAGTCCTTTTTGGGCGCCGAACGCAACCCCAATAAAACCCATGGTAGTTTGTTTACCCAATCTGCATCTGTGAGCGACGCTCTGAGGGCTGCCTTCAAAGACCTGTGAAAACGCTCGCATAAACCGTTGGCCTGGGGGTGATAAGCAGTAGTGCGGTGGACTGCTGCTCCTAAGCTGCTGGCCATTGCTGACCACAGTTCCGACACAAATTGAGGTCCCCTATCGGACGTAATATCCGACGGAACCCCGAACCGCGCTACCCAGGCTGTTAAAAAAGCGCGAGCCACCTCTGCCGCTGTGGTCGATGTTAACGGGACCACTTCCGGCCAACGTGTGGTTCGGTCCACCATTGTCAAGAGATGTGTGAACCCTTGTGACGGCGGTAGGGGGCCCACTAGGTCTACGTGCACATGATCGAACCTCTTAGCCGGAATGTGGAACGGTTCTAAGGGGGTCTTCGTGTGCCTGTGGACTTTGGCCCGCTGGCAAGCCATGCAGGCTTTCGCCCACCCTTTCACGTGCTTGCGCAGGCTCGGCCAAACAAACTTCTCCGCTACCATTTTCACAGAAACGCGTACTCCCGGGTGCGCCAGGGAGTGCACCGCGTCAAAAACGCGACGGCGCCATGGTGCGGCCGCCCGGTGGATACGTTGCAGATTAGGGGTGGCGAACCGGTTTGTAAACTCCTGCGCTCCAGCCTTAACTCTGTTGGTCCAGACAGGAGCGCGCGCACGTCTGCGTCTCCGCTCTGCTCCGCCGCCATGGCTACATAATCTATCCCCACGTGAACAGGGGCCGCGTGCGCATCCGCGCTGTTACTCCGCCCCGCGGCTGCGGTAGTACAATCCGCATCCGCGCGGACAGGCGCTGTTACCGCGCGTGAGAGACGGTCCGCTACTACATTGAGCTTACCGGCTACGTGCTGAATATCAGTGGTAAATTCCGAAATTGCGTCCAGCTGTCTCTGCTGCCGTCCTGACCACGGTTCTGAAATTTTGGACATTGCAAAAGTGAGCGGTTTGTGGTCGACAAACGTGGTGAAACGCCGCCCTTCCAGCCAGAACTGGAAATGGCGAATGGCCAGGTGGAGCGCTAGCAGCTCCCTGTCAAACGCGCTGTATTTCCGCTCAGCATCGCGCAAGGATCTGCTGAAAAAAGCGAGCGGCTGCCAAACCCCGGCGACCTGCTGCTCTACAACGGCCCCTATGGCCACATCTGACGCGTCGGTGGTTAGCGCTATGCGGGCTGATGGGTCTGGGTGAGCCAGCAGTGCTGCGTCTGCAAGTGCTTTTTTAACCTCCGTGAATGCGCGCTCCCGCTCCGGGGACCACTTGATCACATTGGAGGGCTTCTGCTTTTTAAGCGCGGCGTATAAAGGTTGCTGGTGGGCCAACCAGTGGGCCACCAGTTTTTGTTGGCTGGTGGGCCAACAAAAACTGATGGGCCAACTGTGGTGATAAAGTGCTCCACCCCGTGCTTTGCAACCTTAGCTGAAAACGTGGGAACTATGAGTGCTGGGAACTGGGTTAGAAGAGTGTGAAACTTACCGCCTGCTGTGGCGACGTTGGTCTGTACTGGCAGCGGGGACACTCGAGCTGCACAAGGGATAGAATAAAAAGAGAGTGCATTTATTAGGCGTCTATTAACCAGATCCACTAACAAGCCATGTGAGCACAAAAAGTCAGCGCCTAACATGTTGAAACTCACCGCCGCTACTATGAAAGTTCATTCATAGGTGCAGCCATGCAAGGACAGGCGCAGAGTCCTTAACCCTGAAAGTTTTGATAGACGAGCCGTTCGCCGCCATTGCCCCGTCTCCACGGGGCCCAGCCACACAGTCCGCATAGGTTGCGGTGATGAAACTCCTCTGGGCTCCGGTGTCCACGAGGAATTGCCGCCCTGAGCCCGCATCTGTCAGATAAAGCAGCTTGTTCTGTTCACCGAGAGTCAAAGCTGCTAACGACCCCCGGCCCGGGCGTTTCCCTGTTTCTTGAAACTGCACGGCGGGATGCATCTGTACGCCTTCTCAGCGAAGCGTCGATGGTAAAAACAGAGGCCGTCCCCTCCTCTGCTTCCGGACCGCGCCGCTGCCGTCGTTGCTGGGGTTGCTTCTGCTGCCTCCGGCTCCTCACTGCCCCCGGCCGCCGCGCTGAGGTCTGCTGCTGCCACGGAAGTCTCCTGCTCGTCGCAGGCGTTGAGGAGCCGCTGCGCTTCCTTGGCCAGCGCGCGGAAGTCTTGCTGGGTCACACACCTCATGCCGGACAGGGTACCCCTCATGTGTGCTGGGAGGGTCCTCAAGAAGATGTGTTTGAACAGAAACGCATCGTTGTCTGTCCCGATCAGCTGCAGCATGTCTTCCATGAGGTCGGTCGGCCTGCGTCCTCTTCTGTCGCGCAGGTCCAGAAGCCGCTTGGCCCTCACCTCGGCTGATGGCACGAAACTCTCGATGAGGGCGGCTTTCAGCGCGTCGTACTTGCCAGCAGCGGGCGGCTGCTGCACCAGGCTCCGCACACATCGAGCTGTGCGGCCGTCGAGTCTTGCGATGACATTATGAAACTTGGTGTCATCTGCTGATATTCCCCCAAGCATGAACCGCTATTCTGCATGTTGGAACCATGAGTGCGGGTCATCTTGCCAGAACTCAGGGAGCTTAATCGAGCCTGCACTCGTGCGGGCGGTCTCCGGTGAATCCGGGTCAGGGTAACGTTCCCCCGGCATCTTACGTCTTGGTCACCAATGTGGGGATCACGAAATGATGAGACTGGATTATTTTTCAGTATTGGTTTATTGCATTTCACCTCCCCAGCTCTCTCTCTCAGTCAGGAAAAAAGAGGAAGAGCTGCGGTAAACCCCCACACATTTATACCAGCACATCAAAGACAGAATCACACACTCAAGTCAAATCCTTCTATTTACAATTAATCACTTCAGAGTCCTCTTTGTTCTTCCGTCTGACAAGGATCTCGCCCTTCCTTCGATCCTCTGTCTTCCTTCCAAGTCCGCAGGTGGTCCAGACCCATTGTCCATCTGAGGTGTGATGTCAATACACACTGCAAGTTTAAAGTCTTTCTGTGTTTGAGCCTATGCAGTCAAACATGTGAGCTACATAAGGATACAATTATGGGCACTACAGTACCAAAAAAGATTCAATTCAATTCAATTCAACTTTATTTATATAGCGCCATTTCACAACAACAGTCATCTCATAGCACTATCAACTGTAGGGAGGACCCCCACAGTTGCAGAAAGACCCCAGCAATCAGGCGATCCCCTGTGAGCAAGCACTTGGCGACGGTGGAGAGGAAAAACTCCCTTTTAACAGGAAGAAACCTCCAGCAGAACCAGGCTCCGGGAGGGGCAGTCATCTGCTGCGACTGGCTGGGGGGTGAGGGGACAGAGAAGAAGAAAAGAACAGACATGTAGAGAGCAAACAGCACGATGGGGACTCAATCTATGGGAGAGAACAAACAAATGTTAATGACCAGCAAAAAAAAAAAAAATATTTCATAGAGAGTGAGGAAAGGAGTGAGGCCCAGTGCATTACTGAAGGTCCCCCGGCTGACTAAACCTATTAGCAGCATAACTAAGGGAGGGTTCAGAAACACATGATCCCTCCCTAATTGTAGGCTATATCAAAAAGGTAGGTTTTAGCCCTATTCTTAAAAACAGAGATCGAGTCTGACTCCCGAATCCAGATTGGCAGCTGATTCCACAGGAGAGGAGCTTGATAACTAAAGGCTCTGCCTCCCATTGTACTTTTGGAGATTCTAGGTATTACAAGTAAACCTGCATTTTGGGAGCGTAGTGCTCTGTTAGGATGATACGGTAGTATCAGATCTTTTAAATAAAAAGGAGCCTGATTGTTTAGAGCTTTGTAAGTAAGAAGAAGGATTTTAAACTTAATTCTAAACTCTATGGGAAGCCAATGAAGAGAGGCCAGAACCGGAGAGATATGATCTCTCTTTCTAGTACCTGTTAAAACTCTTGCTGCAGCATTTTGGATCAGCTGAAGACTTTTTAAAGATGTTTTAGGACAGCCTGATAATAAAGAATTACAATAATCTAATCTCGAGCTAACAAAAGCGTGGATCAGTTTCTCAGCATCACTCTGAGACAAGATGCTCCTAATCTTGGCAATATTACGCAAATGATAGAAGGCAGTCTTAGAAACAAATTTAATATGTGAATTGAAGGACAAATCCTGATCAAAAATAACTCCAAGGTTCCTCACAGAGCTATTAAGAGAAAGAGTAACTGCATCCAAACTGAAAGTTTGATTTGGAAAGGAATTTCTAAGGTTTTTTGGACCAACAAGAATGACTTCAGTCTTATCTGAATTTAATAGCAGGAAATTAAGATACAATGTGCTGTATATTATTTCGTCTTGTGATTCAACTCCAGAACCAATTTTGTTTTTAATTAATAATTTAGTTTTAAATAAACACTTTCTATGACAAATTAAAGTTAACAATAGCTCCATAGTAGAACAAATGTTTAAAATATTTTTTTCAATCAATTTTTAATCATCTGGTCTGCATTTTCTTGCTTCTGTGTCTGAGCTGTTGTGCAGATGCTACTGTCTTGGCTGAATATTGTCTCCATTTAAATCTGACAGACAGTAGAAGTTAAGAGGTGTTACGCTCAGGGTTCAACGAACATCCAGATGTGGAGACAACACTTACACCTACACAGTCAACAACCACAGAAACCCTACTGGAAATAAGTGGGGATGTTTCTAATCCATGGACCCCTGTTTCTCATATAGTGAGTATATTCACTACTGTAGAAAGATATGCCGCAATGACAAGTGAAACCTTCTCACGTTCTCTTGGCCCCTCCCGTATACCCCCAGTGGTTTTTGAGCACTTTTGAAAGCACATGACTTAAAAGAGATTTTGTGTTTTGCAGGAAGTTTCAAGCATGGGGTCTGGTACATAGAACAGTTATCATTTAACAACTGTGTGTTTATGTTGCAGAGAAATCATGACTGGGGCTGTCATTGTCAATATTTAATGCATGAGCAGCTTTATAATAAAGGATTATAAAATAATAATTTACAGTGCATCCAGAAAGTATTCACAGCGCTTCACTTATTCTACATTTTATGTTACAGCCTTATTCCAAAAGGGATTAAATTATTTTTTTTCCTTTTTTTACAATTCACACAATACCCCATAATGACAATGTGAAAAAAGCTTTTTTTAAGATTTTTGGAAATTTATTAAAAATAAAAAACTAAGAAATCACATGTTACATAAGTATTCACAGCCTTTGCTCAGTACTTTGTTGATGCACCTTTGGCAGCAATTACAGCCTTAAGTCTTTTTGAATATGATGCCACAAGCTTAGCACACCTATCTTTGGGTAGTTTTGCCCATTCCTCTTTGCAGCACCTCTCAGGCTTCATCAGATTGGATGGGAAGTGTCAGTGCACGGCCATTTTCAGATCTCTCCAGAGATGTTCAATCGGATTCAAGTCTGGGCTCTGGCTGGGCCACTCAAGGACATTCACAGAGTTGTCTTGAAGCCACTCCTTTGATATCTTAGCTGTGTGCTTAGGGGTCGTTGTCCTGCTGAAAGATGAATCGTCACCCCAGTTTGAGGCCAAGAGCGCTCTGGAGCAGGTTTTCATCCAGGATGTCTCTGTACATTGCTGCATTCATCTTTCCCTCTATCCTGACTAGTCTCCCAGTTCCTGCCACTGGACAACATCCCCACAGCATGATGCTGCCACCACCACTGGCGTGGTTATGAACGGTTCCTGGTTTCCTCCAAACATGACGCCTGACATTCAGGCCAAAGAGTTCAATCTTTGTCTCATCAGACCAGAAACTTTTGTTTCTTATGGTCTGAGAGTCCTTCAGGCGCCTTTTGACAAACTCCAGGTGGGTTGCCATGTGCCTTTTACTGAGGTGTGGCTTTCATCTGGCCACTCTACCATATAGGCCTGATTGGTGGATTGCTGCAGAGACGGTTGTCCTTCTGGAAGGGTCTCCTCTCTCCACAGAGGAATGCTGGAGCTCTGACAGAGTGACCATCGGGTTCTTGGTCACCTCCCCGATTAAGGCCCTTCTCCCCCGATCGCTCAGTTTAGATGGCCAGCCAGCTCTAGAAAAAGTCCTGGTAGTTCCAAACTTCTTCTATTTATGGATGATGGAGGCCACTGTGCTCACTGGGACCTTCAAAGCAGCAGAAATTTTTCTGTACCCTTCCCCAGATTTGTGTCTCGAGACAATCCTGTCTCAGAGGTCTACAGACAATTCCTTTGACTTCATGCTTGCTTTGTGCTCTGACATGCACTGTCAACTGTGGGACCTTATATAGACAGGCGTGTGCCTTTCCAAATCATGTCCAATCAACTGAATTTACCACAGGTGGACTCCAGTTAAGCTGTTGAAACATCTCAAGGATGATTAGTGGAAACAGGATGCACCTGAGCTCAATTTTGAGCTTCATGGCAAAGGCTGTGAATGCTTATGTACAAGTGATTTCTTGTTTTTTTTTTTAATAAATTTGCAAAAATCTAAAAAAAAAATCAACAACTTTTTTCATGTTGTCATTATGGGGTATTGTGTGTAGAATTTTGAGGAAAAAAAGAATTTAATCCCTTTTGGAATAAAGCTGTAACATAACAAAATGTGGAAAAAGTGAAGCGCTATGAATACTTTCCAGATGCACTGCAAGTGACATGGCTGCATATGGCTTTGATATGGATGTTTTCTGTGCTCTGCTACACCTGGCGTCTGATGGATTAGTAGAGAAATAATGACTTCTACATGAATAATCTTGTTAATGGTTCTTAAAAATTCCAGGTGCACATGTAATCTTTTCATTACATCCAACTAATCTTAATCCTGGTGGTAATTCCTCGACAGCAGCTTGCTAATGAGATTTCTATCGCAAGTATTTAAAAAAACCCCAAAACAAAACAGAAAAAAAATATACACAAAAACAAAGAGAAAAAGTATAAAGTACCACATACAGTATACCAGTTGAATATTGTTGGTTGTTTTCTGTGCACCTCTTTTACACCATACTGTTAGACACTGTAACTCAAGTTGGTGCAGTTCAAGTGTAGGAACTAAATTAGTATCCACTCCTTCACAGATCATATTGGCTGGCAGCATTATGCAAATAACAAAATCCTACTCGTACATTTGTCATTAATATCAAGATATCAGATTGCTGATTACGGACTGCATAATACT
This sequence comes from Pholidichthys leucotaenia, assembly GCA_020510985.1. NCBI lineage: Eukaryota > Metazoa > Chordata > Actinopteri > Cichliformes > Pholidichthyidae > Pholidichthys > Pholidichthys leucotaenia. The sequence continues at coordinate 33,103,185 of CM035843.1, forward strand.
AGGACTTGGCTCATCAGACCTTAAGTAATGGCAGAACAATATGTTCTCAGACAGCAAAACAGCAATTAAGTGAAACACCACTTACTGTACAGTTCCACACTACCCTGTGACAAATGAGCAGCTACAAGGATGTCTCATAAGAAAATGGGACTGTCTTAAGAACAGTATAGGGACTCATACTGCAGGCTAGTCTTTTTTGATAATAGTTGTCCCCTGTTAAAACATGATTCATTGAGATTTCTCAAATTTGTATTTGGCCACTTGTGGTACTCACACATGGTGCCTGCTAAAACATCAAACGAATGGTACGGTACGGAACATTCCCCCCACGTTCTACACCAAACATGTTACGTACATGTTCAGTATAGGACGTCTGCCGGTGCTGCCTGCTGTCAGTTCTATGTCAATGTGCCTTCATCGTTAACTGCAGTCCGCACTTAGCATGTTCCATACATATACCATACATGACGGTTGTAAATAAGCGCAATTGCAATTATTAATAAATGAATAAATGCAATAAGAAATTAAGGAACATACCATAAGTAGTGATGGGCAAATGATACCGAGGCTTTGGAGCTTGTCACGCTTCAGTGTGTCGGTGCTTGTATCAAAACTAATGTCCTGCGTAGGACTGGGAAACAGCTATCACCCCACAGTGCTCGGGCTAAAGTGAAACTGTGCTGCCTGCTGCACTCTACATACAGACGTGGACAAAATTGTTGGTACCCCTCTGTTAATGAAAGAAAGACCCACAATGGTCACAGAAATAACCTGAATCTGACAAAAGTGGTAATAAATAAAAAGTCTATGAAAATTAACCAATGAAAATCAAACAATGCTTTTGAATTGTGGTTCAACAGAATTATTTTAAAAAGCAAACTCATGAAACAGGCCTGGACAAAAATGATGGTACCCTTAACTTAATATTTTGTTGCACAACCTTTTGAGGCAATCACTGCAATCAAACGATTTCTGTAACTGTCAATGAGACTTCTGCACCTCTCAGCAGGTATTTTGGCCCACTCCTCATGAGCAAACTGCTCCAGTTGTCTCAGGTTTGAAGGGTGCCTTCTCCAGACGGCATGTTTCAGCTCCTTCCACAGATGTTCAATAGGATTTAGATCAGGGCTCATAGAAGGCCACTTTAGAATAGTCCAATGTTTCGCTCTTAGCCATTCTTGGGTGTTTTTAGCTGTGTTTTGGGTCATTATCCTGTTGCAAGACCCATGACCTGCGACTGAGACCAAGCTGTCTGACACTGGGCAGCACATTTCTCTCTAGAATACCTTGATGGTCTTGAGATTTCATTGTACCCTGCACAGATTCAAGACACCCTGTGCCAGATGCAGCAAAGCAGCCCCAGAACATAACAGAACCTCCTCCATGTTTCACAGTAGGGACAGTGTTCTTTTCTTGGTGTGCTTCATTTTTGCGTCTGTGAACATAGAGCTGACGTGCCTTGCCAAAAAGTTCCAGTTTTGTCTCGTCTGTCCATAGGACATTCTCCCAGAAACTTTGTGGCTTGTCAACATGCAGTTAGGCATATTCCAGTCTGGCTTTTTTATGATTTGTTTTCAACAGTGGTGATCCTCCTTGGTCGTCTCCCATGAAGTCCACTTTGGCTCAAACAACGACGGATGGTGCAATTTGACACCGATGTACCTTGACCTTGGAGTTCACCATGAATGTGTTTAGAGGTTGTTCGGGGCTCTTTTGTTACCATTCGTATTATCCGTCTCCTCCTGCGGCCACGTCCAGGGAGGTTGGCTACAGTCCTGTGGATCTTAAATTTCTGAATAATATATGCAACTGTAGTCACAGGAACATCAAGCTACTTTTTTTTTTTTTTACTTGGAGATGGTCTTATAGCCTTTACCTTTAACATGCTTGTCTATAATTTTCTTTCTAATCTCCTGAGACAACTCTCTCCTTTGCTTCCTCTGGTCCATGTTTAGTGTGGTACACACCATGTCAACAAACAGCACAGTGGCTACTTGTCACCCTTTAAATAGGCCGACTGACACCTGTGATGTTAATTAGAGGACACATCTTGGTTGAACACGTCCTTATGGTTACATTATTTTCAATCTTTTCTAGGGGTACCATCATTTTTGTCCAGGCCTGTTTCATGAGTTTGTTTTTTAAAGTAACTCTGTTGAACCACAATTCAAAAGCATTGTCTGATTTTCATTGGTTAATTTTCATAGAATTTTTATTTATTACCACTTTTGTCAGATTCAAGTTATTTCTGTGACAATTGTGGGTTTTTCATTCATTAACAGAGGGGTAGTAACAATTTTGTCCACGTCTGTATCTACGGAACATGTACGTAAGGCACTTGGGAATATTAGCAGGCTGGACCACAAGGTAGCAGGACTGCTAGTGTCCTGTTCAGAACATTATGTATCAATGGAATGTGCACATAATGTGTAAATAAACACTTGAGACTGCTAGCTAGTAGGACCAATAGCATTCCTTAAGGAACATTCCGTATCTAATGTTCTGTTCGTAAGGCACTTGGGAATGTCAGGAGGCTGGGCTGCTACCTAGCACTACCTAAGAACATGTACGGAACACGGATGGAATGCTAGCATACAGAATGTGTAAATAAACACTTGAGACTGCGAGCTAGCAGGACCGCTAGTGTTGCATAAGGAATGTTCTGTATATGACATTCCATATATAAGGCACTTGGGAGTATCAGGAGGCTGGACCTCTAATGCTAACATTACATTTAAAATTCAAAGGCTTTATGATCATGTGCACAGTTAAGAAATGTAACATTTCCTGAGCAATTAAATTCTTATTCTGTTCTCCGAACGAATGCCAAGGTAATAGGTACACAGCATACTAATAAGGTAATAACACACCTAATACTAATGGATACTAATAACACACACTATACATACAGTTAGGCAATTAGGACACTAAAGCAGTTAAAGCAGTCAAACTAGAGGAAACAAGAAGAGTGAAAATGAAAGTTGACTGGGTGACTATAGTGGACAGTGGTATATTGATATCAGAGATGATATGAACCTGAGATGGCATAAGCCTGTGTACAGTGTGTAAATGAGCAGTGTGCAAATGAGCAGTGTACAAATTACAAATTAGCACCCAGTGTGAGAATTTCTCCATAATGATAATACCAGTAGACTGTACATAATAATTAGCAGCAGAGATGATATGGACATCAGACGGGGGTGAGACTATGTACACTGTGCAAGTGAGCAATGTGAAAATTTAGCAGCTGGTGTGTGAGTTCCTATTTGTGAAGCTGTGTTGCAGAGTTTTGGGAGTTTGTTATTTGTTCAAGAGTCTGATGGCAGTGGGAAAGAAGGAGTTTTTCAGTCTGGCTGTCCTGCATTTCACACTTCTGTACCTCCGGCCTGAGGGTGGAAGTGTGAACATTCTGTGGTAGGGTGGGTGGGGTCCTGGAGGATGGCGTCAGCTCTCCTTTGGACTCTGCAGTGGTTACATGTACATGTTCGTAAAACACTTGAGACTGCTAGTGGGACTGCTCTGGATTGAACAGTTCTATACGGAAGGCTGATAGAACATGTATGGAACATTCCATATGGAATGCTGATGGAATGTGGACAGAATGTTCCGTGCCATTCATTATGCATTTTAGTAATCTCACTCACACGTATAAAAAGGTTTTAAAAAAATCTGCATAAATAACTACATCGAAAATGTTTTGAAAACAAAACAAGAAATTCCATATTTTTAAATTAAGTGTACTTGTAGCTTCTTTTTTCAAGACAATAAACCTGTAACAGTGATAGTTAAAGTTGAAAGTGAATCTGACAATATGTTAAACATGTGGCCACAAACTTGGGCTCGTGACATAAACAAGAAAACAAAGATACAAGTGGTCAAAATGAGCTGCAACGTATAGAAAAAAAAAAAAAAAAAGATGGCGGCGCGCCTAGACGCAGCGGCCCCTCTTGGTATCAGCGAGTGTGAGAGTTTTATTCATCCCAGACGTACATTTTGTAAAACTTACAACCGTAAGACCTTATTAAACATCAAGGTACTGCACGCTGCAAGAATCGCGGCGATCGGTTGTGATTTGGACATTCTACGCCAGCATGGAATTTTGGCGGAGTCCCCGCTGGAAGCTACCCGGGAGAGGAGGAAGCGGAAGCGGTGCGAGCGCAAGCAAAAGCGAGGAAAAAGGGCCGGGATCCATGCTAGGCTAAAGGCTAACCCCTCCAGACCAGCGGTACCGTCGCTTCTTCTATCAAACGTCCGCGCCCTCGAAAACAAGGCAGACGAGCTGCGTTTGCTGAAAGAAACCCGGAGAGAATGGAGGGACTGCTGTGTGTTTGTTTTCACCGAGACATGGCTCCACGACAACATTCCTGACGAGGCCATTCAGCTGGAAGATATGGCGATGTTCCGGGCCGACAGGGAAACGGCGAGCTCCGGTAAGAGCCGGGGGGGTGGGCTATGCATCTATGTTAACAAGAACTGGTGCGTTAATGCCACGTTAGTGTCTAAACACTGCTCTCCGTTGGCGGAGTTCCTTATTGTTAATTGTCGGCCTTTTTATCTGCCGAGGGAATTCAGCAACGTGTTTGTAGTTGGTGTTTACATAGCGCCGAGCGCTAACGCTAAAGCTAATGCTAAGAAGGCACTCGGGGAACTGCACAATGCAATCAGTAAAATCCAAACGTCACACCCGGACAGTTTTGTGGTGGTTGCGGGGGATTTTAACCACACCAGCTTAAAGACTGTGCTCCCCAAGTTTAAACAATGTGTAGACTTTAAGACCAGAGGAGAGAATATGTTGGACTTAGTGCACACAAACACAGATGCATATAAAGCGTTACCCCGCCCCCATCTCGGCCGTTCTGATCACATGTCCGTGATGCTGGTTCCTGCCTACAAACCTTTATTGAAGCGCAGCAGGCCAGCAGTGAAACAAATCAGGATTTTGCCAGAGAGTGCAACCTCTGCACTGCAAGACTGTTTTCATCACACAGACTGGAGGATCTTCAAAATAGCAGCCTCCCAGGAAGACAGGACAGATGTGGAGGAGTATGCTGATTCGGTCACCAGCTACATCGCAAAGTGCACAGAGGATGTCACTACAGTGAAGACCATCACTGTGCGGGGTAATCATAAGCCCTGGATGACTGCAGAGGTGCGCTCGCTGCTTAAAGCCAGAGATGCAGCGTTCAGAGCGAAGGACAGGATTGCCCTCCGCTCAGCCAGGTCTGCGCTTTCAAAGGGAATTAAGGTGGCAAAGCGCGCCTATGCGGAGAAAATCCAGGGACACCTCTGTGACACTAGGAACACCAAGCAGATGTGGCAGGGAGTTCGGACACTGACGGGCTTTAAGTCTAGGCAGGGGGTCGATGATGACGACGCTTCGCTTCCAGACAGGCTTAACGACTTCTTTGCACGTTTTGAAGCATCAAACTCGACAATCAGAGGGAGGGCCGGCCCACTCCCACCATCGGTCGGACCAGCTTTTACCATTAACACAGCGGACACACGGAGGACCCTATCCAGAATCAACCCACGCAAAGCTGCAGGTCCAGACAACATTCCGGGACGTGTGCTCCGAGACTGCGCGAGCGAGTCGGCGGATGTCCTGACTGACATTTATAACATCTCCCTGAGTCAGGCCATCGTTCCCAGATGCTTCAAGACCTCTATCATTGTACCGGTGGCAAAGAAACCAGTGGTGTCATGTTTGAATGACTATTGTCCTGTTGCACTTACACCAATTGTGATGAAGTGTTTTGAACGGCTTGTCAAACCACACATCACAGCCTGCCTCCCTGCATCACACGACCCGCTCCAGTTTGCATATCGTTCAAACCGCTCCACGGAGGATGCTATAGTCACCACCCTACACTCTGTCATCACCCACCTGGACCAGAAAGACACCTACGCCAGACTCCTGTACATTGATTTCAGTTCAGCATTCAACACCATTATTCCCCAGAGACTGATAGAGAAATTACTCCTTCTCGGTCTGAACACCACCACATGTCTCTGGATCCTGGATTTCCTGACTGAGAGACCTCAGTCTGTCCGGGTTGGAAACAACATCTCCAACTCTGTCACGCTGAGTACCGGAACCCCTCAAGGCTGTGTACTCAGTCCACTGTTGTTTACACTTCTAACACATGACTGTGTATCCAAACACGAGGGGAACCAGATTATTAAGTTTGCAGATGACACCACGGTGGTGGGACTTATTCAGAGGGATGAGGAATCAATGTACAGGGAAGAAGTGAGAGACCTGGAGGGCTGGTGCAGGGAGAACAATCTGGTGCTCAACGTGGACAAAACAAAGGAGATGATTATCGACTTCCGGCGGTCACAGCCTGAGCACGTCCCCCTCAGCATCGGCGGCCGTTTAGTGGAGAGAGTAGAGAACATCAAGTTCCTCGGAGTGCAGATCTCGCAGGACCTGACCTGGAGCAAGAATTCCTTGGAGATCAGGAAGCGAGCTCAGCAGAGACTACACTTCTTGAGGAAACTCAAACAGGCCTCTCTCCCCATCTGCATCCTCAGGACCTTCTACAGAGGTGTGGTGGAGCGTGTTCTGACGTACTGCATTGCTACATGGTACTCCAGCTGCAGTATGCCAGACAAAAAAGCCCTGCAGAGGATAGTCAAGGAGGCGGAGAGGGTAATTGGAGTCTCCTTCCTCTCTGTCCAAGAACTTTTTCAGAACCGTTGTAGGAGCAGGGCACTGAACATTGTCAAGGACCGTTCTCACCCTCTGCATAAACACTTTGAACTTCTTCCATCTGGTAAACGATTCCGGAGCATCAGAGGCAGAACCACAGACTGATCAACAGCTTCCTCCCACAAGCTGTCAGGATGCTGAACAGCTGACCCGGAATCTCACATACACACTACTGCACCTATGGACATTTTGTATATTATAGTTAGTTATTCTTTTTCCCCAAGTATGTCTCAGGGATGTGTGAATGGATGGGGGGGGTGGGAGCTATGTGGGAGTGTGTCTTAATCATGCTGCTTCTTATATGGATGCCGAGAGAAACGCAATTTCATCTTGCCTGCACTACAGTTGTATGTACAGCAATATGACAATAAAGTTTGATTTGATTTGATTTGATTTGAGAAGAGCTGCTCCTTAAACATTTCAAAGAGCCATCTGAAGTAGTTCAGGCATCTGACAGGGCGGCACTATGTTTTGGGGTCTGCACAATCATTAGAAGACCCCAGGGTAGCTCCTCATCTCATTGGAGAGATTATGTCTCTTTGCTTCTCATTACCCGTGATCCAAAAAGGATTAAGCGGTAGAAGATGGATGGATGGCTGCTTCTCATTACTCATAAAGCCCTCAGCAGCCAAGCCCCTTCCTACCTTAAAGACTTTATTGTTCCATATTACCCTTCAAGACCTCTTTGCTCTCAAAATGCAGACTTACTTGTGGTTCCCAGATTTTTTAAAAGTAAATTTGCAGGTAGAGCTTTTAGCTCTCAGGCCCCTCTCGTGTGGAACCAGCTCCCTGCCTGGGTACAGGATGCTGATACTCTTTCTTCTTTTAAGATCAAGCTTAAAACTTTTTTTTAATAGAGCTGACAATTAGCTTTATTGTTATTATTAGTAATGTTGTTGTTGTTATTTTCACTAATTTCCAGTTTGTGGAATTTTGACTCTCACTTTGACTGTTTTATTGTAATTTTATTGTCTTCTAGTTGTTTTAATCAATTCCTTTCTTGCCTTCATATTTTTGAATATTTTAACCTCTTACCTTTTTGTGTTTTTATGTGTTTCTGTTGGACTATGGTTCTGTAAAGCACCTTGGGTTGCACATGTACTTGAAAGGTACTACAAAAATAAAGTGAACTGAACTGAACTAAAATGCATCCCCATGACCTGAAATCACAAAGAGATCGATGACTACCTTATCTTGAATTATGACTTCCTATCTCAAAATTAACATTAAAGCTTGCACTGTTACATTGGTATTAATAGTTATGAATAAATGTTAGACAATCAGAATAATTGAAATTTTTTAGCATCAGTTTTCATTTTGATCCTTTCTTAACCCTAAGTTTTTCAACGTGGGCTACATTGACAATTGGAGCTCATTTTGGGGAAAACCTGGTCTTGTGAGACGAGACAGCGTCCATCCCACTTTGGATGGTGCGTCTCATTTATCTAACAATCTGGCATCTTTTTTATCCAAATTTCCAAAATCTTGACAACTCAGAGTTGGAACCAGGAAGCAGAGTCGCAGTCTTACACGCCTCTCTGCAGCTCCTCTTCATCCGCCATCCCTCAAATTAGCCCCTGTCTTCCCCATCAGAGAATCATTGTCTGTTCCCTCCAAAGCAAATAAAAATATAATGTATAAGTATCCCAAAGTGATTAAACAAAAAGATGGTAGAAACTCAAATTAAACATGAAGCCTCTAAATTGAATGATTTGGGCTCTGTTCCTCCTCATAATTTAAAAATTAAATGCGGTTTGTTAAATATTAGGTCTCTAACTCCCAAGTCTCTGTTAGTCCATGATCTGTTAATTGATCATCAGATTGATTTAATATCCTTTACAGAGACTTGGTTAGGACAAGAGGATTATGTTGGTTTAAATGAATCAACTCCCTCTGGTTATTTAAACTGTCAAAATCCCAGAAGTTCTGGTCGTGGAGGAGGAGTAGCAACAATTTACCATTCCAAATTACTAGTTATATACTAGATGGCGGCAGCGCGCATGGACGCAGCGGCCCCTCTTGGCATCAGCGAGTGTGAGAGTTTTGAGTGTTTTGATCTTCCCAGACGTACATTCTGTAAAACTTACAACCGTGAGACCTTATTAAACATCAAGGTACTGCACGCTGCAAGAATCGCGGCGATTGGTTGTGATTTGGACATTCTACGCCAGCATGGAATTCTGGCGGAGTCCCCGCTGGAAGCTACCCGAGAGAGGAGGAGGCGTAAGCGGAGTGAACGCAAGCAAAGGCGTGGAAAAAGGACCGGGATCCATGCTAGGCTAAAGGCTAACCCCTCCAGACCAGTGGTACCATTGCTCATTCTCTCTAACGTCCGCTCCCTCGAAAACAAGCTGGACGAGCTGCGTCTGCTGAGAGAAACCTGGAGAGAGTGGAGAGACTGCTGTGTGTTTGTTTTCACTGGGACATGGCTCCACCACAACGTCCCTGACGAGGCCATTCAACTGGAAGATATGGCGATGTTCCGTGCCGACAGGGAAACGGCGAGCTCCGGTAAGAGCCTGGGGGGTGGGCTATGCATCTATGTTAACAAGAACTGGTGCGTCAATGCCATGTTAAGATGAAGAGACAAGATGGCGCCCACAGCGGCCGCCATGGTGTATCGCTGCCCTTTAATTTTTATAATTTGTCTGTTTTTGTTCACTGATTGTGCATCTGCCGGTTCATACACCCGTGAAGAACTACTAAATATCAGGACTCTCACCCCCATGGACCTTCTTCCAGTTTTTTTAGCTCCTGCCGCTGATCTGATCCATTGTTTGGCCAAAAAAGCAAGACGGCGGAAAAGAGGGAAGAGAGGAGGGATTCTCGCTCGGCTACGAAAAAGAGGCTCGCGAACAGCCTTGCCTGGCATATTTCTATCCAATGCCAATTCTCTCCTGAACAAGGTAGAAGAATTAAGACTGCTGATGCGTTTCAAGGACCTCGCTTCCTCGTCTGTCATCTGCTTCTCTGAGACCTGGCTTAATGAGAACATTCCAGATAGCGCGATCAGCCTCGAGGGTTTCCAGCTGATTCGTGCTGACCGCGTCACAGAGCTGTCCGGTAAGTCTATCGGAGGAGGAGTGTGCTTCTATATTAACAACAGCTGGTGCTCTGGTGTAACGGTGATTTCCAAACACTGTTCTCCCGCCCTGGAATTTCTTTTCATTAACTGCAAGCCATTTTATTCCCCGCGGGAGTTTGCCTCATTCATTCTCATCGCTGTGTACGCCCCTCCTGACGTGGACACGCGCAAAGCTCAGCGCGTGCTCGCAGATCACATCCAACTTACGGAGCGGAACTTTCCAGACTCCCTGGTTATCGTGGTGGGCGATTTTAACCAGAGCAATCTGAGTCACGAGCTCCCCCGCTACAAACAGTTTATTAAATGTCCAACCAGAGGAAATAACACGCTAGATCACTGTTATACTTCAGTAAAGGACGCATATCGCGCTGTTCCCCGCGCTGCGCTGGGACTATCTGACGACGTGATGGTTCACCTCATCCCCACATACAGACAGAGACTGAAACTCACTAAACCTGTTGTGACCACCACAAAGAAATTGACCAGTGAAGCTGGAGAGAAACTGAACACATGCATGGAAAAAACTGACTGGGACATGTTTAAAAGAGCCACACATGATCTTAATGAGTACACATACACTGTGAACTCATATATCAACTTCTGTGAAGAGCACATTCTCCCATCGCGCACCAGGATAAGATATTCTAATGACAAGCCTTGGTTCACAGCTAAGCTCAGACGAATCAGGAAGGAGAAGGAAGCAGCGTTGAAAAGTGGAGACAGGGACTGCTACAGGGAGGTCAAATATCGGTTTAACAGAGAGCTGAGGAGAGCTAAATCTGTATATTCTGAGAGACTCCAGCAGCAGTTCACTGCTAATGACTCGGCTTCTGTGTGGAGAGGACTGAGGCAAATCACCAACTATCGGCCTCAGGCTTCTAAAGGTCAGGATGACAAAGCCCTTTGTCAAAGACTGTCCCAACACTATGCCCGTTTTGACACCTCGTCAGCTGTGTCCAACTCACCCACTCCACCCAGCTCCTCTGCCTCCTCAGCCCCTAATTCATCAAGAGCGGTCCCCCCCTCCTCCTCCTCCTCCTCCCCCCCTCCCCTTGTCATCAGTGAGCAGGACGTGCACAGACAGTTCTCCAGACTGAACCCGCGCAAGGCCCCCGGGCCGGACGGTGTGTCTCCCTCCACCCTGAGACACTGTGCGAAAGAGCTGGCTCCTGTCTTCACAGACATTTTTAACACCTCCCTTAAGCAATGTCACGTGCCGACCTGCCTCAAATCCTCCACCATCATCCCTGTCCCCAAGAAGCCACGGATTACTGGACTTAACGACTACAGACCTGTAGCGCTCACCTCTGTAGTCATGAAGTCCTTTGAGCGCCTGGTCCTGTCTCACCTCAAGTCCATCACCACACCCCTCCTAGACCCGCTGCAGTTTGCCTACCGTGCTAACAGGTCTGTGGATGACGCAGTCAACCTGGCCCTCCACTCCATCCTGCAGCACCTGGACTCCCCGGGAACCTACGCCAGGATTCTGTTTGTGGACTTCAGCTCCGCATTCAACACCATCCGCCCCGATCTGCTCCAGGACAAGCTGTCCCTGCTCAACGTGCCTGACTCCCTCTGCAGGTGGATCACCGACTTCCTGATGGACCGGAGACAGCATGTGCGGCGGGGGAAGTCTGTCTCAGACTCTGTTAGCATCAGCATTGGATCACCCCAGGGCTGTGTACTTCCCCCCCTACTCTTCTCCCTTTATACCAACTCCTGCACCTCCTCCCACCAGTCTGTTAAGCTGATTAAGTTTGCGGACGACACCACCCTCATCGGGCTCATCTCCAACGGCGACGAGTCCGCCTACAGGGAAGAGGTGGCCCAGCTGGTGTCCTGGTGCAGCCACAACAACCTGCAGCTGAATGCTCTGAAGACAGCGGAGATGATTGTGGACTTCAGGAAAGTCACATCCCCCCTGCCCCCCCTCACCATCACAGGCTCTCCCATCACCTTTGCAGACTCCTTCCGCTTCTTGGGCACCACCATCACCCGAGACCTCAAATGGGAGCCAACCATCAGCTCCCTCATCAAAAAGGCCCAGCAGAGGATGTTCTTTCTGCGGCAGCTGAGGAAGCTCAAGCTACCCACCAAGATGTTAGTGCAGTTCTACACGGCCATCATCGAGTCCATCCTCACCTCCTCCATAACTGTGTGGTACGCAGGAGCCACTGCCAGGGACAGACTAAGGCTGCAGCGCGTCGTGCGCACTGCTGAGAAGGTGATAGGCTGCAAGCTCCCATCTCTCCAGGACCTGTACATCTCCAGGACCCGGAGGCGTGCTGGCCGGATCATAGCCGATCCTTCACATCCTGGTCACGTGCTGTTTGCCCCCCTCCCCTTAGGTAGAAGGCTTCGGTCCATTCGGACTAAAACCTCCCGGCACATGAACAGCTTTTTCCCCTCTGCCACCAGACTGCTGAACACTAAGTGACTTTTGACTCTCGTGCACGATGTACAGCAGCTCAACCAGACTCATGTCAATCATCACTGTTTTTCTGTTGCATTATTGACTGCACTATGTGGTACTTCACATTATCTGCTACATGCTAATTTTTTAAAACTGCCTTGACTAGTACTACTCATTATTACTAGTATTATTATTATTATTACTTATTATTACTTATTTTTCTACACTTATTGCACGTTTCTAGTCCTTTAGTTTTTTAGTTTATCCCTTTTTCTCATTATGTTTTTAATGTTGCAGCATGGCACCGAGACAAATTCCTAGTTTGTGTATCACATGAACAATGGCAATAAACCTGATTCTGATTCTGATTCTGATTCTGATTCTGTTAGTGTCTAAACACTGCTCTCCGTTGGCAGAGTTCCTTATTGTAAATTGTCGGCCATATTATTTGCCGAGGGAATTCAGCAACGTGTTTGTAGCTGGTGTTTACATAGCGCCGAGCGCTAATGCTAAAGCTAATGCTAAGAAGGCACTCGGGGAACTGCACAATGCGATTAGTGAAATCCAAACTTCACACCCGGACAGTTTTGTGGTGGTTGCAGGGGATTTTAACCACACCAGCCTAAAGACTGTGCTCCCCAAGTTTAAACAATGTGTAGACTTTAAGACCAGAGGAGAGAATATGTTGGACTTAGTGTACACAAACACAGATGCATATAAGATAAGATAAGATAAGATAAGCCTTTATTAGTCCCACAACGGGGAAATTCCAGGATTGCAACAGCACAGGGATAGCAACACTCAGAGCAACAATCAGAAGGCAAGAAAAAAAAAAAAACAAGCAAGCAAGAGCAGCTAATATACATATGTACATATTACTATAAAATATATATATACACACACACAGACACACAGTGCAGAGCATTGTAGCTGGATGGAATAAATATATGAATATATAAACACACAGTGCGTAGCATTGTAGCTAGATGGAATAAATATGTAAATATATAAACACCCACAGTACGGAGCATTGCAGCTAGGTGGAATAAATATGTAAATATATAAACACACACAGTGCGGCGCAATGTAGCTAGATGGAATAATATGTAGATATATAAACACACAGTGCGGAGCATTGTAGCTAGATGGAATAAATATATAGATATATAAATATAAACACACCCAGTGCGGAGCATTGTAGCTAGATGGAATAAATATATAAATATATAAACACACACAGTGCAGAGCATTGTTGCTGGATTGGATGAAACAGCACAACCGTCTACTTAGTTATCCTACATGGTATGATTATGTGCCCATACATATTCTCACTCTCCATAGCGACCGTTATTTTCCTAGTTGTATGCCGGAGGGGACCATTGTGTAAGTCTATTGCATCTTTTGCATTCAAAAAACTACTAGTTTGTTACGTCTTTTTGCTATCTCTGCGAGCAGCCCTGCTTAGGTTGTACAGTCTGACAGCCGTTGGTAGGAAGGACCTGCGAAACCTCTCGGTTGTGCACCTGGGATGATGTAGTCTGCTGCTAAATGAGCTCCTCAGTGCATTCAGTATGTCCTGCATAGGGTGGAACTCGGACTCCAGCAGAGATGACAGTTTAGCCACCGTCCTTCTCTCTCCTATCTCCTCCACCGGATCAAGGCGCTGCCCCAGGACAGAGCTAGCTTTCTTGATCAGTTTGTTCAGTCTCTTCCTATCGGCTGCAGTAATGCCACTGCCCCAGCAGACCATTCCAAAAGTGATGGCTGATGCCACCACCGTGTCATAGAATGTCTTCAGCAGCGCCCCTTGTACACCAAAAGACCTGAGTCTCCTCAGCAGGAACAGCCTGCGCTGTCCCTTCTTGTAGAGTGCATCAGTATTGTGTGACCAGTCTAGTTTATTGTTCAGATGAACACCCAGGTACTTATAGGATGTGACCATCTCGATGTCTGTTCCCTGTATATTTACTGGTGCTGTGAGGGGTTGTCCTTGCCTGCGGCAGTCCACCACCAGCTCCTTAGTTTTCCTCGCGTTGATCTGGAGGCAGTTCCGATGGCACCAGTCCACGAAGTCCTGGATAAGCCCTCTGTACTCAGCTTCATCTCCATTGGAGATGAGGCCAACGATCGCAGAGTCATCAGAGAACTTCTGTAGATGGCAGTGTGTTGTGTGAGAAGTCCGCAGTATAAAGAGTGAACAGGAAGGGAGCCAGCACCGTTCCCTGGGGGGCCCCCGTGCTACTGATGATCGTGTCGGACACACAGGTGATACACATAAGGTGTGTATCACTGTATCACATAAGGTGATACCCTGCCCCCATCTCGGCCTTTCTGATCACATATCCGTGATGCTGCTGCCTGCCTACAAACCTTTATTGAAGTGCACCAGGCCAGCAGTGAAACAAATTAGAATTTGGCCAGAGAATGCAACCTCTGCACTGAAAGACTGTTTTCTGCACACAGACTGGGAGGTCTTCAAAACAGCAGCCTCCCAGGAAGACAAGACAGATGTGGAGGAGTATGCTGATACGGTCACCAGCTACATCGCGAAGTGCACAGAGGATGTCACTACAGTGAAGACCATCACTATGCGGGGTAACCATAAGCCCTGGATGACTGCAGAGGTGCGCTCGCTGCTTACAGCCAGAGATGTAGCCTTCAGAGCGAAGGACAGGATCGCCCTCCGCTCAGCCAGGTCTGCGCTCTCAAAGGGAATTAAGGCGGCAAAGCGCGCCTATGCGGAGAAAATCCAGGGACACCTCTGTGGCACTAGGAACACCAAGCAGATGTGGCAGGGAGTTCGGACACTGACGGGCTATAAGTCTAGGCAGGGGGTCGATGATGACGACGCTTCGCTTCCAAACAGGCTTAATGACTTCTTTGCACGTTTTGAAGCATCAAACTCAATAATCAGAGGGAGGGCTGACCCACCCCCACCATCGGTCGGACCAGCTTTTACCATCAACACAGCGGACACAAGGAGGAACCTAACCAGAGTCAGCCCACGCAAAGCTGCAGGTCCGGACAACATTCCGGGACGTGTGCTCCGAGACTGCGTGAGCGAGTTGGCAGATGTCCTGACTGACATTTATAACATCTCCCTGAGTCAGGCCATCGTTCCCAGATGCTTCAAGACCTCTATCATTGTACCGGTGGCAAAGAAACCAGTTGTGTCCTGTTTGAATGACTATCGTCCCGTTGCACTGACACCAATTGTGATGAAGTGTTTTGAACGGCTTGTCAAACCACACATTACAGCCTGCCTCCCTGCATCACACGACCCACTCCAGTTTGCATATCGTTCAAACCGCTCCATGGAGCATGCTATAGTCACCACCCTACACTCTGTCATCACCCACCTGGACCAGAAAGACACCTACGCCAGACTCCTGTACATTGATTTCAGTTCAGCATTCAAAACAATTATTCCCCAGGGACTGATGGAGAAATTACTCCTTTTCGGTCTGAACACCACCACATGTCTCTGGATCCTGGATTTCCTGACTGAGAGACCTCAGTCTGTCCGGGTTGGAAACAACATCTCCAATTCTGTCACGCTGAGCACCGGATCCCCTCAAGGCTGTGTACTCAGTCCACTGTTGTTTACACTTCTAACACATGACTGTGTATCCAGACACGAGGGGAACCAGATTATTAAGTTTGCAGACGACATCACGGTGGTGGGACTTATTCAGAGGGATGAGGAATCAATGTACAGGGAAGAAGTGAGAGACCTGGAGGGCTGGTGCAGGGAGAACAATCTGGTGCTCAACGTGGACAAAACGAAGGAGATGATTATCGACTTCCGGTGGTCACAGCCTGAGCACGTCCCCCTCAGCATTGGCGGCTGTTTAGTGGAGAGAGTGGAGAACATCAAGTTCCTCGGAGTGCAGATCTTGCAGGACCTGACCTGGAGCAAGAATTCCTTGGGGATCAGGAAGCGGGCTCAGCAGAGACTGCACTTCTTGAGGAAACTCAAACAGGCCTCTCTCCCCATCTGCATCCTCAGGACCTTCTACAGAGGTGTGGTGGAGAGTGTTCTGACGTACTGCATTGCTACATGGTACTCCAGCTGCAGTATGTCAGACAAAAAAGCCCTGCTGAGGATAGTCAAGGGGGCTGAGAAGGTAATTGGAGTCTCACTCCCCTCTGTCCAAGAACTTTTTCAGAACCGTTGTAGGAGCAGGGCACTGAACATTGTCAAGGACCATTCTCACCCTCTGCATAAACACTTTGAACTTCTTCCATCTGGTAAACGATTCCGGAGCATCAGAGGCAGAACCACCAGACTGATCAACAGCTTCCTTCCACAAGCTGTCAGGATGCTGAACAGTTGACCCGGAATCTCTCATACACACTACTGCACCTACGGACATTTTGTATATTATTTGTATATTATAGTTAGTTAGTGGTTTTTTTTTCCCCAAGTATGTCTCAGGGATGTGTGAATGGATGGGGGGGTGTGGGTGGGGGGGTGAAGCTATGTGGGAGTGTGTCTTAAATCATGCTGCTTCTATTTATATGGATGCCGAGAGAAACGCAATTTCAACTTGCCTGCACTACAGTTGTATGTACAGCAATATGACACTAAAGTTTGATTTGATTTGATTTGATTTTGATTTGATTTAATGTAAAGCAAAAAACATGTTATAATTCCTTTGAAGGCCTGGTCCTCAGTATTGGGCATTTTAGCAATTTTAGGCTAAACCCAATTTTATTTGCCATAGTTTATCATCCTCCATCAACCTACTCAGAATTTTTATCCGAATTTGCTGAATTCTTAGCTGATTTAGTGCTGAAATCAGATAGAATAATTATAGTAGGGGACTTTAATATACATGTAGATGTAGATAGTGACTGCCTTAATGTGGCATTTAATTCAATATTAGACTCGATTGTGTTTTCTCAGAAAGTAGGAAATTCTACTTATTACCTCCACCATATGTTGGACCTTGTTCTGACATATGGCGTAGAAATAGAAAATCTGGTAGTGTCTCCTCGTAACCCTGTACTGCCAGACCATTGTCTGTTAACCTTTGATTTTACTATTTCTGACTATTTGGCTCCTAAAGAAAAATATTATTACAGTAGATGCCTCTCAGATGATGCTGTTACCAAATTTATGCAGATTGTTTCCTCTATGCCATGTGTCAACACAACGGAAATAAGCTATAGTCAGCTTGCTCCTTCTGTAATTGATAGCATGGTAGATAGTGTTACAGCTTCTCTGCATCAGACTCTAGACTTGGTGGCCCCCTTAAAAAAGAAAAAGTCCAATCAGAGATTTCTTACTCCTTGGATCAACACAGAAACTCGTAGCTTAAAACAGAAGACTTGTCAATTAGAAAGAAAATGGTGCTCCACTGATTTAGATCAAATCTATTTAGCTTGGAGAAATCATCTTTTAATTTATAAAAAAATCTCTTAGAAAAGCTAGAACAAGTTATTATTCTGCATTAATAGAAGAGAACAAGAATAATTCCAGGTTTCTTTTCAGTACTGTAGCCAGGTTGACAAAGAGTCAGGACTCTTTCAATCCTAGCATTCCCTTAGAGCTTACTAGTCAGGACTTTATGAACTTTTTCAATAATAAAATTTCATCCATCAGAGATAAAATCAATCAGATTTTCCCACTGTTAACTTACAGTAACTACTACAACTCCTTCAAATGATATCTGTCTTGATGAGTTTACTCCAATTGACCTTTTAGAGTTAGACAAAATAGTTTCCTCATCCAAGCCTTCAACTTGTCTTTTAGACCCTATTCCTACCAGGTTATTTAAAGAAGTCTTCCCACTTATTGGTAGCGTTATTCTTCATATAATTAATTCCTCATTAACTTTAGGCCATGTACCGCAGGCTTTTAAAACTCCTGTAATTAAACCCTTACTCAAAAAGCCAACGCTAGATCCAGGAGCTTTAGCTAACTATAGACTAATCTCTAATCTCCCTTTCATTTTAAAAATCTTCGAAAGAGTTGTAGCTACGCAATTATTTGACCACCTGCAGGGAAATGATTTACTTGAAGAGTTTCAATCTGGGTTTAGAATCCATTATAGTACTGAAATAGCCTTAGTGAAGGTCACTAACGACCTCCTCATCACATCTGATAATGGACTTGTTTCTGTACTTGTCCTTATAGACCTTAGTGCAGCTTTTGATACTATCGATCATAATATTTTACCTGATAGATTAGAACACTATGTTGGACTTAATAGAACTTGGTTGCAGTGGTTTAGATCTTATTTATCTGATAGGTTCCAGTTTGTTCATGTCAATAATGAGTTTTCTTTCAACTCAAAGCTCAGTCATGTAGTTCCACAGGGATCTGTGCTAGGCCCTACTCTTTTTAGTTTATATATGCTTCCGTTAGGCAACATTATTAGAAAGCACTGTATACATTTTCATTGTTATGCAGATGACATACAATCATACCTGTCAATGAAGCCAGATGATAGTAATCAATTAGCCAAGTTAGAAGCCTGTCTTAAGGAAATCAAAGCTTGGATGACTTGTAATTTCCTGCTATTAAATTCAGATAAGACTGAAGTCATTCTTGTTGGTCCAAAAAACCTTAGAAATACCTTTCCAAATCAAACTTTCAGTTTGGATGCGGTTACTCTTTCTCTTAATAGCTCTGTGAGGAACCTTGGAATTATTTTTGATCAAGATTTGTCTTTCAATTCACATATTAAATCTGTTTCTAAGACTGCCTTCTATCATTTGTGTAATATTGCCAAGTTTAGGAGCATCTTGTCTCATAGTGATCCTGATAAACTGATCCACGCTTTTGTTAGCTCTAGATTAGATATTTGTAATTCTTTATTATCGGGTTGTCCTAAAACATCTTTAAAAAGTCTTCAGCTGATCCAAAATGCTGCAGCAAGAGTTTTAACAGGTACTAGAAAGAGAGATCATATCTCTCCGGTTCTGGCCTCCCTTCATTGGCTTCCCATAGAGTTTAGAATTAAGTTTAAAATCCTTCTTCTTACTTACAAAGCTCTAAACAATCAGGCTCCTTTTTATTTAAAAGATCTGATGCTACCGTATTATCCTAACAGAGCACTACGCTCCCAAAATTCTGGATTACTTGTAATACCTAGAATCTCCAAAAGTACAATGGGAGGCAGAGCCTTCAGTTATCAAGCTCCTCTCCTGTGAAACCAGCTGCCAATCTGGATTCCGGAGTCAGACTCGATCTCTGTTTTTAAGAATAGGGTTAAAACCTACCTTTTTGATATAGCCTACAATTAGGGAGGGATCATGTGTTTCTGAACCCTCCCTTAGTTATGCTGCTATTAGGTTTAGTCAGCCGGGGGACCTCCAATAATGCACTGGGCCTCACTCCTTTCTTCACTCTCAATGAAATATTTTTTATTTTTTTTTTGCTGGTCATTAACATTTGTTTGTTTTCTCCCATAGATTGAGTCCCCATCGTGCTGTTTGCTCTCTACATGTCTGTTCTTTTCATCTTCTCTGTCCCCTCACCCCCCAGCCAGTTGCAGCAGATGACTGCCCCTCCCTGAGCCTGGTTCTGCTGGAGGTTTCTTCCTGTTAAAAGGGAATTTTTCCTCTCCACCATCGCCAAGTGCTTGCTCACAGGGGATCGCCTGATTGCTGGGGTCTTTCTGCAGCTGTGAGGGTTCCCCCTACAGTTGAAAGTGCTATGAGATGACTGTTGTTGTGAAATGGCGCTATATAAATAAAGTTGAATTGAATAGTGCCTTACTGATACAAATGATTACTTATTTATTGCCAATCCCAATCAGTAACGAGAGTATCTCAGCAAATGCTGACAAATGTGGCGATTTTTGGATTCACCAACTTTTCTGATGAATGTTGGCAAAAATCAAGCAAAAATGAAACTAGTGTCTCATGGAGTAGCAAATGCTGAGGAACGTTCATAAAGGCTGGATTTTGTCAGGATTTGTAAAAGGTTGCTAAACATTTTGCCAAGAGTTTTTAAGGCTGCCAACAGTTTTCCTTTGGAACATGTTCAGTTTTTTTTGCAAATGTATTTTTTCCCAAACAGTTGCAAACACTCGCAAAATAGTTGCAAGCATTTGCAAACGGTTGTAACACATTTGCAAATGGTTGTAACATGTGTTGATAAAGTTCTTTTTGGTTTGACAAATAGTGAACATGAGCAACTCTTCAAGAACCTTTATGGAAAAACTGTTTGCAACCTTAAAAACTATGTGCAAACTGTTTTGTGACCTTTTACGAACCCTGATAAAACCCAAAAAGCACAGCATTCACCAAGATTCACTGCTCCATGAAATATTAGCTTGATTTTCACCAACATTGGTCAGAAAAGTTGGTGAATCCAAAAATCTTAACGTTCGTCAACATTTGCTGCTCCTTGAGATACTATCCTTAGCGACTCCTGTTACAACCACTCAGAAACATGTTACAACCATCTCCAAACGCTTGCACCTATTTTGGAACTGTTTGTGGAAAAATACATTTGCAAACATTTTTTTAAACATATCAGTTAACATAGAAAATGTTGGCAGCCTTAAAAACTGTTGCCAAACTGTTAGGCAGCCTTTTACAAACCCTAACACAACCTAAAAAACGCAATGTTTGTGAAGCTTTCTCAGTGTGGCTGGGCATTGGAGTTTTAAACAGGGAACACAATAATGCCACCTGGGCAATTTTGCCCTAGGAAACAGTTTTCTATAACCCAAGACCACGAAGGTAACACAGGTTTGTTACACACATAGAGCCAGAGATGTGATTCCATTAGTAACATATAATTGTATGTTAAACAGTAATAAAATCCCAATCATTTAGTTTGGAATTAAAACCACAACACTTGTTTTTTGCCTACCATCAATTTCAGTTTGACTAGAGAATGCTTAAGATCAGGGCTGGGGCTTACTGGGAGACTAGCCAGAGAAGGGGAAGAAGGGTTCTTAAACTAAACACCACCTGAACTACATACCAAACATATGGACACCCTGTGTACACTTCGGAGGGAGTCGTGAAGAAAACCCACCACCAGGGGAACTGACTGCCACACACCTCAGACCCACAGCTCCTGTCCTGCAACAAAAGAAATTTATTCAGTATTGCACAATAAATAAAACCCAAAACAACTAAAACCCAAGGCAATGAAAGCAAGGTTGTTAATAATAAAAGAGACAAATGCAAAAGAAAAATTATAAATGAAATGAAATACACAAAATCCAAAATATTTCCCCAAATAAACCCCAAATAAACGAAACTGGTACAATAGGATGGAATCAATTTAGAACTAACAAAAGAAAGTTAGAATGGAACAGAACAAAATACTGGATTAACAAAACAAAACAAACCAAAAAAACCCCAAAAAACCCCCCAAAAACAACAGTTATACTTAAAACAGTAGATCTATAGATAAAATGGACAAATAAAAACCAATTAATGGGATAAAATGAAGCACTGTGTAGCACTCTTTTTCTTGTTATGACCTTAAACTCTTGAATGAATGAAAGACAAGACCCAATCATGCAAAGCAAGACAAGACCATATTTTTCTTGTTATGTCCTTAATAAAGTTTTGAATTAATGAAAGACAAGACAGCAGTCAGAACGAGTAACGGCCGCTGGAGATGAACCGCACACCATGACACTGATTGCCTAAAACAAAACAAAACAAAACAAAAAAAAAACAATTGCCATTAGCGCAGCCTACAGTAAATAAGACTTTTAATAAGGGATAGTTGGGAGCAGCGTACATACCAAAGGCAAGTAGCTCCGCCTGCATGGGTGAGATGTGGGAAGCATAGCAGCTTGACCGTAAAGGCACAAGAAGCTAGTGAGAGCAAAGAAATCACTTAACTTACATATGCAGCACAAAAACGGCAGCTAGGCAACAACAGCCCCTTTTCCACTTGTACCTACTCAGCCCTACTCACCTCGATTCTACTCAGTTTGTAGGGTTTTCCATTTGGAACCTACTTCATTGAGATTCCAACCGTGCTGAGTCAAGCGGAAAATGTGTCAACAGATTGCAGGCCACTGATGGGCCAGGGTGTAGCGTCAGTGGATGAGCGCGACGTCTTCACGGGATTCAAAACTTCCATTTGTAATTACAGCCTTGAGTTTTTATTATTTCCGTGATAATCAATGAAATAAATGGCTACACACAAATTCACACCATCACAAAACACTCACCATCTTCCTTGTGAGCAGCCATCAGCTCTGAGACCTCCTGGTATTTCATTCCAGAATGCGCTGCCATTGGCAGAGCTGAAAAGTTCATAGGCTGTATAGCTTGTAGTAACAATTGATTATAAGTGTGACAAGGTACAAGGATTATTTAATTTATTTTTAGAGCTGTGTGCGGGGACAGAGGTTTACTTCATGACCACAAACACTCACAAAACAAGAGAGAAACACTCGTAAAGGGGCACCAGTCCAAACTTGGACAATTTATTAATAAATAATCCTTGAACCTTTCATTAACCAGTCTCAGTATTCGTGAATTCTTCTGCCATGACCCAGAAAAGCACACACAACTTTTTTTCCGGTTCCGGTTCCGCCGGACCGGTGGCGCCACACGAGTAGGCTGCCCGTTGCAACAGCCTTTTTTTTTTATCTTCCTTCTTCTTTCTACACCTTTCACTCTGTATATATATCACGGACCCACGGATCGCCCCGGGGGTCTCCCGGGTCGGCGGACGGAGCCACAGTTTGCAGCGGGAGACGCTACAGCGGGGAGGAGCTAGTGCTAGCTAGCACTTGGCCGCCGCCCGGTGCTAATGGGAAACTCGACATACCGGGAGCTGTAGCGAAAACGACGCGGGTGCCGGGCTGGAGTTTAGGCGGCGTGCAAGAAATATAACACAGAATAATAAAGAGCGATGGCAAGAACCAAGCAGACTGCCCATAAAATCTACTGGAGGAAGAAGCCCCCCAGGAGACAGCTAGCCACCAGGGCTGCTCGGAGAGGCGCTCCGGCCACCGGCAGAGTGAAGAGGCCTCGCCGTCACAGGCCCGTGGCTCTGAGAGAGGTCCGTCGCTGCCAGAAATCCACGGAGCTGCTCATCCATAAGCTGCCCGTCCAGCGCCTGGTGAGGGAGATCGCTCAGGACTTCAAGACCGTCCTGCGTTTCCTGAGCTTCGCCGTCATGGCTCTGCAGGAGACCAGCGAGGCCCACCTGGTGGTCTCTTCTTCGCTAAGGGGGTCACCATCATGCCCAAAGACTTCCAGCTGGCCCGTCGCATCCGCGGAGAGAGAGCTTAGACTTTCTGCTGCACATTCACCAACCAACCATAATGCTCTGCACTGTGTGTCTATATACAGTATATACATTTATAGTAATATGGACATATGTTTACTAGATGTTGTTTTTTCTTGCCTTCTGATTGTTGCTGTGAGTGTTGCTATCCCTGTGCTGTTGCAATCCTGGAATTTCCCCATTGTGGGACTAATAAAGGCTTATCTTAAAAGAAATCAAGCAGAAACTTCTCTATACCATTAACAGTTTTAACAGTCAAACTCAGGTTAAATGACATTACATTCAATTGATTTGTAAGCAGGTGAAATGATCAACAAGTATCAAATATCATATTAACTGTTAATGAATTCCTGAGCATAAAGTCTATAGTTAAACTTTTGTGGAAACAAGAGAAACCAGATTTTGAATTTGTAATTGTAATGCAATGGGAGACTATGGAATAACTGTAACAAAAATATGCCTAAAATTGGACACAATTCTATGGGAAAAGGATAAAAGCTGATTACATGAAAAAGAAAATTCTGAGTTACTCTACAAAAAATGGAGGTTATTGAAAAGGAGAACATTAATTTTCCTTCAGCTTATAGCTCCTATCGTAGTTTATGGACTAACTTTTAACATGAAAAATTGGTCATATTCAATTATAATTAGACATCACATTTAGCCCAGCAGATAGAAAGTGGGAGTCTGGTTTACGAACAGCTGTATCTTCAGAGTCCAGCAATGATCCTAAATTCAAGCAGATGGCAAAAAGGTGGAAAGACTGCCCGCAGTCCTTTTCAATTGTTCCAGCAGTTATAGCTTTTACAGACTCAGCAGAGTGGTGACTGTAGAGGGGAGCCAGCAGGAGAGTGAACGGCTGATCCCCTGGGCAGGTGTGATGTCTTTCCTGGGCAACAGATCCTTTCCTGGCCCACAATTTTGGGGTGTCCACCAGCCGATAAGAGAACTACAGGCTGAAGGAAAAATGTATTTAGACAGTTCCACCAATGAAATCCTAGTTCTTCTGACCTCGTGGGATGTGGGTGAGGCAGTCTCGAGGGGAAAAAGTTCAAAAATCACTATCAGTCCACCTTAACGGTGAGTTAAAGAAAATCAATAGAAAAAGTTCAGCAGAATAAACACGGCATCTGAGGAGAAGGAAAAATACCGTTTTGGAGTTTTACTCCAGTAAGAAGGATTGAGCTCAAAAAGAAAGGATAATCTCTCCTCAGATGCCAGAAAAACAGAATAAGACTTAACAAAAGACAGCTTTAAGAGCACAATACTTCTGAAACCGACAAAAACAACAACTGAACTCGACAAAGACAAAAACTGAACTGAACTGAACTGAAAAACGAGGGCGTTCCTCTCCATTTAACTGAGTGCGCTTCTTGGGTCATAAAATATGATTTGCAGCAGGAAGAACCAATTATCGGCTGTCGTGGGAGACTTGAATGGGCTATGGTCCAATAAGAAAGCAGTCCTTTGTCTGTAACCAACCAATAGAATGAAAGGGGCATCATCCAACAAAGACGGCCTGGTGATTGGCTGGTACCAGTCAGATGACTGGCATAAGTCTCTAGAAGGCATATATACATTTTAACTGTGAAATCCATTATATACGTAATACAAAATCTAAGCTAACTTCAGTGATTCATGACTAACTTTCAGTGAGCATGCACTTTTATAAACTTGTCCTTCTATAATTCACATGCATTAGAATAAGGTTCATTTAAGCATTTTCAAACATGCAGCACACTTAAAATCAGTGATTAATGAAACATTTCAAACCCATCATTGCCCAACACAGAGGCGGTCATCTTCAACAGTGTTCTGAGCAGTATTTCCTGGAAAAATAAAGTCTTGAGGAGAAAGGATTATTTCAGCAGATTAAACAAAATTCCCATGTTGATTAAATCCAACATGTCCCTGATTTGACAGAAGGGGGCAATGTTGAGCTGTGGATAATTCCTAGCGACCTGTGGAATGCAGTCCAAAGTATCTGGGATGTCTCAAACAGTACTTTAAGCATAAAACTGCCTTGCTGGGGAGAAAGCTCCGGGATTTATGACTCAGACTAATCTGTTCCTGGCATGAAATGGGATCCTGGCAAAAACGATGTCTGCCACTGTAGTATTCTCTGGGCCCCTCCCCAATCTGACCAGTAATGACATGTTTAGTCGCTCGTCATCCTTGAACCGCTGTCTGTCTGTGTGGTGTCCTAAAAATGACGTGGGCTACATTGACAATTGGAGCTCTTTTTGGGGAAAACCTGGTCTTATGAGACGAGACAGCATTCATCCCACTTTGGATGGTGCTTCTCATTTATCTAACAATCTGGCATCTTTTTTATCCAAATTTCCAAAACCATGACTACTCAGAGTTGGGACCAGGAAGCAGAGTCGCAGTCTTACACGCCTCTCTGCAGCTCCTCTTCATCCGCCACCCCTCAGCTTAGCCCCTGTCTTCCCCATCAGAGAATCGTTGTCTGCTCCCTCCAAAGTGAATAAAAATATAATGCATAAGCATCCCAAAGTGATAAAGCAAAATATTGGCAAAACTCAAATTAAACATAAAGCCTCTAAATGGAATGATTTGGCCTCTGTTCCTCCTCATAATCTAAAAATTAAATGTGGTTTATTAAATATTAGGTCTCTAACTCCCAAGTCTCTGTTAGTCCATGATTTGTTAATTGATCATCAGATTGATTTAATATCCCTTACAGAGACCTGGTTAGGACAAGAGGATTATGTTGGTTTAAATGAATCAACTCCCTCTGGTTATTTCAACTGTCAAAATCCCAGAAGTTCTGGTCGTGGAGGAGGAGTAGCAACAATTTACCATTCCAAATTACTAGTTAATGTAAAGCAAAAAACATGTTATAATTCCTTTGAGGGCCTGGTCCTCAGTATTGGGCACTTTAGCAATGTTAGGTTAAACCCAATTTTATTTGCCATAGTTTATCGTCCCCCATCAACCTACTCAGAATTTTTATCCGAATTTGCTGATTTCTTAGCTGATTTAGTGCTGAAATCTGATAGAATAATTATAGTAGGGGACTTTAATATACATGTGGATGTAGATAGTGACTGCCTTAATGTGGCTTTTAATTCAATATTAGACTCGATTGGGTTTTCTCAGAAAGTAGGAAATTCTACTCATTACCTCCACCATACATTGGACCTTGTTCTGACATATGGCATAGAAATAGAAAATCTTGTAGTGCCTCCTCATAACCCTGTACTGTCAGACCATTGTCTGTTAACCTTTGATTTTACTATTTCTGACTATTTGGCTCCTAAAGAAAAATATTATTACAGTAGATGCCTCTCAGATGATGCTGTTTCCAAATTTATGCAGATTGTTTCCTCTATGCCATGTGTCAACACAACGGAAATAAGCTATAGACAGCTTGCTCCTTCTGTAATTGATAACATGGTGGATAGTGTTTCAGCTTCTCTACATCAGGCTCTAGACTTGGTGGCCCCCTTAAAAAAGAAAAAGTCTAATCAGAGATTTCTAACTCCTTGGTTCAACACAGAAACTCGTAGCTTAAAACAGAAGACTCGTCAATTAGAAAGAAAATGGCACTCTACTAATTTAGATGAAATCTATTTAGCTTGGAGAAATCATCTTTTAATTTATAAAAAATCTCTTAGAAAAGCTAGAACAAGTTATTACTCTGCATTAATAGAAGAGAACAAGAATAATCCCAGGTTTCTTTTCAGTACTGTAGCCAGGTTGACAAAGAGTCAGGACTCTGTCAATCCTAGCATTCCCTTAGAGCTTACTAGTCAGGACTTTATGAACTTTTTCAATAATAAAATTTCATCCATCAGAGATAAAATCAATCAGATTCTTCCCACAGTTAACTTAAATACTGTAACTACTACAACTCCTTCTTTTGATGTCTGTCTTGATGAGTTTACTCCAATCGACCTTTGTGAGTTAGACAAAATAGTTTCCTCATCCAAACCTTCAACTTGTCTTTTAGACCCTATTCCTACCAGGTTATTTAAAGAAGTCTTCCCACTTATTGGTAGCTTTATTCTTCATATAATCAATTCTTCATTAACTTTAGGCCATGTACCACAGGCTTTTAAAATGGCTGTAATTAAACCCTTACTCAAAAAGCCAACGCTAGATCCAGGAGCTTTAGCTAACTATAGACCAATCTCTAATCTCCCTTTCATTTCAAAAATCTTAGAAAGAGTTGTTGCTACGCAATTATTTGACCACCTGCAGGGAAATGGTTTACTTGAAGAGTTTCAATCTGGGTTTAGAATCCATCATAGTACAGTGGTACCTCTACTTACGAATTTAATTCGTTCCGGAAGAATTCTCGTAACGTGAAAAATTCGTAAGTAGAGGCGCATTTTACATGTAAATGCCGTAATCCGTTCCAAGCCCCCAAAATTCGGGCATAAATTTTTTATAAATCGTAAAAACGCATCAAAACATGTAACAAATACATGTTACAATTAGATTACTGCACAATAAACATAAAATGAGAGTTTAAAATGAGAGAAAGAATAATAAAAGAGAAAGAATAATAAAAATTATGTTCATTTACCTTTTAACTGCGATCGTCGGCGTCGGCGTCAGCGTCACCTTTTGCCTTCTTTGGTTCATGTTCTGTCTCATCAGTGGTTTTTGCCTGACGTTTTGTGATGAAACGATCCAAGGACGTTTGCTTTTATCGGCTTGTAAGGGCTTCCTTTTGTTTTAATACCGTGCTGATCGTTGATGTTGTTTTTTTTTTCCCAAAACTTTATTAAGAACAAGGTGAAAGTACAGAGTTATAACGTAGATGGTGATAAACATGGCAGTTAACAATTTTTTTTCTCTAAATTGTGTAGTTCAGTCAACAGTCTTACAAGAGGTAAGAAGGATAAAATAAAGTAGTAAGAATAGTAAATAATAATAAGATAAAGCGAGATCAACCAAACGCACCCATTCGTGGCCAATGGGATACCAGGAAGATGCTAGGCGATAGCCAATGGCAGAGCAGCTACAGGTATGTTTACGTTCGGTAAAATACGGGAGCTGCGAGGAGCGCGTACTTTTTTTGCCTTTCGTATCCTGAAATTTTGTTCGTAACTAGAGGCAATATTTTCCCGTTGAGGCGGCTCGTAACCTGAAAAATTCGTATGTAGAGACGTTCGTAAGTAGAGGTACCACTGTACTGAAACAGCCTTAGCGAAGGTCACTAACGACCTCCTCATTGCATCTGATAATGGACTAGTTTCTGTACTTGTCCTTTTAGACCTTAGTGCAGCTTTTGATACTATCGATCATAATATTCTACTTGATAGATTAGAACACTATGTTGGACTTAATGGAACTTCATTGCAGTGGTTTAGATCTTATTTATCTGATAGGTTCCAGTTTGTTCATGTAAATAATGAGTTTTCTTTCAACTCAAAGCTTAGGCAACATTATTAGAAAGCACTGTATACATTTTCATTGTTATGCAGATGACACACAATTATACCTGTCAATGAAGCCAGATGATAGTAATCAATTAGCCAAGTTAGAAGCCTGTCTTAAGGAAATCAAAGCTTGGATGACTTGTAATTTCCTGCTATTAAATTCAGATAAGACTGAAGTTATTCTTGTTGGTCCAAAAAACCTTAGAAATTCCTTTCCAAATCAAACTTTCAGTTTGGATGCAGTTACTCTTTCTTTTAATAGCTCTGTGAGGAACCTTGGAGTTATTTTTGATCAGGATTTGTCCTTCAATTCACATATTAAATTTGTTTCTAAGACTGCCTTCTATCATTTGCGTAATATTGCCAAGATTAGGAGCATCTTGTCTCAGAGTGATGCTGAGAAGCTGATCCACGCTTTTGTTAGCTCGAGATTAGATTATTGTAATTCTTTATTATCAGGCTGTCCTAAAACATCTTTAAAAAGTCTTCAGCTGATCCAAAATGCTGCAGCAAGAGTTTTAACAGGTACTAGAAAGAGAGATCATATCTCTCCGGTTCTGGCCTCCCTTCATTGGCTTCCCATAGAGTTTAGAATTAAGTTTAAAATCCTTCTTCTTACTTACAAAGCTCTAAACAATCAGGCTCCTTTTTATTTAAAAGATCTGATACTACCGTATTATCCTAACAAAGCACTACGCTCCCAAAATGCAGGATTACTTGTAATACCTAGAATCTCCAAAAGTACAATGGGAGGCAGAGCCTTCAGTTATCAAGCTCCTCTCCTGTGGAATCAGCTGCCAATCTGGATTCAGGAGTCAGACTCGATCTCTGTTTTTAAAAATAGGGCTAAAACCTACCTTTTTGATATAGCCTACAATTAGGGAGGGATCATGTGTTTCTGAACCCTCCCTTAGTTATGCTGCTAATAGGTTTAGTCAGCCGGGGGACCTCCAGTAATGCACTGGACCTCACTCCTTTCCTCACTCTCTATGAAATATTTTTTTTGCTGGTCATTAACATTTGTTTGTTCTCTCCCATAGATTGAGTCCCCATCGTGCTGTTTGCTCTCTACATGTCTGTTCTTTTCTTCTTCTCTATCCCCTCACCCCCCAGCCAGTCGCAGCAGATGACTGCCCCTCCCTGAGCCTGGTTCTGCTGGAGGTTTCTTCCTGTTAAAAGGGAGTTTTTCCTCTCCACCGTCGCCAAGTGCTTGCTCACAGGGGATCGCCTGATTGCTGGGGTCTTTCTGCAACTTTCTGCAACTGTGGGGGTTCTCCCCTACAGTTGATAGTGCTATGAGATGACTGTTGTTGTGAAATGGCGCTATATAAATAAAGTTGAATTGAATTGAATTGAATCCTTATCATACCTTTTACCATGGAATGTGTTTTCAAACTGTGGTCCTTAGGTGAAGGAAACAATTCTTGACCAGACTTTTGGGCGAAACAATTTCTTTAAGGTGAAGAGTGATTTTCTAGATTGGAGCCACATGGATTGATGCTACAGCTGAAAAGTTCATATAGTGGTCAAATTTGACCACATGTGGTTATTTTTCAACAGTCTCCCCATCGGTGCGCACAATTCTTCCATCAGTGTTGCAGCGCTTGGATGCCTGTGCTTGAAAAGTAAACTACATTTTGTCAAATTTGACAACTATAAACTTTTCAGCCCCGTCGGCCCTGCTGCAGCGGAGCGACCTGAAATGAAAAAGTATACCAGGAGATCTCTGAGATGATGGCTGTTCACAATGAAGATGGTGAGTGTTTTGTGATTTTAAGCATCTTTTACGCTATTTATCAGTGAAAATGCTAGCATGTAAAGCTGGGTTCAAACTATAATGTTTGGACCAACTTTTACTGACATTTTGAAAAATCACAGAAATCAGTCCAAACGTTGGTGAAATTACGTTTGTGAGCAGTTTTTTTTTAATCCAGTGCACACCAACTTTTACAAACTTTTACAAACTTTTGCTTGCATTTCCAAGCGTTGCATTCAGCGTTGTCAAACTTTTGCCAACTTAGGCTAGCATATATGTAGCATTTGCCAGCTTAGGTTAACTTAAGCTAAGAATACTCAGAGCAGTTCAGCTGACATCAATGTCAGGCGGATGCTCATATAAAGATCAGCGTTTGTGGAGGCTTCCTGCCATTCTGCACTTGGTTTTTTAGTTGGATTCACACTACAACGTTTGGATAAACTTTTACTGACGTTTTAGCAGATGTCTGGCTCTGCTGGCAAAAGTTGATAAAAGTTAATGATATTTGGTGTTTGTTGGTAAATGCTGGCGAAAGTTGTATTCGTTGAGAATTGTCAGCATGCTGAAAATTTGGCGACGTTCAGAAATAAACGTTGGTGGAAGTTGTACTTTGTCAAAGTTCCTGAGCACTGGACTAAATTATACAGTTTGCCTAAGTCAGCCTAAGTTAAGCTCCTTTGGCAAACGTTGACTGAAATGCTGGTGGAAGCAGATCATATTCATGAAGGAAAGAGAAATAGAGAGAAAGGGGAATTTAAAAAAAAGAAAATATACGTAGATGTAAGAGGACAATGTACAGCATTTGTTTGGTGATAACAAGGTGTGTATGACATGTTTTTTTTTATTTTAATGTACGGGATAATACAGTATCTCACAAAAGTGAGTACACCCCTCACACTTCTGTAAAATATTTTATTGTATGTTTTTATGGGACAACACTGAAGATATGACACTTTGATACAATGTAAAGTAGTCAGTGTACAGCTTGTATAACAGTGTAAATTTGCTTTCCCCTCAAAATAACTCAACACACAGCCATTAATGTCTAAACCGCTGGCAACAAAAGTGAATACACTCCTAAGTGAAAATGTCCAAATTGTGCCCAAAGTGTCAATATTTTGTGTGGCCACCATTATTTTCCAGCACTGCCTTAACTCTCTTGGGCATGGAATTCACTAGAGCTTAACAGGTTGCTACTGGAATCCTCTTCCACTCCTCCATGATGACATCATGGTGTTAGAGACCTTGTGCTCCTCCAGCTCCATTTGAGGATGCCCCACAGATGGTCAATAGGGTTTAGGTGTGGAGACACACTTGGCCAGTCCATCACCTTTACCCTCAGTTTCTTCAGCAAGGCATCCTGGAAGTGTGTTTGGGGTCATTATCATGTTGGAATACTGCCCTGTGGCCCAGTTTCCAAAGGGAGGAGATCATGCTCTGCTTCAGTATGTCACAGTACATGTTGGCATTCATGGTTCCATCAATGAACTGTAGCTCCCCAGTGCCGGCAGCACTCATACAGCCCCAAACCAAGACACTCCCACTACCATGCTTGACTGTAGGCATGACACACTTGTCTTTGTACTCCTCTCCTGGTTGCCGCCACACACGCTTGACACCATCTGAACCAAATAAGTTTATGTTGGTCTCATCAGACCACAGGACATGGTTCCAGTAATCCATGTACTTAGTCTGCTTGTCTTCAGCAAACTGTTCGCAGGCTTTTTTGTGCATCATCTTTTAAAGGGGCTTTCTTCTGGGACGACAGCCATGCAGACCAATTTGATGCAGTGTGTGGTGTATGGTCTGAGCACTGACAGGCTGATCCCCCACCCCTTCAACCTCTGCAGCAATGCTGGCAGCACTCATACATATATTTCCAAAAGACAACCTCTGGATATGACGCTGAGCACATGCACTCAACTTCTTTGGTCGACCATGGTGAGGCCTGTGATGAGTAAAACCTGTCATGTTAAACCGCTGTATGGTCTTGGCCACCGTGCTGCTGTTCAATTTGAGAGTGTTGGCAATCTTCTTATAGCCTAGGCCATCTTTATGTAGAGCAACAATTCTTTTTTCAGATCCTCAGAGAGTTCTTTGCCCTGAGGTGTCGTGTTGAACTTCCAGTGACCAGTATGAGAGAGTGTGAGCGCAATAACACCAAATTTAACATACCTGCTCCCCATTCACACCTGAGACCTTGTAACACTAACGAGTCACATGACGCCTGGGGAGGGAAAATGGCTAATTGGGCACAATTTGGACATTTTCACTATGGGTGTACTCACTTTTGTTGCCAGCAGTTTAGACATAAATTGCTGTGTGTTGAGTTATTTTGAGGGGACAAAAAAATTACACTGTTATACAAACTGTACACTGACTACATTGTATCAAAGTGTCATATCTTCAGTGCTGTCCCATGAAAAGATATAATAAAATATTTACAAAAATGTGAGGGGTGTACAGTGATCCCTCACTTATCGCGGTTAATGGGTTCCAGAACCGACCGCGAAAAGTGAAAAACCGCGAAGTAGCGTCACCCCAATGACGCCATCCATAAACAATACGTACGTTCATTCTCTCACTCTCTCTCTCTCATATGATACGTGTGTGTGTGTGTACGTGTACATACATACGTAGATGTAAACAAAGTGTACATAAATATGTTTTTAGAACTCTTTTATTCTTATAACAAGATACGTAACTCAAGATGAAAATGATTTACTGCACAGGTTAATGAGAGCTTTACTGCTCCTCAGGTGACGCCTCATCGTGAGGTGCTGGAGGCTCAGGATCAGCGAGGGCAGCTTCCGATAGAGCTGAAGCTGCAGGAGGCGGCGTAGTGCCTCGACGGGAAGACTATTTCGCACAAAATGGCACAAGAGAACAGCAAAGAGTTCCACGCGGCGAGACTAAGTAACACGAGCGATAAAAAGCAATGAATGCGGTCTTTCTTCCCTTCATGGGTGCTTGGCAGGGAGAGGAGGTGGGTGAGACGTCTCGGCCAATCAGCTTGCGGGGTGAAACGTCTCGGCCAATCAGCTTGCGAGATTTCCGAGCTCAGCCAACACAACAACAGCGAACAGAGAGTTGTGCTGCTCTCCGTGTTGACACGTGATGGTCTAATGTAGTCTCCCTGCCTTCGGCTAGCGCCCGCCCATTATTTCTCAATTTTGAATTTTTGATGAATATTTTTGAAAAATCCGCGATGCACTGAGGGCGCGAAAGGTGAAGCGCAAAGTAGCGAGGGATCACTGTACTCACTTTTGTGAGACACTGTAAATATATATATACTACCGTTCAAAAGTTTGGGGTCACCCAGTTTGGGGTCACCCAGACAATTATTTTGTGTTTTCCATGAAAAGTCACACTTATTTACCACCATGAGTTGTAAAATGAATATAAAATATAGTCAAGACATTGACAAGGTTAGAAATAATGATTTGTATTTGAAATAATAATTTTTTCCTTAACTTTGCTTTCGTCAAAGAATCCTCCATTTGCAGCAATTACAGCATTGCAGACCTGACATGATTGCACAAGGGTTTTCTAATCATCCATTAGCCTTCTGACGCAATGAGCAAACACATTGTACCATTAGAACACTGGAGTGATAGTTGCTGGAAATGGGCCTCTATACACCTATCTAGATATTGCACCAAAAACCAGACATTTGCAGCTAGAATAGTCATTTACCACATTAGCAATGTATAGAGTGTATTTCTGATTAGTTTAAAGTTATCTTCATTGAAAAAAGTGCTTTTCTTTCAAAAATAAGGAAATTTCTAAGTGACTCCAAACTTTTGAACGCTAGTGTATACAGTATATATATATATATATATACATTACGGGCATTTGATGGTATGATGGGTGTGGTCTGGTGAGTTGGTGATGGTGAGGTGTTATTTTTCTACCACTAGGCTGTGCTGTTGCGCAAATGTGTCTTTTGCCAGTACGGAATACTGGTTGCCTTGGAAACAGAGACCCATCATTTTTTATTTATTTATTTATTTATTTTTTTTTTTGTGTGTGTGTGTCTGACAAAACATTTTCTTGGCATGTGAAATAACATTTTTTTTTCGTGAAATTTTCAGTCAGAGTCTGTCTACTCTCTGCCAGCTACATACATACATATACAGTATATACAGTATATATATATATATATAAAATCTCCCAAAAATGTGACAGCCCAGAAGAAAAAAAAAAATCTCCTCATTCAGAAATTTACTGTTCTTAATTTTCTGCTCCATGCGTAATCATTCTCCGGGATTTATTGGTTTGGCTTTCATTGTGGGGAATCAAACAGGCTGATGTGGTGTCAAAAAGTAAACGACATTTAACAAGATTTTATGTTATTTTAACGGAGAGAGTTGTAACAGTTAAAATATAATCATCCGTCATTTTATTTGTATGATGATACACTAAACAGTTTTTTTTTCCATCCACATTCACATTTTAATTGCAGACTTAGTATTGTTTAGATGAATGAATGAATGAAACAAGGAAAAGAGGTATGCAGATGCAACAACATAGGAATATAAACGAAAATAAATACTGAAACGTATGCCCAAGGGAGATGTGTTCACTCCAAAAGAAGAACAGCAGGAAGCCTCCACGAATGCTAATCTTTATATGAGCGTCCCCTGATGCTGATGTCAGCTAACCTGCGCTGATTATTTCTCTGATTTTTCAAAACGTCTGTACAAGTCGTCCAAACGCTATAGAGTGAACCCAGCTTTAACTTAGGCTGACTTAGGTAAACTCTGCATACAGTGCATCCGGAAAGTATTCACAGCGCTTCACTTTTTCCACATTTTGTTATGTTACAGCTTTATTCCAAAAGGGATTAAATTCATTTTTTCCTCAAAATTCTACACACAACACCCCATAATGACAATGTGAAAAAAGCTTTTTTTTTTTACATTTTTGAAAATTTATTAAAAATAAAAACTAAGAAATCACATGTACATAAGTATTAACAGCCTTTGCCATGAAACTCAGAATTGAGCTCAGGTGCATCCTGTTTCCACTGATCATCCTTGAGATGTTTCTACAGCTTCATTGAAGTCCACCTGTGGTAAATTCAGCTGATTGGACAGGATTTGAAAAGGTAAACACCTGTATATACATATAAGGTCCCACAGTTGACAGTGCATGTCAGAGCACAAACCAAGCATGAAGTCAAAGGAATTGTCTGTAGACCTCCGAGACAGGGTTGTGTTGAGGCACAAATGTGGGAAAGGGTACAGAAAAATTTCTGCTGCTTTGAAGGTCCTAATGAGCACAGAGGCCTCCATCATTTGTAAATGGAAGAAGTTCAGAACCACCAGGACTCTTCTTAGAGCTGGCTGGCTGTCTAAACTGAGCGATTGGGGGAGAAGAGCCTTAGTCAGGGAGGTGACCAAGAACCCGATGGTCACTCTGTCAGAGCTCCAGCGTTGCTCTGTGAAGAGAGGAGAACCTTCCAGAAGGACAACCATGTGTGCAGCAATCCACCAGCCAGGCCTATATGGTAGAGTGGCCAGATGGAAGCCACTCCTTAGTACAAGGCACATGGCAGCCCGCCTGGAGTGACTCTCAGACCATGAGAAACAAAATTCTCTGGTCTGATGAGACAAAGATTGAACTCTTTGGCGTGAATACCAGGCGTCATGTTTGGAGGAAACCAGGCACCATTCATAACCATGCCAATGTTGGTAGCAGCATCATGCTGTGGGGATGTTTTTCAGCAACAGGAACTGGGAGACTAGTCAGGATAGAGGGAAAGATGAATGCAGCAATGTACAGAAACATCCTGGATGAAAATCTGTTCCAGAGCGCTCTTGGTCACAGAATGGAGCAACTTTTGATCTTTCAGCAGGATGACCCAAAGCATACAGCCACAATATCAAAGGAGTGGCTTCAAGACAACTCTGTGAATGTCTTTGAGTGGCCCAGCCAGAGCCCAGACTTGAATCCAATTGAACATCTCTTGAGAGATCTGAAAATGGCTGTGCACCAATGCTTCCCATCCAACCTGATGGAGTTTTAGAGGTGCTGCAAAGAGGAATGGGTGAAACTGCCCTAAGATAGGTGTGCCAAGCTTGTGGCATCATATTCAAAAAAACTTGAGGCTGTAATTGCTGCCAAAGGTGTATCAACAAAGTATTGAGCAAAGGCTGTTAATACTTATGTACATGTGAATATGATAGAAAAATTCCATATGATGGATATGATCAATCCATCCATCATCCATCCATCCATCTTCTACCACTTTTCCGGATCCGGGTCGCGGAGGCAGCAGTTCAAGCAGAGAAGCCCAGACTTCCCTCTCCCCAGCCACCTGCTCCAGCTCTTCAGAGAGGATACCAAGGTGTTCCCAGACCAGCTGGGAGACATAGTCTCTCCAGCGAGTCCTGGGTCTGCCCTGGGGTCTCCTCCCAGTGGGACGTGCCTGAAACACCTCAAGTGGGAGGTATCCAGGAGGCATCCTGATCAGATGCCCATACCACCTCAACTGGCTCCTTTCAATGTGGAGGAGCAGCGGTTTTACTCTCAGCCTCTCCCAAATAACTGAGCTCCTCACCCTATCTCTGAGGGTGAGTTCAGCGATCCTACGGAGAAAGCTCATTTCAGCCGCTTGTATCCGCGATCTTGTTCTTTCGGTCATTACCCAAAGCTCGTGACCATAGGTGAGAGTAGGAACATAGATTGACTGGTAAATCGACAGCTTTGCCTTAGAACTCAGCTCCCTCTTCACCACAACAGATCGGTACAATGTCTGCATCACTGCAGATGCTGCTCCGATCCGTCTGTCAATCTCTCGCTCCATTCTCCCCTCACTCGTGAAAAAGACCCCAAGATACTTAAACTCCTCCACTTGGGGCAGGAGCCTGTCCCCAACCTGGAGAGGACAATACACCTTTTTTCTGGCTGAGGACCATGGACTCAGACTTGGAGGTGCTGATTCTAATCCCAGCCGCTTCACACTCAGTGGCAAACCGTCCCAGCAAGAACTGTAGGTCATTGCTGGATGAAGCTAGCAGGACAACATCATCTGCAAACAACAGAGATGAGATCCTGTGGTCACCAAGCATGACACCCTCTATTCCCTGGCTGTGCCTAGAAATCCTGTCCATAAAAATTATGAACAGGATCGGTGACAAAGGGCAGCCCTGGCGGAGTCCAACTCTCACTGGGAATGACTCCGACCGAATGTTGGCAATACGAACCAAACTCTCACAACGGTTGTACAGAGACCGAATAGCTCGTAACAACAAGCCCAATACCCCATACTAACGCCTTCTCCAAGTCCACAAAACACATGTAAACTGGTTGGGCAAACTCCCACAAACCCTCGAGGATTCTTGAGAGGGTAAAGAGCTGGTCCGATGTACCACGGCCAGGACGAAAACCACATTGCTCCTCCTGAATCCGAGGTTCGACCAATGGCCGGACTCTCCTCTCCAGTACCCTGGCATAGACCTTCCCAGGGAGGCTGAGGAGTGTCATCTCTCTAAAGTTGGAGCACACCCTCCGGTCCCCTTTTTTGAAAAGAGGAACCACCATCCCGGTTTGCCATGCCAAAGGCACTCCCCCCGACCTCCACGCAATGTTGCAGAGGCATGTCAACCATGACAGCCCTACAACATCCAGGGCCTTGAGGTACTCAGGGTGAATCTCGTCCACCCCGGGGCCCGGCCACCAAGGAGATTTTTAACCACCTTGGCGACCTCAGCCCCTGTGATAGGCGAGTCATCCCCCTCATCCACAAGCCCTGCTTCCTCTGTGGAAGGCGTATCAGTGGGATTGAGCAGATCCTCGAAGTATTCCTTCCACCGCCCAACGATATCCCCAGTCGAAGTCAACAGTGTCCCATCCACACCATACACAGTGTGGACAGGGAGCTGCTTCCCCCTCCTGAGCCGCTGGAAAGTTTTCCAGAATCTCTTCAAGGCCGACTGAAAGCCTTGTTCCATGGCCTCACCGAACTCCTCCCAAACCCGAGTTTTTGCTTCAGCAACCACCCAAGCTGCACCCCACTTAGCCCGCTGGTACACCTCAGCTGCTTCTGGAGTCCCACAAGCCAAACAAGCTTGATAGGACTCCTTCTTCAGCTTAATGGCCCCCTCACCACTGGTGTCCACCACTTGGTTTGGGGGTTGCCACCATGAGATGTCCTGATGACCTTGCAGCCACAGCTCTGGGCCACTGCTTCAACAATAGAGCTGGAGAACATGGCCCATTCAGACTCCATGGCTCCAGACTCCCTCGGAATGTGGTTGAAGTTCTTCCGGAGGTGGGAGTTGAAGACCTCCCGGACAGGGGCGTCAGCCAGACATTCCCAGCACACCCTCACTATACGTTTGGGTCTACCAGGTCTTAATGGCATCCTGCCCTGCCATCGGATCCAACTCACCACCAGGTGGGGATCAGGTGACAGCTCTGCACCTCTCTTTAGCCGAGTGTCCAAGACATACGGTCGCAGGTCTGATGACACAATAACAAAATTGATCATCAACCTGCGACTTAGGGTGTCCTGGTGCCAGGTGCACATATGGACACCCTTATGCTTGAACATGGTGTTTGTTATGGACAAACTGTGGTTAGCACAGAAGTCCAATAACTGAACACCATTTGAGTTCAGATCGGGCAGGCCGTTCCTCCCAATCACCGACTTCTAGGTTTCACTGTCATTGCCCATGTGTGCATTGAGGTCCCCCAGTAGGACAATGGAGTTTCCAAGAGGAGCACCCTCCAGCACCCCAGTCACAGACTCCAAAAAGGGTGGGTACTCTGAAACATCATTTGATGCATAGGCACAAATGATGGTCAGGACCCATTTCCCAACCCGAAGGTGCAGGGAAGCAACCCTTTCGTCCACCGGGGAAAACTCCAATATAGAGGCAGCAAGGTGGGGGGATACAAGAATACCCACCCCTGCTTGTCGCCTCTCGCCCGGGGCAACTCCAGAGTAGGCCAAGCTCCAGCCCCTCTCCAGGAGACTGGTTCCAGAACCGGAGCTGTGTGTTGAGGTGAAGCTGACTATATCTAGCCGGTATCTCTCAATCTCATGCACCAGCTCAGGCTCCTTCCCCACAAGAGAGGTGACATTCCATGTACCAAAAGCCAGTTTAGGAAGCTTGAGATCAGTCTGCCAAGGTCTCCGTCTTTGACTGCCACCTGATCCACATAGCACCAGACCCCCATGATCCCTCCTGCAGGTGGTGAGCCCACTGGAGGGCGGACCCATGTAACTCCTCCGGGCTGAGCCCGGCTGGGTCCCATGGGTGGAAACCCGGCCACCAGACGCTAGCCATCGAGCCCCTCCCCCAGGCCTGGCTCCAGGGTGGGGCCCCGGTTACCCCATACCGGACCGGGTACACTGAATCCTTGTTCTAATATTTATCATGAGAGTCTGTTGGATTGTTCTTAGTCTGGCCCTTCACCCAGGACCAGTTTGTCTTGGGTGACCCTATCAGAGGCAAATTGCCCCAGACAACATAGCTCCTGGGATCACTGGGGCATGCAAACCCACCACCACGATAAGGTGATGATCCATGAGGGACCCATATTATTATTACCATATCCATATTATTAATACATTATTATTCTTATATTATTCCATGACTTTTCCATTTCATGTTTGGTGTTTATATGTGCATTCCATGTAGAATAAGTTTATATATTCCTTTATATTATTCTTTCATGTCTGATATGTTTTTGGTGTTTCTGTGAACAATTATTCTTTATCTGTGGCCTTCAGTGGATGTGCATGTGAGTGAATGCAGGGCAGCAGAGACGTAAATGGTGACCTAGATAATCTTTGTTTTATTAACATGCTCTGCTAAGTTTCTGTGACCAGGAATAAATCAGATTTATAGACACTTAGACTGCCTTCAGGAGATGTCTCTAAGATCCCTCAAGGACTTCTCCCCTTTGTATATCTATCCTTACAGCTATAAAAACATCAGACTTAGAAATGTAAGGTCAGAGATTCAGTGTGTGTGGACTGAAGGACATGCTCATGTAATCTCGTCCCCAGTGGCCATGGGGTAAATAAATATACTTACATTCAAATATTCTGCCCAATTTTTGACTCAGAATGATTATGCTGAAAATTATCAGATTTCTTAGTTTTTTATTTTTAATAAATTTGAAAAAATTTCAGAAAAAACGTTTTTCATGTTGTCATTATGGGGTATTGTGTGTAGAATTTTGAGGAGAAAAAATGAATTTATGTCAAATAGGTTCATTTTGTCTTCTTTTAATTATTTATCTTTTGTTCATATAAAAGACAAAAAATAAAATAGATGTCTTTACCTTCTTTACATGTTTCAACTGCACTGCAGCCTTCGTCAGAAGAATCAGCTGATTGCTGCCAGGTGACATTTATCAGCTGATTTTCGCAGGCGGGGCAAGCTCAGCAGATCTGTCGGATCCACCGAGCCGGCCCCGCCTCCCGCCGTCAGATGGTCTCTGGAGAATGTGGTCCCAGGTGTGGGAAAGCATAAAGGCCCCCTCATCTCGGTTCATGGTGTCTTTTCCCCGCTTCCTGATCTCTATGGCCTCCTTGATCCAGCGTTTGTGTCTGTTGCTCTCTGATCCAATAATCTTTGTGTTGTCCCAGTCCATGATGTGATTATTTCTTTTGCAGTGATCTGATATTGCTGATTTTAATGTTTCTTGTTCTGTCTTTTCATTTTGTGATCTTGTGAGTCGTCCTTGTGTTTCCTTCTCACATTCCTTCTGGTGTTCTTTTTTTCTTGTGGTGAATAATCTTCCAGTTTCTCCAAAGTAGGTTTTGTCGCATGATCTGCATGATATTTCATATATTACATTGCATTTTTTGTCTTGTTCTATTCCGTCCTTGGGGTGTACTAACAACTGTCTTAATTTTTTGTGTGGTTTGACTGCTGTGTTTATTTTGTATTTTTTCATGATCCTTTGAATTGGTTCCGTGATCCCTCGTATGTATGGTATAGTTATGGTGTCTTTGTTTTTGATTTCGGCTTTTGTTCTATGTCTTGTATACGCCTACGAAAATCAGCTGATAAATGTCACCTGGCAGCAATCAGCTGATTCTTCTGACGAAGGCTGCAGTGCAGTTGAAACATGTAAAGAAGGTAAAGACATCTTTCTATTTTATTTTTTGTCTTTTATATGAACAAAAGATTAATAAAAATGAATTTAATCCCTTTTGGAATAAGGCTGTAACATAACAAAATGTGGAAAATGTGAAGTGCTGTGAATACTTTCCAGATGCACTGTAACTTACCCCAGTGCTCAGGAACTTTTCCAAACTGAGCACAGTTTTCACCAACATTTATTTCCAAACATTGGTAAATTTTCAGCAGGCTGAAATTTTTCAAAGAACACAACTTCCGCCAGCGTTTGCCAACAAACGCCAACTATCATTAACTTTTGCCAGCACAGCCAGACGTTTGCCAAAACATCAGTAAAAGTTGGTCCAAACATTGTAGTGTGAATCCACCTTAAACAACATAACGGGATAGTGGGCCGCCTTCCTGTAATGAACTCACCCACTTGAGGTGGTACTCAGTTGTAGTGGAAAACCAACCACACAGTGTTTAGCCGAGTAGAGTCGAGGAGAGTCAGGCTGAATAGGCGCTAGTGGAAGGGGCTTTAAACTTGCCTACCTTGACAAAGGAGAGCTGCATGAGCCAGACCAGAGTGGAGCAAAGCAGACCACTGCACTACAGAGTTCACAGCCAACGTCCTGCAAGCACAGCAATAATGTCAACCACGATGCCAGTAATCGGCAGAGCACAGAACATGAAAACTTCACTTTATTCTGGTTCAAAGCAGCATATCAACATGCCAAGAGGCCTCACATGCCAAACAACATGTCACGCCAACAAACATATCCTAGAGAGCGGAAGGAAGTGGCCTGCCAGTGAAGACTGGTGCACATACAGTGCTGTGAAAAAGTGTTTGCCCCCTTCCTGATTTCTTATTTTTTTGTATGTTTGTCACACTTAAATGGTTCAGATCATCAAACAAATTTAAATATTAGACAAAGATAACGCAAGTAAACATTTACTGCCCTCCCATCAAGCTTCCTAGTTGTCGACTGGTAAACAGCAAGCTAACACGTGTGATGCAGGCCTCAATGATGACAAGATGTCTCCTTTTATCTTGTTTATTGTTGCGACACCACAAGGAACTTAACGTGATGTACATTCGTTTTACATCCGTTCTTATTTCGCTCTTATTTCTGTTCCTACAGCCGTGTAAAACTGAAACAAATGAAACATATATACACCATTAATAGCATGGTCACCGTGTCTAGCTTAGCACAAGTTAGCATTAGCTCTGACCTAGCTTGTTAACACTGTTAGAAGCAAACTAAATGGTAACTTAAAACGCACAAATGTAACTGTGCAGTTCTCATTATAATCATTAACATTGTCAAATTATGTAGCATACTCATGGACTAATGATGTCCAGGGCGACAATAGTTAAAACAACATTCATAGCGTTTACACATCGGACTGATCCTCAGACCTCTCTTCCGTTATATGGTTCACTGCACATGTGCAACACTCTGTGTACCAGTTCAAACCAATACTTTCATTAAATCACTAGAGGGCGCCAAGCTCACTTACATGAAACAATGTAATGAGAACTACTCAACTCAAATTATAAAGGCAGAATAAAACACAAAATGCAGTTTTTAAATTAAGATGTTTATGATTAAGGGTAAAAAAAAATCCAAACCTACATGGCCCCGTGTGGAAAAAGTGACCCCCCCCCCCCCTTAAAACATAAATTAACTGTCGTTTATCACGTCTTTGAAAAGCTGAGTTCAATTTCTCTAGCCACACCTTTTCTCAATCAAGAAATCACTTAAATAGGACCTGCCTGACAAAGTGAAGTAGACCTCCAAAGATCCTCCAAAGCTAGACATCATGCTGTGATCCAAAGAAATTCAGGAACAATTGACAAACAAAGTAATTGAGATCCATCAGTCTGTAAAAGGTTATAAAGCCATTTCTAAAGCTTTGGGACTCCAGCGAACCACAGTGAGAGCCATTATCCACAAATGGAGAAAACATGGAACAGTGGTGAACCTTCCCAGGAGTGGCTGGTGACCAAAATTACCCCAAGAGCACAGCGACGACTCATCCAAGAGGTCACAAAAGACCCCACAACAACATCCAAAGAACTGCAAGCCTCACTTGCCTCAGTTAAGGTCAGTGTTCGTGACTCCACCATAAGAAAGAGATTGGGCAAAAATGGCCTGCATGGCTTGCCAGAAAACATCTTGATGATCCCCAATACTTTTGGGAAAATACTCTGTGGACTGAGACAAAAGTTGAACTTTTTGAAAGGCATGTGTCCCATTACATCCCGCGTAAAAGTAACACAGCATTTCAGAAAAGGAACCTCATACCAACAGTAAAATATGGTGGCGGTAGTGTGATGGTCAAGGGCTGTTTTGCTGCGTCACAACCTGGGAGACTTGCTGTGGTAAATGGAACCATGAATTCAGATGTCTACCAAAAAAATCCTGAAGGAGAATGTTCGGCCATCTGTTTGTGACCTCAAGCTGAAGCACACTTGGGTTCCGCAGCAGGACAATGGTCCAAAACACACCAGCAAGTCCACTTCTGAATGGCTTAAGAAAAACAAAATGAAGACGTTGGAGTATCTTAGTCAAAGTCCTGACCTGAATCCGAGTGAGATGCTGTGGCATGACCAAAAAAAAGCGGTTCATGCTCAAAAACCTTTAAATGTGGCTGAATTACAACAATTTTGCAAAGATGAGTGGGCCAAAATTCCTTCACAGCACTGTAAAAGACTTATTGTCAGTTATCACAAACGCTTGGTTGCAGTTGTTGCTGCTAAGGGTGGCCAACCAATTATTAGGTTGAGGGGGCAATCACTTTGTCACATAGGTTCATGTGGGCTTTGATTTTTTTCCCCTTAATAATAAACACCTTTATT
Source organism: Pholidichthys leucotaenia (assembly GCA_020510985.1). Lineage (NCBI taxonomy): Eukaryota > Metazoa > Chordata > Actinopteri > Cichliformes > Pholidichthyidae > Pholidichthys > Pholidichthys leucotaenia. Next base: position 33,147,742 of record CM035843.1, read on the forward strand.
TAAAAACTGCCTTTTGTGTTTACTTGTGTTATCTTTTTTTTTTTTTTCCCGGCTGAGAACCATGGACTCGGACTTGGATGTGTTGATTCTCATCCCAGCCGCTTCACATTCAGCAGCAAACCGTCCCAGTAAGAGCTGTAGGTCATTGCTGGATGAAGCCAACAGGACAACATCATCTGCAAACAACAGAGATGAGATCCTGTGGTCACCAAGCATGACACCCTCTATTCCCTGGCTGCGCCTAGAAATCCTGTCCATAAAATTTATGAACAGGATCGGTGACAAAGGGCAGCCCTGGCGGAGTCCAACTCTCACTGGGAATGACTCCGACCGAGTGTTGGCAATACAAACCAAACTCTCACAACGGTTGTACAGAGACCGAATAGCTCGTAACAACAAGCCCAATACCCCATACTAATGCCTTCTCCAAGTCCACAAAACACATGTAAACTGGTTGGGCAAACTCCCACAAACCCTCAAGAATTCTCTAAAGGGTAAAGAGCTGGTCTGATGTGCCACGGCCAGGACGAAAACCACATTGCTCCTCCTGAATCTGAGGTTCGACCAATGGCCGGACTCTCCTCTCCAGTACCCTGGGATAGACCTTCCCAGGGAGGCTGAGGAGTGTCATCTCCCTAAAGTTGGAGCACACCCTCCGGTCCCCTTTTTTGAAAAGAGGAACCACCACCCCGGTTTGCCATGCCAAAGGCACTCCCCCCGACCTCCACGCAATGTTGCAGAGGCATGTCAACCATGACAGCCCTACAACATCTAGGGCCTTGAGGTACTCAGGGCGAATCTCATCCACCCCCGGGGCCTGGCCACCAAGGAGATTTTTAACCACCTTGGCGACCTCAGCCCCTATGATAGGCGAGTCCTCCCCCTCGTCCCCAAACCCTGCTTCCTCTGTGGAAGGCGTATCAGTGGGATTGAGGAGATCCTCGAAGTATTCCTTCCACCGCCCGACGATATCCCCAGTCAAAGTCAACAGTGTCCCATCCGCACCATACACAGTGTGGACAGGGAGCTGCTTTCCCCTCCTGAGCCGCCGGACAGTTTTCCAGAATCTCTTTGAGGCCGACCGAAAGTCTTGCTCCATGGCCTCACCAAACTCCTCCCATACCCAGGTTTTTGCTTCAGCAACCACCCAAGCTGCACTCCGCTTGGCCTGCCGGTACACCTGAGCTACTTCGGGAGTCCCACAAGCCAACCAAGCTTGATAGGACTCCGTCTTCAGCTTAATGGCCCCCCTCACCACTGGTGTCCACCACTTGGTTTGGGTGTTGCCACCACGAGATGCACCAACCACCTTGTGGCCGCAGCTCTGGGCCACCGCTTCAACAACAGAGCTGGAGAACATGGCCCATTCAGACTCCCCGTCTCCAGACTCCCTCGGAATGTGGTTGAAGTTCTTCCCGAGGTGGGAGTTGAAGACCTCCCGAACAGGGGCCTCAGCCAGACGTTCCCAGCACACCCTCACTATACGTTTGGGTCTACCAGGTCTGAATGGCATCCTCCCCTGCCATCGGATCCAACTCACCACCAGGTGGTGATCAGTTGATAGCTCTGCACCTCTCTTTACCTGGGTGTCCAAGACATACGGTCGCAGGTCTGATGACACGATAACAAAATCGATCATCGACCTGCAACCTAGGGTGTCCTGGTGCCAGGTGCACATATGGACACCCTTATGCTTGAACATGGTGTTCATTATGGAGAAACTGTGGTTAGCACAGAAGTCCAATAACTGAACACCATTTGAGTTCAGATCAGGCAGGCCATTCCTCCCAATCACCCCCCTCCAGGTTTCACTGTCATTGCCCACGTGTGCATTGAAGTCCCCCAGTAGGACAATGAAGTCTCCAAGAGGAGCACCCTCCAGCACCCCAGTCACAGACTCCAAAAGGGATGGGTACTCTGAAACATCATTTGGTGCATAGGCACAAATAATGTTCAGGACCCATTTCCCAACCCGAAGGCGCAGGGAAGCAACCCTTTCGTCCACCGGGGAAAACTCCAATATAGAGGCAGCAAGGTGGGGGGATACAAGAATACCCACCCCTGCTCATCGCCTCTCGCCCGGGGCAACTCCAGAAAACGCCAAGCTCCAGCCCCTCTCCAGGAGACTGGTTTCGGAACCGGAGCTGTGTGTTGAGATGAGGCCAACTATATCTAGCCGGTATCTCTCAACCTCGTACACCAGCTCAGGCTCCTTCCCCACAAGAGAGGTGACATTCCACGTACCAAAAGCCAGTTTAGAAAACTTGGGACCAGTCCGCCAAGGTCTCCGCCTTTGACCGCCACCTAATCCACATAGCACCAGACCCCCATGATCCCTCCTGCAGGTTGTGAGCCCACTGGAGGGCGGACCCATGTAACTCCTTCGGGCTGAGTCCGGCCGGGTCCCATGGGTGGAAACCCGGCCACCAGATGCTAGCCTTCGAGCCCCTCCCCCGGGCCTGGCTCCAGGTTGGGGCCCCAGTAACCCCATACCGGGGGGGGGGTACACTGAATCCTTGACATAGAATTTATCATGACAGTCTGTTGGATCATTCTTAGTCTGGCCCTTCACCCAGGACCAGTTTGTCTTGGGTGACCCTATCAGAGGCAAATTGCCCCGGACAACATAGCTCCTGGGATCACTGGGGCACGCAAACCCCCCCACCACGATAAGGTGACGATCCATGAGGGGGAGCCGGAAAAAGGTGGAGTGTCCTGTCTGGGTTGGGGACAGGCTCCTGCCCCAAGTGGATGAGTTTAAGTATCTTGGGGTCTTGTTCACGAGTGAGGGGAAAATGGAAAATGGAACGAGAGATTGACAGACGGATTGGAGCAGCATCTGCAGTGATGCGGACGTTGTACCGGTCTGTTGTGGTGAAGAGGGAGCTTAGTTCTAAGGCAAAACTGTCGATTTACCAGTCAATCTACGTTCCTACTCTCACCTATGGCCACGAGCTTTGGGTAATGACGAAAGAACAAGATCGCGGATACAAGCGGCTGAAATGAGCTTTCTCCGTAGGATTGCTGGACTCACCCTCAGAGATAGGGTGAGGAACTCAGTCATCCGGGAGAAGCTCAGAGTAGAACCGCTGCTCCTCCACATTGAAAGGAGTCAGTTGAGGTGGTATGGGCATCTGATTAGGATGTCTCCTGGATGCCTCCCACTTGAGGTGTTTCAGGCATGTCCCACTGGGAGGAGACCCCGGGGCAGACCCAGGACTCGGTGGAGATACTATGTCTCCCAACTGGTCTGGGAACGCCTTGGTATCCTCTCGGAAGAGCTGGAGCAGGAGGCTGGGGAGAGGGAAGTCTGGGCTTCTCTGCTTGAACTGCTGCCTCCGCGACCCCGACCTCTGGAAAAGCGGTAGAAGATGGATGGATGGATGTGTTATCTTTGTCTAATATTTAAATTTGTTTGATGATGTGAAACATTTAAGTGTGACAAACATACAAAAAACCGAGAAATTAGGAAGGGGGCAAACACTTTTTCACACTACTGTATACGCCACATTCACCCACAGTGCCACCTATCAGTTTAAGTGCCACAACAGACAGGGGCATGAAAAGGACGAAAAAAGAGAGGAGGTCCATCCTGCTACATCAGCATTCACTGAGATACGAAGGTAAGCACAATTCAAATGAAAAATGGGAAAATGCTAATCCAAAATCGGACCAAGGATTTACACTACCTCCTTTTCAGTTTCCTTGAATCTTTGTGGTTGTGGGGAGCATGGAATAAAGAGACTAAATTGTGTTTTAATTCAGATTTATTCAAGCATCCATTTCCCCAGCCTGCTCTCTCCAATAAGCAGGAAGAAAGAGACTGGGCTACATCTAAGCTTCACATTTATACCAGTTCACCCAAAAGCTTCACACACATGATTCACACAAAGGAAGGGTCACATATCCCCGTCAAAACCCCTTATTGACATTTCTCTCCCCCCCAGTCTTCAGTCCTCCACCTGCCTCCTGAAGGTCGGGAAGTCCTTTGCTCGTGCCCTGCAGGTGGTCCAGACTTATTGCCCTCCTCGTCGTGAGGTCAATCCACATAAGTAATCTCAGCATCCCTTTCATGCTTAAACATATGTATGCACAAATATACAGCTACATACATCCCTTTTATGCTTAACATATGTATGCACAAATACACAGCCATACAACCCCCCCCCCCAAACGATGAAGAATGGTCAATACATTAAAATTCTGCGAACATGTTACTATCAACAGTACATCCAACATCAAACACTCAGTCTGTGCGCCGCCTGGGCTTCAACCGTCTCCCGAATCTGCTGTAAGCCGGCCCCGCCTTGCCTGCGGCACCCTTCTGCCAAGACTCTGTTGACTGAGGAAGAGAGTGGTTATTTGACCCCTGCGGGGGCTCCGAGACGTTCCCCCTGGGGGTCTGCCGCATCAAGGCGCCCTCGCTACCGGTACAGCTTTGTCATTCATCACAAAAGCAGGTTTTAGCCTGTCAATACTGTCTCTTTTCTGTCTCCCAAATCCAGCACAAAATGCTTATCCCCTGTCTCCAGCACTCTATATGGCCCATCGTATGGGGGTCTGAGGGTTGATCTTAGCGCCTCGTGCCTGACAAAAACGAACTCAGCATCTTTTAAAGCTTTGGGGACAAAAACGCGCTGAAAAGCGTGATGAACGGGGCCCGGGAGCATGTCTGCTCCCGTGCCGACCAGCGGCCCCAGAGCAGGGGGGGGGGGGGCGGCTCCGGGTGCTCTAGTAAAAACTCGCCTGGCAGCCTCAGAGGTTGTGCGAACACTAGTTCCACTGGGGAGGCATCTAAGTCCTCCTTGGGCGCAGAACGCAACCCTAATAATACCCATGGTAGTTTGTTTACCCAATCTGCATCCGTGAGTGACGCTCTGAGTGCTGCCTTCAAAGACCTATGAAAGCGCTCGCATAAACCATTAGCCTGAGGGTGATAAGCAGTAGTGCGGTGAATTTTTGCTCCTAAGCCGTTGGCCATCACTGACCAAAGCTCAGAGACAAATTGAGGCCCTCTATCGGACGTAATATCCGACGGAACGCCAAAACGCGCTACCCAAGCTGTTAAAAAAACGCGAGCCACCTCCGCGGCCGTGGTTGTCGCCAGTGGGACCACTTCCGGCCAACGTGTGGTTCGGTCCACCATTGTCAAAAGATGTGTGGACCCCTGTGACGCCGGTAGGGGGCCCACGAGGTCGACATGCACGTGGTCGAACCTTCTGGCCGGAATGCGAAACGGTTCTAAAGGGGCTCTTGTGTGCTTGTGGATTTTGGCCCGTTGACAGGACATGCAGGCCTTTGCCCACTCCTTCACGTGCTTGTGCAGGCTCGGCCAAACAAACTTTTCCGCAACCATTTTCACCGAAGCGCGCACTCCCGGGTGCGCCAGCGAGTGGACTGAGTCAAAAACGCGGCGGTGCCACGTGGCCGGAACTACCGGGCGTGGGCGCCCGGTCGACACATCGCAGATTAGGGGGGGCATACCGGTTTGTAATCACTTGCTCTCCAGCCTTAACCCTGTTGGTCCAGACTGGAGCGCGCACACATCTGCATCTGCACCCTGCTCTGCCGCCATGGCTGCGTAATCTATACCCACGTGAACTGGGGCCACGCGCGCTCCCGCTCTGCTACTCTGCTGCGCGGTCGCGGTGGCATGGTCCGCCTCTGTGCGCGCCGGTGCCGTGACCGCGCTCGAGAGGCAGTCTGCCACCACGTTGAGTTTACCCGCTACGTGCCGAATGTCAGTGGTAAATTCCGAAATTGCGGCCAGCTGCTGCTGCTGCCTGCCTGACCACGGGTCTGAAATTTTGGACATGGCGTACGTGAGCGGCTTGTGGTCCACGAAAGCGGTGAAACGCCGTCCTTCCAGCCAGAACTGGAAATGACGAATAGCCAAATGCAATGCCAACAGCTCCCTGTCAAATGTGCTGTATTTTCTCTCGGCTTCGCTCAAGGATTTGCTGAAAAAAGCCAGCGGCTGCCAAACCCCGTCAACCTACTGCTCTATCACAGCCCCTATGGCCACATCTGATGCGTCTGTCGTTGGCGCGATGCGTGCCGCTGGGTCAGGGTGAGCTAGGAGCGCAGCGTCAGCCAAGGCTTTTTTCACCTCTGTGAACGCGCGCTCCCGCTCTGGGGACCATTCAACAGCATTGGCTGGTTTTTGTTTCTTGAGTGCGGCATATAACGGCTGCATGAGTTGCGCTGCGTGGGGCAGGAAACGGTTGTAAAAATTCACCATCCCTAAAAATTCCTGCAATGACTTGACCGTTTGAGGTCGGGGAAAATCTGCCACCTCACGCACTTTAACCGGTAACGGAACTGCACCTTCTGGGGAAACGTGGTGGCCCAAAAAATCGATCTGCGCGACGCCGAACTGGCACTTGGCTGGATTAATTATTAAGCCGTGCTCTCCCAACCTCCTAAAGACCACAGTGAGGTGCTTTTCGTGTTCTTCCTCTGAAATACTGGCGACCAAAATGTCATCGAGGTACACAAACACAAAAGGGAGATCACGTAACACGGCGTCCATCATCCGTTGGAACGTTTGCGCTGCCCCTTTAAGACCAAACGGCATGCGTAGAAACTCAAAAAGTCCAAACGGGGTTATTACCGCTAGGAATGTCGTCCGGCCGGACCGGAACCTGATGGTAGCCGCGAACCAGGTCTATTTTGGAAAAAATGCGCGCCCCCGCTAGATGTACTGAAAAATCTTGGATGTGTAGGATGGGGTAACGATCGTGTGCTGTGGCGTTGTTCAGCCTGCGGTAATCGCCGCACAGTCTCCAGGAGCCGTCAGCTTTCGGGACCATATGCAGCGGTGAAGCCCATGGGCTTTTCGAACGGCGAATGATGCCCAGCCTCTCTAGGCTGGCGAACTCTTTGCGCGCTATGGAGAGCTTTGAAGCATCCAAGCGCTGAGCCTTCGCAAAGACGGGGGGGCAGATGTAGTGATAAAATGCTCCACCCCGTGTTTTGCGACCGTCATTGAAAAAGTGGGTACCGTGAGTGCTGGAAACTGGGTAAGGAGTGTGTGGAACTTACCACCTGCTGCGGCGACGTTGGTCTGTACTGGTGGTGGGGACACTCGAGCTGAGCAGGGAAGATAGTAAAAAGAGAGTGCATTTACCAGCCGCCTATTGACAAGATCAACTAACAGACCATGTGAGCACAGAAAATCAGCGCCTAACATGTTGAAATTCACCGCCGCTATGACAAAAGTCCATTCATATGTGCGGCCATGTAAGCGTAAAGACAAGGTTCTTTTCCCATAAGTGTTGATGCTCGAGCCGTTTGCCGCAGTCGCTCTGCTACCACGGGGTCCAGCCAACCGGTCAGCATATGTTAGGGTGATGAAACTCACTTGGGCTCCGGTGTCTATGAGGAAATCTCGTCCGGAGCTCGCATCTGTGATGTAGAGCAGCTTGCTGTTTTCACCGAGAGTCGAAGCTGCTAACGACCCTCGGTCTTGCCGTTTCCCGAACTCCTGAAGCTGCAGGGCGGCACACACCTGTGTGCCCTCTCGGCGAACCTCCGATGATAGAAACAGAGGCAATCTCCACCTCTGCGTCGGGGCCGCGCCTCTGCCACTGAACCCTGACGATCACCGTGTCAAGGCCGTGCTGCTGACATTGTCGGTAGGGTTGGGTCCTCTGCCCCTGGCTCCCCGTTGCTTTGGGTCGCCGCTGCGGTTGTCTGCTCGCCGCAGGTGTCCAGGATCCTCTCTGCCTCCTGGGCCAGCTCCCGGAAATCCTCCTGGGTCTCACAACGTACGCCGGCCAGCATCCCTCTCATGTGCGCCAGGAGGTTAGTCAGGAAGATATACTGGAAAAGGAAGCCATCGTTGTCTGACCCTCTCAGCTGTAGCATGTCTTCCATCAGGGCACTTGGCCTGTGTCCTCCCTGGTTGAGCAAAGCCAGGAGCCTCCTAGCCCTCACTTCGGCTGAGGGTGTGAAAAACTTGATGAGGGTAGCTTTCAACCTGCCGTATCTGTCGGTGGCGGGTGGCTGCTGTACCAAGCTCTGCACGCACCGAGCTGTGCGGTTGTCCAGCTTAGCGATGACATGGTGGAACTTAGTGTCATCCGCCGATACCCCTGCGAGCACGAACTGTGACTCCGCTTGTAGGAACCACGACCGTGGATTGTCCTGCCAGAATTCCGGCAGCTTGACGGCTACGGCGCTCGCCAGGGCAGACTCCAGCGAGTCCGGAACGCAGAGATTCTCTCCAGGCATTCTCTACGTCGATGGGTCACCAATGTGGGGAGCATGGAATAAAGAGACTGAATTGTGTTTTAATTCAGATTTAGTCAAGCATCCATTTCCCCAGCCTGCTCTCTCCAATAAGCAAGAAGAAAGAGACTGGGCTACAGCTAAGCTTCACATTTACACCAGTTCACCCAAAAGCTTCACACACATGATTCACACAAAGGAAGGGTCACATATCCCCGTCAAAACCCCTTATTGACATTTCTCTCCCCTCCAGTCTTCAGTCCTCCACCTGCCTCCTGAAGGTCGGGAAGTCCTTTGTTCGTGCCCCGCAGGTGGTCCAGACCTATTGCCCTCTTCGTCGTGAGGTCAATCCACATAAGTAATCTCAGCATCCCTTTTATGCTTAACATATGTATGCACAAATACACAGCCATAGTGGTTCCCTTTAAAGTAAGGTTTAAATACTGATGACAATGGTTGTGACCAAGCATATGGCTTTGATATGGATATATACAGTATAACTTGGTTGCAATTTCCTTGTGTGCAAAACAACCTTAAAGGGGTCATTGACTGCACTGTTTCCACATTTTAATAGCTCACACATCTTAATGAAGTGTTTGTGACATATTCTGTTCACATTTTCTTTAATTTTTTAATTATTGAAACAATTTTTTTTTTAAATTTTTCCTGGCTTTCTTGAAACGCTCTGATTTAAAGCCTATAACTTAAAGAAACATCCTTCAGCTGTTTAGCTCCACCCTCCCTCTTACGTCAGTTAGCCATTAGCTGAGTAGCTTTGAGTCTCCTTCTAGCTTGGATGAACAGCGCTGGTTCACTGATCTGCAGTTGATTGTGTGTCTCACGTCATTCTGGCCCGTCTCCCAGTGGTCTCACCCACCGATCATTGCAACCCGAGCCGAGCTGCTGGATCTCAAAGTGCAGTGTCTCATTCCGCAGGACTTCGCTCCTCTTCCATGACCAGCTGGGGGATGCACCGTCACAACGCGGCTCCCCAATGTTGTGTGCGGGAGTGGAGCGGAGTCCTGCGGGACCCCAGAGGATGGTGGTGGAGCTCTGGGGGTGTAGCCTTGGGTCGCACTGTAGACATTTGCCGCGACCGGCACGATGGCGCTGGCTGCAGGGTCATGGCGGGGCCGCTGGGGGGTGGGCCATAGCGGCGCGGGGTATATTATGGACTGTGGACCAGTAAACCAGGTGGTAACAGGGATGGTTATTAAAATGACTAAGATCTGAAGAAAATAACAATATAAGCCCCACTTGGATTGAGCTTCCTGGTATTAGCTTGAGGGCTAATAGCTCAGGGGCAAAGATAAGATAAGCCTTTATTAGTCCCACAATGGGGAAATTCCAGGATTGCAACAGCACAGGGACAGCAACACTCAGAGCAATAATTTAGAAGATAAGAAAATAAGAGCAGTGAATATACATACTGTATATGTACACATAAATATATAAATATACAGTGGGGCAAAAAAGTATTTAGTCAGCCACCAATTGTGCAAGTTCTCCCACTTAAAAGATGAGCAAGGTCTCCAATTTTCATCATAGGTATACCTCAACTATGAGAGACAAAATGAGAAAAAAAAATCCAGAAAATCACATTGAAGGATTTTTAATGAATTAATTAGTAAATTCCTCAGTAAAATAAGTATTTGGTCACCTACAAACAAGCAAGATTTCTGGCCCTCACAGACCTGTAACTTCTTCTTTAAGAGGCTCCTCTGTCCTCCACTCGTTACCTGTATTAATGGCACCTGTTTGAACTCGTTATCAGTATAAAAGACACCTGTCCACAACCTCAAACAGTCAGACTCCAAACTCCACTATGGCCAAGACCAAAGAGCTGTCAAAGGACACCAGAAACAAAATTGTAGCCCTGCAGCAGGCTGGGAAGACTGAATCTGCAATAGGTAAGCAGCTTGGTGTGAAGAAATCAACTGTGGGAGCAATTATTAGAAAATGGAAGACATACAAGACCACTGATAATCTCCCTCGATCTGGGGCTCCACACAAGATCTCACCCCGTGGGGTCAAAATTATCACGAGAACGGTGAGCAAAAATCCCAGAACCACATGGGGGGACCTAGTGAATGCCCTGCAGAGAGCTGGGACCAAAGTAACAAAGGCTACATCAGAAACACACTACGCCGCCAGGGACTCAAATCCTGCAGTGCCAGATGTGTCCCCCTGCTTAAGCCAGTACATGTCCAGGCCCGACTGAAGTTTGCTAGAGAGCATTTGGATGATCCAGAAGAGGATTGGGAGAATGTCATATGGTCAGATGAAACCAAAATAGAACTTTTTGGTAAAAACTCAACTTGTTGTGTTTGGAGGAGAAAGAACACCATACCTACCGTGAAGCATGGGGGTGGAAACATCATGCTTTGGGGCTGTTTTTCTGCAAAGGGACCAGGACGACTGATCTGTGTAAGGAAAGAATGAATGGGGCCATGTATCGTGAGATTTTGAGTGAAAATCTCCTTCCACCAGCAAGGGCATTGAAGATGAAACGTGGCTGGGTCTTTCAGCATGACAATGATCCCAAACACACTGCCCGGGCAACGAAGGAGTGGCTTTGTAAGAAGCATTTCAAGGTCCTGGAGTGGCCTAGTCAGTCTCCAGATCTCAACCCCACAGAAAATCTTTGGAGGGAGTTGAAAGTCTGTGTTGCCCAGCGACAGCCCCAAAACATCACTGCCCTAGAGGAGATCTGCATGGAGGAATGGGCCAAAATACCAGCAACAGCGTGTGAAAACCTTGTGAAGACTTACAGAAAACATTTGACCTCTGTCATTGCCAACAAAGGGTATATAACAAAGTATTGAGATGAACTTTTGCTATTGACCAAATACTTATTTTACCGAGGAATTTACCAATTAATTTATTAAAAATCCTTCAATGTGATTTTCTGGATTTTTTTTTCTTATTTTGTGTCTCATAGTTGAGGTATACCTATGATGAAAATTGGAGACCTCTCTCATCTTTTAAGTAGGAGAACTTGCACAATTGGTGGCTGACTAAATACTTTTTTACCTCACCGTATATACACACAGTACGGAGCATTGTAGCTAGATGGAATAAACAGCATAACCGTCTATTTAGTTACCCTACATGGTATGAATATGCACCCATACATATTGTCACCCTCCATAGCGACTGATATTGTCCTAGTTGTATACTGGAGGGGACCATTTGTGTAAGTCTGTTGCGTCTTTTGCATTCAATACTATTCGGTCGTCACATTTTTTTTTGCTATCTCTGTGAGCAGCCCTGCTTAGGTTATACAGTCTGACAGCCGTAGGTAGGAAGGACCTGCGAAACCTCTCGGTCACGCATCTAGGATGATGTAGTCTACTGCTAAATGAGCTTGTCAGTGCGTCCAGTATGTCCTGCATAGGGCGGGACTCGGACTCCAGCAGAGATGACAGTTTAGCCACCATCCTTCTCTCTCCTATCTCCTCCACTGGGTCAAGGCGTTGCCTCAGGACAGAGTTAGCTTTCTTGATTAGTTTGTTCAGTCTCTTCCTATCGGCTGCTGTAATGCCGTTGCCCCAGCAGACCACTCAAAAAGTGATGGCTGATGCCACCACCGTGTCGTAGAATGTCTTCAAGAGCACCCCTTGTACACCAAAAGACCTGAGCCTCCTCAGTAGGAGCAGCCTGCGCTGTCCCTTCTTGTAGAGTGCGTCGGTATTGTGTGACTAGTCTAGTTTATTGTTCAGATGAACACCCAGGTACTTGTAGGATGTCACCATCTCAATGTCTGTTCCTTGTATGTTTACTGGTGCTGTGAGGGGTTGTCCTTGCCTGCGGCAGTCCACCACCAGCTCCTTAGTTTTCCTCGCATTGATCTGGAGGCAGTTCCTATGGCACCAGTCCACGAAGTCCTGGATAACTCCTCTGTACTCAGCTTCTTCTCCGTTGGAGATGAAGCTGACGATCACAGAGTCGTCAGAGAACTTCTGTAGATGGCAATGTGTTGTGTTGTGTGAGAAGTCCGCAGTATAAAAGGGTGAACAGGAAGGGAGCCAAAACCGTTCCCTGGGGGGCCCCCGTGCTGCCGATGATCATGTCAGACACACAATCCTGGGTTCTCACAAACTGTGGCCGGTTAGTGAGGTAGTCCAGGATCCATGATGACAGGTGCTGGTCCATCCCTGCGCACAGCAGCTTGTCCTTCAGGATCATCGGTTGGATGGTGTTGAAAGCACTGGAGAAGTCAAAGAACATGATCCTCACCGCATTCCCGGGCTTCTCCAGGTGGGACAGGAAACGGTGAAGGAGGAAGATCACTGCATCCTCCACCCCAATGCCATGCTAGTAGGCGAACTGGTGTGGATCCATCGCTGGTCCTACCAGGGGGTGGAGGTGAACAAGGAGCAGTCTCTCCAGGGTCTTCATCATGTGAGACGTCAGGGCCACTGGCCTGTAGCTGTTCAGGTCTTTGGGGTGGGAAGTCTTTGGTACAGGTACCACACAAGACGTTTTCCACAACTGTGGTACCCTCCCCAGCTTCAGGCTCAGGTTGAAGATGTGCTCCACAATCCCACACAGCTGGTCTGCGCAGGACTTGAGGAGCTTCGCGCTGATGCTGTCCGGTCCCGAGGCCTTCCTCGCCTTGGTCTTCCTCAGCTCCATCCTCACCTGGGTCTTAGTGAGGGTCAGGTTGGGGGGCTGTGTGCTGGGAGTGGGGGGGATATTGGTGGAGGGGTGTGTGGACAGCAGGTCTCGATGACTTTAGAATAACAAATAATAAATAATAGGCTACTTTTAGCACCTCTCCAGTTACATGACAGACAGCTAGGCGGTCCAATAATAGAGCAGTGGGCTGGTCTCAGGGATGGCAGTGGGTTGGCTTTTTGAACATTTGATGTAGAAGAATTACCAGGAAGAGTCAAAAAAACATTTTTGGGAGTTTCTCTGGGAGAAAAACGAGATAAAGGCAGTGCGCTTTTTTCAGATCGCTGACTGGAAAATATCTGGCTAATTATGTGACCAGTTGACACATTTGAGACAGTTAAAACCTACAAACACACAATTTTTGACCCCTTTAACATAACTTTTGGGATAGTACGGGGGAGAATGTGTCAGAATGATGAGTGAAAGCTGGGCTTGACAGCTGCATTTTTCTAACTGAATACATGATCTCATGAATCAAAGTGTGCTAGCTTCTGAGAGTTCTGGGAGCAAAATGTGTTACTGATTGATTAAGAAGTTTCCACTGTTCAATCAGCACCACACTAATCCATTTTGAAACTAAAACGGCGTCAGAAAAGTAATGTGAATTCTTATTATGAGAAATATTTTCCAGTACTCGTAGTTTAAAAAAGAGCACCTTTAGATCTTGGCAAACACTGTAAGCAAATTATTCTTTTTATGTACTTTAGGTGCTCGCATCTTGGATTAGAAAGAAATACTGTATGTGACAGCTGCACAGTGAGGTGTGAAATGTAGCTTGTTGCTATTACATTCGCACACACCCTCTGTCTCCTTTATCCTGTTCAGACAGATCACTGCAGTGTGTCTGGTGTACCTTTCTCTCAGCTGCACTGTCAGCTGTGGTAATTGACTCTTGCAGTCTCCACCGAGCTGTCCACTGCATGGCCTCTCAGACTCCACACCCAATTACGGGCTGCAGCTCCCTGATGGGTGGAGGTGGGTGACTCGGGGGAGGAAGCGAGATTAGTCTCTGATGTGGAACTGAAGGTCAGGTGGATATACATGTGCGAAAATCCATTTCAGTGAAAAGTGATTAACTTATTATGGTGGTACAGGTGACACGGCATTCAAAGAGCACACTGGATTTGAAACATTTATTAACTGTTATACAAGGACTGCTGACCTGTCAATTTAACCAGCTTCCTTTGTTTTACAAGTTTAATATGAAGGCAGCCACCGCATCTGTCCTGGTCCTTGGGTATGAGGCAGGAGATCACTTGTTAGAGAGGTGTCTCCTTCTTTGGCTGCAAGCCCAACTCAAACAGCCAAGTGTTTTTGTTTTGTATGAACACGCATCACATTTCCCAGCAAGCATTTCATGGGGGCCCCACCACAAGTTAAATCTGGGCTGTATTATGGGTCCCATGTGGCTTTGTATGCAGGTTCCATGTTGGCCCCATTTGTGTTTTCCCACAAGGACTTTACCTGTTTACCTATTTTCAACTTATTTTCTCATAAATTTGCCATTTTCTTGTTCATTTGTGACTTTTTTCCAGTAAATTTGATACATTTTCTTGAAAAACTGAAACTCTTATAAATTTGCATTTTTTTTTAGTGTTAACAACTTTTTCCTCATAAATCTGTGATTTTTTTTCCTTGTAAATTTGCAGCTTTTTTCCTCATAAGTTTGTTGTTTTTTCTTATAAAATGGTGAATTTTTTTCTTGCATGTTTGCTGAATTTTTTTTTTTGGCAATTTTGGAACTTTCTCATAAATTTGCAGCCTTTTTTTTTAACTGTTATCCTGCAACCTGTTTCTCATAAATTTGTTATTTTTCTTGGCAAATTTGCTATTTTCTTAACCTTTTATTCCGCAAGATTTAATTTACAGATCACGCCCCTAGTGGCACAGCGCAGCGCTGCACCTGTCAAGTGATATGATGTGCCCAACACTCTGCAGTTGTACTGAGGATTATACCGATGATGCCAGCTCACAAGGTGGCAGACACGTATAACTTACTGCTCTTACGCTGGCGGAATCATGGCTGACCTGGAAGCATCTGTATTACATCAAAGAGGAAGAAATTTCTCTTCTTCTTCTTCTTTTAGAGTACACAAATGCATATGGACATTACCGATCACTGTGAGCACGGCTGTGTGAGCATTTGCTCTCAGATTTGCCAACTATGATTCAAAAAAGAGATTATTTAGGTTATGAAGGTAAATGTTTATTATGACAGAGGGTGCGTGAAGCTGCTTGATATTCACCTGCTGGCCACAGCACCATGTGACCGGGGGAAACAATCACTCCGGTTATTCCGACTTTCGTGTCATTTTATAACATAAATAGCGCCTGAATTAAAGCAAAATTGACGTGCAATAATCCTAACCATTTCTGGATGTGGGAGAGAAAGCAAACATGACCGACAGAAGAGGAAATACCGACAAGGATGGACACAGCGAGAGCCGCCTACACCTGCAGTAAGTGAGGAATATGGCTTGTTTTGTTTACATTGTACTGCATTGTACTGATTTTCTGGTTCATATACTTTGAAGATAATTCAATTCAATTCAACTTTATTTATATAGCGCCATTTCACAACAACAGTCATCTCATAGCACTATCAACTGTAGGGGGGACCTCCACAGTTGCAGAAAGACCCCAGCAATCAGGCGATCCCCTGTGAGCAAGCACTTGGCGACGGTGGAGAGGAAAAACTCCCTTTTAACAGGAAGAAACCTCCAGCAGAACCAGGCTCAGGGAGGGGCAGTCATCTGCTGCGACTGGCTGGGGGGTGAGGGGATAGAGAAGAAGAAAAGAACAGACATGTAGAGAGCAAACAGCACGATGGGGACTCAATCTATGGGAGAGAACAAACAAATGTTAATGACCAGCAAAAAAAAAATATTTCATAGAGTGAGGAAAGGAGTGAGGCCCAGTGCATTACTGGAGGTCCCCTCTTATCTTAATATATTAATATATTAAGATAAGATAACAAAGGGCCAAAAACAAGAAACAGTGACAAAAAGCAGAGCCATTCTTTGTGTATATATGTCCAAAGTCCACTTTTGACCAGTTATGTAATTTGATATGGATGCCGTGGCATTATGCAAATTAGATGCATAAACTTACTCCTATCTGAAACTTTGGATCATATTCTACATTTTTCTAATTGACAATAAGCCATTATCGCTTACCACATTCAAGTTATAGCCTTGGAAATCTCTGAAATCTGATCTGAATATTATCTTGACAAAAATCTTTACCACTCTTGACCACTATTGGGATATGTCGCCATTTGGCACCTGTGACAGTTAAGAGTTAATTTGTGACTTTGCACAGAAATTTGCAACATTTTTCTTGCAAATTTGGAACAATATAAAAAATTTTTTAACTTTTTTTTATTGTAAACCTGCAGTTTTTCTCATAAATTTGTGACTTTTTTCTTGTAAATTTGTAACTTCTCATGTAAATTTTTTATTTATTTACTCATATATTTGCTACTTTTTGTTAATTTGCAACTTTTCAGAATTCTTCCTTGTAAATTTTGTACTTCTTCTTTTAAATTTGCTAAATTTTTCTTGTAAGTTTATAATTTTTTTCCAAGTAATTTTACTATTTCTATTACTATTTCTATCTAATAATTTTACTATTTTTTATATTTACTATTTCTTGAAAACGTACAGTTTTTTCTCCAAAATTTTCACATTTTTTCCTCATTAATTTGTGACTTCTTTCTAGTAAATTTGTAATTTTTTTCCAGTAAATTTGTGACTTTTTCTAGTGAATTTGTGAGCTTTTTCCTCATAAGTTTTCATTTTTTCTCATAAATTTGTGACTTTTCTTGTGAATTTATGACTTTTTGTGATTCTTAAATTTACTTGGAAATTTATCTCATTGCAGATTTCATTGCAGATAGTATGAATCCAAAATTTCCCATTTTGCCTGGTACTCTTCATTTCATTTGTTAATATATGATGCATCCATTCTTGCATTACAGGCATGTGACACATAAAAAAGAAAAACAAAATAAACCTAAAACAAACAAAAAAAATAGTACTGTAGTTAACAAGGGTTAAATGAGTGTTATATTTTAGCTTTTTTGTAAGGTACACATTATAGGTTTTATCTTTTTTTCAGGACACAAAAATAAACTCTACATCTATAGCCAGTGTATCCACTCACACCCAACCCAGAATCTCAATACTGAACTGGAAAAAAAAAAAAAAAAATGAAGGGCCAATCACTTCTGCTTGTGACGCATGATTGCACTGGGCATGATGACTCCTTGCTGGACCACTATAATACCTCCATCAGCCAGCCTGAGGAGTGCATAAGAAAGACAGAAAGAGTGGGAAATGTTTTCATTTTTGTGGTTTTAGGGCTAATGGTCCATCTAAGATGTGCTCAAACCAATTACCCTGGCTGACCTTAGAGATGGCGTGTCAGTCTGTCAATCATGAGGAAGGGGGGGGCATGAGGCATCTCATCTCTGCCTCACTGTTAAAGGGGTCAGATGAGCAGATGAAGTGGGTGAATGGAGCAGTGGGAAGACATTATTGATGGGAGATGCTAGCAGAGTGGAAGGGTCAATTAAGGAATCCACTAGTGGCCCCATCGCTAAAGCAGAGACAAAAAGGGGTCCAGCAGGGACTTCAGTGGGGGAATTGTTATCATCTCACACAGCAGTATTACCACCACTGTTATTCACCTGATTACATTTCTTAAGAATTCTGATTATTACCACACCTCAGCATGCATGTGAAAATTACATCACTTTCAGATTTGGAGTCTGACTTATAGAGGGCTTAAGACGATAAGCTATGTAAGTCCTTTTTTGTAATTCTGGGTTTTAACATTTTCCTCTATCAGACCTCTGTGTCAGTCTAGACCTATAATCCAGATGAAAAAAAGCACAATTTTAGCCAGTTTGAAATCCACTAGTTAATCCTGCAGTTTGAATGGCTCAAGTTTACATTTCATTTGTTAAATGACTACCCTAATATGTATTCCAAAATGTTATAATTCTTTATTGAATGTAATACAACAACGCAGTCTGGAGTGAACATATATTTTTTTAAATTATTCTTTTAACATGGAAACAAAGAAGCCACAATCTCTGCTTAATGGAAATTCTGCAATTGGTTCAAAAAATAATGAGAGAATTGGAAAATAAAGTTTTCAGGTTTTTGGCTCTTGATGAATGGAATAAGCTTAAATTTGAGCTGCATCGTCAAAACCTCATATCTTTGACTGAATTTAAAGCCAATTTATTTATTGTCTTTCTCCTTATTTTTAATGTTGGAATTGTGTTGGTGCTATATTGGCCAAGTCTTCCTTGTAAAAGAGACCCCCTCATGTCAATGGGATTCACCTGGTTAAATAAAGGGATATATACAGCGGGGAAAATAAGCATTGAACACCAAAACTTTACATACAGCGGTGAAAATAAGTACTGAACACATCAACATTTTTCTCATTAAACATATTTCTGATGGAGCCATTAACCTGAGATGTTCACCAGATATCAGTAACAAACCACGTAATCCATACATACAAAGAAGTCAAGACAACTGTGTTCACAAACAAGTTATATTTAATAAAGTGAAATGACACAGGGAATAAGTATTGAACATATGAAGAAAAGTAGGTGCAAAAAGGCACAGAAAGCCAAGAACCAGCTGAAATCCATCAGAATTTAGGAAGCCATCCCATCCCCCATCAGTGCAAATTAATTTCAGCTGGTTAAGTCCTGAATGATAGCCTGTAAAAGGTCTGTGAATATAAGACCACACCACAAAGAAGTCATGGTGGTTAGAAGCAAAGAGCTCTCTAGACCTTGATAACCTTATTGTTTCAAAACATAATGATGGCACTAGTTAGACACATTTCTAAACTGCTTAATGTTCCAGTGAGCACTGTTG
Organism: Pholidichthys leucotaenia; assembly: GCA_020510985.1. Classification (NCBI taxonomy): domain Eukaryota; kingdom Metazoa; phylum Chordata; class Actinopteri; order Cichliformes; family Pholidichthyidae; genus Pholidichthys; species Pholidichthys leucotaenia. The sequence continues at coordinate 33,166,557 of CM035843.1, forward strand.
GAGACATCATTCTGAAGTGGAAAGAACATCATTTTACCATAAACTGGCAATGACCAGGAGCTCCTCACAAGATTTCTGACAGCGGAGTGAAAAGAATTATCAGAAGAGTTATCCAAGAGCTAAAGACCACTCGTGGAGAGCTCCAGAAAGACCTGGAGTTATCAGATACCGCTGTTTCAAAGAAAACAATAAGTAATGCATTCAACCAACATGGGTTCTATACCAGCTCACCTTGCAAGACTCCATTGCTGAAGAAAAAACATGCTGAAGCTCATTTAAAGTTTGCTGCACAACATTTGGGCAAGCCAGTAAAATACTGGGAGAATATGCTCTGGTCAGATGAGACCAAATGACCAAATGACGTATGACGGTGTCCAGTTGCTGCATCATAGTTTGCAGCTGCTGGTTCATCACGGAGACCTGTTGCTCAGTTGCATCTAAGCGATCCAGATTGTTCCCCGTTGCACCTGCTGAGCTGAGGTTAAGGCTGGCTTGCTCTGTCATGACTGATTAAATAATTCAGGGTGCAGCAACAAAGAGACAATCAAACTGAGGTGCCAGAAGTTGCATGCAAAGAAAAAAAGGGAAAGATTTATGCTCTTTTAACCACAGACATTTTATTGTCTAAATAACTAGGCTCTTGACATCTTGTGGAAGAGTTTACGTGATCCCAGAAAAGTAGATTTTCACGGAAGATTCGTGCCCTTACCGTGTCTGCTGATCGCCCATGCGGCTTCCCCCACTACGGTGAGACCGGGGGAGGAGGTCTTACTGAGGCTTGCGGCACACAGCGGAGGGGTTACATGACTGTTGAAATACTGGTAGATTTTTATTTTGAGAATTTGTTGAAGTGCTGGATAAAAGTTACTGCAGTCTGTTTTGTTTTGTCTCTGTGTAATCTGCTCCGGTATGAAAAAGTGACAGAGTTCTCCACGGAGGGGGAAAAAGCAGGTTGTAAAATTGTTGTTTGTGATTTTTTCTGGTATTTGTGGAGCATAAAAGACTTGGTTAATTGCTTATTATCCTTTTGGGAAATGATTAAAAATGTGGACGTTTGCAAATTATACTTTTGGGTGAGAAATTCTATTGTTTCTCATTGTGGTAGAGAAAAAAGTTGACATGAGAATGTTAGCTTGCCAGATTGTTTTTTTTTTTTTCCAAGTATTTGGGGTTGCCATTTCAAGCTTGTTTTAAGGCTACTGTTCTGTTACTCTGCTAAAGAGCTGCCTGACAGTAGCCTTGGAGAGATAACGGGAGGTGCGGTGGCGCAGTGGTTAGCACTGCGGCAGCACAGCAACTCACCCTTGGCCATGGGATCCCTGGTTCAATCCCAGCCCCTGACCAACAGTGATCTGTGTGGAGTTTGCATGTTCTCCCCATGTCTGCGTGGATTTACTCCGGGAGTTCTCCGGTTTCCTCCCACAGGCCAAAAACATGCAGGTTAGGTTAATTGGAGACTCTAAAGTGGCCCTAGGTGTGAATGTGTGTGTAAATGGTAAAGGGATAGCACCATACCGTGGCTGCTTCATCCATCCAGGTGGATGCCCTCAATTTCCCCTCTGGGGATCAATAAAGTATACAAAATCAAAAATCAAAATCAAATAACAGAACGGTGCTGCATGTGTGTGTGTTGTATGTGTGGGCCCTTGTGTTTAACAGTGAGTGAGTGAGAAGAAGAGAAAAAAAGGAGTGAGAAGAAAAACAAAAATCTATGTATGGGTATTTTTTTTCAAATTTCTGGGGTTTTACTTTTTTTCAGTCTAACTTTGTGGGTTTTGACTCTAATGTTGCATACGTGATGAACTATTTACATATTTTTAAAGCCAATATTTTAATTTCCTCCAGTTTTTCTTTGGAAAATGAAAAACATTGAGCTATTTTATTAAATTTTTTGACATATCACTGACTTTTATTGACTCAATTGCCTTATTTCTCTGACTGAAGCATAACAGTGAACTTTACAGGGAAAAAAGGACACAAGACTAATGACCAGCCTCTGGGACCCTCCCTTGCCACTGTCTGTGCCTCCCTCATCGAGACCACAGGCGCATAGAACATCTAAGTTAAGTACAATTGTTTGCATCTTAATCACTGCTACCAGCATGATAATGATGAAATTAACTGAATATTACAATATCATGCTGCCACTTAATAATGCCTAATCACTGAAGGCTTTGTGTACACATTATATTACATGATTCAAAGCACAGAAGAGGTTGATGATTACTGTGTTTGTGCATGTGATTTGCCAGAGTCTACTGACTATCAAACACAGGTTTTGGTAATTCTATGTCATATTGTTGCTTTGTTTCAATAACACTAAACTCACTTTTTAATGAATGGCATTTGCAGTCTTATTTATATTTTGATCCTCAGTCTGTCCATGTAGAAGAAAAAAAGAGTTGTATCAGACTGACCTAGATAAGGTAACGGTAAACAGAATCAGCCTTCAAAGAACTCAGATGTTTGTAATAAAAAGAAGGACGCTCAAGGTCTGATGGGTTTTAGGACATATTAAAAAAAAACAACAAAAAAAACAGATTGTGGTCCTGTGTCATAAATTCCTGAAAACAGAGATTAGGTCTACACCTACAGTTACTAATTCTAAATGCTGCATTGGTTTAAGGCTTCTAATATATGACACTGTTTTGTTTAAACATAATCCTAAACTAGTGATTACCCATGTCAATTGGTAAAACATTTACTGATTCACAGAATATTTAGCGAATACTTGCTGTGAATAGCAAAAACACATTGAAATTGTGGAAGCTTTAGGTGTAATTTAAAGGCTTTTCTGCTATTTGTCATTCTTCGTTTTTCAACAGGAAATGGAAAGCATTCACAAGATTTTTTTTTTTAGCTTTCACCAGGAATTAGATTTGCCAAATTAACAAGGAATCATAACATCATCATTACCTTTCAATTTAATAAATCCTTGGTGACATATGCAATATGTAATAAAATAATAAAAAAACAATATTTCACTTGTTTTTCTTAACATTACACGTTATAATAAACAGTGGGATAAACAGCCGGGATAAACATTTAAGGGACACAAAATAATGATGATAACTGGAACATTAGTAAAATCAATTTATGAGGTGATAAAATTTGCACTCCTATTGATGTAATACTGATGTAAGGACGGGGAAGCCGTGAGGTTTCCCCAAATTTTTCTTTGCAGGATGGCACCGACATTTGATCTTTGTGGGAGATGGGAGGAGGCCGGACAGTGTGTGGGTGACAGGCTTATTGGCGACAGGGGAAAGGACCTCTCAGTTGACAAGCATTTTTGAAGCTAAGTAGAACAAATGACATTGCAAATGACATAAAGCATAACAATTTAAATGACTTTGACTTTAAAAATGTAGTGTTCATATGACTTCACACTGCAAGATACATCTGATGCCGCTCACCACATAATGGTGTGACAATATCACATTTCAGAAATGTGACCGTAATAAGGAATGTGTTTTCTGTGCTCCCGGTGCTCAGCCGTGGCTGAGCTGGGCCTCGGGACTACAGTCCACCCCATAATTTGCTAAGGAATATATAAAATGAGGCATTCCTTGTACAAAATTAAGCCAAATTCTAATTAGGCAATATGTCCACCTTTCCATTGACTGAACGAGTGTGACACAACCTTTCACAAGGATTCACTTATACAAATTCAACCTGTCTGTGTTCAATTGGACAGACAGATGTGATCTAAGTGACTAACTCAGAATGGTCGCTCTAAATGCTAAATCACATCAAATCTGCACAGACAGCTATATTACTTTTTAGACTAAGTCAAGAGACGACATGCACAAAAGAAGCTATGACTATTGAAACCTCATTTTGAAGGAGCTATACTACTCACAAATTTTCATCTAAATTAACTGTGTGTAACACATAAAAAGTGGTAACATGCTTCCTTCTAGTAAAAATACACTACCCATCAAGCAAATACCCTGTAACTTGGCTGCATGTGCGTCTCCATGCATCAAAGGGGGGTACCAAAGAAATAAGCAAAAATAATTAGCAATCCTCAGAAAATAGATAATACATAAAAATTATCTATAAATGATCAATAATGAAGAGAAAATATAAATGAAACCACTTGGTAATGAAATCACAACATTCAATGGGAGAAGTTAAAAATTACATCAATAAATTTCCAGATATTTAAGAAAATATCTGCAGATTATTGTAAAAGAAATATCATGTTTATGAGAAACAAGGTAAACTGATAAGGAAGAAAACCATGCAAATATATGAGAAAAGTTCCAAATGTCTAAGAAAAGTCCAACTTGTGCTGAATTTATGTTTACTGTGGGACTTAATTTAGAGTCTACTACAAAGACAATACAGATTCTTACTCAATTAAGAAAACAATGCTTTAGGGAGCTCAAAGCAAAATAATTTGATCTTCCCTGCATAAACTTAGTCTTTTGAAAACCTTTGCATGGATCTCATTGAGCTAAATAAGAGTGAAGGTAAAAATGTTTAGAAATTATTTAAAACACTTATTGAATATACAAAGGCTTTCCCCAACACTAATTTAAATATTGCTATGGTGACACTGAAACCCTTAACTGAAACAATATCAAGATTTAAAATAGCTGAAATTATTTACTTAGATAATGGAAATGGAATACACTTTGTAAATCAAATCATGTCACATTTAAGTGCAGTTCCTAAATTATTAGTACCAAACATTTACCTAGGAAACCACTTAGCTTACCATCAACTCTTATATCAACAACTGTTACTGTGGCACCTACCCAATGTCTTGATCATCCAGCTCAAGCGCTTCTCGTTCAGGAGTTTTATCTGGAGGGATAAGATCAATGACATGGTTGACTTTCCTGTCAGGAATCTTGATCTGAGTAAGTTCTGTATCGGTCAGAAAGAAGAGATGCAGAGCCTCCCATCTATGACTTGTATGCAGTCATTAACCACTAACTAACTAACTAACTAACCTGCACTTATATAGCGCTTTTCTAGTCACAAAGACCACTCAAAGCGCTTTCATTAATACTAACCCTCTATTCTAAGGGCCTATAGGAAACAGATATCTAGGGACAATTTAGAACAGCCAATTAACCTAACATGCATGTTTTTTTGGCATGTGGGAGGAAACCGGAGAAATCCCGGAGTAAACCCACGCAACACGGGGAGAACATGCAAACTCCACACAGATCACTGTTGGTCGGGGGCTGGGATCGAACCCACGATCCCACGATCCCCACAATCCCCCGGCCAAGGGTAAACTGTGCTGCCGCAGTGCTAACCACTGCGCCACCGTGCAGCCACCACTGCGCCACCGTGCAGCCACTACAGAGGAATAATAGGAGGTCACTATATGGCCTACGCACGCCTCCCAAGATACACAAATAAGAAGAATAGGGAAATTGTGAATGATAAACCCTATCATTGAAGCCATCTAACTTAGGTGATGAGGAAGGGTTTCTGGGTGATTATATGCAAAGAATGACAACTGACAGCGATGCCATCTATACTACCCTTCCCAGGAGGGACCATGTGATGAAGGAACTAGGGGAGGTGCACCCATCTCTTGAGCAAACTAGGGGACCTGGTCATCAAAGGAAACTGGACCAAAACTCCCTGGCAAGGACAGCACAAAGATTATCCTCCTGACCTAAACAGCCGCGGAAAGCGAAGGACGTGGCACTTGGGTCCATCTAACGTTTTACCCCACCTGAAACCCTCAGCAAGAGACTGTTTAATATATATATATACAGTATATACAGTATATACAGTATATATATATATATATATATATATATATATATATATATATATATATATACCGTAAAACGGGGCTATAAGGGACGGCGGGGTAATAAGGGACACTCTTCTGGGAAATGTTTTAAATGTAATTCTGCTTTTTTTATTTTGAGCAGGATGCTGAGTTGTGTTGTTATTGTCTTCCCTGTAGATAGATATTAGTTTTAAGAAATTTGTCGCCGTTATATTTAAGGAAAATTCGAAAAAAAAAGTGTCCATTATTACCCCGCCGTCCCTTATAGCCCCGTTTTACGGTATATATATATATATATATATATATATATATATATATATATATATATATATATATATATATATATTCAGGTTCAGGTTCAGGTTACTTTATTTGTACCCGTAGGTAGATTTGTTTTGCAGTCTGGTGACATCCATATTTACAAACCACAGTTACATATATATACTGTATATACATAATTAATTCCATCAGGGAACTCCTCTTTTTGAAGTGATAATGCCCCCTTTCAATAGCTTAACACTCTCTGAGTATGCAACGGCTTACAGTGCATCGCTCCCCTGTACTGCTACCCTGCTTAACCAACGAAGCGAGCAAGTGTTATACCAAGGATCTACATTGTCAAAGGTGATTGAGTCATTGGGCATATTAGCATTTGGCTGGACACTGGGCAGATCTGTGTACCCCGTTTTGGCAAGTGACCGTACCCTCATCATGTTGGCAGGGCAGGTGGGCAGGGTGAAGAGAGATGCTTTTCTACCACATGATGGCATTTATGAAGCATGAATGCAATCTCAGGAGGAAAGTACAGGAGTGAGTACAAGTCCAAAATACCTTAGGGATTAAAACACTTAATTGTAGACTACAATTATTTACAAAATTATAACAAAGGATAGAATGGTCCTTGATCGACTAATTACCACCCGTAGGGTGTAGGCCCTATTATAGGAGATTATAGAAGATTATTGTTTTACTTCTATCCATGAAAATGATGCAAATGGTCAAATTAATACCTCAGATACTCCTAGAAGTTAATGTTTCTCTTAATGGAGAAGTATCATCATAAACTTGGTAATGATTTTTATAACTTCAGATTTTTCTTGTGTGAGTGCTTAATATGATGATGAGGATGTTTTTGAAGGTTGCAAAATGGTTTAAGGCTGTTTTTGAGTGCTTTCATATTATTTTCTATGTTCTTATTTGACACAGTCTAAAATTAATTTTAATTACTGCACATGTTCACTCTAATGACATATTCTATACACGTTTTTAACTTGCAAGGACACATAACAGCATGTAAATTCTTACACATATCCTTATATTAACTTATTCACTTTATTTTACTTTTGTTATTTTCTTTTAATCCTGATGCTTTATTAAGCATCAAGGGGTAATATGATAGCAAAATTCCATATTATCTACATTATTATTAATATTAATAATGTATTATTATATTTGAGAAGTATCATACCTTTCATATGCCATGTTTAATGTTTATATGTGCATTCCATGTGAAATAAGTTCATATATTCTTGGCATGTTTCTGTGAGCATTTTCAGCGAGTTCAGACTGAAGATCAGTACAGGATCAGTACATGCATAAGGAATGATCTAAGCCACTTATTATAATCTCTTTGACATGTCCTGTTTCGGGTCACAGGAATGCACAGGAACTCTTCAGCTTATATAGATTAGTGTTTTATGGACATTCTGTTAGATTTACATTCTTGTCTCCAGAGTGTCTGTGACGTCTGCCCAGATAAGCTTTGATTATCAGGACTGTCCCATTCTGTCCCTTCCCTTATCCTCATCCTCCATCTCCTTTCTCCTACCTATATATATCATACCTAAAGAAATGGATCCTTTAGAGATTCTATGTGTGTCTGAATGCCATGCTTTGTAGTCTCTCCCCGAAGTGGCCATTGGGGTGACACCTTATATACTTTTGTAATAAATGTACATACATCCAACTTTTCACCTGATTTTTGACTTTGAATAATTTAAGCTCAAAATTATTCTAACAACACACATTTGAATATCTTTATTAAATAGCAAAATCCGCACTGCTACAGAACAGTCACTCCCCAGAGGAAAGAGCCTGTGAGGAGAGAATGAGAGCTGTGAGCAGAGGAATGGAGTAAGGGAAAATGGGCGAGCCAAATGACCACTTACGTGGGCTCCGAGGGAGCGCGGGAAATAGATGAACCAGCAGGGTAGGGGAGAGCTGGTGGAGCCTGACCGGGTGGAGGTTACCGTCGTGAAGGATGAAGTGGCAGGAGAATGCGTGCAGCCCCCAGTGACACACCCGCATGATGGCAGCAACCTGCATGAGGAAATAAAGGACACAGGATAATAATTTCTTTTACCAGTGAAACGTTGACTTGCTGTCTTTAGTAGAAGTACACCCAGACGAGCCAATGTTGAATCACTGAAGGATGTTTCCTTAAGTACGCTGGCTGATGAGAGGGCGCAGGTGTGTCTTCTCCCTCATGTGTGATGATGAGCTGAGGAGAGATGAAGAGGAAGGAGGGGGCACACTCTTTCCGCCCATGACAGGGATTGATCAACTCAAAAACTAAAGCACACAGAGCCACTCGGCCAACAATCTATGAAACAAATGCAAATGAGTCAATGGGATACTTCAACAAACTATGGTAAAATAAGCTAAAATAACCTTTAACGGCATATATGGTCTAGAGTTGGTGGATGGACAACAATATCTAGACAGGGTGGATAGATTTAATAGAAAAGAGTTACCAAAACCAGCTGTGATCAGACTATTAAGCTAATGGTAGGCGGCCTGCCTGATTAGCCTCTCCCTTCCTTGATGTACATATCCACTTAGGTGTATGCTTCATGTTTCTCATTTATTGTCTATGTAGCACACCCCACATGCATTCTGGTAGTGTGGCGCCAAGAATCTTGAGCCCTTGTATGGAGGTGCCTGCTCCTCATTTCCAGGAATCCCCGCACTGGCCCCATTTATGCAAATGAGGAGCTGGTGATCTCTTCCTGGAACTCGTGCCTAACTTCTAAAATAGCATCTTTAGTAAAATGTAAACACATATGCAACAACTCTCCATTTATTTCTCCCCTTGTTAGTTTTCAGAAACATGTTTTGCTGTTTACTTTTGAAGATATCGGCAAAAGTCTAATGTTCCAACACGTCGTGAGCAGGTTAGAACAGCCTACCCACTAGGAGTCGTGTCGACCAGTGATTTGCAGGTTGGGGAGGGCAGAACAGATGTGGGGGGGGGGGGACACAAGAACTTCATTAAACTGCACTTTTGTAGAAGAAAATGTTGTTTGAACACGAATTGTGCTGAAGTTCTCTGACCAGCATGCAATTTGTGGCTCCAGGGTATTTGACTAGTGACTCTTGCCTGCTTATGCCCCATTCATGCTCTCAATGGATCCCTGATGTGGAGGAGGTGCAGGGACCTTCTGTCAACAGACGCCTAGGAGGACACGTAGCTTAGGGGTGCCCTAATGTGGTTAGACAGACCAATCATCACGGGGAAAATATAACAAAATAAGTCAGAGTGGTGCAAGAAATCTAATATCAACTGTGAATTAATGAACCAGGTACACACAGGGATGTCTATTAGGGTGGGGAGAAAATAAAGAAAATAACAATAAAACACCCAAATAAAAATAAAACCATACTTGGTAAGCTAACGCCATAGTAGCCCTGGTAGCTCTGAGCTCAGGAACTCTGGGTGGGAACTGGAATATCGGTGATGGGTTGTATCTGAAGACCAGATTATTTGTTAGTGACATGCAAAAATTGAACCTGGAAGAGTAATACTGGTTTTCTGCAAAACGGTAAAGTATAAATATTTCTAAGTGAATAGAGATTTGTATGTTTTTTATTGTAGTCATTTGATCCAAGACAACATTTTAGAAGGCAAAAACCCACAAACACACCATGTTTTAGAAACTAGGACCTTCATTTATTGTCATTTTTTTAACTTCTTACTTATACTTGAGAAATCAATGGGTGCCACTGCTTTTTCTTGTATAAAGTTTCTCTCTTCTCCACATATGTGTGAATAATCTTGTTTATGCACATACATGTACATCCATCCATCCATCCATCTTCTTCCGCTACAGTGGAGATCAAAATTAGAGAACAATGTATTAATACTTGATTTATTCTAACGTATGTTATTCTTCATACATAGAATTCTTCATTTATTATATATATTTTTTTTTTTTTTGCTGGTCATTAACATCTGTTTGTTCTTTTTTTTTTTTTTTTTTTTTTGGACTTATTTTGTACCCGTAGGTAGATTTGTTCTGCAGTCCGGTGACAAGCCATCGGCTGCCGGTCGCTGCGTTCGCAAGCGCCCCTTAACTCCCTAACCTGCATGTTTTTTTTGGCATGTGGGAGGAAACCGGAGAAATCCCGGAGTAAACCCACACAAACAAGGGAGAGACATGCAAACTCCACACAGATCACTGTTGGCCGGGGGCAGGGATCGAACCCACGATCTCATGATCCCCGCGATCCCCCGGCCGAGGGTAAACTGTGCTGCCGCGGTGCTAACCACTGCGCCACCGTGCAGCAGTGCAGCAGTTCTCTCCCATAGATTGAGTCCCCATCGTGCTGTTTGCTCTCTACATGTCTGCTCTTTTCATCTTCTCTATCCCCTCACCCCCCAGCCAGTCACAGCAGATGACTGCCCCTCCCTGAGCCTGGTTCTGCTTGAGGTTTCTTCCTGTTAAAAGGGAGTTTTTCCTCTCCACCGTCGCCAAGCGCTTGCTCACAGGGGATCGCCTGATTGCTGGGGTCTTTCTGCAACTGTGGGGGTTCCCCTACAGTTGAAAGTGCTATGAGATGACTGTTGTTGTGAAATGGCGCTATATAAATAAAGTTGAATTGAACTGAATTGAATTCATTGTTCAGAATTTGACAGAATATCAGCAGTGGCTATATCACTGCACTAGCATGTTTTTTTTTTTTTAAATAATCAAGACACTTCAACACAAACATTTATTTTGTAAAGAAACAAACAAACAACTAAACAGTGAACAAGATTAGAGAAAAGTGACCACTGTGCCAGAAGTGAAGATTTAAACAATTTTTTTTTTAGGGCTATAGGATTTAAAAACTAATAAGAAGTGTAGAGGCCCTTGCTTTGAATGACTTCAGCACATCAGCACCCACAGGACATCACTAGTTTCTCACACTGGTCTGGTTTGGGGGACAGGATAAAGCGAAGACACTCAATGGGGAATGGGTTCAACACTGCAGCTGGAATTGCTCATCAGTTCACTGCTGAACAGGGCAAGAATCTGTCTCGGCAGACAGTGTCTCTTTGTTTAAGACAATTTGGACTCAAAGCTTACTCTGCAGTGACCAAACCTCTCATCAGCAGAAAGAGTAAAAAAGGCTAGACTTTCCTTTACTGAGGAACATGTTGTGTGGACAGAGGAGAACTGGTCATGAGTGCACTTCAGTGATGAGAGTAAGTTCAATTTATTTGGGTCTGATGGGAAACAATATGTTCGGCATCAAACTGGGGAAAGATTGGACCCAAAGTGTGTAGTCAGTTAAATTTGGAGGTGAACGTGTCATAGTTTGGGGGATGTTTTCTAAAGCAGGAGTTGGACCTCTTGTACAGCTACATGGCGGGGATGAATGCAAATGTTTATGTGAACCCCCTTCGGCAACATGCAACTCCTTCACTGCAATTGTCACCCAGTCAGCCCACAATTTTCATGTGAGACAATGCCCCCTGTCACACTTCAAAATGGGTTAAACAGTTCCTTGACTCTAACAATATTGAAACAATGAAATGGCCAGCCCAGAGTCCGTATCTAAACCCCAATAGAGAATCTCGGGAAAATCCTTGGTGACGAAGTAATGGCTAAAGATAGATTCATGGTACTTTTCTGCTCTGGTTTGCTGAGGTGCGTGTCTGCTTTGGACGAGGCTGGCGCACACGCAGTTGTGTTTAATGCTTCACTTTTATCGTCTACCATGCCAAGCAGTTGACACATGCACACAACTGTTATTTGTAGTTTCACCCCAGTCCTATGAGTAGCGCAAATCCGCTAACATGCCAGTTTGTTCACCGGCTATATTAAAGTGAAAAAATGTGAGATCAGTGATCATTTTTTGTAGCAACAACAATAGCGTTTTGAGGACAAGGATGAAATACCGTATTTCAGTGGTCTTCTTTGCTCAAGCTGCTGCTGTTGAAAAATGATTTGTGTATGTTTATTCTCGTCTTCCCCTTCATCTTCTTCTTCTTCGTCTACTTTGACTTTGTATGCTGTGTTGATAGCGCCCTCCTCGTGAATGGGAGGTTCAATCTTGTGTATGCGCAGTCAACGCAGTCAGGCGTCACAGTCAGCAAATTTGGGCTGCACACGGATGTCCACGAAAGGACTCTGCGGAGGTCCGCGGACTGGAGATAGTGACGTAAAGTTCGTCACACAAGCCTCGTGGTCAAGTAGACATGGACAGCGGAGGTGCAGCACTAATCCAGCTTTAGAAACCCACTGCAGTTACTGAACTGTGGAAGAGACTACAAGACGAATGGACCAAGATCAAACCAGAGCACTGTGAGAAACTAGTGATGTCCTGTGGGCGCAGATGTACTGAAGTCATTCAAAGCAAGGGCCTCTACATTTCATGGACGGGTTGTGCGCCCCCAGTGGCACAGTGCAGCAACTGCGCCTGTCAACTCTCTGGGTGTCCTCTGACGTCCCCGGCTCTCCTGAGAATTTGTACTGAGCTGTACTGATCTGACAGTTCAGAAGGTTGCAGACATGCGTTGGAGGAATCATGGCTGACATGGAATACAGCAAAGAAGAAGAAATCCTCATTATTCTTCTTCCTTTTTCTGCTATGAGTTCAAAAGACCAAGAAGGCCGCCACCACGATCATCTGGATCCTCACAGAAACTGCATCATACAGGAAAAATAGTTGCGTAATACAAATGAAATTCACGTGGGATAATCATGAGAGTTTGTAGATGTAGTAGAGAGCATAAATGACGACCAAACGCAAAACAACGACCACGATGGGCGAAAACTGATCTCACAACACCAAGATGGCCATGCCCATCATCGTCATGGATCATCACAGAAAACTGCATTTTACAGGAAAAATAGCTGCATAATACAAATGAAATTCATGTGGGATAGTCATAAGAGTTTGTAGATGTAATAGAGAGCATAAATGACTGACCAAACGCAAAACAACAACCACGATGGGAGAAAACGGACCGACCATGTGAGCGAGCAAGCCCCCCCACCACCACCACCAGTAAGTCACAATTTTTATTTTTTTTTTACATTTTATTGATTTTCTGGTTCATATACTTTGAAAATTAGATAAAGAACATACCCCTGTAGACAAAACGGTGTAAAAAAAACCCCGAACCATTCTTTGTGTAAATGTGTCCAAAGTCCACTTTTGACTGAGTTATGTAATTTATATAGCTGCTGCAACATTATGCAAATTAGATGCATACATTTATTCCTATCTGAAACTTTGGATCATATTCTACATCTTTCTAACTGACAGTAAGCCATTATCTCTTGCAACTTTCAAGTTATAGCCTTAGAAATCTGAACTATTTTATTGATAAAAAATCTTTACCACTCTTGACCACTAGGGGCTTTGACCACCCTTTAACTGTTAAAGGGTTAAAGTGAAGAAATGTGAGCTCAACGACCATTTTTTGTAGTAACAACAATGGCATTGTTTTGAGGACAAGGAGGAATTACTGTATTTCAGTGGTCTTCTTTGCTCAAGCTGCTGCTGCTGAAAAATGATTTGTTTATGTTTATTCTCGTCTTCCCCTTCATCTTCTTCTTCGTCTACTTTGACTTTGTATGCTGTGTCGATAGCGCCCCCCTCGTGAATGGGAGGTTCAATGTTGCGCATGCGCAGTCAGGCGTCACAGTCAGAAAATATGGGCTGCACATGGACGACCAGGCTCTGCAGAGGTCCGTGGACTGGAGATGGTGACGTAAATTTCATCACACAAGCCTCGTGGTCAAGTAGACGTGAACAGTGGAGGTGCAGAATGAATCCAGCTTTAGAAACCCACTACAGTTACTGAATTGTGGAAGAGACTACAAGAAGAATGGACCAAGATCAAACCAGAGCAGTGTGAGAAACTAGTGATGTCCTGTAGGCGCAGATGTGCTGAAGTCATTCAAAACAAGGGCATCTACCCTTCCTATTAGTTTTTTTAATCCTATAGCCCTAAAAAAAACCCCAAAACATTGTTTAAATCATCTCTTCTGACACAGTAGTCAGTGTTCTCTAATCTTGCTCAGGGTTTTTTTTTTTTTTTACAAAATAAATGTTTGTGTTGAAGTGCCTTGGTCATTTAAAAAGACATGCTAGTGCAGCAGTGGTATAGCCACAGCTGATATTCTGTCAAATTCTGAACAATGAAGAATAACATGTTAGAATAAATCAAGTATTAAAACATTGTTCTCTAATTTTGATCTCCACTGTATATAATACTGGCATGCATAACTACTGCAAAGCTATAGTTTATTTAATAGGGTTGTAGAAGTTGGATGCTCATCAGCTTTTAAGAAGAACTTCCACTCTTGGTTTTATTTCTCAAGAGAAAATGTTACTGCCTCTTTTCTGACAATATTATTCATAATGACACTGATGGACCTACTTATAACAAAACAGATAAAATCACATAATCAGCAAACTTTTACTCTGACCTGTGTTTTTAGTGTTCAGACTGCAATTTTAGTTGTTCTTTGTTATTCTTTCAGGTCTGTCCCTGTGGGCCACAATAAGACTCTTCACTTTAGGATCATGCCTCTTGTCAAAGTGAAAATTGGGGATAGATCATTGTTAAGACCAGGTTGTGGCAGAGTCATCTTTTCTGTCCTGGTTGTTAGCATGTGATGTATCACTGTTGTCTTGCTCTGCAGACCCAGTGCTGTGTGTGCTACTTTGTGGCAAGACATATGAACCCCAAACTAAAAGCACTAGGAGACTGTCATTATACACTGTTCAAGTTTCGCACCAAAGGAACACCAGGACCTAAAAATTCTAGTTTATATGTAACACTACAGTGAACATCGCATTTTACCTTTTCAGTAAAAAAAAAGGATACTTTTTGCTGGAGCTCACTAAAGCTCCTTATTCAAAATAAACACATGTAATCAGGTGTAAGGCAATTTTATTTTACCAGAATAGCTCTAATGTCTGCTACATTATTACATTGTTGTCACTTTCTGAGCGCGGAGGGATTCCACCGGGCTCAGGTTGTCTGCCTTTTTTTTTCTCTCATATTTGTACTGTGTTGTCATTTTGAGTTGTCACTTATCCTACATTGTTTCTCAGTATGATTTATTTTCCCCTTTACGTTTGTTATAGTTTGTTTATTGTATTTTTTAGGTTGCCTACCTCTATTTTCTGCTATATCGTTATATTTGTATTCTGTGTGTTCTTTCTCTCGAGGTTGACAGCTGCCAATGGCTTTCTGGGGCTTTGCTCTGCGTGGGCGTGGCCCTATCAGCTGTCCGCTCCGATGGCTCCCTCATTATTCCCATCTGTTCCAAATTGTATCCTTGTTTTCTCCTGCCAGCTCAGATTGCCCACCACTGTTGCTACTTGTTGTATTCTGTTTGTAGCCTTATTTAAGGGGCTATGCACCATTGTTGGGCGCAGCACCCTACTATCGACTAACTCACGTAAGTGTCTTTTGATTTATCTCATATTTTTCTCCTAGTGTGCGCTCCACGACCAGTATTCCCAGGTTTAGCCAGCGACTCCTTTCGCCTTAGCCTTTGCTATTTTTGGCTTCTCCTGTGTCCCTTACTCCTACTAGTTTTCGGTTGGGTCTTGTTTATTCTTTTGTGTATTTTTACAATTAAAATTTTTTCAAACTCACAGCCGGCGTTTGGAGCCTTTGTTCTGCCCTGACAAGGGAGATTATGACACTTGTGCCTGCTCATGTTCTGCTTTATAGCATGTCCTTGCCTGTACTTTCAAATCAAAGTCATTAAAGGGCCTATATCATGCAATTTTAAGCCTTTCAGAGTAAACTATATGCATGTATGTGATAGTATATTACCTCTGGTACACTGGAGAATGAATTTCTTATGAAATATGAGTTATTTTCGCGAGCCCGGAAGTAAGATTCCTCGATCTCTGAGGCTCCGCCTCTCCTTCTTGTTGCTGCCGCCCATTTCATGACGTAACCCCTGAGCCGGCTGCTGCAGCGTGTCGCTGGGTTCCGCCCACGAAAACAACATCTACAGTAAACTTTAGAAAAGATGGATTGGCATGTTGAACTCTTTAGCCTCCTGTTATTATTTTAGCCTATAATATTATTCTTATGTAGTGTATGGTTAATCACGTTTAATATTATGATTTTAGCCTCTGCATTCTGGTCTATTTTGACCATTTCTGACGAGTAGGCTCTTCTTTAGGAAGGCTGAACAAACTCCTAAATCTCTCACAGCCAAAGACACATTTATGCCACTTAGAAGACATTGTCTTACGTAAAAAAAACAAACAGTTGTTGTCACTGAGCAGATTAGGTTCGAGAGGAACTACTTCTTCACAACGTCAATGCTACAGTGAAAGAGTTTTGCCGATCACCGCTCCGTTTGCTGCGCGAAGAAAGTGGGTGTGTGCGTTAGCCTGGGGGCGGTGCTGGCAGCACAGGCACTTCCTGGAGTGGGCGGCTCACCCACGTTCATACATATGAACGTGGGGACCCAGTCATTATCAGGGACAGGGCGGAGCAGCAGCTCAGAGAGCAGGATTGAGGAGGAATACTCAGAGATGCGTGAATGGAGCAAAATATCACTTTGGGGGTGTTTTTGGTGAGGAATTAACATTATAACATGCTTAAAAGCGTAAAAAAGTCAATTTTGCATGATATAGGCCCTTTAAGGCTTACTGGAACACTAAATGGGAAAGTACTGACTGTGATCACAACCAAGCAAGAAAAAAGAAATTCTGGCTGTTTTCTAATAAAGAAAAAAAAAAAAGATTTGTATTTTAGGGTCCATTTTTTAAAATGCAGAAGTTTAGGACCTGATCATATTTTAAATTAGTCAGCAGGGGGCAAAGTTGATCCAGCATCTCTGAGTCAGTGACTTGAAACCAACTGTGAGATTTAGATTCAGTTTGGAGGAAAATGTGAAAATTATTCAACACTGAGAAGTTTTGTGGAGGACTTATGCTATGCTAGTTACATTTAACTCTAGTCACAGTCCTCATTCCCATCAAAGGATCTCATTCAATTAAGAGGTCACTTTTTAACCTTGTGAAATTGTAAGAGAGTGCATAAAGGCCCTTGATATGTGTAACATAGTCTCTGTAATATAATATATAATGCATAACACCAACAACTTTGTTGTGCTTTAATGTATGTAAAAAATGCAGAGAATTGCACCGACAAGGTCCATACCGTCTGAGCAATTTTGAGCATTGTGGAGATATGGCCTTCTCTCTGTTTGTGTCTGAGCTGCCAAGTTTCTCACTGGCAATAAATGCTGTGAGGATATTGGTATGAGGAACTGTTTGCCCAATACTACATGATATTTATACAACTATATGACTACCTGGGCCAAAGTGAGTTGAAGGTATCTGAGGCCCACTGCCTCACTGTGTATGCTCTCACTAGTCAAGAGCTTCTATCTTCCTCCCCTTCTCTTATTCAGATGTGTGTATTCCATCTAAATGCAGTCTACTTCACCATTTTAACATCCTTATCAAACTGCTATTCACCTGATGAAAGGGCAGTTAAATCTATAATCTTCTGAGCTTGTGTCATGATATAAATTCACCATATAGTCCACCAAAGGGAGAGGAATGTGACCTGGTGTCATCAAATCCATAATGCTGTAATTATTAAGTCATTAAATATTAAAAGACCCATAATTATACCATTTGGCTTGAATCATACTTAACTTGTGTCTCCAGCCAAATATAAAAATAATAAAATAAATATCTCCTGAGAGCATCAAGAGAAGAAAATTAGGTCAGCTCCAAAACATGGTTTGCGTACATGCAGTGGTGTGAAAGTGTTTGCCCCCTTCCTGATTTCTCATGTTTTTGTATGTTTATCACACTTAAATTTTTCAGATCCACAAACGAATTTAAATATTAGACAAAGATAACACAAGTAAACACAAAATGCAGTTTTTAAATGAAGGTGTTTATTATTAAGGATAAAAAAAAATCAAAACCTAAATGGCCCTGTGTGACAAAGTGATTGCCCCCCCCGTTAAAACATAAATTAACTGTGGTTTATCACATCTTTAGAAAGCAGAGTTCAATTTCTCTAGCCACACCCAGGCCTGATTACATATAAAAGATCTGATATTACCCTATTATCCTAACAGAGCATTATGCTCCCAAAATGCTGGATTACTTGTAATACCCAGAATCTCCAAAAGTACAATGGGAGGCAGAGCCTTCTGCTATCAAGCTCCTTCTCTGTGGAACCGGTTACCACTCTGGGTCCGGGAGTCAGACTCGATCTCTGTTTTTAAGAAAGGGGTAAAATCCTTCCTTTTCAATATAGGCTACGATTAGGGAGGGATCTTGTGTCTCTTAACCCCCCTTTTGTTTTGCTGTTAATAGATTCAGACTGCCGGGTGACCTCCAATAATGTACTTGGCTTCTCATTGTTCCTGTTCTTTATGTCTGTTCTCTTCATCCTCTCTATCCACTCACCCCCCAGCCAGTCGCAGCAGATGACTGCCCCTCCCTGAGCCTGGTTCTGCTAGAGGTTTCTTCCTGTTAAATGGGAGTTTTTCCTCTCCACCGTCACTAAGTGCTTGCTCACAGGGGATCATCTGATTGCTGGGTCTTTCTGCATTGTGGGGTTTTCCATGCATTTGGTAGTGCTATGAGATGACTTTTGTTGTGATATGGCGCTATATAAATAAAGCTGAATTGAATTGAATTACTGCCACACCTGTTGTCAATCAAGAAATCACTTAAATAGGACCTACCTGACAAAGTGAAGTAGACCAAAAGATCCTCAAAAACTAGACAGCATGCTGTGATCCAAAGAAATACAGGAACAAATGACAAACAAAATAATTGAGATCTATCAGTTTGGAAAAGGTTTTAAAGCCATTTGTAAAGTTTTGGGACTCCAGCGAACCACAGTGAGAGCCATTATCCACAAATGGCGAAAACATGGAAAAGTGGTGAACCTTCCCAGGAGTGGCCGGCCGACCAAAATTACCCTAAGAGCGCAGCAACGATTCATCCAAGAGGTCACAAAAGACCCCACAACAACATCCAAAGAACTGCAGGCCTCACTTGCCTCAGTTAAGGTCAGTGTTTATGACTCCACCATAAGAAAGAGACTGGGCAAAAATGGCCTGCATGACAGAGTTCCAAGACAAAAACCACTGCAGAGCAAAAAGAACATAAAGGCTCGTCTCAGTTTTGCCAGAAAACATCTTGATGATCCCCAAGACTTTTGGAAAAATTCTCTGTGGACTGACAAGAGAAAAGTTGAACTTTTTGGAAGCTGTGTGTCCCATTACATCAGGCGTAAAAGTAACACATCATTTCATAAAAGGAACATCATACCAACAGTAAAATATGGTGGTGGTAGTGTGATAGACTGGGGCTGTTTTGCTGCTTCAGGACCTAGAAGACTTGCTGTGGCAAATGGAACCATGAGTTCCGCTGTCTACCAAAAAATCCTGAAGGAGAACGTCGGGCTATCTGTTCGTGATCTCAAGCTGAAGCACACTTGGGTTCTGCACAAAATGATCCAAACTGATAATGATCCCAAACACACTACCAAGTCCACCTCTGAATGGCTTAAGAAAAACAAAATGAAGACTTTGGAGTGGCCTTGTCAAAGTCCTGACCTGAATCCGATTGAGATGCTGTGGCATGACCTTAAAAAGGTGGTTCATGATAGAAAACCCTCCAATGTGGCTGAATTACAACAATTCTGCAAAGATGAGTGGTCCAAAATTTCCCCACAGCACTGTAAAAGACTCATTGCCAGTTATCACAAACGCTTGATTGCAGTTGTTGCTGCTAAGGGTGGCCCAACCAGTTATTAGGCTTAGGGGGCAATCACTTTTTCACACAGGGCCATGTAGGTATGGATGTTTTTTCCCTTAATAATAAACACCTTCATTTAAAAACTGCATTTTGTGTTTACTTGTGTTATGTTTGTCTAATATTTAAATTTGTTTGATGATGTGAAACATTTAAGTGTGACAAACATACAAAAAAATAAGAAATCAGGAAGGGGACAAACACTTTTTCACACCACTACACACACACACACACACACACACACACACACACACACACACACACACACACACACACAC
The DNA here is from genome assembly GCA_020510985.1 of Pholidichthys leucotaenia. NCBI lineage: Eukaryota > Metazoa > Chordata > Actinopteri > Cichliformes > Pholidichthyidae > Pholidichthys > Pholidichthys leucotaenia. The sequence goes on from CM035843.1 coordinate 33,186,648, forward strand.
ACACACACACACACGATCATCACTCCGGTTTACAACTTTAAAGGGGTCATTGACTGGAAAAATGGTGTGTTTTTAGGTTTTATTCGTAACTACCTGAAATCTGTCTGTTGGTCACGTAATTATCCAAAAAATATTGAAACAGTCAATTTTCTTAAAAAAACACAGCCTTTATCTAGTTTTTAGATTAGATTAGATTATTTGTTTATTTGACAGGGACAGTGCAATAAACATAGACAATTAATCAAATGACAATCAATCTGATGTGTTGCACAAAGAGTGTATAGCTATTAGCTAATTTGCAACTTTTGTCCCTGGATGGGCTTTAAAAAGGAGAAACAAGTAAAAAGAAAAAAGGAAAGGAAAAGATAAAAAATGAAAACAGAATAATAACCACATACATCAATGCAAAAAGATTATAAATATTATAAATACACAATATCAATACCTGACTCACATTTGCCTATTTCAGGCTTCCCTCCCTTCGTCACTCACTATAAACAAACACATTCATTCCTTCCCTTCATTCACTCTCACCCTGCAGACAATCATTTCATATATGGGTACATTCTTGTTTATTTTTCAGCCAGTTTTTAACCTTTTTAGTGAATGTTTTAAAGTCCGTTATTATTTTGATTTCATTTGGCATTGTGTTCCAGATGTGACTGCCCTTTATAGAGAAAGCTGTTTGTCCAAATGTGGTTCTGCGGTGGAATATTTTACAGTTATTGTTAACAGAACTCCTGGTGGCTCTGCTGCTGTCTTGTCTTTGGATGAAACCAGCAAGTGGCTCTGGCGCTGATTTATGGAAACATTTGAAAGTTAATTTCAGAAAACAGAGGTCAATGAAACTCTCAAAACTCAATAGATTGTATTTTTTTAAAATATAACAGTGATGCCACCTAATGGGCTTTTTGTCCAAGATTTTTAGAGTTTGATCATATAATGAACCTATATGTCTTATTGTGGAAGGGGCTGCTTGAGCCCAGACTCTCAAACAGTATGATATATGAGAGAAAACCATAGAATGCATATACAGTACAGCTGTTTCGTATGGTATGTAATATCTAATTAATTTAAAGCAGTTCAGATTTTTTTTTTTACTGTTTTTGAAATTTTCTTTATATGAAGATTAAATTTGAATTGAGGATCTAGTACAATGCCAAGGTACTTGAATTCTGTAACTAAACTGATGTCTTGATCATGTATATTAACTTTAAAACGTTGCAGGTTACATTTGTTTTTCTCTCCTAGAAACGCCAGAAACATTTTTGACTCTTCCGGTTAAATCATATACGTCATGATTTGACAAAGCCAAGTCACTGTTGTCCTTGAGACCCACCCACTGCTCTATTATTGACCCACTTAGCTGTCTGTCATGTAGATGGAAGGGGTGCTAAAGGTAGCCTATAAGCCCCTGAGCTATTTGCCCCCATCCCCCCCCCCCTCCAGCTAACACTGGTACCAGGAGGCTCACGCCAAGTGTGGCTTATATTTTTATTTTCCTCACCTCTGAGTCACCCCAATAGCCATCCCTGTTACCACCATGTTCGCAGTCCAAAACTGACAATATACCTGGTGTCACTCCAGCCCATCTCCCAATAATTTCACCGTGATTCCATAGCAAATTACCAGCACTGGCACGCCAGTGATGGCAAGAGGTACACCAGGACCTGAGGCTGCTGGCTCTCAGTGCCAGCTTCCCCTACACTGCCCGTGAGAGTGGTGGTGTAGGGGAGCCACCTCGTGATGGGGTGTCCCCCGGCTGGCCGTGGGAGCAGAGTGGCGTCCCGCAGAGCTAGACGCTGCCCTTTGAGATCCCGTGGCTCGGCAAGCTTCACCTTGGCCAGCAGCCTGAGGTCCTGCCTGGTGTGCGGTGCTAGCGATTTGCTGTGGAATCACTGCAAAATTATTAGGAGATGGGCAGAAGTTATGCAAGATACACCATCGACTGTGGAACAGTGAACCAGCACCCCTCATCAGAGCTAGAAGGAGGCCAAAAGCTAAAGGCTAGAAGCTAGTCAGCTAATGGCTAACGGACGTACGAGGGAGGGCGAAGTTGAATAGGTGAAGGATGTTTCTTAGAGTGATAGGCTTTAAATAGAATAGAATAGGTATTATTGTCATTGTACAGTTGTACAGTACAATGAAATTGTGGGTGCTCCACCAGGCTACAGCACAATAAAGTAAGAGAGAAGGATTAGATAAAAACACAGTTACAGAACACACAATTAAACTCACGACTGACATAAAAATAGCCCACAATTCTTGAAATATACACAGGTATGGTAGTGGCTTTACGGATGGAACTATGTACATAGAGTGCGGAGTGCAGAACACACAACTGAGTAAAATGACCCAAGGATTATGGAAAATATACATAGCAGTGTTTTCAAGAATGGGTCAATATACATGAAGTGTGTAGTGCAAAGACAGGTGAATTATTGTGATATTTAAAAAGGTCCTCAGTTCTGTGCATGTGAGTGTAATGGGGGGGGGGGGGCGCTTTGACTGTTTGCCATTCGGATGGCCCAGGGGAAGAAAGTGTTTGTCAGTCTGGAGGTGTGGGACCTGATTGATCTGAACCGTTGTCCAGAGGGAAGCAGGTCAAACAGGTGGTGGGCGGGATGTGAGGGATCTCCTGTGATGGCCTTGATGCTTCTGAGACTGGAGATGTCCTCCAGCGAGGGCAGAGGGCCGCCGATGATTTTTTGGGTGGTGTTGATGACCCTCTACACATCCTTCCTGTTCTCAGCCATGGAGCTGGCGCACCATACACCCAGACAGTAGGTGAGCACGCTCTCCACTGAGCAGCGGTAGAAGGCCAGCAGCAGCTTCTGGTCCAGCCTGTTCTTCCTCAGGACATGGAGAAAGTGCAGCCGCTGCTGGGCTTTCTTCACCAGGGCCTAGGTGTTGACAGTCCAGGAGAGGTCAGAGGAGATGTGGGTGTCCAGGTACCTGAAGGTGGGGATGGTTTCCATGCGGTCACCATTTATGAGGAGAAGGGGGGAGGGTGCTGTCTGTTCTTTCTGAAGTCCAGTATGAGTTCTTTGGTTTTTTTGGACATTCATTTTCAAGTTGTTTGCTTGGCACCACCGCAGCAGATTCTCTACCTCTGCCCTGTATGCCTTCTCATCATCATTGGTGATGAGCCCAACCAAGGTGGTATTGTCTGCGTACTTCACGATGACGGTGGTTTCAAGAGCATTTTAAGGAAGCCAGGAAAAATACAAAACAAATGCGCGTCAATAATTAAAAAATTCAAGAAAATGTGAACAAAAATATTATGAATCGGGACATGATCTTAGGATCATGTCCACGCTTTATGTTTGTTTTCCATTCTTCCTGTGATTTATGAATATTATTTGCAATTATTACCTCTGGCAAGTAAAGTAAGTAGGTGTAGTGGGTGTTACACACACAAAAATCTGGCGAGCGCAGCCTGGAGCCTGGAGCGTTGCAACAACGGATGTGGATTCTGTTTTGACCCCTGACCAAACAGTTTAAATACTGTCAAAATGGATTTCGTGGAAAAATATGGTGTTAAAGTCCCTAATGCAGTCATTGTCAGTGGTGTTGTTGATAAAGAAAGAGACACAGACATTTTTGAGTTTCTAGAGCAACATGGCACTATCCGTAGGGTGCTTAGCATTAATGATAACTCATCTGACTTTGACAAAAGTCATATTGTAGAGTTCGAGTCTGGATTAACCACTGAAGCATTAGCACCTACGTTGCTGTGCTCCTTTCCATCCACTGACAATCCTGAGGTTAAGTACTGCATTCAAGCTCTAACTGATGTCTACACTAAAACTGTAGGGGGCAGTGTTACTGAGGCTTATCTTAGCAACCTGAGGGGTTTAGCTAAGCTAAGTGGAAAAGATTTTGAAGAGGTGTTGCGGGAGGTCATGTCCACAATAGGGAAGTCTATTGAAGCTGCTGAGACAGCTGAAACGGTCTCTGCTGACATTGATCTTGCTTCCCCTACTGTAGAACCCACACAAAGTGGAGTCTCTCCTCCACTCCAAGTTGAAGTGCCTCGCACCCCTAAAACCACTCAAGCACTCTTCCAAAGCCCTCTTAGACCAAACTTAACACCTCAAATGTTGAGTCCAGCTGATTTTAACCCACCCAAGGTTCAGAAAATCGTAGTCGAGCATGTCATTAAACATGCAGAGAAGCTGTCAAATACCCATTCCTCTTGGAGAATCAGAGCTTTCTCTGGCAAAACGCCAAGACCGTATACTGAAGTTGATTATGAAACATGGTGTTCACATGTTGACTTGATGATGGAAGATACTTCTTTGTCTGACTTGGAAAAATCTCGCAAGATCCTGGAAAGTCTTCTTGCTCCTGCATTTGATATTATTTGCCCTCTTGGGTCTGAAGCCACCTCTGCCAACTATCTTAAGCTGTTGGACTCAGCTTTCGGGACTGTTGAAGATGGTGAGGAACTGCTTGTGTGATTCATGAACACTTTCCAAGATTATGGAGAAAAACCCTCTGCATATCTGCATCGTTTGCAGGTGGCGCTCAATCTCACAGTGTGTAGAGGTCGTCTAGAGCCACAGGAAGTGGACAAACAGCTTCTCAAGCAGTTTAACAGAGGCTGTTGGGATGATAATCTGCTAAAAGAGCTACAGCTGGAACTAAAAGATAAACATCCACCTGCGTATGCAGAGTCATTGCTTCACCTTCGCACTGTTGAAAACAGACAAGAAGTTAAAAACTCCCGCATGAAAAAACACTTGGGCACCACAAAACCAAAAGCAGCTTCCTACGAACAAACAGTCACCGAAACAAGTACAAATAGTGAAGTAGAGTCTGACAGTCTGAAAAAACTGAAAAAGCAAGTCGCTGATCTAAAATCAGTTACCTTCTGTCCAGGTGGTAGGTTAAAGGTAACTACACTGCCATACCCACTACCAAAAAGGGTACTACACCTAAAGTAAGTAGGTGTTAGTAAGTGTTACACAAGGGATGATGGAGGCGATGTTTTCGGTAACGTTGGTTTGTCTGTTGGTTGGTTGGTTGGTTTGTCTGTTACCAACATAAAAAGGTAAGAACGGATTTTGATGAAATTTTCAGGAAAGGTGTGTAATGGCACATGGAACAGATGATTAGATTTTGGTGGGGATTCAGATCATGATGTGGATGCAGCAATTTTTTGAATTTTTTTTTTTATATTAATCTGGCACTTTTCATGTACCCTTTAAGATGTGCCCACTCAGTTACATACGTAGTCACGCCATGGGACTACGTGCCTCAGCAACTAAGAAGCAAGACACTGCAGTAAAAGTATTAGGGGGTGTGTCCACCAAACTCGTTTTTCCTGCTGTGGGTGACTATTTTCTATTCATTCTCTATGTAGTCCAGCTTTTACAGCACTGAGCGCCCTTGGCGCTGTAGTGCTTTGAGCAGTGGCCGCTTTTTGTTGCAGTGCTCAGGGTTGAAAAAACTCCAATTTGTCAGACTACTGTAAAGCTGCACTCATCAATGTCAAACCTTTCTAAGCAGCCAGTCAGAATTAAAGAAGGGCAGGACATAGGACGCTGGTACAGGAAGACGACAACGGGAGGTGATGGTGGAGGAGGTGGAGGCTGAACTTTGCTACATCAAACAACCAAGTACTCTTTGATCTGACACTAAAAGGATATCAAAATTTGAAAACAAACGCTTGGAGGAACATGTCCGCATCTGTCGGCGTGCCAGGTGAGTGTTTGTAATATGTATTTGTAATATGGATACTATGTGAATTTGTAGTTGATAACTACAAAAAAATGGTATGATACCGCACTGTTGTGTAATATTGCTTAATAGTTATGATCCTTGTCAGTAAACTGTAATAGAGAACAGAGGAGAAAAAACAAAAAAACAAAAAAATGACCTGAAAGATTCAATAAACCATGATGTTGATTTAAGGTGGAACTGCCAAGCCCCAATGTATGGTCAATACAATTATGACAGTCTTGTTATTATTACCTCCGCCAAGGAGGTAATGTTTTTACCGGGGTTTGTCTGTCTATTTGTCTGTTTGTCTGTCTGTCTGTCTGTTACCAACATAACTCAAAAAGTTATGAATGGATTTTGATAAAATTTTCAGGAAAGGTGTGTAATGGCACGGGGAACAGATGATTACATTTTGGTGATGATCTGAGAGTGCATACCTCCACCAAGGGCTTTGTTTGTATTTGTGCAGCAGGATTACACAAAAGCTACTGGATGGATTTGGATGAAATTTTCACCAGAGGTGGTTCTTGGGCTGGAGAGGAACTCATTATATTTTGGTGATGATCTGAGAATGTATACCTCAGCCAAAGCTCTTATATTCTCACAGTGTGTTAGCAACAATACTCAAAGTTATGAACGGATTTTGATGACATTTTCAGGAAAGGTGTATAATGGCACGGGGAACAGATGATTACATTTTGGTGATGATCTGAGAATGCATACCTCAGCCAAGGCTCTTATCTTCTCACAGTGTGTTAGCAACAATACTCCAAAACTGATGGACAGACTTTGATGCCATTTTCACCACAAGTGGCTATAGGCCTACATACAAACCCATTACATTTTGGAGGTGATCCATGACAAACGGAAGGAGCCTTGGCGGAGGTATGCGCTCTATGAGTGCTTTTCTAGTTATTATTATTATTATTATGTAGTAGTAATATAATGTAGTCATATTGTTTTTGATATCATTTCTCTCTCTATTAATAATAATAATAATGGATTGCATTTATAGTGCTGTGAAAAAGTATTTGCCCCTTCCTGATTTATTATATTTTTGCATATTTGTTACACCTAAGCCAGTTTAGGAAGCTTGGGATCAGTCCACCAAGGTCTCTGCCTTTGACCGCCACCTGATCCACATAGCACCGGACCCCCATGATCCCTCCTGCAGGTGGTGAGCCCACTGGAGGGCGGACCCATGTTACTCCTTCGGACTGAGCTCAGCCGGGTCCCATGGGCGGAAACCCAGCCACCAGGTGCTAGCCATCGAGCCCCTTCCCCAGGCCTGACTCCAGGGTGGGGCCCTGGTAATCCCATACCGGGTGAGGTACACTGAATCCTTGTTCTAGTATTTATCATGAGAGTCTTTTGGATCGTTCTTAGTCTGGCCCTTCACCCAGGACCAGTGTGTCTTGGGTGACCCTACCAGACGCAAATTTCCCCAGACAACATAGTTCCTGGGATCACTAGGGCACGCAAACCCCCCACCATAATAAGGTGACGATCCATGAGGGGACCTGGTCGTGGCACATCGGACCAGCTCTTTACCCTCTCAAGAATCCTCAAGGGTTCATGGGAGTTTGCCCAACCAGTTTACATGTGTTTTGCGGACTTGGAGAAGGCATTCGTCCACGCCCCTCATGGTTTTTTGTGGGGGGTGCTTCGGGAGTATGGGGTACCAGGCTTGTTGTTACTAGCTATTTGGTCTCTGTACGACCGTTGTGAGAGTTTGGTTCGTATTGCCAACACTCAATTGGACTTATTCCCAGTGAGAGTTGGACTCCACCAGGGCTGCCCTCTGTCACTGATCCTGTTCATAATTTTTATGGACAGGATTTCTAGGCGCAGCCAGGGAATGGAGGGTGCCATGCTTTGTGACCACATGATCTCATCTCTGTTTTTTTTAAAATTATTTTTGATTTTGTATACTTTATTGATCCCCAGAGAGGAAATTGAGGGCATCCACCTGGATGGATGAAGCAGCCACGGTACGGCGCTATCCCTTAACCATTCACACACACATTCACACCTAGGGCCACTTTAGAGTCTCCAATTAACCTAACCTGCATGTTTTTGGGAGGAAACCGGAGAAATCCCGGAGTAAACCCACGCAGACACGGGGAGAACATGCAAACTCCACACGGATCACTGTTGGTCAGGGGCTGGGATTGAACCAGGGATCCCATGGCCAAGGGTGAGTTGCTGTGCTGGCGCAGTGCTAACCACTGCGCCACCGCACCGCCCATCATCTGTTGTTTGCAGATGATATTGTCCTGCTGGCTTCATCCAGCAATGACCTACAGTTCTTACTGGGACAGTTTGCCGCTGAGTGTGAAGCGGCTAGGATGAGAATCAGCACCTCCAAGTCTGAGTCCATGGTCCTCAGCCGGAAAAAGGTGGACTTTCCTCTCCGGGTTGGGGACAGGCTCCTGCCCCAAGTGGAGGAGTTTAAGTATCTTGGGGTCTTATTCACGAGTGAGGGGAGAATGGAGCAAGAGATTGACAGATGGATCGGAGCAGCATCTGCAGTGATGTAGACGTTGTACCGATCTGTTGTGGTGAAGAGGGAGCTGAGCTCTAAGGCAAAGCTGTCAATTTACCAATCAATCTACGTTCCTACCCTCACCTATGGTCACGAGCTCTGGGTAATGACTGAAAGAACGAAATGGTGGATACAAGGGGCTGAAATGAGCTTTCTTCGTAGGATCGCTGGACTAGGTGAGGAGCTCAGTCATCCAGGAGAGGCTCAGAGAAGAACTGCTGCTTCTCCATATTGAAAAGAGCCAGTTGAGGTGGTTTGGGCATCTGATCAGGATGCCCAAACCACCTCAACTGGCATGCCTCCTTGATGCCTCCCACTTGAGGTGTTTTGGGCACTTCCCTCTGGGAGGACACCCTGGGGCAGACCCAGGACTCGGTGGAGAGACTATGTCTCCCAGCTGGTCTGGGAATGCCTTGGTATCCTCTCGGAAGAGCTAGAGCAGGTGGCTGGGGAGAGGGAAGTCTGGGCTTCTCTGCTTGAACTGCTGCCTCTGCGAGCCGGACCTCTGGAAAAGCGGTAGAAGATGGATGGATGGATGTTACACCTAAATGTTTCAGATCACCAAGCAATTTTTAATATTAGACAACGATAACCCGAGTAAATACAAAATGCAGTTTTTAGATGATGATTTCATTTATTAAGGGCAAAAAGCTATCCAAACCTACCTGGCCCTTTTGAAAAAGTAATTGGCCCTAACTGCCCCCTAACCCTAATAACTGGCTGTGCCACCATTGGTGCCAACAACTGGGAATGAGTCTTTTACATCACTGTTGAGGAATTTTGACCCACTCTTCTGTGCAGAATTGTTTAAATTCAGTCATATTAAAGGGCTTCATGAACTGATGGCCGGACATTCTCCTTCAGGATTTTTTGGTAGAGAGCAGAATTCATGGTTCTCTCAATTAGGGCAAATTGTCCAGGTCCTGAAGCAGCAAAGCAGCCCCAGACCATGACACTACCACCACCATGTGTGATTGTTGATACAATGTTGTTTTTATGAAATTCTGTGTTAGGATACATCTTCCAAAAAAGTTCAGCTTTTGTCTCGTCAGTCCCCAGAATATTTTCCCAAGAGTCTTGAGTATCATCTAGATGTTTTCTGGCAAATGTGAGATGAGTCTTTATGTTCTTTTTGTCCAGCAGTAGTTTTTGTCTTGGAACTCTCCCATGGATGCCATTTTTGCCCAGTCTCTTTCTTATTGTTCCATCGTGGACCAGTGTTCCATGTTGAGGCAAGTGAGGCCTATAGTTCTTTAGATGTTGTTCTGGGTTTTTGTTTCTCATCTGTTCTTGAATTTCTTTAGATCACAGTGGGATGTGCTGCTATTTGAGATTTTTAGCCTACTTCAGGTTGTCAGACAGGTTCTATTAAAGTGATTTCTTGATTCAACAAGTCTGCCAGTAATTAGGCTTGGGTGTAGCTACTGAAATTGAACTCGGCTTTCCAAAAAAATGTGGTTAATCACAGTTAATTCATGATGTAACAAGTGGGCAGTTAATTTTTCACATAGAGACAGGTAGGTTTGGACAGTTTTTTTCCTTTAATAAATGAAACCATCATTTGAAAACTGCATTTTGTATTTATTCAGGTTATCTTTGTCTGATATTAAAATTTGTTTGATGATCTGAAACACTGAAGTGTGACAAATATGTAAAAATATAAGAAATCATGAAGGGGGCAAATACTTTTTCACAGCACTGTATATAGCACCTTTCTTTCAAATTTTCAGGAAAGGTGTGTAATGGCACACTGTACACATGGTTAAATTTTGGTGATGATCTCAAAATGCATACATCAGCCAAGGCTCTTATCTTCTCACAGAATATTAGCAACGATACTCCAAAACTACTTGATGGATTTGGATGAAATTTTCACCAGCGGTGGCCCTTGGCCCAAAGATGAACTCATTAGATGTTGAAGGTGATCCATGAGTGCATACCTCCACCAAGACCCTATCTCGCAATGTACAGATGAATGGCGATATGGATGGACAAAGGGGTGGAGGGGAGGACAAAAGGAGGGAGCCTTGGCAGAGGTATGTACTCTCTGAGTGCCCTCTAGTTTTCTCCTGTGTTTGGGTATTGTTTCTTGATCACCACTATGTTTGAGTTTAATTTATATTCTTGTCTTCGTTTTTAGTTTCATTCCTAGTCATTCTGTTTATTAGTATTATTATCATTTTTGATGTCTTGGTATTCTCCCCGCTTTGATTATTATTTGCCTTCTGTGGATTATTATTATTTATGGTTATAGTTCCTGCCTTCAGTGTCTCCCCAGTTTATTATGTCATCCTCTGTTTTGTCTTTATGTCATTATTGTGATCTCTTTGTTTCCCTACCTCTGTTTTTGTCTCTTGTCAGGTTTTTGGTCATGTGGGCATATTGGTTTAGTCCATTGTTTCCAGCTCCTCATGTTTTCCATACTTGTAGACACCTCCCCTCATGTGTGCTCCTGTTTAGCTCCTAATTGCCATCCCAGCTGTCCAATGTTGCCCTGATTAGTGTCCCCCCTATGCATGTTGCCTTTTGCTTTCAGTTCATGGTTGGGTCATTAATGTTAATGTGGTATGTCATTCGTCCAGTCATTCCTCCAGTCATGTTCCAAGTGAGTTTGCCTCTGTGGTTTAGTCTTGTTTTCAGCCCCTGAGCTGCTGTTTGTTTGTGTTTTTGCTCTTAGTGGTTTTTGTTAATAAATTGTGAGTTTTGCATTGTAGTCGTGCCTGTGCCTTGGGTCCTATTCACCACCTTCATCTGCTCGTCAAGAGCAGAACCATGACAGAATGACCCAACCAACCGAGGACCCAGTAGGTATGGACTTTTGGAGTTTGGGACTGGACGTGGATGAGGTGTGGGCAGCGCAGACTGTTGAGGATTGTGTCTCAGACACCTGCACCTCCCACATGCTGGAGGTGGCCCTGGAGTGGCTGGACATAGCAGCCATGGTAATTAAATCAACCCCTAGCCTGTGGAGCTACCCCAATCTGCTCGGGCTGCTAATGTCCGCCTAGAACCTCCGGCACATGTATCGTTGGATGGTGAACAATACATCATCTCCAGTCCCTACTCCACTTCCCAAGCAGCAGCCTACTGCACTATGGGCGCCTTGGGAGATCTCCACCAGTGAGAGAGAGCAGTTTCAGGGATCGAGACTGGTGATCGGCGGGCCCGGATGGAAGGAGGGCTCTGGGAGACATCATTCCTCTTGATGCTGTGTGCCACCACCAGCACCAGCTCTATCCATGGCGCACATTCCAGCTCGCACCCCACCTGTTTTGTCTGTCGCCATGCCTGCAGCCCCGCCTGAGGTTTCGCCTGTCATTGCTCCTGCAATTTTTCCTGTTATTGTGCCAGTGGTGCCGGCTCCTTACCAGACTGCTCCTGCTGCTCGCGATGTGAGTGTCACAGCTCCAGTCATCGCCGAGGTGCACCCATCAGCTCCAACCATCCCCAAGGTGCACGCAACAGCTCCAGCTGTCCCTGAGGAACATGTAACATGTAACGGCTCCTGTTGTCCCCGTGGTGTGCACAACGGCTCCCGCTGTTCCTGAGGCGTGCATCACAGCTCCAGCTGTTCCCCAGGAGCACATTCCTGTTCTGCCGGAGGTGCATGCTCCGGCTCCTGCAGCTCATCCAGAAGCAGTCATCCCAGCAGTAGTGGACCAGGAGCTAAGGCACGTTCTTTTTGTTACTTTTATGACATCAGTACTAATAAAGACTTGCCTGCCTCTTGGTGGTTGTGGTGATGCCTCCCTCACTCCCTGCTCTTCTCCCCTGTCCGAAGTGGCCGTGTCAGGGAAGGAGTCACAGGAGAACCACACTCCGGCCGTCATCCCAGAGGTTGGGAGACCTCCAGCCATCATCTCAGAGGTTGGGAGACCTCCAGCCATCATCTCAGAGGTTGGGAGACCTCCAGCCGTCATGCCAGTGGTCGGTGGACCTCCAGCCATCATCCCAGTGGTCGGTGGACCTCCAGCCATCATCCCAGAGATCGATGGACCTCCACCCTTCGTTCAGGAAGTCGAGCAGTCTGCGCCACCTTCGCTGCCTTTGGTCGCTGCTTCTCAAATGCTATTAGCCCCTGCGCCGAAGTTCTCGGGTATTCATCCCAGAACTGGTAACTCCTGTGTTGTTATCTATTAGAATAATAAACAAAGCAGCTTACAGGGAACCAACAAACCCACTTTTTCTTAAACTAAAAGCTCTCAAGTTGAAAGATCTGGTTGACTTTAAAACTGCAATAATAATGTTTAAAGTGAAGAATTTATCACTGCCCGCAAATATCCAAAAGTTGTTCCAAATAAGGGAGAAATGATATCATTTCAGAGGAACATGTATATTTCAAAAACCTTCAGTAAGAACTACCACCAAGCAACACTGTGTTTCAGTGCAAGGAGTCAGATTATAGAACGATTTTGGACCTGAATTAAAATCACGTACAACGCTTGGACAATTTAAACAAAAACTAAAGGAAGAAATACTCCAAACATATATACAAGATGACATGTAAAATCACATAAGGATTGTCATATCCAGTCTGTGTTGTGCTGTTACTTAGTTGTTTTTTTTTTGTCACATCTTGTCTTAGCTTTGTTCTGAATTGTAATCGCTCTTGTTTTGTTTTTCTTTTGAATTCTTGGATGGAATATGGGTGGGCAATATAAGCTGCGGCTTCAGCCATCACCCATTTCGGATAACTTTTGTTGAACTGTATAATCAGAGGAGTTATCGTGCGGCGGCACGAAATAAAGCGGCGTTGGTGTAGGTTTTAAGCAGGTTTATTGAATCACACCTCCATCACAGGATCCCCGCTCCATGCCAAGTGTGAGCAGCTCGGAGCGGGATCCTCAGGCTCTCAGAGAAGAGACACAATGTGTGTGTGTCCAGCAGCAGCAGTTGCAGAAGTGAGAGTGAGAGACAGAACATGGATTTCAGTGCAGTACTTATACCCAACTCAGACAATACATCAAAGGGTATTCACAGCAGTTGAGACATTTGCATTTAAGAGACATACATGACAATAGGCAGATTGCTGGCCTCTGCTCCAGCTTGCAGGACAAAGAGCTTACAAGGCACATCTACATATTGATCTCAAGTCTCTAGGTCACAGTAAGGACAGGACACATGAACACTATACATGAATCTCAGTAGTGCAGCGGAAAAAACCAAGAGAAGCGAGCTGACTGTCCTTAATCTGTTGTGGGGGTTAACCGAACTGCCACACGCTCCCCCCCAGAGGGCACGGCAGGGGGCCGAGACCTCGATAGCCATCTATGGGAGCGAGCTGTCGGAGAAGCTCGCTGCAGGCGGAGGGGGAGGGAGGAGGGGTGTAGTAAGTGCCGGCAGGGGACGGTGAAATCGTCCGAGCCGTGCAAAAATTGCTTGCTGCTCCGCGTGTCGAGGGGCTGTCCCGTTGCATGTGCGGAGATCACAAGAAGAAAAATTTGTCTCTGACTCCTCTCGTGGCCATGAAGAAAACAGGAGCGGTGAGGCTGCGTAGCGGCTGTAAGAAAAAATAGAAGCAGAGGGACTTGGCTTGTTGGCTTTAGGTGCGGGCACAGCCCTAAAGTCCTCAGGAAAAGCTGACGGCTGAATTCCTTTATGTGCCGTGGCTGAGACCATTAGAAAATCCTGTGAGCGAGCTGCGAGCGTGCTTCAGGTGTGCGGGCAGCCCTGAAGGTTCCGAGGGTGGCGATCGGCTGTTTTTCTCGGGCATGTGCAGCGGCGGAGGACGATGGCGGTCTCTGGAGCCGTTATTGTCCTGTGCGTGGTGCGCCGTCCTCGTAACTCCCCGGTGCATGTGCGGGGGTTCCGTGCGTGGGTGGGCCGCTGGAGGAACGAGTCAGGGTGCAGAATCTTGGTGGAGATCAGCGCAGACGGCGCCAATAATATCCAGGTTGAGCTGTGGCTGCAGATTGGCCATGGTGCGTTGGAGCGGTGAGAGGGAATAGATGATCTTCGTCCCTCAGGCTCGTGCAGATGCGTTGGAGCGGTGAGAGGGAATAGACGATCTTTGTCACCGCTCGGCCGTGGTGCGTTCAGGTCCACGTGTTGCGTTCTCCGCCGGCCCTGGAGGACGCCGTCGAGGAGAGGGGACGAGGTGCCTGCGCTCTCGTGTGGAGGAGCTGCGAGCGCGGCCGGTCCAGCGTGGATGAGCAGATCTCAGACGTGCAGATCTCATCATGAAGAACGGGTCACCAGTGCAGCTGTCCAGATCAGAAGGTTGCTTTGCACAAAACGTGTGCATGTTCGGGGTCACCAGTGAAGCGGCATGAAATAAAGCGGCGTTGGTGTAGGTTTTAAGCAGGTTTATTGAATCACACCGCCATCACAGGATCCCCGCTCCGTGCCAAGTGTGAGCAGCTCGGAGCGGGATCCTCAGGCTCTCAGAGAATAGACACAACGTGTGTGTGTCCAGCAGCAGCAGTTGCAGAAGTGAGAGTGAGAGAGAGAACATGGATTTCAGTGGAGTACTTATACCCAACTCAGACAATACATCAAAGGGTATTCACAGCAGTTGAGACATTTGCATTTAAGAGACATACATGACAATAGGCAGATTGCTGGCCTCTGCTCCATCTTGCAGGACAAAGAGCTTACAAGGCACATCTACATATTGATCTCAAGTCTCTAGGTCACAGTAAGGACAGGATGCATGAACACTACACATGAATGGCGCATTAACATCACAAAGCATGAATGACACATTACATCTCAGTAGTGCAGCGGAAAAAACCAAGAGAAGCGAGCTGACTGTCCTTAATCTGTTGTGGGGGTTAACCGAACCGCCACAATCGTGTAATTTGACCTTGTTGGATTTTATTTCCCCCTTTTGCTATATTATTCAGTTCCTTTTAACCTGTACTATCCGAAATAAAGATTCATTCATTCATTCATTCATTCTTGAACTAAAGACTCCTGTATTGATATCTCCTGAAGTAAAGACTTCTGTATTGTTATCACCTGAACAAAAGACCCCTGTGTTGTTATCTCCTGAGTATAAAGATTATATATTGCCAACTCTAGAGTGTAAAAAATTCTTTGTTGCCATCTCCTGAGGGTAAAATTTCCATGCTGTCATCACCCCCCAAGCGCAAAATTTCCATGTTATCATTTCCAGAGTCTAGAGGTTCCATGTTGCCATTTCCAGAGTTTAAGATCTCCATGTTATCATCTGAGTTTAAAGTTCCCATGTGGTCATCTCCTGAGTTAAAGTGTTTCGTGTCATTATCTCATCTGTGTGAAGCTTCTATGTTGTTGTCCTCTGTGCAAAGGGTTCCTATGCTTTTGCCCACGTTGGGGGCTCCTGAGTTTTACGTCCCTGTGGCGCTATGTTTGTCCATCAGGTGGCCTGCCATAGACCACCTGATGCTCCGTGTTCATCCATCTGGTGGCCCTGGGATCTTGGTAGGCCACTCGACGTACTCTGTTCCTTTGTCTGGTGGCCCATGGACTTTGGTAGGCCACCCAAGGCACCAAACTCATCCATCCAGTGGCCCTCGGACTTTGGTAGGCTACCAGATGCGTTATGTTCCTTCCACCAGTGGTCCAGGGACTTTGGTCGACCACCAGATGGACATTTTTTCCATTGTTTTTGTCTTTGTTTTGCCTGCTGTGCCTTGTCCCCCTCTTCCTGCCCGTTTGGGATATTCTTGGCTTTTGTTTGAAGGCCGTCTGGAATCCGTGGTGGTGGTGGTGGGGGGGGGGGCTGTTATGAATTGGGACATGATCTTAAGATCATGTCCACACTTTCTTTGTTTTCCATTCTCCCTGTGATGCATGAATATTTATGAATATTATTTGCAATTATTTGTGGTTTTTGTTAAATTATGAGTTTTGCATCGAAGTCCTGCCTACGCCTACGCCTTAGCTAATAGCTATACACTCTATGTGCAACACATCAGATTGATTGTCTTTGATTAATTGTCTATGTTTATTGCACTGTCCCTGTCAAATAAACTAATCTACTACTGCCTTGAGTCTTTTTCACCACCTACATCTGCTTGTTAAGAGCAGAACCATGACAAAAATAAGCCACAAACACTTCATTAAGACATGTGTGAGCTGTGAAAATTTGTAAAAAGTGCAGCCAATAACCCCCCTTAAGCTGTGTAAAGTTAAAGGCAATTAGAGTTACACACAGATTTTTTTTTTTTCTGGTATTTAAGACACTCTCATTGCTGCAGGATCTATCTGATGATGGGCACGTGAAATTTAAAGTTTTATTGTGCTGGCACTACAAAAAATTTCATTTGGGAGTTATGTAATCTGAAAGGGTTTCTTAAACATTCTTAATACTGCTATCATGAGTATTTTAATGAAAAGCCTGAGTTATTTCTGAAGGCCATGTCCTTTTTCTTTCAGTGCATACCAGCAGGGAATGAGAATGTCACAATTCGAAGTTTATAGTCTGCCAAATTTCACCTTGAGGGTCACAAATAAATTAAGGTTTCCTGTGTGGCAGAGAAACCCACAAAAAAAAAAGAAAAAAGAAAAAAAGAAGCTTTTTCTTTCTGGATGTGTAGCTGGAGGACGTGAATGTAGCCAAAGAAGATTTTTTGTATCTTGGTGAGTAAAGCTAAATAATTCAGTATTTTTTTGCATCTTAGGAACACACTGCTTTTATTAAAGGTCCAATTCATATTCCTCAAATTGCAAATATGTGATTACTTAATCTGTCCCATTTGAATTTAATATTTTTTTTCGGTATGATTTTTGCTAGCTTGAAATTGAGTTAGTTGTGAAAGGAAGTTGTTGGGTGGACATTAATAAAGAAGCAGAAACCTCTTGGGCGGTACATCAAATTGTTACACCAAGCTGCATCTATGGATCAGTGGGGAAAAATGAGCCACCACTGACAAAAAGATATATCATTAATTCAGTTAAATTCCATTTGACTCAGATAATGTCATAACTCTGGCTCTCACGAGCCAGGAAAGAGATTCGAGGGCGACCAGTGAGTTGGCGTAATTTATTAAAACAAAACACACACACTACACTAAATAACGAACAGCAAAATAAAGAGCCACGTGGGGCTAAAACACACACAGAACCAAAGGTACATACCACCCAGGGAGAAAGGCTAGAGGGGCGGCGAGGGAAAAAATACTCGCCGAGTCGCAGCACTAACACTGGGGAAGACGCCGAGGTAACGGCGAACTGCAGCTGGGCGGAGGAGCTAACAGTCGTGGAAACACAAGATGAGTCTTTCCAAAGCGAGGTCGCAGCGACGAGTGACTCTCGGCTGCTCGCTTAAATGGAGGAGGAGATTGGAGATAGGAGACAGCTGTCCCAGCGCAGCTGAACTAGACAGCTGGCAATCAGCTGGGCGCTGTCAAAGAGCGGGCCATGGAAGACCCGGCACGGACTACCCCGGAGCAGGAGCGAACTGGACAACCTGAACGCAGAGCAAAGATAGTTCAGGTCGTGACAGTACTCCTCCCCCGAGCCGCGCCTCCTGGAGCGGCCTAACCCCCCCCCCCCCCCCCCCGAGGGAAGACCAGGGAGGGCGGTGGGGGCCAGATCTGGGAGAAAGGGGGGAACCAGAAAAAGGAGGCAGGGAAGAAAAAAAAACCTAGATACAGCATAGGGTCAGATACCATAATAATCCTAACCCCAAGAAAAAACCATCACCCCCTCCTCTGCAGACGCCAGACGGTCTGTGCAGGACCACAGGAGGTGGGGAGAAACGACAAGAACAAGATACAAGGGCACAGCGATACAGTCATGGGAAGAAAAAAGCTCACAATAACTTAGGGCGAGGACAAGACAAAAACTCATGTCCCGAAGGACCGAAAACTATAAAACTCTGATGAACATCAGGTTGAAGTAGACTTACACAAGTAAACCCCGACCAAAACAGAATATACGGAAGTAATTCGGGCCTAAGACCCAAAAATAGAGCCTGAGGCCGCAAACTGGCATAAAGATACAAAAAACCAACTCCTCAATCACGTATTAACACAACGGAAGTCACAAAACAGTCAGGAGGAGGGCATAAATACAAAAAAAAAAAACAAGACTACTCAGAATGAGGCCAGGCAATGTGAAGCAAATGCTACTTAAAGGAGAAATTAGAATAAGACCATACTGGGATCACAAAACACAGAAAATTGCCCAAAGAAAAATTCTCGGTAGAAATGACATCCCAATAAGGACTCTAACACAGTAAGTTCCCTGATGTCCCGAATGAAATTAAATAATGGAGGCATACAAAACACAAGGCTATGAACAGTTAGTCAGTCTGTCAGGAATGACAGCAGGTGGAGTGAGGCAGGCGATGACAGCTTGTCCGGCGGGCGGCCCGAACTCCACCAGGCCAGGAACCACAACACCAGTTCGGGTGGTCTACCCGAGTCCCAGGCTAGGAGACACAGTTTCTCCGGAGGCCGACCCAGATCACCGAACCAGCCAGATGGCTTCCCAGGCGGTCGTCCCGTGACCTCAGACCACGGAGAGCTGAGGGAGAAGTCTTGGTGCAGCTTCCTCCCTGAGGGAAAAGGCAGGAGGAAACTGACCCAGGTGAGAAAAACCCCCACAGTAGTAGGGGGAGAAGAGATGGAGGCCAGGGGCAAAGTTAGCCTGCCATCTAATGGCAACAAGGGTAGGGGGAAACTGGCCCGGGTGAGAGGAACCCCAACAGCGGCAGGAGAAGAAATGATGGAGGCAAGGGGCGAAGTCAGCCAGACGTCAGGCGAACACAATCCTCCAGCTCCCACGCTAACCGTTACCCGGACCGGCGCAGCACCCCCGGTGGACCCCGAACGGGCCGGCGCAGCACCCCCGGTGGACCCCGAACGGGCCGGCGCAGCACCCCCGGTGGACCCTGAACGGGCCGGCGCAGCACCCCCGGTGGACCCCGAACGGGCCGGCGCAGCACCCCCGGTGGACCCCAGCTGGGCCGGCGCAGCACCCCCGGTGGACCCCAGCTGGACCGGCAAAACACTCCCGGTGGACCCCAGCTGGACCGAGACAGCACTCCCGGTGGACTCCAGCTGGACCGAGACAGCACCTCCGGGCGCAGCGTCTGAGGCGAACACCGTGCAGGGAACCGGAACCTCCGAGATGGCACCCAGAGCAGGTTCGTCTCCGATGACCCTGATCTCGGGTTCTACCGCCATCCAGGACTTCGATGCTCCGGGCTCAGCGTGCAGGACTCCGTCCTCCGGCTCCAACTCGACTGCGAATGGCTCCGCAGCCGGCATGATGGTTTCCACAGTCAAACGACCTCCAAACGCCGAAAACCGCGTCGACAGCCCACCTGGCGTGGGGGCAGGAGATCTGGACTCTGCTGGGCCGAACCATTCCTCCGTGGAGACCCGGGGACGCTTAATCGTCGGCGCTGGCTCCAACAGGCAGTTCGACCTTCTCCTCTGCCCATAACGTGGCTGCGGGGCTGGGGCAAAACTCTCCAGGGCCGCAGGCCGCCTCCTCCTCGCGCAGCGGTGTACACCTGGCACCGGGGCACACTCAAGGGGAAGAGACACAGAGGACGCAGGTTCATATTCAGTTTTTGCAGCGGGAGGAGAGAGCTCAGGGGACTGTGAACCCTGAACTCCTCCCCCAGGAATCAAACAAGGCAATTCACTCACAATGGGAGGAGAATGAAAGGACACTTGCCTGATTCCCAGAGGACCGGTGGAACCCGCTACAAGAGGCTTGAGTCTCTCTTCTCCCAACCGGATAGAAGTGGGGGACCCCCCGGACAGATGAGGTGGTGCTACCCGCACCAGATCGGGACCTGGAACACCTGGGGATGAATTTGCGCTCCTCCCAGCAGCCGGAGTGAATGACGAAGAGGGGGGTGAAACAGCTGAGGAGAGCTGGGGGCCCAAAGCTGACGGGACAGCGGGGAGAGCGGGCCCAGGAGCGGGAGCAGCTGATTCACTTCTTCGGCAAGACACGGGAGCTACAGCAGGCTGGGAGGCAGAATTCGTGTGGTTTCCTGGAGCGGGATCCGGACAGGACTCTCGCTGAGATGAGTGGGGAATTTGGGGGCGACGTCTTCTGAACGTGAGGTCGGGAAAACGCCGCTCCTGCGCGGTGAGCGAAGCCAACAGGTCAGCGTATTCCGGATAATTGTTCAGCTCTGGGTTCTTCTCGACCAGCCTGACCGCCGCAATCACGTTCTTCATGGCTACGGGGGGAACGGCGGCGGAAGAAGCGGCTGCCACTCGATCCGCAATGCGCATCGCTGTCACTCTCATCTTCTCCGGGGGAAACCCGGTTGACGTCACTCTATCCTGGGGATCGCCCCTGGGTGAGGCGAACTCCTGGACTGGATCGGCGGGAGGAGCGGGATTCCGAAGCGAGGAGCGATGGCGTCCTGTCCTCGGTTTCCTGCCGGAGTTTTCCTCCAGCCCACGGTGTCTTTCCCAGGCCACAGAGATGTCTGCCCTCCTCGCCTTAACCTCGGGGAGAAGGAAGTAGCGAGAAAAGCTGTTAAGCATTCCCTCGGCGAGCTCCAGGCGCCAGCGTATCTCGCTGGGGGCATCGTAGAGGTCCGTGGTGAACAACGTTCCGTCCACAAGGTCCAGAGCCTCCGAGAGATCGTGGCCTGGGTGCCGCATGCGTCTCCTGGAGGGAGACATGATACAGGCTTGCCTACGCCCAGAGGAAGGAAAAAGAGAGCGTCGAGTCCTTACGGCAAACTCACGGTCGCGGCCGTCTCAGTATGGCTGCGACCTACTGTCATAACTCTGGCTCTCACGAGCCAGGAAAGAGATTCGAGGGCGACCAGTGAGTTGGCGTAATTTATTAAAACAAAACACACACACTACACTAAATAACGAACAGCAAAATAAAGAGCCACGTGGGGCTAAAACACACACAGAACCAAAGGTACATACCACCCAGGGAGAAAGGCTAGAGGGGCGGCGAGGGAAAAAATACTCGCCGAGTCGCAGCACTAACACTGGGGAAGACGCCGAGGTAACGGCGAACTGCAGCTGGGCGGAGGAGCTAACAGTCGTGGAAACACAAGATGAGTCTTTCCAAAGCGAGGTCGCAGCGACGAGTGACTCTCGGCTGCTCGCTTAAATGGAGGAGGAGATTGGAGATAGGAGACAGCTGTCCCAGCGCAGCTGAACTAGACAGCTGGCAATCAGCTGGGCGCTGTCAAAGAGCGGGCCATGGAAGACCCGGCACGGACTACCCCGGAGCAGGAGCGAACTGGACAACCTGAACGCAGAGCAAAGATAGTTCAGGTCGTGACAGATAAGATATTAAATTTGGAAAACAAACATCATACACTGGTCATTCTGTCATGGGTGAGGTTGGAGCCTATTGCAGCCAATTCTATATCCCAAAAGAGGCTTTTCTTGTGCTTGAAGGGGCCATGGAATGAAAAATTGTGTTTTTATAGGTTTTAACCTTCTGAAATGTGTCTATTGGTCGTGTGATTTTCAAAAAAGAACACTTGATTATCTTTAAAACACACACAACCTTTATCTCATTTTTCTCTCCAAGAAGATGTTTCAGCAATTCCAGGTATTTTCCTGTACATCAAGAAATGGGAGCTGTCACTGAAAGGTAAACGTCACTAGCCTTGATACCTGACTGCTGTTCTATTATTGATGAGCCTAACTGTCTGTCATGTAGATGAGTGGGGAGCCAAAGGCATAAGGTTAAGATCTAACAGTGGTACAAGGAAGTTCATGTTTATATTGTTATTTTCTTTAGATTCCGGTCACACTAATCCATAGTCAATAATATATCTTGTGTTATTCTGCCTCATTTTGTTATATTTTTGCGATAGTGCTACATTGTTAGCACCTTAGCACCACCAAAGTGGCAAGCTGAAGTTGGCCTCTAGTCTTGGCTCATTCACCAATGTGTCTGTGTTTTATTGTACTCCAGCGACCCGTCATATCCCAGTGACCACTGAAACCACACATCCCTGCCCATCAGTGACCCTGTTTACATGGTCAAGAGTAACTGATTACTGGAGTAAACCGATCAAGGCAATAAACGGCTTATGGTGTTTACCATATACTTATGATGTTTAACTCAGCCACAGGGGGTGCACAAGCCTTGTGTCAGCCCCAAGCCCGGATAAATGGGGAGGGTTGAGGCAGGAAGGGCATCCGACGTAAAACTTTTGCCAAATCAAACATGCAAATTATGATGTATGGTTTGGAGACGGTGGTGTTGACAAAAAGACAGGAGATGGAGCTGGAGGTGGCAGAATTGAAGATGCTAAGATTTTCATTGGGAGTGACTAGGAGGGACAAGATTAGAAATGGGTATATCGGAGGGACAGCTCAGGTTAAACCGTTTGGAGACAAAGTAAGAGAGGCAAGGCTGAGATGGTTTGGACATGTGCAGAGGAGGGATAGTGGATATGTTGGACAAAGGATGTTGAAGATGGAGCTGCCAGGCAGGAGGAAAAGAGCAAGCCCACAGAGAAGATTCATGGATGTAGTGAAGGAGGACAGAGGGTTGGTGTTACAGGGGAAGATGCAAGGGATGGGGTGAGATGGAGGCAGGTGATCTGTTATGGTGACCCCTAAAGGGAGCAGCCAAAAGAAGAAGAAGAAGGCGCTTACATGCACTGAGTAAACTGTTTATTGGGCAAATAAACTATGGGGCAGATTTACTAAGGCAGTGCAAATTAACGAGTGCGCAAATTAGACAGAGCACCTAAGGAAGTGGCCAATTTTTGCCAGTGATCTACTAACACCACGCAAAATTATGAACACAGACACAGTCACTTCATTTCAATAATGACCACCCATCCACCAAAAGCACTGCAAAATTGCACACAGACACACCTGATGAGGAAGCGGGTCATCAACAAAGGCACAGCCAGTTCAGAGGAGCATAATATATTTTTTTAAGCTTTTTCTTAAGCTTTTGTTTGAGCGCAAACCCCAATAAAATGGTTTGTTTTTGTTCATCAAATATCAAAGTTTTGATTTTTCATTTCACATGGCAGACTCCTTTGTTTAATATGTATAAATTAAGGACTACTCATGAATAAACTGATTATTGACCAGCGTGTTTATTTTATTAACACAAGAACCATCAAGATGGTCTGATGGGGTCTCTGGGGTTTTATTATGTGAATAACTTTGTTTTAACAAAATCTACAGCTCTCCCAGTCCATGACTTTTCTTAAATACTGTATGTGCGTTTTATCTTTTCTGACGTCTGGAACATAACAAAATTAATCACACACGATTTTACTTATTCCTCGGACAGTCACAGCAGAGACTGCTGTCACTGAGTTACTGCAATATTGCAATGTCGGGGATGGATCTGTGCTCTTTTTGTCCACTTCGGGTAGGAAGTGCTGTACTATTTTATGAATACAAATTCATTGTTTAGGAAAGCTTTTTCGTTTTATTTGTTTTATTTCATCATCATCATCATCATCATCATCATCATAGCAGTCTGTCGTGGGCGACAATGACTGTTTCATTTAGGTCTGATCAGATTCCTCCACACAGCTCTGTCCTTAGCCTTCCACTGCCAGGAACTCCTGTCAATATCCAACTTCTTCCAAGTTTCTTTTTACAGTGTCTTTAAATCTGAGCCTTAGTCTACCCTGATTGCGTTTGCCCTCACATAACTGTGAGTAGAGTAATTGCCGAGGGAGACGCTGGTGGTCCATCCTCTCAACATGTCTGAGCCAGCTCAGGTTATTTGACCTTTATTTTACCAGGTTAAATATTTAACCTGGCATCCCTGGTGAGCACTTCTCACCAGGGGTGTCCTGGTGTGTTATTGTATGTACTTAATGTTTGCTTTTATTATTGTTCTTAATCCTATTTGTGGAGAGGTTTTGCCCCGAGATGTAAAGTGCACTATAAAATAAATATTATTATTATTATTATTATTATTATTATTATTATTATTATTATTATTATTATTATTATTATTATTATTATTGTTGTTGTTGTTATTAGGCAATATATAAACAAATGAAATTTTAAAAAAATCCTCTGCTGGCTGATGTCCAGATCAGCATAACACCGATCTCTGTGAGATTGTTTCTGTTCATATTGATCTGTTCTGTCATACGTTTGTCAAATCAAGTCACACGCAGGGAGAAGCTTCTCTCTCTTCGGCCACGTGTCCTCAGTTCTCGCTGGTGTCTCCTGGCACCGGCGATCGCTGTCATCAGGTGCAGATGAATTAAGACAAGCTTTTTGGGGACGTTAAATCCTGGTGCATTTAGCAGGATACTGACAACCGCAAACCTTAGTAAATCACCTTGTGCTAGTCATTTAAATACTCCCCTCCCTCAAATTTCCACGTTGACATGACAACTCCCACAAATACATATGCAATGAGGCCAGGTGCAAAATTAACATAATCCACACCTTTCCACTGCTAATTTTGCCCTGCGCCCGTTAGTAAATCTCAACAGTAGTTTTTTAATGCCAAAACAGGATTTTGCAGTGGCACAGCACGTTAGTAAATCTGCCCCTATGAGTCTTAATCCGTTTTCTCATAAACCAATAATGGCCTTTAACTGTTAAAGGTAATCGGATTACTCTGTTTACATGACAGTTTGAATAATCAGGTAACTCCAGAAAGCTAATTATAATCGGTTTACTCATGACCATGAAAACACGGTCATCGATGCATTATTTCATTCATTGTTTACATCCCTGGTGTGGGCTGGCTACAGAGTGGCCCCGCCAGTGTCCGGGGCTGGCCCCCTGCCCTCCTTCCTGTGGTTGGTGCCTGGTTGTCCTCAGGTTTAGTGGCCTCGGGACATCATGCTCTGGAGGGGTTGCGGGTTGCCTGGGAGGTGGAGGGGCACTCTCTTGCTTTTTCTTTCTTTCTTTTTCTTTTATTTATTTATTTATTTATGCAGGGACATGCACAATATACATTGACCTTAAAGAGGAAAGATGCATTGTACCAGGTTATAACACAAGTGCTAATTTCCACCTGTAGTCCCTGGGCAGGCTGGTGTTAGCATTAAAAAGCAGACATTTGCTAAAACTACAAGTAAGCATTGATAAAAAACTAAAACCAAACATTGATTAAAAAACTAGAACCAAGCATTGCTAAAAACTAAAAAACATTAATATCATTGATAAGAACCCAAAACATTGATAAGAACTAAAACATACAATAATACATTTTTATAACTCCATCCATATAAACAATTTTTTGCTTGCTCACGGTCCTGGGGTGGTGGTGGTGGTGTGTGTGGGGGGGGTGTTGCTGTGACCTGCTACCCTCTCTCTTTTCTTTGTATGTTTCCTGGCAAGCCAAGCATACGCACATATACGAACACACACACACACACACACACACACACACACACACACACACACACACACACACACACACACACACACACACACGTCTATCTGTTCTCTTTCAGGTGCAAATTTCAGGCCTGTGTGGAGATCTTCTCAGAAACAGCAATTGTTTCTTGTGGTCTGTCTTTGTTTTTCTTTCTCTCTCTTCCCCCAACTCCTTTACCCCCACCTCTTCCGACCACTTCATATCCCTTTAATTCCCTTCCCCATTCCTCCCTGCCAGTTCCAGTATAAGTAAGACAATATAAATAAAGTATTAAAGTTTTTATTGCAAGAGGAGTCTGTAAATATTTTTTATATACAGCATATACCAAGTTTTTCTCTTTTGCTCCTGGTCTTTCTCTTACTTCTTCCTCAGAGCAATGGAGAACAATAGAAGTGGGGGTGAACGCATTGTTTACTCAAGCAACCAACTGAATGCGCTGGGTAGGACAGCGCTGCTGCCTGGAGGCAATCCCCTTATCCCAGATGAGCTCAAGAGGAGATGCCGTGGGCGAAGGGCTGGAGCCAAGGTGAGGAGGAGGAGGAGGAGGAAGAAGCAGAAGCTGGCAGTACCGATGTTCATCACGGGTAATGTGACGTCGCTGGGAAACAAGGCAGAAAGCTCAAAGCACTGGTCAAGACGCAAAGGGAATATCGTGAGTGTAGTATCATGTGTTTTACAGAAATGTGGTTACACTCATAGATCCTGGACAACAATGTAGCAATACATGGCTTTAAGACTACCCAGTGGGGCAGGGATGTTATAAGTAGCGGGGAAAGGAGGGGAGGAGGATTGGCACTTTTTGTGAATGAGAGGTGGTGTAATCCTGGACACATTTATGTGAAGGAATGGCGCTGCAGCCTGGGCATTGAACTGTTGCTGTGAGTATGTGACTTTATTATATGCCGTGAGAGTTCACGTGTGCTATTGTGATTACTGTTTACGTCCCTCCATCAGCTGATGCAGCAGTGGCCTGTGACATCATCAGCTCCACTACTACCACTTTACTTGTGCAGCACCCTGACACCTTTATGGCCATCACGGGTGATTTTAACCACGTCTCACTGCGCAAAACACTGCCAAATTTCCACCAGTTTGTTGATTGTCCCACCAGAGAAAATAAGACACTGGCTCTACTGTATGCTGTAGCAATTTATTGTTATTTGGTTTTATAGGTGTTTATTGTTGGTACAAGTATTAATGTAAATATGAATGTGAGTAGGGATAAAGATTTCTTTTCATTACCAACACACATAAGCTCGTTGGGGCACAAGTCCCAAAGAATGGACAATTTTATTAATAATTCTGTATTTGTACCAATAATGAGTCAGTCTAAAAAAAACAAAACAAAAAAAAAAAACAAAAAAAAAAACAAACTGAGTTTTTTTCTGCTTTTAATCAAGAAGATGGACATGAAATCAAACAATAACTCCAATATGTCTTTTCAATAGTTTAGTAAGAAATTTCAGAATAGAATAACACATTTGGATGACTTTAAGACAGGGAATTCAACATGTATCATAAGCACTATAGACTGTTATTGAATTACTGAGCATAACATGTGGATCAAACATTTGTGGAACCAAAGAAACCACAGTTTAACTTGGCAATGTAATGGAAAACCATAAAATAGCATTGGTTAAGAAAAGTGGACACAATTTTACAAAGAAAATGATGATTAAACTTTTTTACAAAAAGGAAAATTGGTGTTACTCTGAAAAAGAACAAAGGTTAATGAAAAGCCAAATGCATTTGAAGTTCTGAAAGGAGTTTGAGCTGTTAGGTTTAGAGAACTTATACCAGGAATATTCTAAAGAATTAAACCTAATTCGGACAACAGACCTTCAGCACAGCAGAGTCAGATTGTGTCCCTGGTGGTAGCAGGGCCTCCCATGTGCCAACCTTGATCCAGATGGATGTCCGTGGATTCTGTTGAGAGAGACTGGAAGACAGGTTCTACCACAAGGCCATGCTCCTGAGATTGCAAATAGAAGCTGGGTGTTCAGCACGCTGGGCAAGGTCTTCTTTATGCACTGAAAAAGGAATTTAGCCAGGTTGCCAAATTCCTGACAATATTTGTTTATTGTTCAAAGTCCAATCAGACAATCATACTGGAAAACAAAACAAAAAAAAAAAAATCAAAACACAAATCTATTTCTTCTGATGTGTTGTGGTCAGAAAAACTGTCTTAAGTTTAGTAAAAATCAAACAAAAATCTTCTTAACACAGTAATTAAATAAAAAGAGTAAAATAGGAAAAAAGTGAATTTTAAAGAAAAGGAAAAGGGTGTTCACAGAGCTTGATAGGCTCTGGGCCTACTTAAAAAGAGAATGGGAGAGCAGAAACTCTGCTCCTTCATGGGTCACTCCCTGCTGCTCGACTGCAACACCCCAACTGAAGACAAAGGAAAATTTTTCTCAGGGTGTGGCAGGATCTCACCAAATTTCATGACAACTGAGCTTGACCAGTTACATTGAAATACAGTTACACATATTCAGTTACATTGAAATATTTTTTTTTTGCTGGTCATTAACATTTGTTTGTTCTCTCCCATAGATTGAGTCCCCATCGTGCTGTTTGCTCTCTACATGTCTGTTCTTTTCTTCTTCTCTATCCCCTCACCCCCCAGCCAGTCGCAGCAGATGACTGCCCCTCTCTGAGCCTGGTTCTGCTGGAGGTTTCTTCCTGTTAAAAGGGAGTTTTTCCTCTCCACCGTTGCCAAGTGCTTGCTCACAGGGGATCACCTGATTGCTGGGGTCTTTCTGCAACTGTGGGGGTTCCCCCTACAGTTGATAGTGCTATGAGATGACTGTTGTTGTGAAATGGCGCTATATAAATAAAGTTGATTTGAATTGAATTGAGTTTCTTTGTTTGGCAGAGGTCATAAACGGACTAAAAAAGGCAATGCAGATAGACTTGGAAACCGATTGGTCAGTTCAAAGTTCTGAGGTTGGTGTCTTCCAGAGAAAGAGGAGAGAGAGAAATTTGATATGAAAAGTGAAATCCTCCTAAAACATGTATATGCTGCCCATTAAGCCTAAATTCTTTAAAACTTTAGTGACTAAGATTTTCTACTTAATAATAAAGGAACAAACAATGTGTCTACATTGTAAATGTGATTAATTTCTTTATGGTAGGCATGCAAAAATTATTTTCTTCCTGAAAATAAAGCAACCAATATCAAATCATATCAATAAAAGCATTTCAAACCACAATTGTCCATCACTGGGTCCAGCCATGTCTTCAATAGTGTCTTGAGAAGTATCTTCTAAAAAAAATTAGAGTCTTGAGAGGAGAATATGAATTAATTCCTTGTCCATAATTCATAATTTCAACTGCAGAGAGAAAGAAAAAAAATATTCCTGAGTTATCCACCGGAGGGCAATGTGGGACTGTTTGAGTTTTAATGACGAATCTTACTAGTCATGTCTGTGGAACATCAGCCATAATCCTGTCATTTGGGGCATTCCTTTGGCAAATGGATCAAATGGGGGAAATGACTCCAGGTCCCGAAGGCCGGTGGGTAGTGTTTCACAGCTTTGGTCTTGGGTGAAGGAAAGCGATTGACAATCAGACTTTGGGTGAAACAATTTCTCCTCAGCAAAGAATGATTTTTATAAACTGGAACTCAGTGGTTAACGTTACAATGCCAGAGTCAGAGATGCATACAGTGCCACAGCCCTACCCCCCTTGGCAGATCAGATCACAACCTGACCCTGTTATCATCCAAGTACGTTCCTCTTGTGCAAAGGCAGGCTGCTTATACACGGACTGTGAGGAGGTGGACTCAGGCTATTGATGCACTAGATTACTGCTTCAAGACAACGTACTGGGATGTACTCTGTGAACCACATGGGGTGGGCATAGACAATATGACCGACTGTATCACAGAATACATCAGATTCTGTGAAAACACAACCATGACAGCTCAGACCATGTGCTGTTTCTCCAACAACAAACCATGGCTCACCAGTGACCTGAAAGCACTTCTTAACAAGAAGAAGAGGGCTTTTAGGTCTGGAGACAGGGAGGAACTGAGGAGAGTGCAGTGTGAACTGAAAGAGATGCTGAGAAGGTGTAAAGACAATTACAGGAGGAAGCAGGAGGATAAACTCCAGCAAAGCAATGTGAAGGATGTCTGGACAGGAATGGAACACATCACTGGGTGTAAGGGGAGAGACAGACAGACATCGGGAAGCCTTGAGAGAGCTGATGAGCTGAATCTGTTTTTAATAGGTTCAACTCACCGTCTGCTACCCTACAGCACAACCAGACCCTCACACACCTGTCTCCCTTCACCCTCCTGTGTAGCACCACTCTCTCTCCCCCCTCACCCCATCCCCCTCCTCTGAGGACTACAGCACCAGCTCCCCCCACATCACTGTGACTACAGACCAGGTTAAGAAACAGCTGGAGAGACTCCATCAGTGGAAGGCTGCGGGCCCTGAGGACCTGCGCCAACCAGCTATCACCTGTACTAAAACACCTGTACAACCTGAGCCTGAGTCTGGAGAGAGTACTGGTGCTGTGGAAGATGTCCTGCTTGGTTCCTGTCCCCAAGAAGTCATCTCCATCTGACCTGAGTGACTATCGACCAGTTGCCCTCACATCTCATGTGATGAAGATCCTGGAGACACTGGTCTTATCCAACCTGAGGCCACAGGTGAAGACATGGCTAGACCCTCTGCAGTTTACATATCAGCCCCATTTAGGAGTTGAAGACACTGTCATCTATCTGCAACGAGCCCATTTGCACATGGATGGCAGAGGAGACACTGTGAGAATCATGTTCTTTGATTTCTCCAGTGCCTCTAATACAATCCAGCCGCTGCTGCTGGGTGAGAAGCTGCGGGGGATGGGGGTCCACAGCTCTGTGATTTCCTGGATTTCTGACTACCTGACAGGCAGGCCACAGTTTGTCCAGCTTGGCAGTGTCTTGTCTGATGTGGTGGTTCGTGATGCGGGAGCTCCACAGGGGACTGTGCTTTCTCCTTTTCTCTTCACCTTATACACCACCGACTTTCAGTACAACACCGAGCCATGCCACCTGCAGAAACTCTCTGATGACTCGGCTGTTATTAGGTGTTTAAGAGGGGGAGAGGAGGGGGAGTACAGTGCACTGGTAAAGCAGATTTATGGAGTGGACCGAACAGAATCACCTGAGGCTGAACGTCATCAAGACCAGAGATATGGTGATTGACTTCAGGAAGAAAAGGATGCCTTCACAGCCAATGCAGATCCGGGGTGGGGGGGTGGGGGGTGGGGAGGATGTGGAAGTAGTGGAGGACTACAAATACTTGGGTGTCATAATCAGCAACGGATTGGACTGGAAATCTTATACTGATGCTGTGTACAAGAAGGGGATGAGAAGACTCTACTTTCTGAGGAAGATGAGATCCTTCAACGTGTGCAGCAGGATGCTGGAGCTTTTCTATCAGGCAGATGTCGCCAGTGCCATCTTCTTTGTTGCTGTCTGTTAGGGTAGCAGTATCAGAGCCAGCGACACCAACAGACTTGACAAGATTATCAAGAGGGCTGGCTCTGTAATTGGTCTCAGGCCGGAGACCTTTGAGACTGTGGTGGAGAGGAGGACACTGAACAAACTGCAATCCATCAATGGACAATCCTGATCACCCCCTCCACCACACACTCAACAGACAGTGGAGCACTTTCTCCAGCAGACTGCTACAGCTTTGTTGCTGAATGATCAGGTACAGGAAATCTTTCCTGCCACATGCCATTTCACTGTACAATAACTCACTCTAATGTTGAATCTAGGTCATAACTATGCTGCCATACTGCACCTGCCAGTCTAATTGGTACGGTACCTCACATTGCATCCTGCGCCTGATAGTCCTGTATTGTACAGTGAGTATGATTCTTGTATCTATATGGGCCATCATCTATTCATCTACGATGTATATAAGTTATTTAGGCAGTTTTACTTTCCATCCTTTTTCTTTAATGGTGTGTGTGTTTCTGTCATTTTGGTTGTCTACTGTCATGCTGCTGTTACACAGTAATTTCCCAGTTTGGATCAATAATGTGTATATCTATCTATATGTATCAAATATGAGCAAAGCTCCTTTTGGCAAAACAAATCTGTTTGGCACTGTAAGACACATAGACGTCTCTTCTACTTTCCAAGCTGCTGGACTGGATAGGGTTAAAAAAGACATACTCGGAACCATTTTAGTCTTTAGAGCTATAACATCGATGTAAATAGCAGGCTATAGTTTCCAAGAAGAATGTCCTGCTTTTTACACGAATTTTCCAAGTTAATAAAGTTTTTCACACTGAGAAACATTTAGATTTGATATGATGCTAACTTCTGCAGCAATTTACCCAAACAGGTTGACAGTGAGCTGCTAGAAAGGAAAAGAGGGTTTTGGATATATATATTTTTTTTTCTTCAAAGGTTCTTTAAATGTTGAATGCGTGAAACAAAGTGTCATGCATCACAAATTGTGTGTACTGTGACTGCTAGACAGTCTGTTACAAAGTAAGTGTCAAGTCACATGCATTTGCTTTCAACATCACTGTACAGGGTATGCAACACCATTTTATTTCCTCCATTCTTTCCCTCATCACCTCTACATATT
The DNA here is from genome assembly GCA_020510985.1 of Pholidichthys leucotaenia. Lineage (NCBI taxonomy): Eukaryota > Metazoa > Chordata > Actinopteri > Cichliformes > Pholidichthyidae > Pholidichthys > Pholidichthys leucotaenia. Next base: position 33,218,784 of record CM035843.1, read on the forward strand.
CCAGGCAAATAATTTGTCTGGTTTTCCTGTTAGTGACTGTCTACATTTGCTAATTAACCATACAGTATGTCCCTCATTAGCTTAATCCTGACTAACCAAATTTCATTTTATTTCCACAACCTTCCCCCTTTTTATGAGGACAAAGTGATATGTAGGACGGTGACAGAGTGTAAAGGGGCCCAACAGAAATCTCCTCGTGAGATAAAAGAGGAAAGTAAAGTGTTGGATGCCGTTTGGGTTAATTGCATTTGACATCCACTCTTGCCTTGTGAGAGGTTGCACTCTAAGTCAGGACAAAGTGTAGGATTGGGTACAGATGAACAGAACGAAGCTGTGTCAAAGAAAGGGTATTGAAAGGATACATAGGTTCTGCTTTGATCACAATGAATGTTCAGCTGATGTGGCCTTACATTTTTCGTCTCCGAGGATGGACTGGGGTGGAGGGAGGTGTTATTTGAAGTTTTGAAACTGTTTGGTGGAGGCAGTTGAGCTGTCGTGACTGCAGGAGCATTAAAAACTGCTAAATTCATAAAAGCGTACTGTATATTTCAGGAGAATCACACAGGACATTGTGTGTAGCTTCTCTTCATGTCTTGTGGCATGGGACAGGAAATATACCTTTTTAGGATGTGTTCTATTATTTTTACTAACACTAACTACATTATTGATTCTGCATGTGTGATTTTTATGCCACACTTGCTAAATATATCATGTATGCAATAAAATGTCTAATGTTGCAGAAATCTTGAATTTACAGTATTTGTCCCAGCGGGAGCCATTGTGACAAAGGCAGGATGACCACTGACTCAGCACTGGTGAAGTGAATACAGAAGAAACATTCAGGAAAGAGTTCACATCAGAGAGCGAAACAGAAAAAAAAAAAAAAAATCTTTGTCGATATTCTCTCACATTTCCCTGTTATAAATCAATGCAAAAGTCTCTTCTCCATCGCCTAAAAATCCAACTTAATAGCGCAATATAAATTTCCCCTATGGGCCAAAACGATAAAGGCCAATCTCTCCTGGTGGTGCTTTGCCACCTTTTAGTATTCTGTGACCTATATTTCACATAAGCAGAGCCCATTTGCATTAAAATTATATTGGCAGCCACATTTGGGCAGCCGGACACTGCTGCTGCCCACAAATCCCTCCTCTACCCTGTGTGGGAATAATATAACACCTTCAGTTTCTTTAGAATAATTGCCTGACAGAAACAGTCTGACTCCCTCAAGCTACAAACAGCCAAAGCAGACTGTAAATGAGGTGAGATGGTACTCTGCTCATTCTGAAACTCTGAGGCAAAAAGGAATGTTTAATATTGTCATTTTTACAAAGAGATTAGGATTATATACAGTATACTATATGATCTGAATTATCTGGTAATTTGGTGAGCAAACCATACATTGACTTGCTCATTCGTATTCCACAGTCATGACTGGAAATGGCAAACAGTTCTTGATTGAGGGATCTGGATTTAATCTCAGCAGATTAAAAGCTGCTGTGGTCATTTTGTCCATTTTTACTTGTGCGTTTTGTGTCCTCATTGCTAATCATATTGAATTAGAGTTTCAAAACTGGTTTTAAGCATAGATAATCTGACATATTAAAGCACAAAATTAGCTAACTACAATATTGGCCGTCAGCACTGCAAGAACATCCAACATTCTGTTTACTCAGTAGTACATTACCACTGAGGAGCACACTCACAGTTGTTAAATATCTGTCTCGGTGCATTCTACATCAACATGGATACATGGTTTTGATTTTAAATATTATACATTGAGCTTCTATAATCGAGCAATAACCCCACAACCCAGAGGCTTTGGGTTCACACCCTGACTGGGTCATTTTGAAGTATATAAGAATAAAAAGGTTTCAATTTGCTCCTAAAAGAAATAGTCATCACACTCAGCTACCAGAGGACTGATCCTCCATCGTAGCTTCCACTGCTGCTTCTACTGTGTGCCTGAGGGTTCTTAAAGGACAGATAGGCTCAGTCCAATGAACCACATAGGCATCAGGACTTAAGCTTATTTTAATGTCTCACTTATTGTATATTCCTTTTCAGTCAGCCCCTCTCACAGACATTAGACAGATTCTCAATTATTCTGAACTTGAACGATGTGACTTCAGTGATGGTTTAGCTTATCAGTTTAAATTAGACCATTACGCTAAAGTCTTAAACCCAAAAAGCTTATCCCTTAAGTTCCTCATTACTGTAATTACAGTAACTGACTTACTCATTAAAATGATGTGGCTAATGTTAAAATTGGTCTATATACATTAAAAGTTGTATTTTTAATGTCTTTGCACTATCACTGCCATTTGTGTCCATAAATAAATAAATCAATGATGAATACTGCTTATGCAACATAGATTGTCAGATTCTTACAGTAGAAACTGAAAAAAAAAAGAGTTTAGTTGAGATTAAATGCAAGGAAGACTTCAACATTCTTTGGTTATAGTTCAATTTTCAATTCAATTCAATTCAACTTTATTTATATAGCGCCATTTCACAACAACAGTCATCTCATAGCACTTTCAACTGTAGGGGAAACCCCCACAGTTGCAGAAAACCCCCAGCAATCAGGCGATCCCCTGTGAGCAAGCACTTGGCGACAGTGGAGCGGAAAAACTCCCTTTTAACAGGAAGAAACCTCCAGCAGAACCAGGGTCAGGGAGGGGCAGTCATCTGCTGCGACTGGCTGGGGGGTGAGGGGACAGAGAAGATGAAAAGAACAGACATGTAGAGAGCAAACAGCACGATGGGGACTCAATCTATGGGAGAGAACAAACAGATGTTAATGACCAGCAAAAAATAAATATTTCATTGAGAGTGAAGAAAGGAGTGAAGCCCAGTGCATTATTGGAGGTCCCCCGGCTGTCTAAACCTATTAGCAGCATAACTAAGGGAGGGTTCAGAGACACATGATCCCTACCCAATTGTAGGCTATATCAAAAAGGAAGGTTTTAACCCTATTCTTAAAAACAGAGATCAAGTTTGACTCCTGAATCCAGATTGGCAGCTGGTTCCACAGGAGAGGAGCTTGATAACTGAAGGCTTTGCCTCCCATTGTACTTTTGGAGATTCTAGGTATTACAAGTAATCCTGCATTTTGGGAGCATAGTGCCCTGTTAGGATAATACGGTAGGATCAGATCTTTTAAATAAAAAGGGGCCTGATTGTTTAGAGCTTTGTAAGTAAAAAGAAGGATTTTAAACTTAATTCTACAGTAAACTCTATGGGAAGCCAATGAAGGGAGGCCAGAACCGGAGAGATATGATCTCTCTTTCTATTACCTGTTAAAACTCTTGCTGCAGCATTTTGGATCACCTGAAGACTTTTTAAAGATGTTTTAGGACAACCTGATAATGAAGAGTTACAATAATCTAATCTCGAGCTAACAAAAGCGTGGATCAGTTTCTCAGCATCACTCTGAGACAAGATGCTCCTAATCTTGGCGATATTACGCAACTGATAAAAGGCAGTCTTAGAAAAAATATTTAATATGTGAACTGAAAGACAGATCTTGATCAAAAATAACTCCAAGGTTCCTCACAGAGCTATTAAGAGAAAGTAACCACATCCAAACTAAAAGTTTGATTTGGAAAGGTATTTCTAAGTTTGAATCCATTGCAAATCTTTGAAAGCATCTCCCTGTCTTTCTCTCTCTTTCTGTAAGTATATATATATATACAGTGGTGTGAAAAAGTGTTTGCCCCCTTCCTGATTTCTTATTTTTTTGTATGTTTGTCACACTTAAATGTTTCACATCATCAAACAAATTTAAATATTAGACAAACAAAACACAAGTAAACACAAAATGCAGTTTTTAAATGAAGGTGTTTATTATTAAGGGAAAAAAAACCATCCATACCTACATGGCCCTGTGTGGAAAAAGTGATTGCCCCCTAAACCTAATAACTGGTTGGGCCACCCTTAGCAGCAGCAACTGCAATCAAGCGTTTGCGATAACTGGCAGTGAGTCTTTTACAGTGCTGTGGGGGAATTTTGGCCAACTCATCTTTGCAGAATTGTTGTAATTCAGCCACATTGGAGGGTTTTCTAGCATGAACCGCCTTTTTAAGGTCATGCCACAGCATCTCAATCGGATTCAGGTCAGGACTTTGACTAGGCCACTCCAAAGTCTTCATTTTGTTTTTCTTAAGCCATTCAGAGGTGGACTTGGTAGAGTGTTTTGGATCATTGTCCTGCTGCAGAACCCAAGTGTGCTTCAGCTTGAGGTCATGAACAGATGGCCAGACATTCTCCATCAGGATTTTTTGGTCGACAGCAGAATTCATGGTTCCATTAACCACAGCAAGTCTTCCAGGTTGTGACGCAGCAAAACAGTCCCTGACCATCACACTACCACCACCATATTTTACTGTTGGTATGATGTTCCTTTTCTGAAATGCTGTTTTACTTTTATGCCAGATGTAATGGGATACACACCTTCCAAAAAGTTCAACTTTTGTCTCATCAGTCCACAGAGAATTTTCCCAAAAGTCTTGGGGATCATCAAGATGTTTTCTGGCAAAACTGAGACGAGCGTTTATGTTCTTTTTGCTCAGCAGTGGTTTTTGTCCTGGAACTCTGCCATGCAGGCTATTTTTGCCCAGTCTCTTTCTTATGGTGGTCATGAACACTGACCTTTACTGAGGCAAGTGAGGCCTGCAGTTCTTTGGATGTTGTTGTGGGGTCTTTTGTGACCTCTTGGATGAGTTGTCGCTGCACTCTTGGGGTAATTTTGGTCGGCCGGCCACTCCTGGGAAGGCTCACCACTGTTCCATGTTTTTGCAATTTGTGGATAATGGCTCTCACGGTGGTTCGCTTGAGTCCCAAAGCTTTAGAAAAATGTTTTTCTAGACTAACCTTTTCTAGACTAATAGATATCAATTATTTTGTTTCTCATTTGTTCCTGAATTTTTTTTGGATCACAGCATGATGTCTAGCTTTTGAGGAACTTTTGGTCTACTTCACTTAAGATAAGATAAGCCTTTATTAGTCCCACAATGGGGAAATTCCAGGATTGCAACAGCACAGGGACAGCAACACTCAGAGCAATAATTTAGAAGAAAAGAAAATAAGAGCAGTGAATATATATATATGTTCACATAAATATATAAATATATATACACAGTGCGGAGCATTGTCGCTAGATGGAAAAACAGCATAACCGTGTCATGGGATGGCCCTCGCGGACCATTAATGAGACGCTATAGGCAGCCGATGAGTTTGCATATTTATTAACAATGACTGAGATGACAAAATGATAAGCCACGTGGGGCAAAAAGACATACATGGACTAGGCACAGAACTGACGATGAAGATACGAGACAGCACCTTAAGGAAGAATAACACTCACTGAATATGAAGAGGAAGGAAGACTGGAATCGGGGTTAGAGATTCCAGCCCAACGTTGTGGAAGTCCAACGTAGTGTGAGGTCGTAGCGAGGAGTACGCCTCAGCTGCTTCCTTAAATACAAATACAATTCAATCAGTACAGGGGAATATACTGTAATCAGTGCATTGTGATCCAGCTGTCACGGTGCAGCTCGGCTCTGACAGCCGGAAGTCCCGCCGTGACACTGTCACAATAAAAGCCCAAGAAGGTCTTAAGGAAAACACAGAAGAATGGGAAGAATACTGGATGATCCGAATGCGGACAATATCAGCGATCAGACCATGACAAACCATCTGTTTAGTTACCCTACATAGTATGAATATGTACCCATACATATTGTCACCCTCCATAGCGATTGATATTGTCCTTGTCGTATACTGGAGGGGACCATTTTGTGTAAGTCTGTTGTGTCTTTTGCATTCAATACTATTAGGTCATCACATTTTATTGCTACCTCTGCGAGCAGCCCTGCTTCGGTCATAAAGTCTGATAGCCGTAGGTAGGAAGGACCTGCGAAACCTCTCGGTTGCGCACCTAGGATGATGTAGTCTACTGCTAAATGAGCTCCTCAGTGCGTTCAGTATGTCCTGCATAGGGTGGGACTCGGACTCCAGCAGAGATGACAGCTTAGCCACCAGCCTTCTCTCGCCTAACTCCTTCACTGGGTCAAGGCGCTGCTCCAGGACAGAGCTAGCTTTCTTGATCAGTTTGTTCAATCTCTTCCTATCGGCTGCTGTGATGCCAGTGCCCCAGCAGACCACTCCAAAAGTGATGGCTGATGCCACCACTGAACCGTAGAATGTCTTCAGGAGCACCCCTTGTACACCAAAAGACCTGAGCCTCCTCAGTAGGAACAGCCTGCGCTGCCCCTTCTTGTAGAGTGCATCGGTATTGTGTGACCAGTCTAGTTTATTGTTCAAATGAACACCTAGGTACTTGTAGGATGTCACCATCTCAATGTCTGTTCCCTGGATGTTTACTGGTGCTGTAAGGGGTTGTCCTTGCCTGCAGCAGTCCGCCACCTCGCGTTGATCTGGAGGCAGTTCCGATGGCACCAGTCCACAAAGTCCTGCATAAGTCAAGTCAGGCAGGTCCTATTTAAGTGATTTCTTGATTGAGAACAGGTGTGACAGTAATCAGGCATGGGTGTGACTAGAGAAATTGAACTCAGCTTTCCAAAGATGTGATAAATTACAGTTAATTTATGTTTTAACGGGGTGGGGGTGGGGGGTGGGGTTTCTTTATCACACAGGGCCATGTAAGTTTGGATTTTTTTTTGCCATTAATAATAAACATCTTCATTCAAAAACTGCATTTTGTGTTTACTTGTGTTATCTTTGTCAAATATTTAAATTTGTTTGATGATCTGAAACATTTAAGTGTGACAAACATATAAAAAAATGAGAAATCAGGAAGGGGGCAAACACTTTTTCATACCACTGTACAGCAGGGAAAACAAGTATTGAACATGTCAACATTTTTCTCATTAAACATATTTCTGATGGAGCCATTGACCTGAGATTTTCACCAAATATCAGAAGCTGACATAATTATAGACCCAGGGAACAAAGCACAGACTCGAGTGAATACAATTTATCCTTTTTATTGCTAACAGTGGGTGTGTGGGTGTGTGTATGTACAGTGTGTATGTTGTGCGTGTGAAGAAGAAGTGCAGTGCAGGAATCGTGCCCGGGGGACAGCAGAATGCCGTTCAGCCTGGCAACCCTATAATGACAGAGCAGAGGTGTTAATTCTGTCCATGGAGCAAAGAGCTTTGATAGTAATGGTTGCTTACTTTGCAGATGGTCGTGGAGATGCTCAGGTTGGCCTTGAGGGCTGCAGCCAGGGAGACAGCGTCTGACTCCGTGCAGGGTATTGGGCTAGTAGCCCTGTAGTGGTGACAAAGGCTAGACCGCTGCTGGGAGGAGAGGGTTCCGCCGCCGGGGGGATCCACCAGTGCACAGGGGAAGACGACTGACAAAGGTGAGTTTATAATTAGGCTTATGTGAAGCGACGAGGAGATCAGGAACTCTGATGATAAGATAAGATAAGATAAGCCTTTATTAGTCCCACAATGGGGAAATTCCAGGATTGCAACAGCACAGGGATAGCAACACTCAGAGCAACAATCAGAAGGCAAGAGAAAAAACAAGAGCAGCTAGTATACATATGTACATATAAATATAAATATATATATATATAGACACAGTGCGGAGCATTGTGGTTGGTGGATGTGCAGCAGAAAGTCTAAGCTCTCTCTCCGCGGATGCGGTGGGCCAGCTGGATGTCTTTGGGCATGATGGTGACCCTCTTGGCGTGGATGGCGCACAGGTTGGTGTCCTTGAAGAGACCCACCAGGTAGGCCTCGCTGGCCTCCTGCAGAGCCATGACGGTGGAGCTCTGGAAGCGCAGGTCGGTCTTGAAGTCCTGAGCGATCTCCCTCACCAGGCGCTGGAAGGGCAGCTTACGGATGAGCAGCTCCGTGGATTTCTGGTAGCGATGGATCTCTCTCAGAGCCACTGTACCGGGCCTGTAACGGTGAGGCTTCTTCACTCCGCCGGTGGCCGGAGCACTTTTCCGAGCAGCCTTGGTGACCAGCTGTTTCCTGGGGGCTTTTCCTCCAGTAGATTTATGGGCGGTCTGCTTGGTTCTTGCCATCGCTCTTTATTATTCTGTCTTATATTTCTTGCACGCCGCCTAAACTCCAGCCCGGCACCCGCGTCGTTTTCGCTTCAGTTCTCCCAGTATGTCGAGTTCCTCCGTTAGCACCGGGTGGTGGTTGAGTGCTAGCTAGCTCTTCCCTGCTGTATCGTCTCCTGCTGTAAACAGAGGCTCCGTCCGCCAACTCGGGAGACCTTTGGGGCGATCTGTGTGTCCGTGATATATATAGAATGAAAGGTGTGCCGGATCAGAAAGAAGAAGGAAGATAAAAAGACTCAGAATTGAGCCGCTGTTGCAAAAGGCAGCCAACTCGTGTGGCGCCGGAACCGGAAGGGATGAGGCCAGGGATTTGGCTGTTGACGTGAGGCGTGTCAATGGAGAATGACAGATGGCTCCGTGCCGAGTCTCAGGCAGGCCCGGTTATAAAGCCCACTGGAGATTGGCAGCAGGTGTGCGTACAGCTGTAGTTGATGACGGCCCTGAGGGAACCATGACAGTTCTCCCCCCCGAGACCCCAATGGCGGATGTCCAGGATGGTGCTGACTCTCCAAGCCGGGTCACCGTCAATCAATACTGGTGAAGGTGGAGTCTTGGGAGGGGGACAGAGGGGGCTGGAGCAGACGGACTTCACCTGGGAGACATGAAATGTCGGACAGATGCGGAGAGAGGGGGGGAGAGCTAGGCGTACAGCCACAGGGTTAACAATATGTGTGATAGGGAAGGGGCCAATGAAACGCTGGGCCAACTTCTGTTTTTCAGCCTTCAAATTAATGTTCTGTGTGGGCAGCCATACCTGTTGACCCACCTGGTACTGGGGAGCTGGTCTCCTGCGGTGATTAGCCATCCTGGTGTTGCGTTCGGCTGTGCGAAGGACAGCTCTGCGGATGGCAGTCCAGAGCCGGCGGCATTGCCTCACTTGGGCGTGGACAGAAGGCACCGCCACTTCCTTCTCCTCTTTGGGAAAGAGCGGGGGGTCGTAACCCAAAGAGGCCCTGAAGGGGGACATGCCGATCGCCGAGGAAACAGTCGAGTTATGGGAATACTCGATCCAGGGGAGGTGGCTGCTCTAAAACGATGGACTGGAGGCGATGACACCATGCAGAGCGGCTTCCAGCTTCTGATTGGCCCGCTCGCACTGTCCGTTGCTCTGCGGATGGTACCCAGACGACAGGCTCACCATTGACCCCAGTGTGTTGCAGAACGCCCTCCAAACCTAGGACACGAATTGGGGCCCATGATCAGAAACGACGTCGGTGGGGATCCCGTGGAGGTGTATGACGTGTTGTACCAGCAGGTCCGCTGTCTCCCGTGCCGTAGGAAGCCCCTGGAGAGGAACGAAGTGGGCGGCCTTAGAGAACCGGTCCACAATGGTGAGGACTGTGGTGAAGTGGTTGGAGGGTGGAAGACCAGTCACAAAGTCCAATGCCATATGGGACCAAGGATGACTGGGAGCCGGCAGCGGGTGAAGGAGACCGGCTGGTGGAGAGGAAGACGTCTTCCCGGTGGCGCACTGAGTGCAGGCACGGACATAAGCGGTGACATCCTTCCGAAGCCCCGGCCACCAGAACGACCTCTGAAGGAGCACCACCATGCGGAACACCCCTGGATGGCACGAAAACTTAGAGGAGTGGGCCCAATGAATCACCTCGCCCCGAGTTGACGTGGGGACGAAAAGCCGCTCCGCGGGTCCATCTTCAGGTTCGGGCTCAGCCTCCTGCGCCTTCAAGACCTTCTCCCTGATGCCCCACAAGAGGGCGCCGACGACACAAGATGCTGGAAGGATGGTGTGTTTGTGGCCCTCAGCCACATCCGCAGCAAACTGCCTGGAGAGGGCGCCTGGTTTGGCGTTCTTAACCCCAGGGCGATAGGTGATTGTGAAGTTAAAACGCCCAAAAAATAGTGACCAACGGGCCTGCCGGGAGTTCAGCCACTTGGCGGTCCTCAGGTATTCTAAGTTTTTATGGTCGGTCCATACTATGAAAGGTTGGGCGGCTCCCTCCAACCAGTGACGCCATTCCTCCAGAGCGAGCTTCACCGCCAGAAGCTCCCTGTTGCCGATGTCATAGTTCCTCTCAGCCAGGGACAGACAGCGTGAGAAAAAAGCGCAGGGGTGGACCACCCCATCCACAGGAGAGCGCTGGGAGAGAACTGCCCCCACCCCGGAATCAGAAGCGTCCACCTCAACCAGGCACTGGGGAGAAGGATCCACCTGCGTGAGGACACGGGAGGATGAGAACTCCCCCTTGAGGGTGTTGAACGCCGCTGCAGCCTCCTCCGTCCACCAGAAAGCCACCTTGGGGGACGTGAGACGGGTCAAGGGGACAGCGATCACGCTGTAGTTCGGCACAAAGCGGTGATAAAAATTGGCGAACCCCAGGAACTGCTGGAGTTGCTTTCTTGACGGGGGGGGGGGGGGACTCCACCACCGCCTTGACCTTCTCAGGGTCGGGGAGAACCTGGTTATGGGATATTATGAAACCAAGAAACAAGGTTGTGTTGGCGTGGAACTCACATTTCTCGACTTTAACAAACAGTTTGTTCTCCAGGAGCCATTGGAGGACCTGTCTCACGTGGACCTGATGCTCATCCAGTGACTGCGAGAAGATGAGGATGTCATCCAGGTAGACAAAGACGAAGGAGCCAAGGAAATCCTGGAGAATGTCATTTACGAGGCGCTAGAAGACGGCCGGCACATTGGTCAACCCAAACGGCATCACGAGGTACTTGAAGTGGCCGCTTGGGGTCCAGAATCCCGTCTTCTACTCGTCTCCCTCCTTGATCCGCACGAGGTGATAAGCGTTGCGGAGGTCGAGCTTGGTGAACCAAGAGGCCCCCTGGAGGGAGTCGAATGCCGTGTCCATGAGGGGAAGGAGTATTTGTCCTTTACCATAATATCGTTGAGACCCATGAAGTCGATACATGGCCACAGGGAGCCATCCTTCTTGCCCACGAAGAAGAATCCTGCCCCCACTGCCGAAGAAGACGGTCGAATAATGCCTGAGCTGAGCAACTCCTTGATATAGGTATCCATCGCCTCCCACTCCGGAGCAGACAGGCTGTAGAGGCGGCTCGATGGCAGCGGGGCACCAGCCCGGAGGTTAATGGCACAGTCATAAGGGCGGTGGGGGGGAAGAGACAGCGCCTGCGACTTACTAAATACCGCCCCCAGGTTGTGGTATTCAGACGGCACCTTGCGCAAATCAGGAGGAGGAGGGGTGTGAGGGACCAGCGACACTGACGGGGCGCATGCTGCGGACTGCAGACAAGCGCTGAGGCAGAACGAGCTCCATGACATAACACTCCCTGTCCGCCAATCAAACGATGGATCGTGGAGCCGGAGCCAGGGGTAGCCCAAGATAACCAGAGATGTTGAAGAGGGTAGCACCAACAAGCGTAGGTCCTCCCGATGGTTTCCGGAGACAATCACTGACACCGGGGCAGTCTGTTGTGAGACCGTTGCCAGGGGAGTCTTAGACAGGGCAATGAGCTCAAGGGGTGACTGGAGTGGATGGCAGGGAAGCCCTAATCGGGTTGCCAGGTCCCTCGATATGAAGCTCTGCTCAGCCCCCGAGTCAATCAGTGCGTGTGTGGCATATTCTGTTTGTCTGTAAATGAACCTAATGGGTACGAGGCATTTGGTGAAGGGATTAGCCCGAGATGAGTCTGTGAGTCCCCCTACTGTGATGCACGGACCCTCTTTTTTGACCGAACAGGGCAACTCTCTACCTCATGCTCATTGCTACCGCAGTACATGCAAAGTCCCAGCTCCCTATGGTGCTGCTTCTCAGCTAAGGAAATCTTGGAGCGTCCGACTACCATAGCTTCCTGCCCGTCTAGAGCTTCAGGTGAAGGCAGAGCCAATTGAGATGACTGGGAGGAGCGGAAAAACTGGGCGCCCGAGCGAACGGAAGCTCTTCGCTCGGCTGCCTGCTCCCTCAGCTTGTTATCCAAATTGATAGCTAGGGAGATTAGCTCTGTAAGTCTCTCTGGCTTATCCAAATGGGCTAGCTCATCCCGTAGGCTAGGGCTTAGGCTCCGAATGAATATACTACAGAGCGAGGCATCCTCCCACCTGACCTCCGCCGCCACCACCCGGAAATCGACAGCATAGTCTGCCACGGACCTACCCCCCTGTCAAAGATTTAACAACCCGGTGGTTAGCATGCTATCATGGTCGGAATGGTCAAATACCTCGTGAAAATCGGCAACGAACTGCTGGTAAGTTAAGCTAGCATAGCTAGGTTTAGCCATAACAGCATATGCCCAAGCTAGCGCTCTACCCTCTAACAGGTTAGCCACATAGCCTATCCGACTATGATCTGTGGGAAAATCCCCCGGAACCCGCTGGAAGACCGTCTCACACTGGAGGATGAACCCATGGGCCTCCCCGAGCCTGCCGCCAAAGCAAGCGGGTGTGGGGACTGGTGTGAGCCGAGCCAAGGGGACCTGACTAGCCTGGCTAGGAGGAGAGCTAGCGGGAGCCGGCATACTCCCAGAGGCCGGAGGAAACGTTGGCTGTCCATCCAGATGATCCAACCGGCTGTTAATTTGTGTTAGCTGGCTAAGGATTACTTGTTGTTGGTAAGCTAATTGATCCACCCGAGCCTCTAGGTTGTTAACTTGGCGTGCTAGCACGCTGTTTGTTGGGTTGCTCTGATGGAGCCGTACTGACATAATTATAGACCCAGGGAACAAAGCAGAGACTCGAGTGAATACAATTTATCCTTTTTATTGCTAACAGTGGGTGTGTGGGTGCGTGTATGTACAGTGTGTATGTTGTGCGTGTGAAGAAGAAGTGCAGTGCAGGAATTGTGCCCGGGAGATAGCAGAACGCCGTTCAGCCTGGCAACCCTATAATGACAGAGCAGAGGTGTTAATTCTGTCCACGGAGCAAAGAGCATGATAGTAATGGTTGCTTACTTTGCAGATGGTTGTGGAGATGCTCAGGTTTGCCTTGAGGGCTGCAGCCAGGGAGACAGCATCTGACTCCATGCAGGGAATTGGGCTAGTAGCCCTGTAGTGGTGACAAAGGCTAGACCGCCGCCGGGGAGATCCACCTGTGCACAGGGGAAGACGACTGACAAAGTTGAGTTTATAATTAGGCTTACGTGAAGCTCGAGGAGATCAGGAACTCTGATGATGAGGCCAGGGATTTGGCTGTTGACGCGAGGCGTGTCAATGAAGAATGACAGACGGCTTCGTGCCGAGTCTCAAGCAGGCCCGGTTATAAAGCCCGCTGGAGATTGGCAGCAGGTGTGCGTACAGCTGTAGTTGATGACGGCCCTGAGGGAGCCATGACAGAAGCGTTTCAAGTAATCCACACATAAAAAGAAATCAAGGTAACTGTGCTCACAAAACACATTATTTTTAATAATGTGAAATGACACAGAGAATAAGTATTTAACACACTTGGTGAAATTCATTTTTTAGTAGAAAAGCCTTTGTTGGCAATAATAGCTTCCAGATGCCTCCTGTATGGAGAAACTAGGCGCAGGCATTGTTCAGGAGTCATTTTTGCCCATTCTTCCACACAAACTGTCTTGAAATCTTGAAGGTTCCGTGGGTGTCTTTTATGAACGCTGATCTTCAGTTCGTTCCATAGATTTTTCATTGGATTCTGGTCAGGTGAGTGACTGGGCCATTCTAGCAGCTTTATTTTCCTTCTCTGGAGCCAGTTGAGAGTTTCCTTGGCTGTGTGTTTGGGGTCATTGTCTTGCTGAAATGTCCACCCTCATTTCATCTTCAGCATCTTTGCAGATGGCATTAAGTTCTTATCAAGGATGTTTTTCTACATTTATCTATTCATTTTTCCTTCAATTACAGCATACTGTATGAAGTCTGCCTGTACTATGCTGAAAAACACCCCCACACCATGATGGTCCCACCTCCAAACTTCCCTGTTGGTATGGTGTTTTTGGGCTGATGTGCAGTGCCATTTCTCCTCCAAACATGTGGTGTGTTGTGGTATCCACAAAGATCAATTTTGGTCTATCTGGTTAGACTATATTCTCTCAGCATTTTACTGGCTTGCCCAAATGGTTTGCAGCAAACTTTAAATGAGCTTCAACATGCTTTTTCTTCAGCAATGGAGTCTTGCGAGGTGAGCTGGCATAAAACCCATGTCGGTTGAATGCATTACTTATTGTTTTCTTTGGAACAGCAGTACCTGCTAACTCCTGGTCTTTTTGGAACTCTTCATGAGTGGTCTTTGGCTCTTAGATAACTCTTCTGATAACTGTTTTGATTTCTCTAGCCAGAAATCTTGCGAGGACCTCCTGGACATGGCGAGTTTATAGTAAAATGATGTTCTTTCCACTTCTGAAAGACTGCCAGTCCCACTAGCCACTTTGGTGGGTTGTAGTTTTCTCAAACAACATCTAAATAAGCCTATTGCAATGTGAAACTACAACTCCCATGATCATTATCTGCACACACAGTGTATTGTTAATGGTCCACTGTCACCGTGGGCATGGTCTGGCTCAACTCCCAGCTCAGTACATAGACTGCTCCAGGCTGGAGTACAGGAGAAACTGTGCACATTGTGCTCCGCATGTCGGTTCATTTTGTGGCTGGAAACTGTGCCAAACTGACATCAGGCCAGCCAGCAGAACACACCTGTCCCTGCTCTTAGTGATCAGATCACCAGGGGAATTCCATCTGATCCTCTGTTGTTCCAGTGTGAGTAGTTAAACAGCGCTCTCTCCCCACATCAGCTACTACCTCTGTGGTTAAATATGATTATTTTTAGAGCAAGAAGCTCCTGTTTACTGTCCACAGCTGTTCAAATTTAAGTTTTTGTATGACAGAGAGAAAAAGTGACTAAACTGTGTGTTGCTGTAAAGAGCAAATGAAGCTTCTTCTGAGGTGAACTTTTGTTCATCTGTAATCATCTATGATATCAGTGATATGCAACTTTTTCATGGAAGTAAAACCTCTGATTATGTATTTTTAATATCCTGGTCCAGGGGTGTCAAACATGTGGCTCGTGGGCCAAAAACAGCCCATCAGGGAGTCCAAGTTTTTCTCTGAATTTACAGCTTTCTTTCCAGTAAGTTTCTGAATTTTTCTACTGATTGTAATTGTTCATGTACATTTGAGACATGACGGTTTTATTGAGTTGATTTTTAAATATGTATTGAAATACAGTAGTAGTTTCTGGTATAAACAGTAAGCATGTAATATTCTTATTTAACTTCCAGCCTATTAGCTGCACAGCTGCTCTGAATCCTGACCCTCAGGTTCACCACCGTGGACGTCAGAGAGACAAAAAGGAAAGAAAAAACAGCATAAAAATTTGATTATTGTTACATACTGTATGTGATATATACAGTGGGGAAAATCATTATTGAACATGTCAACATTTTTTTCATTAAACATATTTCTTATGGAGCCATTGACCTGAGATTTTCATTAAGATATCAGAAACAACCCAAGTAATCCATACATACAAAGAAATCAAGGCAACTGTGTTCACAAAACAAGTTACATTTAATAAATTGGAATGACACAGGGAATAAGTACTGAACACATATAAAGCCAAGAAACCTTTTCCAGACTGATAGATTCAATTCAATTCAATTCAATTCAATTCAACTTTATTTATATAGCGCCATTTCACAACAACAGTCATCTCATAGCACTATCAACTGTAGGGAGGACCCCCACAGTTGCAGAAAGACCCCAGCAATCAGGCGATCCCCTGTGAGCAAGCACTTGGCGACGGTGGAGAGGAAAAACTCCCTTTTAACAGGAAGAAACCTCCAGCAGAACCAGGCTCAGGGAGGGGCAGTCATCTGCTGCGACTGGCTGGGGGGTGAGGGGATAGAGAAGAAGAAAAGAACAGACATGTAGAGAGCAAACAGCATGATGGGGACTCAATCTATGGGAGAGAACAAACAAATGTTAATGACCAGCAAAAAAAAAAATATTTCATAGAGAGTGAGGAAAGGAGTGAGGCCCAGTGCATTACTGGAGGTCCCCCGGCTGACTAAACCTATTAGCAGCATAACTAAGGGAGGGTTCAGAAAACACATGATCCCTCCCTAATTGTAGGCTATATCAAAAAGGTAGGTTTTAGCCCTATTCTTAAAAACAGAGATCGAGTCTGACTCCCGAATCCAGATTGGCAGCTGATTCCACAGGAGAGGAGCTTGATAACCTCAATTGATTTATTTCTCATTTGTTCCTGAATTTCTTTGGATTGCAGCATGATGTCTAGCTTTTGAGGATCTTTTGGTCTACTTCACTTTGTCAGGCAGGTCCTATTTAAGTGATTTCTTGATTGAGAACAGGTGTGGCAGTAATCAGGCCTGGGCGTGGCTAGAGAAATTGAACTCAGCTTTCTAAAGATGTGATACACCACAGTTAATTTATGTTTTAATGGGGGGGGAATCACTTTTTCACACAGGGCCATGTAGATTTGGATTTTTTTTACCCTTGATAGTTAACACCTTCATTTAAAAACTGCATTTTGTGTTTACTAGTGTTATCTTTGTACAACATTTAAATTTGTTTGCAGGTCTGAAATACTTAAGTGTGACAAACATGCAAAAAATTGAGAAATCAGGAAGGGGGCAAACACTTTTTCACACCACTGTGTGTGTGTGTGTGTGTGTGTGTGTGTGTGCGCGCGCGCGCGCGCGTGTGCATGCTCTGACCGTTGTGTGCACACACACACAATGGTTAATGGACGGTTACAAAATCAGATGGGAAAGCATATACTGTATATATATATATTTTTCCCCCATTCTTTGAGAAACAATATATCAAAGAGCTCCTTTACCATATTGTCAGTTTTTATGAGTATAGAGTCCTCTCTCTGGAAGTGTCATTAAGCTGACATTGATCAATGGCTTCATTAGAGGCATTGAATGGCCTCCATATTTGGAGAATTTTCAGAGCATGCAGACTGTGCCGATCCATCTGCTGAATGGCTGATTAGAAATGTCAGGTTATAAAGCCATACCTCCCTCAAGACATCAAGGAGTGAAAAAGGAAGTTTTTATCTTCACTTGCTACACCCAAAAAAATATTTTGTGCTAATAAGGATAATCATTATTTAGAGAGGCAACAAAAGAAATTGTCAAATATTTTCGAAACTGTGCATAAAAAACTTGAAAGTCATCCTAGATGAATAATGGCAGGGTCTCTCTTTTTTTGAAGCAGTGAAGTTGTGGTTAAAAATGTAAATTGTTGCAATAGACCTTGCTTTTAAATGCTTAGTGAGAAAATGACCAGGGGCCTGTAATGTATCAAATTACCTCTGGAATGACAAGGCCAGGTGCACGATAGAACTCAGCTTTATTTGGGGTCAGTCACACTCATTACAGCCACCAGGCAGGGGCATCCTTGAAAGATGCTGGATGGAGATGCCTGCCTGGTATTTATGGGCGGTGCAGTGGCGGAAGGGGAAGTGGCCGCCACTACACCGCACTTCACAAATAAGGTACTATATGCAATACAGCAGGGCCTGTACTACAATGACGGATTTAGGCTTAGCGAGGTAACCCAGGTTAACCCTGGGTTTTCTGTGCAAAGCTGGCTCACATCTTAAGCCTCTGTCACACCATGACAATTTAGGCAGCGTATGCTGACATTTAAAACATTTGGTGAATATGCTGATGTACACTACCGTTCAAAAGTTTGGGGTCACTTAGAAATGTCCTTATTTTTGAAAGAAAAGCACTGTTTTTTTCAATGAAGATAACTTTAAACTAATCAGAAATACAGTCTAATATCTAATATACATTGCTAATGTGGTAAATGACTATTCTAGCTGCAAATGTCTGGTTTTTGGTGTAATATCTACATAGGTGTATAGAGGCCTATTTCCAGCAACTATCACTCCAGTGTTCTAATGGTACAATGTGTTTGCTCATTGCGTCAGAAGGCTAATGGATGATTAGAAAACCCTTGTGCAATCATGTTAGCACAGCTGAAAACAGTTTAACTGGTTAGAGAAGCTATAAAACTGACCTTCCTTTGAGCAGGTTGAGTATCTGGAAAAAATTATTATTTCAAATACAAATCATTATTTCTAACCTTGTCAATGTCTTGACTATATTTTCTATTCATTTTACAACTCATGGTGGTAAATAAGTGTGACTTTTCATGGAAAACACAAAATAATTGTCTGGGTGACCCCAAACTTTTGAACGGTAGTGTTGTGGCCGCACATGGGGAAAACATAATGTGTAGCATCTTAGATAAGAACAAAGGGCAGAGTTTCCTTGGAGATAACAGGAAGCTGTGAAAGTGTGACCCTTTGTGTGTCAGAGACTGTTAGGAGGATCCTTTGTGTGCCAGAGACTGCGAGGGGGATGTTAAGGGATTAAGGAAGTGCATGCAATGTGACCTTTGATGTGAATGCAATGTGACCTTTGATATGTAGAAGGACCTGAGTATTTAACAGAAGAGTTCTGTCTGAGATGCCCTCTTTTTCTGCTATGCTCATGTGTGAGATGTGTAATAAACTGCCTGAGACAAATCTGCCTCGTCATTTACACACTCCACACTGGTGACCCAAGACGAAGCATACAACACGAAGAGAGTTCCCCGGAGCCAGCCTTGTTGGGAGCCCCCAGCCAAGCGTATGCCGTTGCAATCCAGCTACCGGATTTTTGGCAGCACAACCTGCGCTCCTGGTTCCACCTGGTTGAGGCGCAGTTCGTCCTCCGGGGGATATCGGTGGATGACACGAAATTCTACCATGTGGTCGCAAAGCTCGACACCCACACGGCTCAGCATGTGGAGAGCCTGCTGGACCAGCCACCAACCAGCGACAAATATGGAGCGTTGAAGGCCGCACTTATCCAGCACTACACACTCGCGGTTGAGGAGAGAGCAGAGAGACTCCTGATGCGGACCGGGTTAGGAGATTGCACGGCTATTGACCTGATGGAGGGGATGCTGAGATTGAAGGGCTCAGACGACGACCACTTCATTTTTACCCACCTCTTCCTCCGGAACCTTCCGTCAGCGACGAGAGCGGCCCTGGCCAATTCGCCGTCGCTAGCCAAGTGGGACTACCGTGCGCTGGCCCGGGAAGCACACCGGATCATCATGGCCAGCAGAGAGCTCACAACCACGGTGGCAGCGACGGAGCTCGGCGCGACGGCCGGAAGGGGAGAGGAGCCATTGACGGCGGTAGCAGAACCACTGACGACAGCGGTGGTGGGGGCCAAGGAACGTGGAGGAGACATCCTTTGTTTCTACCATCGCCGCTTTGCAGAGAAGGCACACAAATGTATACCACCATGCCAGTTCAAGCGCTCGGGAAATGCCAAGACCGGGGGTCGGTAGCAGCTGCGGCCCTCGGGGAGGAGAACAAGCTGCTCTACTTGACGGACGCACGCTCGGGGAGGCATTTCCTTGTGGACACCGGCGCCCAGTTGAGTTTCATCATGCCGTCCTACGCCGACCGGCTGGCAGGTTCCAGCGGCCCCCAGATGGCAACAGCAAACGGCTCGGAGATTAAGACCTTTGGTGAGAGGACTCTACTTCTGTCGCTACACGGCCGTGCATTTGAGTAGACTTTTGTCATAGCAGCATTGAATTTCAATATATTGGGGGCTGATTTTTTGTGCTCACATGGTTTGCTGGTTGATGTCGCTAACAGGCGCCTGGTTAATGCACTGTCCTTTGATTCTATTCCCTGTACAGCTCGAGCATCCCGGCCAACAGCACAAGCCAACGTCACAGCTGCAAGCGGTAAGTTCCAGACACTGCTCACTCAGTTCCCAGCACTCATGGTCCCGACATTTTCAGCAGCCGTCGCTAAACACGGGGTGGAACATTTTATTACCACCACCGGGCCGCCTGTTTTTGCAAAACCTCGGTGCTTGGACGCAGCTAAACTGGCCATAGCGCGCGAGTAGTTCGCCAACCTGGAGAGGTTGGGCATCATCAGGCGTTCAAACAGCCCATGGGCTTCCCCGCTACACATGGTCCCTAAAGCTGACGGTTCGTGGCGGCCTTGCGGGGATTTCCGCAGGTTGAACAACGCCACAGCGCATGACCGCTACCCAATTCCTCACATCCAGGATTTTTCTGTTCACTTAGCAGGGGCGCGCGTTTTTTCTAAAATAGACTTGGTCCGCAGTTACCACCAAGTCCCAGTGCGCGCTGAGGACATACCCAAAACAGCAGTGATAACTCCGTTTGGCCTATTCGAGTTTTTGCGCATGCCATTCGGGCTTAAAGGGGCTGCACAGACGTTCCAACGCATGATGGATGCGGTGCTGCGCAATCTCCCTTTTGTATTCGTCTACCTGGACGATATCCTGGTAGCCAGCGCGTCCGAAGGCGAACACGAAACCCACCTCACGGCGGTTTTCCAGAGGTTGGGAGAGCACGGTTTAATAATCAATCCAGCGAAGTGTCAGTTTGGGGTGATGCAGATTGATTTTTTGGGGCACCGCGTCTCTCCCGAAGGAGCGGTTCCGCTGCCTGACAAAGTACGCGCGGTAGCAGATTTTCCCCGACCGCAAACGGTCAGGGCGTTACAGGAGTTTTTGGGAATGGTGAATTTTTATAACCGTTTCCTCCCCCGCGCAGCACAGCTCATGCAACCACTGTACGCCGTGCTCAAAAAACAGAAACCCGCGAATAAGATTGAATGGTCCCCGGAGCGACAGCGAGCGTTCTCGGAAGTCAAGGCAGCTCTGGCAAATGCTGCGTTGTTGGCACATCCAGACCCAACGGCCCGCATAGCGCTCACTACTGACGCGTCAGATGTGGCCATAGGGGTGGTCGTGGAGCAGCGTGTAGCCGGGGCTTGGCAGCCGCTCGCCTTTTTCAGCAGGACTTTGCGCGATAGTGAACGTAAATACAGCGCGTTCGACAGGGAGTTGCTGGCTCTCCACTTGGCCATTCGCCACTTCCAGTTCTGGCTGGAAGGACGCTGTTTCACCGCGTTCGTTGACCACAAGCCACTAACATTCGCGATGGCCAAGGTTTCAGAACCGTGGTCGGGCCGGCAGCAGAGACAGCTGGCCGCGATCTCAGAGTTTACTACCGATATTCAGCATGTGTCGGGTAAACTGAATGTAGTGGCAGACTGCCTCTCACGCGCCGTGGCGGCCCCGGTCCGCGTGGGGATAGATTACACAGCCATGGCCGCGGAGCAGGTTAGTGACGCGGATGTGCGCGTGCTCCAGTCTGGACCAACAGGGTTAAGGCTGGAGAACAGGGCGCTGCAAGACGGTATGCTCCCCCTAATCTGCGATGTCTCCACGGGGCGACCGCGACCCGTGGTACCGGCCGCGTGGCGCCACCGCGTTTTTGACTCGATTCATTCTTTAGCGCACCCGGGAGTGCGCGCATCGGTCAAAATGGTAGGAGAGAAATTTGTGTGGCCGAGCCTTCGCAAACAAGTGAAAGAGTGGGCAGCAGCCTGCATGGCATGCCAACGAGCCAAAGTATACAGACACACGAGAGCTCCCTTGGAGCCGTTTCACATCCCGGCTAAGAGGTTCGACCATGTTCACGTGGACCTCGTGGGCCCCCTCCCACCATCACAGGGGTGCACGCACCTTCTGACAATGGTGGACCGCACCACGCGCTGGCCTGAGGTGGTTCCACTGGCGTCAACCACAGCCGAGGAGGTGGCGCGTTTTGGAGTCCCGTCGAACATTACGTCCGACAGAGGCCCTCAATTTGTTTCCGAACTTTGGTCAACAATGGCCCGCAGCCTGGGTGTCACAATTCACCGCACAACCGCGTACAATCCACAGGCTAATGGGTTATGCGAACGTTTTCATAGGTCATTGAAAGCGGCTCTCAGGGCGTCACTGACGGATGCAAATTGGGTAGACAAACTACCGTGGGTTTTATTGGGGTTACGTTCTGCGCCTAAAGAGGACTTGGAAGCTTCACCGGCTGAACTCGTTTTTGCGCAGCCGCTTCGGCTGCCTGGGGAATTTCTCCCAGATAATCCTGCGCCGGGCAGCTCCCCGTCTCAGCTGTTGCAGTGTAGCATTGACGCAGGCACGCTGCCGGGCCCTGTTCACCACAGTTTTCCGCGCGTTTTTGTGCCTAAGACTTTGAAAAACGCGGAGTTTGTTTTTGTCAGACACGAAGCACATCGCCCCCCACTGCGACCACCTTATGATGGGCCGTTCAGAGTGCTGGAAACAGGGGACAAGCATTTTTTGCTAGATTTGGGGGGTAGGAGGGAAAAGGTTGGCATTAACAGACTCAAACCCGCTTTTGTGGTGGCGGACGAGCAAGTGCTGTTGGCGAGGGCCCCTCGGCGTGGAAGACCCCCACGGGGAGCTTCCCAGAGTAAAATTTCCCCAGAACACCCGCAGGGACAGACAAAAGGTTTTCACCCCCAAACAGCAGCTCCCCAGCATGACAGCGCCGTGGAGGCGGTGAATCCTGGTTACAGCAGATACGGGAGAAGACTGAAGCCCAAGCAGCATGTGGATTGATGTTTAATGATTCTGTTTATTCTTTTGTTCGATCCAATATGCTCGGGGGGGGGGGGGTGTGGCCGCACATGGGGAAAACATAATGTGTAGCATCTTAGATAAGAACAAAGGGCAGAGTTTCCTTGGAGATAACAGGAAGCTGTGAAAGTGTGATCTTTTGTGTGTCAGAAACTGTTAGGAGGATCCTTTGTGTGCCAGAGACTGTGAGGGGGATATTAAGGGATTAAGGAAGTGCATGCAATGTGATCTTTGATGTGAATGCAATGTGACCTTTGATATGTAGAAGGACCTGAGTATTTAAGACAAGAGTTCTGTCTGAGATGTCCTGTTTTTCTGCTATGCTCATGTGTGAGATGTGTAATAAACTGCCTGAGACAAATCTGCCTCGTCATTTACACACTCCACAGTGTACGTTGAATAAGTTATGGGTAAGTTTTGTATAAGTTAAGAGCACACTGAAGCACGCTGGTTTATGTCGTAGTACGGCGAGGTCAATGTTTTCGAGGAATATAATTTTTGTCCAGCCATTTTCATTAGTTAGTTTTTTTAAATGATTCTGCTTAATCACAATTCAAAGGCAATGCCTGATTTTCATTAGTTAAATTTCATTAATTTTTTAGTTATTTTTTTATTTTTGTCAGTTTCAAGCTATAGCCCATTCTGAGATTTTCTTTCTTTAATGGAACTTTACCAACAATCTTGTCCATGTGTGTAATCCAGGATGAAATAAAAGCAGTACTGGAGGAGGATACCTGCAAAACAGTCACAGTGAGCCCAGTAGGAGTCTGGTCCAAATGGGACAAGGCCATGGAATGAAAAGCAACATGAGCTGAGCTGTAGAAGGCAGAGCCCAGTCAGATTAAGTTCCGCATGCGGTCTGTGATCTCTTTGTGTGGGGCAAGACAGGGACACCAGCCTGGCCACTATGCTCAAAGCGTAGAACCCTGGAGTGAGAGTTGGCAACACTGATGCAAGATAAGATATGCCTTTATTAGTCA
Source organism: Pholidichthys leucotaenia (assembly GCA_020510985.1). Classification (NCBI taxonomy): domain Eukaryota; kingdom Metazoa; phylum Chordata; class Actinopteri; order Cichliformes; family Pholidichthyidae; genus Pholidichthys; species Pholidichthys leucotaenia. The sequence continues at coordinate 33,242,282 of CM035843.1, forward strand.
CACAATGGGGAAATTACAGTAGTGCTGCGAAGTATATACAGTATTCTAGCCTAATGTTTTATTTGTTAATGTTGCCTAAATCAATGTTTTTCAACCAGGGTGCCCTGGTACATTCAGGTTTTCCTGGGAAATTATCTAATTTAACTAATGTGCCATTGCTGTGCATGGGTTCTGTAGGCACCCATGCAGCCATGCATGACAATTGCAGATTACCTGAAATTTTTTGACCAATTAAGAAATTAAATTAGATAATTTCCTACAATAACTTGAATGTACCAGGGCACCCTGGTTGAAAAACAAAGGTCTAAATTTACTAATCCAGTGAGAAATGTTCAACAAACATACTAAACTGCTCATGCCCATTTGATTCCAGTGTACTGATAAGAACACAAGTCGGCCCAGGGATCTGGTACTGACTTGTGCATGGTGCTGACAAGTGAGGTCATTGTCAGATTTTCAATCCAGTCTGGGTGTAAGACTGTTAAAAAGACTTTTCTTGGTCACCAACAAATGTAAGAAATATTTGTAAGACGACAACTAAGAGGACAACTACCCGGAGAAGGTTTTGGCTTTGTTTCTGCCATCAAAAAACTTTTTTTTGGTCACCACTGCTGCCCAAAGGGGGGCGGAGTGGGTCAGGGGCTGACATGACCTGTTACCGTCCATTCCATTGTAACTCTCATGTTTAGTTTAGTTTAGTTTATTGGTTTATTTGTCAGGGACCAAGTATAGAAAAAAACATTAAACACAGGGTAAAGATGCTCTGTACCAGATTATAGCGTTCTCACAAATTTCCATCTGTAGTACCTTGGGCAGGCAGGAAGATATTAAAAGAAAAACAGCACATATAGAAAGCAATTCAGGTTGGGTTTCAGAAACTGTTGACCCTGAAACAAGCAGGGAGTAAGTTTAAAGGTAAAAAGATAAGAGAGACGGCACACATAAAAAACAATTTAAGAGTACAATTTCATGATCCCATTTAAGGGAGAGTGTCAATGCTGGCAGGCTTGATTACTTAAAACCCATTTTTTAGTCTCTGTGGTAAAGTCTCTGTAATTTGTTCTGGTCTTCAAAGCAGTAGGGAGCTTGTTCCATTCCATTATAGCTTTGTATGAAAATGCCAATTGTCCAAAAGCAGCTTTATGTAGGGAGATGCAACAATGCCACCTAGAGGAAGTCGTCGTTACTCTGGTATTTTGTTCAGAAGTCAGGTACACAAAAGTCTTAAGTGGCGAGGGTGCAGAACCATGGATAATTTTAAAGATCAACCATATATTTGCATACATGATCATGTTTTCAAAGCTTTAACATCTTCTGTTTGCCAAGTATACAATGGTGATACTGTCATGTCTTCTTATCCAGAATTTTGATGGATTGTTTATACAGGGATTCCAAGGGTTTCAGAGTCATACTATTGGCTTGTGACCAGCAAGAGATGCAACAGGAGAAATGTGTCAAAATCATGACATTCAGAAAGGTTTTTGATGCTTTTACAGTGAGTTTCTGATGCAACAAACATTTGCAAGGTTATATTTCAGAGTGCGGCTCATCTGTTTTATGCGCTTTTTAAAGCTGAACATAGGATCTAATGTGACACCCAAATACTTAAACTCTGTTACATTTTCTATATTTGCTCCATTTACAGTTATAATCAGATAGTGCGTATGATTTTGTTTGTTGGTAAAGTACATGGTAGGTGTTTTTCCCACATTCAGAGTGAGGCATGATTGATTATGCCGTTTTGACACTTTCTCCATTGCTATCATTAACTTGTCAGCCATTTGTTTGGCATCCTTCTGTGTTTGTAGATTACTGTGTCATCTGCATACATCTGAATTTTTACATACTATACTAATTTTCACATAATATCTGTCATTTTTACATACTATTGGCAAATTGTTTATATACAAAGTAAACAGCATTGGGCCTAAGATTGAACCTTGTGGTACTCCCATGGTGCATGCCTTTGATTGGGATACAGTATTGTTTATGCACACACACTGGGAGCGACCAGATAGATAAGATTTTGACCAACTAAGGGTATTCATGGACAGTTTATATCCTGATGGTTTAGAAAGGAGGGCTGAGTGATTGATTGTATCAAAGGCTTTACGCACATCTAAAAAGATGGCTCCTACCACCCCCCATCCAGATTTTCTTTAATCGTTTCAATCAAGTAACAACATGCAGTCTCCGCTGAGTGGTTTGGCCTGAAACCAAACTGCATGGGATGCAGCAGCTGGGCAGATTTGAGATGCTCTACCAGTTGGTCTACTACCACTTTTTCAATGGCTTTCGACAAAACAGGAAGTATACTTATCGGCCTATAATTACTAATTTTCTGTTTGTCTCCGGCTTTGTGTATGCGGGTTACAATGGCAGGTTTCAATGCATCAGGTAAGACATTTTCATGGATTGATTGATTTGTTATTTATGTAATTAGAATTATTTAAAGTATCTTTATGTTTTTTCAAGAATACAGTGTCTAGTCCATGAATAATCTTAGCTCTGGAACTTGATAGAGATGATAAAATTTTGTTAAGCTTTACTTCATTTGTGGGTTTAATGGATGTCTATCTATGGAGATGCTAGCGCTTGATGCTAACTTCCGGGAACTATTTTGCACACCATGTTCCACAATTGATGCAAAAAAGGACTGGTCAATTGGGGTGAAGTGAGTTGACGCCACTTTGTCAATCTCTACCATTTTATCCACACTCAGACAGTTCAAAAAAAGTGCACATTTGTCAACAGAAAAGAGGGGACAGTGTTGTGGCTGGCTGTGGCTAGCCTCGCACTAACTTTCAGTTTGCTGACTGTGCTCGCTTAAGATTCAGTCCCCACGGTTACTCGTTTCAATACATAATTAAATGTAACCTACGGTCCAAATGTCCATAGTATGATAGTGATACTCCAGCAAACTGATTTGAACACCCAGAACTAAATAAAATGAGGCATTTATGTGCAAAGTGTTGTCTGCAGTACCAAAGACGGTCTTCATCTGGACATCATCACATACATCAAACTGTTTGTAGTTCTCCTGGCCAAAATCCCAAGCAAATCTTTGTTTTCATTTATTTTTTATTTTTTATACATCAAGTTTCTCAGTTCAAATTGAATGACTGGTCCTGTAAATATGTTTTATTGTTGTTGATAAGGCAGTGACTCAGTGTTATGTATTTGTACTGTTGTGTATTGATGTGCACATGTGAACTGTTTTAGAGGATAGATGCTTTCATACCAGAGTCAGTTAAGTATAATTATGAATGTGAACCATCCTGATAGGCAGATCCTGACCAAAAAATCTTTACAGACCAATATGAGTTGTAATGTGAATGTAGCCAAAGTTATAGCACAGACCACTGTCACCGTTGATGTTAAACATCTTATTTTTACGTCAAAATGTGATTAAAAAAAAGTCCACAAATATTTATTTCATGCTCCTGTTGGAATTAGTTATTTCCATATTGCTTAAACTGGTTAATCTAATCTATTGTTTCATTAAAATGATGCCCACACCTTTGGAGATATTCCATTTCTGTTTGGGAATGAGATTATTACAGTTTTGCATCTCCTTGTATTTCCACTGATGAATGTAGACTCCATTTCTGCTTAAAACAAAATTATTTTGCAGTAGGGTTATGAATCAAATCCACTTATTCATACAGCTCTTACTAACAGGACCTATCAGGCAGACCAAGATACATTTATCAGTTTCTGTGTTGGTGCCAAGAAAAAAATACAAATGAAATTAGCTTTGAGATTTCAGAAAACAGAAATTTCTGATGTTAAGGCTGTGCTTTGTCATTCTCTCCTTTGATTTATCCTTATGTTAAATTCCACTGTAAGAAGAAAGTAGGACGCTCAGCAAAGAAAGCTCTACAGCATCCTGGCCTTTAGGGCAATCATGGTGTCTCTAGTTTTTCAGTGCCAAGGAAAATTTTATGAGACTATATCTCCTTTACTGGCCTCTTTAAAGAGCCATCATATCTCACCTTTGAAAACTCTGTTGTTCCTACAGTGCTTGCCAAGAAGACATTTATGTTTCCTCAAACAACTCAGTGCCTTTTTCTTTTGAAATGAGGAATTCACATAAATGACTGGATACATTTTCTATGAATTCTGGCCAAAAAGATAATCTGTCAATCAAATGACCATTCCAAGCCTAAACAAACAAACAAAACCCCTTCAGAAAATCTAAGCTGTTATGTCGAACAGTGATTTTGTGGAATGCTTTTCAAAATGCTCTGTTTATTATACAAGATGTCTTTTCAAAGCAAATCACAATATGCAGTCTCATAATAAGCAAGTAAGTAACAAGAGCAAAAAAACAAATGGATGAGTACAGGTTAAACCACAGTTCAGTAGGGCAAAGGTTTAGATTAGGTTTACATACAATGCCCTCATAAGCGCTATTTTGGGTATCTGACTACTGTGAGCACTGCATATCAATTTCTGGAGTGTTTCAGGTCTTGCACAGCCTACAAATGTACCCCCCTCACACACCTCACCCCCTCCCCCCCATTCTCAAAGTCAGCTCTAGTGACTGATAAAAGGCTTTTCTAGCTGTGAAGTGTGCCGGCCTTCTCATCAAAACCCTGCCCTCCCAGAGGACTCCGTACTGTTTTGAAGTGAAGCACAGCTTGTCAGTGGTGTCACATCTCATTTTCCCTCAGCTGCCAACCCCAAGTCCACATTTTTAGCTGGACTTCGAAAACAGCTTTCGAGAAACAAATCACCGCATTTTCCTTGTTCTTTACAGTTATAGGATGTTTAACAAGGGCTACAGTTAGAGCTTGATTTGCTGTAGGACATACTAAAACATGTGCAAGCATGATATTAACCACAACAAAAAGGGGAAAGTGATTTGCTAACATCAAAATAAATTGGAGGAGACAAAGGGAATACAGTTATTGAGCAGGCCAACTGCACCTTTGATTGTGTCTATACAATACAATATGCAGGTGCATCTCACTAAATTAGAGTGTCACTGTAAAGTTTATTTTAGTAATTCAATTGAAAAAATGAAACATAGATTCATTACACAGAGTGATGTACAGCACAGTGATGTGTGGTGAGATTCATGGCAGGTGAGGCACAGGCTTTTAGAGTTAGATTTGCAAATATATGAACCCAGTAAAGTAAGCTTCAGTTTAACATGCAGTTGAAAGCTTGCATGGTTTTACAATCTGCAAATCTTACATTTTTAAAAGCAGATTTTATAAATAATTTTTATCAGAACAAGTATATTTTGTTGAATTACCTCTTAAAAGAAAAGGCAGCAATAAAAGTCCATGTTTTCATTTTATAACTCTCCTTGAGTATAGGCAACTTAAGGTTTCCTTTATTTGTCTCCCAGGGAAGAAATCAGCTGCTTAACAAGAGCATACAACACATCACCAAATACACACATGGACAAAATTGTTGGTACCCCTCTGTTAATGAAAGAAAAACCCACAATGGTCACAGAAATAGCTTGAATCTGACAAAAGTGGTAATAAATAAAAAGTCTATGAAAATTAACCAATGAAAATCAGACAATGCTTTTGAATTGTGGTTCAACAGAATTATTTTAAAAAACAAACTCATGAAACAGGCCTGGACAAAAATGATGGTACCCTTAACTTAATATTTTGTTGCACAACCTTTTGAGGCAATCACTGCAATCAAACGATGTCTGTAACTGTCAATGAGACTTCTGCACCTCTCAGCAGGTATTTTGGCCCACTCCTCATGAGCAAACTGCTCCAGTTGTCTCAGGTTTGAAGGGTGCCTTCTCCAGACGGCATGTTTTAGCTCCTTCCACAGATGTTCAATAGGATTTAGATCAGGGCTCGTAGAAGGCCACTTTAGAATAGTCCAGTGTTTCACTCTTAGGCATTCTTGGGTGTTTTTAGCTGTGTGTTTTGGGTCATTATCCTGTTGCAAGACCCATGACCTGCGACTGAGACCAAGCTGTCTGACACTGGGCAGCACATTTCTCTCTAGAATACCTTGATAGTCTTGAGATTTCATTGTACCCTGCACAAATTCAAGACACCCTGTGCCAGATGCAGCAAAGCAGCCTCAGAACATAACAGAACCTCCTCCATGTTTCACAGTAGGGCCAGTGTTCTTTTCTTGGTATGCTTCATTTTTGCGTCTGTGAACATAGCGCTGATGTGCCTTGCCAAAAAGTTGCAGTTTTGTCTCGTCTGTCCATAGGACATTCTCCGAGAAGCTTTGTGGCTTGTCAACATGCAGTTAGGCAAATTCCAGTCTGGCTTTTTTATGATTTGTTTTCAACAGTGGTGTCCTCCTTGGTCGTCTCCCATGAAGTCCACTTTAGCTCAAACAACGACGGATGGTGCGATCTGACACTGATGTACCTTGACCTTGGAGTTCACCATGAATGTGTTTAGAGGTTGTTCTGGGCTCTTTTGTTACCATTCGTATTATCCGTCTCTTCCTTTTTTCATCAAGTTTCCTCCTGTGGCCACGTCCAGGGAGGTTGGCTACAATCCCAAGGATCTTAAATTTTTGAATAATATGTGCAGCTGTAGTCACAGGAACATCAAGCTGCTTGGAGATGGTTTTATAGCCTTTACCTTTAACATGCTTGTCTATAATTTTCTTTCTAATCTCCTGAGACAACTCTCTCCTTTGCTTCCTCTGGTCCATATTTAGTGTGGTACACACCATGTCACCAAACAGCACAGTGACTACTTGTCACCCTTTAAATAGGCCGACTGACTGATTACAAGTTTGTAGACACCTGTGATGTTAATTAGAGGACACATCTTGGTTGAACATGTCCCTATGGTCACATTATTTTCAATCTTTTCTAGGGGTACCATCATTTTTGTCCAGGCTTGTTTCATGAGTTTATTTTTTAAAGTAATTCTGTTGAACCACAATTCAAAAGCATTGTCTGATTTTCATTGGATAATTTTCATAGAATTTTTATTCATTACCACTTTTGTCAGATTCAAGTTATTTCTGTGACCATTGTGGGTTTTTCTTTCATTAACAGAAGGGTACTCGACAATATTGAGCTGTTAAAATTCATGTTTTAAAATCATACCAACATTTAACCCCCCCCCCACACACACACACACACACTCTCACAGTCATACTCTAACCAATTTCATTAATCAGTTTAACTAACTGAAGAATAAATTTATGTTTATATCTGTAATATCTACACAGAGGTATCTTAGATCTCCTACCAGACTGCAACAACTCATACTCTGAATTTAACACGAGAGAGATCAGATAAGATTTTACGTGCAAAGACCCTTGGTTACACAAGTATAATGTATTATCTTACAAATTACTTTTTGGGGGGCACAAAATTCATTATACTTTGTTTCTGGCCAAGGAAGAAGATAAATTAGTGGCTCAGAGAACTGCATCTGTGTTGCAGGTCCATAATTTATACTAATTTTTTTACAAATTCAAGTATATACTGCAACTATGCATGTACGGTTTCACCTTTACTTGTAAATTTGCCTATCCTTCTGGACAGAAATTGCTGTGACTTTGTTAAAAAATGTCCTTCATTTATTTAAAAAAAATCCTGTGGTTGTGGTGCTCAAGTATGCCCCCCCACTCCGTTGGGGCAATGGCATTGCATAGCCGTGATATTTAAAGATGCACTCCAGTGGCTGTAAAGTCCCTATAAAAACAAATCTACATTGTTCGAAATGGTACCTTATGGCCTTTTTTTTCTACAAGCAAAATCTTTCATTGTGTTCTTTTCATTCTCCTCCCCCTTCATATAGTCACTCGGATGAAAAATCTATCTTTCAGTTCCATTCCAGTAAAACCGGTCTTAATGATCTTCACACAGTAATGTTGTAAAAAATATATTGAAGAACAATTCCCATAGTTCAACTCGAAAAATATGCACAAAAACGAAATCTAACTCGAGAAAAAATTTAACATTTACAATTTTTTCAACGCGAAGATGATCGCCACGTGATCCGTCTGGACCAATCACTGATCAGCTTTCCTCTCCAAGCAACGAGTAAACATGGCGTCCCCTGCTGCAGAAACCAGCAAGGCAGATAGTGACGGGCAAATAAAATGCTTTTTCCACCTCGATTCCGTGAAAAATGAGAAAGCTGAATTTGTCTGCAACTTGTACGGGCATAAATGTAAAGATGTCAATGAAGCCAGGTACCTCTCCTTTTGTGCAACATCTTCAGAAAAGTGCCTACCTCCTTGTAAAGATGCCTTGATCCAGCACATTAGACGTTGTGCTTACCAAGCGGCTATTGGTAGAAGAGCTACTGTAGCCATCACTGAACCGCCATCACCTCATGATCATGGGTGGACAGTTCAAGAGGGTAACATCACAGTGAAGTGGATGACACAGCCCCCAGCCCCCAAAAGCTTGATGGAGGTGGTTGCCTGTGGCTGCAAGACGAGCAGCTGTGCTCAAGGAAGATGCGTTTGCAAAAGAAATAACCTGAACTGTACAGACTTATGCAAGTGCACAAACTGTACCAACAAAGATGATGACGACGACAATGATGACAATAGTAGTGATGATATTGACATAGGGTTTGATTTGGATACAGATTTACCTGCATAATTTGCCCACCATCTTCCCAACCAAAAATCCTTGATTCATTTAATGTGTGCAGATGATATGAACATGTACAGGTTCTTTTTTTTTTAAAATGGCTTACAGTAAATAACAAACAACCAAACTGCAGGATTAAATGTGCCTGTTTCAATGCAACAGTCTTGTATTTAATGTGTTCATTTCCACAAATTTCCCAGCCTCATGTATGTGTGCACTATTACGATACTAATTTTGTTATAATGCTTGATTTATTTAATGAAAATCAACCAGTTTCTATTTTTATAGGTTTCTGCAAGATACACCTGGAAAAAGTTTCAACCTGAACAAAACAGTGGGCACTAGTTTTTGTCTTCATGACATCTTTCTTAGTTTTAAAGGCTGCATTGTCTGACACTTCAATCTCTCCTTTTCAGTTTGCAACTATAATTGTAGTGCCTGGAAGGTCCTAAATTCGGACCAAATTATATTTTACATATTGTGTATTCTCCTTGTACATGTACATACATTTGCATTTTTATTCCACGGGCCAAAATGACATGGCTAGAAATTTTTTTTTTTCAACTAGCTTATCATGAATTGTTCAATGGAGGTAGTTTGTTTTTAGTTGATCTCTAATGAACTACATGAATCATTGCAAGCACATGTACATGTAATTTGAAATCATTTTGGGAGATCACTTTGCTGTAGGGAGACAACATGGAGACAGTTATTGATTTAATAGTGTCTGCCCCTTAAATACAAAAAGCATGGAAAGCTCGATGGTGATGATGAAGATAAACAGTGAGGAAATATTTAAAAATGAACATTCATATTATTTATTCAGTTGCTTTGGTGTCTGGGTAAAAAATAAAAATCAAGAAATTTTAATGCCATTACATGTAACATGTTGATATTGAAGGGGAAAGGAATGTTTTCATAAACCAAGTCAACTGGAAAGCACAAATTCAGCGATAGCTACCGGTCCCTAGATTCCTTTAGGGAGTGGCAACCAGTCTATGTTGAGTCCTTAGGACACGGAGCCAGTCTATCTATGCTAATGCCACACACAGAGTTGACTCGGGGCGGTGATTCGTATGTGGCAGACCGACCCAATGCGCATCAATGCCACCAAGAGGGCGCTCTCGTCTGCGTACATTTATTGGCGGCTTGAGACACGTCTAAATGCTAAAACCTTTCGCGCAGCCACTTTCAATGATTTCTCGACGGAATTGATCACATTTCCGTTGCAAATTTCTCCCATTTGTGCAAATGAAATGTGTTGAACTTTTCAAATTTGCGTTGTACATATATTACTGTACCACCAGTATAATGTTCACCTAGACCGATTTCACTGGAACGGGAATTTATTTCTGGGTATATTTCTCGCGTTCAACTGAACGACTAAAACACCAGAATCGGTGACTAGACCCAACCACATGTCACAAAGCCAATAGTGGCTAGTGCTACATTAATCAGCATAAATCCTGTGCTAAAAAGACTTACTGGTTGAAGGGCATGCCCAGCTGTATGCACAGTAGCCCAGGATAATGACTGAAACTGCACCGGTCCTTAAAAGCAATTCAATGGTAAAACCCATCTTAATTTGGGTCAAGTTTTCAAAGCAGTTTGCCAAAAAATGCTAACTGGCTGGAGGCTAACTTTAGTTAGGCCAGAGAGTCCTGATTGACTCAACTAGGGTTGCCAGCATTCTCACAGCCAAATAAGGGACAGAGGGTAATACTAGGATTTTTTTTTTGTCTTGATAATACCTTAAAAAATACTGCTATTCAATGTCATGTTTAATACTACAAGGAAAAAAAAACACACTGTATAACTAGAAATTTCAGATTTTATAGAATACAGAATCTCAGTTTAAAAATGTGTAATAGCTATGTTTTAAATAATGGATTGATTTATATAGCATTTTTCATGACACCCAAAGACACTACAATGAGTCCATTATTCATTCACTCCACAGACAGTGATAGTGGTAAGCTAACTCTGTAGCCACAGCTGCCCTAGGGGAGACTGAAGGAAACATGGCTGCCAATCCATGCCAACGGCCTTTCCGACCACCACCAAACATTTATTCACATTCATACATCAGTGTCATGAACCATGAACACACTGGAGGCAAGCTGGGTAAAGTGTCTTTCCCAAGGACACAAAAGCAAGGTGGGGGGAGTGGGATTCGAACCGCCAGCCCTCCAGTTACTGGACAACCTGCTCTACCTCCTGAGCCACTACAGCCTCATTTTTGTTTCTCTGAGAAATAATGCAACTTTGAGCTAGAAAACACAATTACACCGCAAAAAGTCAAATATAAATAAAATGAAATAAATTAAGGATGTACCCTGCCTCTCGCCCAAAGATGCTGGGATAGGCACCAGCCCCCCCCCCCCCCCCCCCCCCGCGATCCAAAAAGGAAAGGATTAAGCAGAGGAAGATGGATGGAAATTAAGGCTGTTTATGGTTGTTTTTTTTTTTTTTTGTCTGACAAGACATTTATTCTTGCTGTGCAGTTTATCCATCCAGCCATCCATCTTCTATCACTTTTCTGGAGGTCCGGGTTGTGGAGGCAACAGTTCAAGCAGAGAAACCCAGACTTCCTTCTCCTCAGCCACCTGCTCCAGCTCTTCAGAGAGGATACCAAGGCGTTCCCAGACCAGATGGGAGGCAGTCTCTCCAGCGAGTCCTCGGTCTGCCCCGGAGTCTCCTCCCAGTGGGACATGCCAAAAACACCTCAAGTGGGAGGCATCCAGGAAGCATCCTGATCAGATGCCCAAACCACCTCAACTGGCTCCTTTCAATATGGAGGAGCAGTGGTTCTACTCTGAACTTCTCCCAGATGACTGAACTCCTCACCCTTTCTCTAAGGGTGAGCCCAGCAATCCTACGGAGAAAGCTCATTTCAGCCGCTTGTATCCACGATCTCATTCTTTCGGTCATTACCTAAAGCTCATGACCATAGGTGAAGGTAGGAACATAGATTGACCTGTAAATCGACAGCTTTGCCTTAGAGCTCAGCTCCCTCTTCACCACGTCAGATCGGTACAACTTCTGCATCTCTGCAGATGCTGCTCTGATCCGTCCGTCAATCGCTTTCATGATGAATGCTAGAACAAGACATTGGTATCCCGCCTGGTATGGGTTTATCAGGGCCCCACCCTGGAACCAGGCCTGGGGAAGGGGCTCGATGGTTAGTGCCTGGTGGCCGGGTTTCTGGCCATTGGATCTGGCTGGGCTCAGCCTGAAGGAGTTACATGGGCCCCCCCTCCAGTAGGTTCACCACCTGCAGGAGGGACCATGGGGGTCCGGTGCTATGTGGATCAGGTGGCGGTCGAAGGCAGAGACCTTGGAGGTCTGATCCCAAGCTTCCTAAACTGGCTTTTGGGACATGAGCAAGTTTATGTGTAAAAAAATTTCACATGCTTTCCAATAGTTTTACCTCAATTTACGCAGTTTGATAAGTGAAATTTTCTTGCTCTGTTTGCAGATAATTTTACTTAAAATAAACAAAAACATTCCAGCTGTAGGTAATTCTAGTTGAAATTAGAAAAAGAAAACTGCCAACAAAGTAAGATTAAATTGCTTAAAACAAGTAAAAACTTTTGCAAAGCAAGTAAAATCTTACAGAAAACTGCACAAGTTTGGAGTCCACTGTCCCACACACAGCTGTCTGATGTAAGCAATCATGGTCTTTCTTCTCCCTTCACCCTTCCCCTCCAGGTGAGGGCTTTAACAGCCCACCTGTCTCCTCCGTACAGTAGCAACCTCCTCCACTCGATGCTCCAGCTTAGAAAAATCCTTTACACTTTGGGATTTTTTTGAGTAATTAATTTTCCCTAAGCTATTTTCCTCTCAAGTGGGGAGGCGTCAAGTGGACGCCTCCCACTTGAGGTGTTTCGGGCATGTTCCACTGGGAGGAGACCCCAGGGCAGACCCAGGACTCGGTGGAGAGACTATGTCTCTCAGCTGGTCTGGGAATGCCTTGGTATCCTCTCTGAAGAGCTGGAGCAGGAGGCAGGGGAGATGGAAGTCTGGGCTTCTCTGCTTGAGCTGCTGCCTCCGTGACCCGGACCTCCGGAAAAGCGGTAGAAGATGGATGGATGGATTTTCCTCTCAATAATTTTAAGAGTGCCACTTTCAATCTTTTTTCTGTGGTATGGTCCCAGCGCCGATCTCGTCCGCGCTCGGGCCATACATCATCTTTGCCGGCTTTTGACAGCAGTGGTTACCTTCTGGCTCCCCGGGCTCTTATTGTGACAGCGCTCGGAGGGGTTTCCTGCTGTCAGAGCCGAACAGCTGTGCTGCATTTACAGCTTGTTAGCGGCCGGCATTTATATGGGCGCTGAGAGCAGTACAATGCAGCAGTCTCGTCTAACATCGTCTAACATTCCTTGTGTGATGTTGATATTCTGTGCCAGACATTGAGTGAGCGGTTCTCGTCTCAGACGTCACCAATTCCCTTGTTCCTGATTAAGATCGTAAGTAGCTGGGTGTAGCCTTACGGTCCTATGTGTCTTGTGTAGTGTGTTTTGCCCTCAGCGGCTTATTGCTTTGTATTTGTGTCTTGTGTGTGTGTATTAAACATCATTGCAAAACTCACTGGCGACTTTGGCGTCTTATGGTGGCTCGCGAGGGCCACCGCGTGACAGTAGACTGCTGCCAGGTCGTCTAAACGGAGACGCCACACCGAGACGCCGTTCCTGGTGAGTTTTTGCTAAATTGGACAATTGTTCTTCCCTGTCTGGGTGATTACGTGCTGGGAGAATGCCGTCATCAAGGAGCCTCGTTCGGCGCCTGGGCATTGAGCTAGCGAGCACCCTAGAGTATGTTGATGGGACGCGCCTCGCTGCTACTTTTGACGACAACCCCAATGACATGCGCTGGCACCTGGACCATGCTGAGGTGCTTCTGGATGACCTTCCTCGCTACTACGACCACCCTGAAGTCGTCGCTAGGAGGGCTGAACTCGCCACACAGTGCGAGGTACTCCATGGGCTGGAAGAAGATTACGGCAGGAAGCAGAGAAGGAGGCATCCTCTTCCCCGTGTTGGGATCCCGCTCCTCTCCCCGATCCAGCTCAGGAGTTTGCGCCATCTGGGGGCCGTTGAAGACATCAGCGCCACAGCCAAGATCAACCTCAGCAGGATCCCCGGCTGAATCCGCTCCCGGCAAAGTCCGTGAGTGGACCCTTGACGGCTCCTCCTCGTCCTTCCAGGGGGCCCTCTGTCGCCATCCAGCGGGGAAAGGGAGGAACTACGTCCCCCACAGCAGGCACCATCTTCCCTCCAGGAGACAGGCAAGTGCACGTTAATTCTTTCCATCATTATTGTGATCTGCTTTGTCCGACTCCTGGGGGCGGAGTTCGGGGTTTGCAGTCCCCCGAGCTCCTACCTCCTGCTGTAGCCTTTATTACCCAACCTGCTGCCTCTGTGTCTCCCTCCACTGAGTGGTCCGCGACGCCAGGCCTACGTCGCCGGATGAGGAGGGGGCCTGCGGTGCTGGAGAGCCTGGTTCCGGCCCTGAAGCCATGCCGTGGACAGAGGAGGAAAGCGGACTGCAGCCTGGAGCCTGCGCCGATGATCAAGTGTCCCCGGGTCTCCACACTGGAACAGTGCAAGCCAGCGGGTCGAGGGTCCCCTGCCACCATGTCGTGCGGGTTATCGGCATGGACATCAGCGCCGGAGGATCCACAGACTGCAGAAACCATCATGCCAGCTGCGGAGCCCGCCGTAGCTGAGTGGGAGCCTGCGGGCGAACTTCTCAGCCCTGAGCCTGGATCGACGAAGTCCTGGATGGCGACAGAACCCGAGTGCAGGCAAGTGCTCTATCTTGTGTCTCTTCTTCCTGTCTTGGAGCATTTTTGCCTGCCTCTCGGGGAGACGAGTCAGGGGCAGCCTCCTGCTGCGCCCGAACTCGTCTCGCTGGGCTCTGTCGCTGCCGGTGATTCTGATCCCGGTCCTTTCTTGTCTTCTGAGCCTTGTTGCAGAGTCACCGGTGCGGAGCCAGTCGTGGTCGCTGTGCTGGAGGTTCCAGGTTCGGGGGTGGAGGTCGTCGTCGGTGCTGCGCTGACCCAGTGGGGGTCCGACGCGGGTGCATCCGAGACCCAGTTGGGGTTCAACGAGGCCCAATCGGGGTCTGACGCGGGTGCAGCCAAGACCCAGATGGGGTCCGATGCGGGTGCATCCGAAACCCAGTCGGGGTCTGATGAGGTCCGGTGGGGATCCGACACGGTTGCAGCCGAGACCCAATCGGGGTCCGACGCGGGTGCATCCGAGACCCAGTCGGGATTCGACGAGGCCCAATCGGGGTCCAACGCAGGTGCATCCGAGACCCAGCTGGGGTCCGATGCGGGTGCATCTGCGACTCAGTCAGGGTCCGACGAGGTCCAGTGGGGGTCCGACACGGGTGCAGCCAAGACCCAATCGGGGTCCAACGCGGGTGCAGCCGAGACCCAGTGGGGGTTCGACGTGGGTGCATCCGAGACCCAGTCGGGGTCCGACGAGACCCAGTGGGGGTCCAATGCGGGTGCAGCCACAACCG
Organism: Pholidichthys leucotaenia; assembly: GCA_020510985.1. Lineage (NCBI taxonomy): Eukaryota > Metazoa > Chordata > Actinopteri > Cichliformes > Pholidichthyidae > Pholidichthys > Pholidichthys leucotaenia. The sequence continues at coordinate 33,257,382 of CM035843.1, forward strand.
CAGCATCGATGTGGGTCAAGGATGGTGGAGGAGCTGCAGACCCTTCGCCGCCTGACATGGTGCGGGCTCGTCTTCACCATCATTCCCATCGTCGCAGTCACCAGCTGTGCTCATCATCGCCGGGGGCTGTTGGGGGGTCTCTTCGCTCGGCCCGGCTCTCCCATGTCTTTCCCCTGCTAGGGAGGCGGCCACAGGCCATCTTCCCACGGTTCTGGTGGCTGAGGGATGCGGGTCAGCCGCCCGAGGAACTGCTTTGCTGGTTCAGCGCCCTGGGTCGGCCACCCGACATATTGTGTTTATTACTGGGTGACCTGGTTTGGCCACCGGAGGAGCGGACTTTCCGGGCCTGGGACTGGGGTAGGCCACCCGGTCTTGTACTGTCCCCCGTGACCACCCGTCGGCTGTGGGATGCAGGGAGACCGCCAGAACTGTTCCCGTGGCGTTTGGTCTCCGCCGGTTGTCATCATCTCGGACTGTCGGGGGTGAAGGTCATTCGGGGTAATATTTTGGCCCTGTGATTGTTCTGTTTTTTTGCTGTCCTGTGCTTATTGTTTCATGTATTTGTGATTCGTGTGTTTGGGAGTTTGTGATTTGTGTTCTACAATTGCCTCATTTGCCCTCTGTCATTATTTTGATTTGTGCATTTGAGAGTGTTGTATTTCTTTTTTTTTTTTTTTCTGTTATTCGTGCCCTGGGTAATTATGTCATGTATTTGGGAGCTTTGTTTTTTTCTTCCTGATTGTCTCTGTGCTTCTGGCTCGTGGTTTTTGGTCTGTGTATTGATTCCCTCCCGTGGGGCCTTGGGGGGGGGGGGGGCTTGGGTGTCAATGGGCGTTCGGAGCCTGCATGATTGGATTGTGGCTGAATGGTGGATAAATGGTGGCTGGCAGATGATTTCCTCTAAAGGAAAACACAAACATTAGTTGCAAGAAAACAAACAGGATGCTCATCTCACCTCCAGAATGGACCAAATCAAGTCCACAACCCCCCCCCCCCCCCCCACAATGCATCCACCATTAGGCATTTCCTTTACTACTAAGTGTTGCTGCTCTGTGAGGTAGAGGACCAACTGGGCCACATGTCAGGGGTTATATAAGGTTAAGGTGTGTGTCCTTTGATTGGTAGGCATGGTATAGGATGGAGGGTGTGGTTAAGGAGAGGTTGGAAACTTGTGATTTAACAGCTGCCCCTTCAAATGGTATGTTTGAATAGAATAATCACAAGTTACTCATTAGTATCGATATTCTTGTTTGGGAACGGGACTAGTCGGGCCACAGGTCTAAAAAACTTCTTGTTCTTTGAGATTACCTCTACTGTGCAGGTTCTTCCATCAGAACCAGGGATGAGATGCCATACCTTTCCCACTGGCCACTGTCCTCGTGGTAGTTGGGGGTCCAATAGTAACACTACATTTCCTTCTTTCAGTTGTCTACTGTCTGTTTGCCATTTGTGTCACACCTGTAGGTTAGGAAGGTAGTTTTTTTTATAAAGGAAGACCAAAACTGATCCACCGGGAAGCTGTTGAGCTCGCAATGGAGTAAGACGTGTGTGGCGTGGCTCCTGCAGAATTTGTACAAAATCGTTATTTTTTTGGCACTCTTTTACATCTATCCCATGGAAAAGTAATTCTGAGGCGTTTTTAATCGTTCTTCTACCCTTTGTGACTGGGTGGAGTAATTTAATATATCCAACAAGGGAGCTAAATCCCGAGCTGTGTCACACCAGCAAAGGCCTACAGGGCAGGTGGAAGCTTTGGCCTCAGGCACTTCGACTCCGTCTGGTGGCGGCGCTTCGCCTGGAGGGGAACAACAGTGTGCTATCACTGAAGCCCTAAGGCTAGAGCTGTTAGCCACATTATGAGCAGACATTGCCCATATATTCAAAGCCAAACTTCGTGCTGCTTTAGGAGATGATCTGTTCACGATTAGGGCTAACCCTCATGTGGTTAAAGCGCAACTGGCCAGTGACAAAGCTATTTCTGACGCCAAATTAGCGAGTCTCTGCGGCACTGTGGAAAATATGGGGCAGTCTTTGTCTTTCTGCACGGATGATGTTTTGGAATTGAAGGCTAAACTGCATAGCTTTACCTCTGAGGTTGCAAAGTTTGAAAATAAATGTGAAGACCTCGAAGCAAGGTCACGCCACAGCAATATTAGGATCGTTGGGGTCTCTGAAGAGGAAACTACGTCTACTGCTTCGGTGGCGGCCATGCTTAAAGAGGCGCTGAAGTTGGACAAGGAGCCGCTTTTGGACCGGATGCACCGGACACTCCATCCTAAACCAAGACCCGGTGAGCAACCACGTCCTATTATTGTAAGTTTTCACTACTACAGTGACTACGCTGAGGCCTTGCGGCCTGCCAGAGGACAACAATGGATTGTCGCCAGGTCATCGCAGATCTCCATCTTCCCCAACTACATGGCCAAAGTTGCTCGGGCTGGAGCAGCTTTCAACGAGGCTAGGAAGTTGCTGCGTGAGATGGAAGGAGTGCGCAACGGTTTGTTTTACCCTGCCCAACTCAGGAAGTCACAAAGGTGTGGATGATGATTTTGTTTCTGCAGAGAAAGTGATGGCTTACATTCAGAAAATGAAAGTTTAGTTGACTTTCACAGTGTAAATATATTAATGTGCAGTTCCATTTCTGTCTTTGGCCATGAGTGACAGTATCATAAGTGAGCTTAATTCGGTTGATGGACAAAATGCACAATGGTATTTCATTCTGCATATACAGTATATACGTATATACGTATATATATATATATATATATATATATATATATATATATATACAGTATAGGTTCCAAGGTTGTAATAGCCAGGAGCGGCACTGGGGTTAAGCTCCCAGTGCTCATAAAATGCTCCTTACGGCGTGCGTCTCGAAAAGCCTCTGACAACTAAGTCCAACTCCTAGCCTGCCCGTGTGGTTTAGTCTCTAAGCCCGGCAGAACTGCTTTTACTAATAGGAGAAGGGGCGAGGGCGGATCTCTGGTGCCTTAAAACCAGATGCTTCGGGTAGATGGTGGCTCGTCAACTTGGGAAGGTAGCCCATCTAGGGGAAGGTAAACCCTGATTTCAAACCTCCGCTGCCTTGCGGCACACCCGGTCACGGGAAAGGCTTCGGGAGTCAACCCTGAGGAAAAATCCGGAGTCGGAACCCCTAAGGCAGTTCTCTGTTGTGCTCAACATTGTTCTGGCAGCTCCTGCGACGGCACTGGTGCCAGACTATAGCAGCCCTGCTGTTCCTTTGGATTCATCAGTGACGTGGAGAGGGGGGACATGCTGCATGGGTAACATCTTGTCCTCCATATCTTCCTGCCCAGGCTTGAATCCTACCAACGCCCAACGCTGGAAGGTAGAACACTGGTGCGCATCGGCCTGTTCAGCCACAAGCGGTGCTGTTCCAGAAGAGTAGACGTTTAGGATTCTCTTCCATGGTCATCATAGACCGACAGAGGCCGACGACGATATATATATATATATATATATACACACAGTATACACTCACCGGCCACTTTATTAGGTACACCTGTCCAACTGCTCGTTAACACTTAATTTCTAATCAGCCAATCACATGGCGGCAACTCAATGCATTTAGGCATGTAGACATGGTCAAGACAATCTCCTGCAGTTCAAACCGAGCATCAGTATGGGGAAGAAAGGTGATTTGAGTGACTTTGAACGTGGCATGGTTGTTGGTGCCAGAAGGGCTGGTCTGAGTATTTCAGAAACTGCTGATCTACTGGGATTTTCACGCACAACCATCTCTAGGGTTTACAGAGAATGGTCCGAAAAAGAAAAAATATCCAGTGAGCGGCAGTTCTGTGGGCGGAAATGCCTTGTTGATGCCAGAGGTCAGAGGAGAATGGCCAGACTGGTTCGAGCTGATAGAAAGGCAACAGTGACTCAAATAACCACCCGTTACAACCAAGGTAGGCAGAAGAGCATCTCTGAACGCACAGTACGTCGAACTTTGAGGCAGATGGGCTACAGCAGCAGAAGACCACGCCGGGTGCCACTCCTTTCAGCTAAGAACAGGAAACTGAGGCTACAATTTGCACAAGCTCATCGAAATTGGACAATAGAAGATTGGAAAAACGTTGCCTGGTCTGATGAGTCTCGATTTCTGCTGCGACATTCGGATGGTAGGGTCAGAATTTGGCGTCAACAACATGAAAGCATGGATCCATCCTGCCTTGTATCAATGGTTCAGGCTGGTGGTGGTGGTGTAATGGTGTGGGGAATATTTTCCTGCCACTCTTTGGGCCCCTTGGTACCAATTGAGCATCGTTGCAACGCTACAGCCTACCTGAGTATTGTTGCTGACCATGTCCATCCCTTTATGACCACAATGTACCCAACTTCTGATGGCTACTTTCAGCAGGATAATGCGCCATGTCATAAAGCTGGAATCATCTCAGACTGGTTTCTTGAACATGACAATGAGTTCACTGTACTCAAATGGCCTCCACAGTCACCAGATCTCAATTCAATAGAGCATCTTTGGGATGTGGTGGAACGGGAGATTCGCATCATGGATGTGCAGCCGACAAATCTGCGCCAACTGTGTGATGCCATCATGTCAATATGGACCAAACTCTCTGAGGAATGCTTCCAGCACCTTGTTGAATCTATGCCACGAAGAATTGAGGCAGTTCTGAAGGCAAAAGGGGGTCCAACCCGTTACTAGCATGGTGTACCTAATAAAGTGGCCGGTGAGTGTATATATATATATATATATATATATATATATATATATATATATATATATATATATATATATATATATATATATATATCCTAATTTTTTTTTTCTTTTCCAAGTAAGTTTGAATAGGCCACATGCTGCCTCATTTTTACATGAATGTTTACATTTATAGTTATTTTATTTATTCTAATTTTTAGGGTAAGTAATTATCACATGTGCCAGCTCTGTTTATACTATGTCTGCAGGAGCAGCTTTTATTTAGTTAATTCCGCTTCACTGACTTGTGGTCACAATAATGTGGCAACATTTTTTTTTTTTTTTTTTTTTTTACTGCTGTCTTCCTTTTGGAAGCTTTTTGCTATTTTTTCTTTATCGTTTGGGGTTTTTTGGGAAGAGACCTGCCCTGGCTCTTTGAGGTTGTATTAATGTTCTCTTGTTTTTATGCTTGGATTCATGTTCTCCAATTTTAAATATAGCACTCTCGGAGCAAGTTCTCCAGTTCGATTTCTTAGTTGGAACATCTGCGGAATGGGTAGCCCAATTAAGAGGTCTCAGGTTTTTACACACTTGAAACATCATAATCCTGATATAGTGTTTTTACAGGAGACTCATCTCAGACTTAAAGATCACCACAGGCTTTGTTCTTCTTGGATAGGTCAAATTTATCACTCAGATTTTAATTCTAAGGCAAGAGGAGTGGCTATTCTGATTAATAAGGGCACACAGTTTACATCCACTAACGTTATCTTGGATAAAAATGGCAGATACATTATCATCGCAAGATTGCTAATACATGTTAAAGTTGTACTTGTCAACATTTATGGTCCTAATTTCGATGATTTTTTTTTTGTTTTTGCTACTAGGCTCCTCAGCAGCATACTGCATTTGAACTCTCATCATCTTATCCTTGGAGGCGACTTAAACTGTGTTATAGACCCAGTGCTAGACAGGTCCGGTGTTCGCATTGTATCTCAATCTGCTATGGCTAGGCCATTCTCAGATTTTATGAACCAGAATGGTCTGGTTGATCCCTGGAGGCTTCGTAACCCCTTAACTAAAAAGTTCTTTCTTTTCTCAGGTACACCAATCTTATTGTAGGATCGATTATTTTTTCATAGATAAAAAGTTGTTTCATCTGATTATTCAAGTATTCTAGTATCCAGTCATGCTCCCTTATTTATGGATATTCAGTTGTCTTCGTGTAAAACCCGCTCATATATTTGGAAATCTAACTCTTTACTGCTATCAGACAAAATGTTTTGTGATTATACCTCTAAACCTATAGATGACTTTCTTTTTTCAACCAGAATGACTCAACATCACACTCTCTATTATGGGAGTCAATGAAAGCTTATTTAAGGGGCCAGATAATTTCTTATTTTTCTTCTAGTAAGAAAAAAGAGAATTCCAGGATAGCTGAACTGATACCTGAAATGGCAGCTTTGAATCAGGTATGCGCAACAAACCTTTCTCCATTTTTGCATAAGAAACGTCTTTATGTTCAAGCTCAATCTGATCTAATTTCCACTACCGCAGCCAAACGCTTATTATTGCAAACACGAGGAACCTATTATGAGCACGATGAAAAGGCTGGTAGACTATTAGCACATCAGTTAAAATGTCAGTCCAACTGGCACATCATTTCCCAAATTGATAATGGGTCTGGTGTGCTGCTTACAGATCCATTAGAAATTAATTCTACTTTCAAATCATTCTACTCATCACTATATAAATCAGAGTTTCTATTAGACCCCTCACACATGAATCAGTTTTTGTCTAATTTAAGATTTCCTAGGGTTGATCTAGACAGGTCTAAACAATTAGAAGCTCCTCTTTCTTTAAATTAATTACAACAAGCAATTAAATCTATGCAGTCAAAGAAAGCCCCTGGACCCGATGGGTTTCCAATTGAATTTTTCAAAAATTTTAGTGCTGAACTGTCCCCTTTACTTTTGTCAGTGTTTAATGAATCATTGGAGAGGGGTTCTTTGCCCCCTACTTTAACTCAAGCTTCGATAACTCTTCTCTTAAAAAGTGGGAAAGATCCTTCTTCCTGTGCTTCCTATAGGCCCCTTTCTTTGTTAAATGCAGATGTAAAGATCCTGGCTGAAATTCTTGCTACTCGACTAGAGAAGATTTTACCTTGTATTATTTCAGAGGCACAAAATGGGTTCATTAAAGGACATCAATTATTTTTTTAATATTCACACTCTATTAAATGTTATCTATACATTGTGCTTGGCTAGTTTGCCTGAAACTGTAATTTCACTGGATGCCGAGAAGGCATTTGATAGAGTCGAGTGGTCTTATCTGTTTGTGGTATCAGAAAAATTTGGATTTGGTAACATGTTCATCAGTTGGATTAGATTGTTATATACATTTCCCAAGGTTAGTGTTCGGACAAATGACACTCAATCAGAATATTTTGAATTGGAACGTGGCACCTGTCAGGGTTGCCCCTTATCGCCATCGCTTTTTGCGTTGGTGATTGAACCTTTGGCACTTGCTTTAGAGTCTTCCTCTTTTTTCAAAGGCATCATATGTAATGGTGCTGAATATCGGTTGGCCCTGTATGCAGATGATTTATTATTATATATCACAGACCCTACAACTTGTCTCCCTGGAATTCTGTCAACATTTAAAACATTCAGTTCATTTTCTGGATATAAAGTAAATCTTCAAAAGAGTGAATGTTTTCCTGTAAACAAAGCAGCTTTGCAACTTAAACAAGCTGAAATCCCTTTTAGCCTCGCTGGTTCAAATATCTTGCAGTTAAGGTGACACGCACATACTCAGGTCTTTTTTTTGGCTAATTTTGACCCTCTTTTGGCCAACTTAAAATCCAATTTGTCAAGGTGGAATAATCTGCTTCTGTCTCTAATTAGAAAGCTAAATTTCATTAAAATGAATGTGTTGCCAAAGTTTCTCTACTTATTCATGACATGACCCCTATTTTTGCCAAATCCCTTTCTTTCCCTTGATAAAATAATTAGTTCATTTATTTGGGGTTCAAAGCCTCCACAGATCGGAAAATCTTTACTACAAAGATGTAAATTTAGTGGTGGTTTGGCTCTTCCTAATTTTCAGTTTTATTATTGGGCTTCTAATATTTATAAAATACGTTGCTGGCTTGATTCCCCCTCCTTGTTGTGGTGCCTACTTGAGGTAGGATCATGCAGTCAATTAACTTCTATTCCTGCTCATCTCTGTTCCTCACTTCCAAACAAATTATCTATGCATGTTAAAAATCCTGTTTTGCTGAACTCTTAAGACGTGGTATCAGTTTAGGAAACATTTTAAATTTGCATCACCATCAATTTTAGGACCATTGTGTAAAAATCATTGGTTTCCTCCTTATTTAGATTCTAGCTTCTCGCTGTGGTTTAGAAAGGGTATTCAGTGTTTCTGGGATTTATATAAAGATGGGACATTCAGCACTTATAATACACTGGCATTGTCACACAAACTACCTCCCATCAACCTTTTTAGGTACTTTAAAGCAAGACATTTTGTTTCCAATACATTTCCTGACTTTCCTTCTCTTCCATCTCAGAAACCATGGGAGGAGCTGTTAACTTTCTCTATGCTTCAGAGAGGAGCCATATCTCAGATATGTCATCGCATCCTAGATTTTAGCAATTACTCAAAAGCTAAGACCAAGGCTGTGTGTAAAGGCGAGCTAGGCCTCACCCTTGATCAGGATTGGTGGGACGATATGTTGGGCAAAGCCATTTAAGTCTCCTCCTGCGCTTGTCTTTCACTTATTCAATTTAAGGTGGTATACAGAGTTCATTATTCAAAGGCAAGACTCTCTGAGATTTACCCAGAAATGGAGGATAAATGTGAACGTTGTCTGAGTTCAGGTTGTCATCTAAGCCATGTGTTTTATTCTTGTTCTCATTTACATAATTTTTGGACTGGTTATTTTAATAGATGTCAATGGTAATGAGACTTTGTGTAGATCCCTGCCCATTGATAGCCATCTTTGGAACCCCAGCCGTGTCTGCTCACTTAAACTCCACACAGAGAGAGATCATTACATCACTGCTGGCCAGACATTGGCTTCTTCTCCAGTGGAAATCTCCTACTCCTCCATCTGTGGCGCAATGGACCAAAGGCATTATGTTTTTCCTTAAGCTAGAAAAGACTAAGTACACCATAAAAGGATGTACTGCTGATTTTTACAACAAGTGGCAACCATTCCTAAAATTCTTTTGTGAGTTTGAGAAAACTGCCAGATTGAGTACTTCTGTGCATTGAATGACATTGCTGTATTAGCCAGGGCAGAGGAAGGGTTGGGTGGGTGGAGTTGTTCGTTTTTGTGTTTTTATGTTATTGTTAAAGTTAGAGAACTAATAAAAATATTTGGAAAAAAAAAAAACCAAAACTGATCCACCAACACCTGACTGTGTCTCCATCTTCTCCGTCCCAGTAGGTTGGTATCTACATATACAGCCTGGGGAAGAGAAGCATCTCGCCGGCCCATCAGGAGGAGATTTCAGGGTCACAGGATCGGAGTCTGCCATGTCAGAGGAAGCGTATCCAATGGGTTTAGAATGTAAAATTCCTTCAATCTCCACTAGGACAGTATGTAGCATCTCTTCAGAAACACTCTGGCTTCCCACAGCCACTCTGAGTGCAGCCTTTATAGACCTAATTTCCCTTTCCCAGACTCCTCCAAAATGTGGGGAATTTGGAGGGTTAAAGTAGAACAGGATTTGGGACTTTAGAGATGATCTTTCAGGGTTGAGTTCATAACAGCAAACGCATCCCTCAACTGTTACCTCCTTTAAAGTTGGTACCACAGTCAGAAAGAAGCTCATGGGGCATCCTCTATGTGTGATGAAGCACCTTAGAGACATGAGAAAAATGGCAGAATCAAGGCTGTGAAGCAGTTTCAATATGAGTGCATCTGGTGGTCATACACTTAATCAGTATTCCCCATCTTTTCTCTGTACAACGCCCATATTTGATGGTGAAGGGGCCAAAACAGTCAGCTCCTGTCGACCAGAAGGGTGGTTTCCATAATCTTAATCTAGAGGGGGGTAGGTCAGCCATTTTTTGGTTAATGGGTTTGGCTCTCCACTTTCTGCAATCTGTACATGACCATTGATGTTTTTAACAGCTTGTTTGCCTCTGAGAATCCAGTATGTACACCGGATTTCAGCAAACACCCTGTCAGGACCAAGATGTAATAACTGTTGATCATAGTCTTTAATGAGTAGCTGTGTGACAGGATGTTTAGGGTCAAGCACTATAGACTGAATCATATCTGCATCCAGATCTTCACGCTGTTTCAGTCTACCATCCACTCTTATTACTTCTGATATTTTGTCAAATTCAGGGGAAAGCGGTAACAAACGACTGTGCTGAGAGATTTCCTTTCCACTCTGCAGTGCTTGAAATTCTTCAGGGAAGCTTTCAGATTGGGCATGAGAAATTAGCTCAGTTTTTGCTTTAGCTCATGTTACATCAACAGTGTTTGTGTTTTGCATGGCCTTATAAGTATCGTCCACTAGGTCTGACCAGGTGTTATGCTGTTGTGGATCTGGAAGATCAAAAGATCTGGTAGGTTGGGTTAATCCACAAGATAAGATAAGCCATTATTAGTCCGACAATGGGGAAATTCCAGGATTGCAGCAGCAAAGGGATAGCAGCACTCAGAGCAATAGTAAATATGATAAGATCAGAACTGGTTAGCCAAAGCAGTAAATAAATATACATATATACACAGTTATATACACAGTGCAGGAGCATTGCATTGCAGCTAGATGGTATCAGCAGCATTACAGTTTGTTAAATTACCCAGCAGAATATAAATACCAGACAGTATATTTTGCAATGAATCAACAGTGTTTTCTTTAGCTCTGAGTCCATTTCTTGGGTAGTAACAAGAGGTGCAGGCCAGTGACTGGTGTAGGGGTCACAATGAGAAGTAAAACGGCACTGGCTATTATCAGATGACTCATTGAGAGAAGTAGGACCGTGTAATGCCCAACCTAATCTTGTCTTCACTGCAGTGGGCACTCCCTTTGGACCATATTGGACCCTTTCAATAGGGATGATCAGGAATGGGTAATCAGATCCAATAAGGATGTGTGGTTGAAATTTAGAGAAGGAATTTAGTGGGAGGCCATGCAAATGAGGGTAGTGTTCTTTAATTTATCAACAGGGTAACTGTTCAATAAATGTAATTTTGTCGGAGGTGAATACATTATCAATAGAGAATTTCCTCTTAGGACATAAAGCAGCAGAGATTTTTAGGTTAACAGTTCTGCCTTCTAGTGTTTCTGTTTGCTGTCTCACTGTAGACAGTTTAAGCTTTTCTGGTTCACCATCTGAACCCAGGTATTTAGCTGCACCTGGCAGTAACATGATACACTCAGACCCATCATCTAAGATGGCATAGGTGTCAAATGTCTTCTCTTTGTTAAGTTTCACTAACAACTTTGAGTAGTACCTTTGGTGACAGGCCTTGAGGGTTCATGTATAGAACTTTGGATGTCAGTTGAGCTTCATTTACATCATGGAAAATGCCTAAATGTAAGCCATTACATTTTGGACAAGGTTTTATCAATGTGCATTCTGCTGCTTTTTGAGTTTGGCCACATCTCCAACACCTGTTCCGCTCCTTTAACCATTTTATTACCCTTTCTGTACTTAGGCCTCTCAGAATTTCACAGTGGGTGAGGTAATGGCTGCTAGATTGACAGTATGAGCATTGGTACCTTAATTGAGGTTGTAGCTCCTTTCCTGGTGAACTCTGTCCATGTGGAGCTTTTCTGTCAGCCCCATGCAGAATTGTGGCTGATGGCAACTTGGATCGTTGTTTAGGTCCTCTCCTTTGTACTTGAGGAGCACCAATGTGCAGGTTACTGCCTTGTGGTACAACTGCTTGACATTCTGCCTCTCCTTCCAGCCAAGCAGCAAAATCCACCAAGCTGTAGTGAGCACCTTGGGATGGTGAGCGGGCATGTCTTGCATACTTAGTTATTAACTCTGCAGGCAGTTTACTCAACAAGCACTGGGCATGTGAAGCACAGGCCAGCTCTGCAGCACCTTCATCAGGTTTGAGTGATTGTAGCATCCCAACTAATGACCTTTCTCTCACAGCAAAGTTTTGGAATTCTTGAGCATCTCCACAAACAACCTTTGGGAGATTTAAGATGGTTTATATTTCCTGTAGTGCTAATTGATGAGACTGACTATACTGTCACTCTAATACAGCCAAGGCCACGGTGAATGGTTGTGGGGCATGGGCATATGACAGGGCAATATGACGAGCCATGGGGAGTGACAAATGATCTAATAGTATATGGTATTTATACAGCTCAGGCTCATTTGCAGGCAAAAGGTTAGTCAGAGCCATTTTCAACATTACAAATTCATGAGGGTCATCATTTTTGAATTCAGGGAATCAAGGGTCCTTAATCTTTGTGAACTACCTGGAATCTAGCTGTACAGGGAGTGCTGGTACAGAAAGATATGGATTAGGAGTAGCATTAGTGAATTGTGGGCTATATTTTTTTTTTTTTTTTTTTTTTTTTGTTACTTATTTGTACCCGTAGGTAGACTTGGTTTGCAGTCTGGTGACAAGCCACCGGCTGCTGGTCGCTGCGTGCGCGAGCGCCCTAAACCTACATGTTTTTGGTATGCGGGAGGAAACCGGAGAAATCCCGGAATAAACCCGCGCAACACGGGGAGAACATGCAAACTCCACACAGCTCACTGTTGGTCGGGGGCTGGAATCGAACCCACGATCTCATGATCCCCGCGATCCCCCGGCCAAGGGTAAAACTGTGCTGCCACAGTGCTAAACCACTGCGCCACCGTGCAGCCCATATATGACAGCGGAGCTGATTGTAGTACATTATATTGAGGTTGGGCCTACTTTACAGACTGTGGAGGCATATGATATGAAGCTTTACCTTTGAGGTAAGCAGGGGGTGATGGAGGCAGCAAACAAGTTGTAGCTGGAGGTGTGGTAACAGGTGTGGGCTGTATCAAATATGATGGAAGGAACATCTCCTGGGCTTGTGGCAACTGACTATAGATGTTATGAGTTTCAGCTACACCAACTCCCTGAGAAGGTATGGGTAAATGTCGGGGCACTAAGGAGGAATATGCAGAAGGACCTCTATCAGAGAGAGTAATGGCTGGTGAAGGTTGAATAGGCAACTGAAGTACCGGTTGAGGTGAAAAGAGCATAGCTCGCTTGAGTATGGGAGGAAGGAATAGTGGAAGTCAAAGCTGAACTTGCATGTACATGAGTGTCAGGTCCTTGGGATGATAAGGCCGAACTTCAAGGTTCATGAGAAATGTAGACTGAACTTGAAGGGGCAGGAACCATTGAAACAGATTTCTCCTGAAGCTGACAGTCAGGGCCACAGGCTACTGAAGCAGATCTTTTATGTTCACATATTGCAAGGGCATGACTATCAACAAAGTGTCAGGCCTGATTGAGACATGGTTCCAGTCATTTGAATAGATGCTTCAGGTAAATTTGGATCTGCTTCACTGCTGCCACAATCAGTGGGCTGATTGTATGCATACTAGTTGATTTGGGCCTCCACAGATTGTCTGCCACTCTCACCTTCTGACTCTCCTTCAGTGTAACTCTGTTCATACTGTTCAACTTTCCCCATTAAATCTTTAACCATACTTCTGAGTTGTGCCACTTCATACTTTCATAACTCAATCTCTGAATTTTCTAGGACAGGTTCTGTAGCAGGTTTCCTATGGTCTGTTGGGGGCCGACCGTAGAGCTCAGTCTGGTAGTCCTGGAGGTATCTAGGAGGCATCCTTTCCCTCTGAGGCCTGCCATCTTGCCTTTCTTCAGGTGTGGTTGGGTGGGCCATTGGATCCATTATCCACCTCAGGTGTTCAGTCAGGCTCGAAGGACCATGTAAAAACTTATGATGTTAGACAGGAAGGATCATTTGAACACCTGAATGGTGTGCACATTTAAATACTGAATCCAGCAGCTCCAACAATATACTTTATCCATCCATCCATCTTCTACTGCTTATCCGGGGATCTGGGTCGCAGGGGCATCAGTCCAAGTAGAGTAGCCCAGACTTCAACCCAGTTCACATAGCACCATGAGCCCTCCTGCAGGTGGTCAGCCCACTGGCGAGTGGACCCATGTGCCTCCTTTGGGTACACTCGGTCCTTGATGTAATGTTTTCATGGACATCCACTGGACCGAACTTAGTCTGGCCCTTCACCTAGGACCAGTTTGCCTTTGGAGACTCTACCAGGGGCAAATTGCCCCCAACAACATAGCTCCTGTGATCATTCGGGCACTCAAACCCCTCCACCACGATAAGGTGGTGATCCACAGAGGAGACAATATATTTTATTTCAAACAATTTCCTTTATTGCAGTGACAACACTGATATTTGGAACGATAAATGAATAATGGTTGGATGGTGGCTAAATGGTGGCTGGTGGAAGATTTCCTCTAAGGGAAAGCACAAACAAACAGTTGAAAGAAAACAAACAGGGCACTCATCTCACCTCCAGAATGCACCAAATCAAGTCCACAAACAAAAACCCCCCTCAGCAATGCATCCACCATTAGGCATTTCCTTTACTACCAGGTGCTGCTGGTTTGGGAGGTAGAGGACCAATTGGGCCACATGTCAGGGGTTATATAAGGTTAAGGGGTGTGCCCTTTGATTGGTAGGCATGGTATAGGATGGAGGGTGTGGTTAAGGAGAGGTTGGAAACTTGTGATTTAACAGTTATTAACCTGGTTTTGGTCATTTTGGCAGTTTGGGCAGGTGCCAAGTCCTGCTGGAGAATGAAATCAGCATCTCCATACAGTTCATCAGCAGAGGAAAGCATGAAGCCTCTAAAATTTCCTGGTAGATGGCGGCACTGATGTTGGAATTGATAAAACACAGTGGACAAACCCCAGCAGATGACATGGCTCCCACCCACACAACTTTATGAATCATGTTTTGTCGTCACTTCTTGTTGTCCTAACCAGTGTCACCACTGAATCTTGACTTCTGTAGCTGACCAGACAGTCTTATGATGTGTACCAGAGAGATAATGTGATATCAGCAACCTACTTGGCAAAATATATTTCACTAAAGCAGACTGTTTCATGCTTGTAATCATTATTCTGCTCATAGTATGTTGTTTTTTTTTAACAACAGTGCAAGCTGATGAACACTGATATCCGCTGAGAAGCGGTATGTAAGCAGTGGAGGCAATTCTAAGAAAATAATTGGGCCAGATGCATCAAGCGTACAGGTGCCGGCGTCTGTAAATGTCTCGTCGCATCAAAGTGCTATCTTGTCCGCTTCTGTTTGTTTTTATTGACTTCGTTTTAAATTTTTTGTCTCTTTTTGCTGGTATTAGCTTTTTGCTTGGTGTTAGCTTAGTGTTGGCCTAGCAGAAAGCCCGATCAGATACACGGGTGGATCGGACCCCGGGCGGGACTGTTCACCGGGCTAGGCTAACCTGTTTTTAGCTGTTTTTAGCTGTTTTTTGGCTTGCTGGCTATCCACTTCTCGCCTGGAATGTCATGGCTCCATCCCCGACGTGTGTCAGCTGTGTGTCCTTCCTTAGGAAGGTTTCTGAGTTGAAAGTGAGACTCTCCAACCTCTATAAGATTCGGGAGGCTGAAGACCACCTTGACACTATAATTCTCAGGGGAACATCGGCCCTGGCAACCGACTCGCAGCTAGCAGAAATGGCTACTTACCTGGGTGAATTCAGCACATCGCCATCCACTTCCACCCCTGCTCCGGTCTCTTCAGATGTCCAGGACCCCAGCAATAAACATTGGCTTCAGCTCGGAGCTAAACCCAAAGCCCCGGGTGGTTTTTCTCATCCTCAACACGCGCCCTGGACCTTGGTTGGGCTAACTAGCAAACATTGGCGATTAGCTAGACAGGGCCATGCCTCTCGTCTTCCCTTGCTACTGGAAAACAGATTCAACATCCTTTCTCTGGAAGATTTTCCCCACCTGGACATCGATCATCCGCCCATGGCCCCCCTCATCCTCCTCCTCCTCCTCCTTCAGCAGCGGCCCAAATCCGCAAGCCCCAGATTAAAACTACTTTAGGTATGCCAAATTATACACCAGCTCCAAAAAGAAAAGAATGCATCACCCCGCCATCACAACAACAACATCGGCAAAATTATCCACCACTTCAGAAACCACCGACAAAGCCCCCCCAGACAATGTTGGTAATTGGTGACTCGATTATGAGGAACGTTAGAAGCAGGTACTGTGTCACTAAATTTTTTTTCTGGGGCTAAAGTGTCTGACATTGAGGCTCTTACCCATCCATCCATCCATCCATCCATCTTCTACCGCTTTTCTGGAGGTCCGGGTCGCGGAGGCAGCAGTTCAAGCAGAGAAGCCCAGACACTCCTCTCCCCAGCCACCTGCTCCAGCTCTTCAGAGAGGATACCAAGGCGTTCCCAGACCAGCTGGGAGACATAGTCTCTCCATCGAGTCCTGGATCTGCCCCGGGGTTGGGTACAGGCTCCTGCCCCAAGTGGAGGAGTTTAAGTATCTTGGGGTCTTATTCGCGAGTGAGGGGAAAATGGAGTGAGAGATTGACAGACGGATTGGAGCAGCATCTGCAGTGATGCAGACGTTGTACCAGTCTGTTGTGGTGAAGAGGGAGCTTAGTTTTAAGGCAAAGCTGTCGATTTACCAGTCAATCTACGTTCCTACTCTCACCTATGGTCATGAGCTTTGGGTAATGACCGAAAGAACAAGATTGCGGATACAAGTGGCTGAAATGAGCTTTCTCCGTAGGATTGCTGGACTCACCCTCAGAGATAGGGTGAGGAGCTCAGTCATCCGGGAGAGGCTCAGAGTAGAACCGCTGCTCCTCCACATTGAAAGGAGTCCGTTGAGGTGGTATGGGCATCTGATTAGGATGCCTCCTGCACGCCTCCCACTTGAGGTGTTTTGGGCACGTTCCACTGGGAGGACGAGGGTCTTACCCCTGATCTATTAAATGAATTCCCCCACGCTAAAACTGTCTTCAAGAGCCTTCTGTGCACTCTTATGAACTGTGGCAGACATGTGTTTATTTCTGGGCCATTGGCACCTTTCAGACGAGGTTGCAATTATTTTAGCAGAACTCTCAGCCTTAATACCTGGTTGTGTTCTACATGTCCTACTTTTAACAATGGTTTTGTAGACAATTTCAACCTGTTTTGGAATCGCCCATGGGCGCATGCGCACGCAGCGACCGGCAGCTGGTGAAAAAAGTCTGACGTCTGTTTCTCTGTTTTTACGCACTTTAGTGTGTTTTAACGAAATTCTCTGTGTCGTTTTTGTCCTTGAATGTTTGTGGACTATATAACGAAGAGCTCCCTGGTTCCATCAGCATGGATTTCCTCCTTATTTTTGCACTGTTGTTTCTTTCCCACTGGCTCTTTGTCTCTGAGGTAAGCGCAATCACGATCATGCCAGGAAGAATACAGTATTCCAGAGACATGTTACTGCATTTAAACACGGATAATGCAGCATCTGTGAGTGAGTCTGTGCCGCAACTGCCGGACTTTATTTTAAGAGATTTTCATGGACACAGTGATGAAAAGAGAGACAAGAGGAGGAAACGCAGAAAGCATGGAGGTGTAAGATTAAGCCTGAGGAGACGTCAGCTTAACAGCATTCCTCTTCCTTTCATGATTATGGGGAACGTACAATCCCTGAGAAATAAAGTGGATGAAATTCAAGGGAATGTATGATATCAGAAGGACTTCAAGAACTGCTGTGTCATGGCTTACACGGAGACGTGGCTTACGGCGCATGACCCGGATGCGGGCCTGTGGATTGACGGCTTTGGAGCCCCACTTTGCTCGGATCGGCAGGAAGAGGTAACAGGAAAACGTCAGGGGGGCGGCGTATGTTTATACATTAATAAACAGTACTGCACATCCATCACGGTCAGAGAGCGCATCTGTACACCCGATGTGGAGCTTCTGTCTGTATCGCTACTCCCCTTTTATCTGCCCCGCGAGTTCCCCCAACTTTTCATAACGACTGTGTACATTCACCCGAGAGCGGATGCTGACTCCGCCTCCAGCACCGTCTTTGATGTGGTACAGCGGTTGCAGTCGATTTTCCCAGAGGGGCCAAATTTTATTCTTGGGGATTTTAACCATGTTTCTTTAAAGAAGACACTTAAAAACTTTTATCAGTATGCCTCCTGCCCAACCAGGCGGAAAAAGACATTGGACCTGTGCTATGGATCCATTGAGAGGGCCTATAAATCACTTCCCATTCCTCCTTTAGGATCCTCAGATCACAACTGTGTACATTTGCTGCCCACATATAAAACTGCTCTCAGAAGAGGCAAGGTGAAGACCAGAGACGTAAACGTGTGGACAGAGGATTCAGTGCACTGCCTCCAGGAATGCTTTAACTGTACGGACTGGGAGGTGTTCACACTGGCCTGCGGAGATAATTTGGACTCTTTGGTGGACGTCACATGCTCATACATGGCTTTCTGTAGAGATATGATCGTTCCATGTAAACGTGTCAAAATATATCCCAACAACAAGCCATGGGTTACAAAATCGGTTAAATCCTGCTTACAGAGGAAAGCACTTGCTTTTAAACAGGGGTCTGTTTCTGAGCTACAGGTTGCCACAAAAGAGCTGAAGTCCAAAATTTTAAGAGCAAAACAGAATTATAAATCAGAGTTGGAAAGCAAGATGGCAACAAAGAAACTTGGTTCAGCCTGGGCCAGTATGAAAACTATTGCAGGCCTTCAGAGCACAGAGCACAGTAATTGTGTGTTTTTAGATGGTTTTAATTCAGACACAGAGCTGGCTAATGCTCTTAATTGTTTTTATGGTTGTTTTGATTCCTCTGATTTTAGCACAGAAACCCAAGATTTGAAACAGAAGCTCAAAGACAATCAGCACTTTAATATTGAGGTGCAGGATATTAAAAGGGCGTTCTGTGCTGTAAAAGTGAACAAAAGTCAGGGCCCTGATAATATATGTGGGCGACTGGTAAAGTTCTGTGCACATGAATTGAGTCCTGTGTTTCACTACATTTTCAATAAGTCCTTACAGACACAACATGTGCCTAAGATCTGGAAAGATGCCGTGGTTGTCCCCATTCCAAAATCCAGCTGTCCTAAAACGGTAAACGACTTTAGACCAGTTGCTTTGACTTCAATTTTAATGAAAATTTTTGAAAAACCGGTCAGATTTGAGGTCCTAAAGCAGACTGAGCATACATTGGATCCTCTGCAGTTTGCCTATAGACCTCACAGAGGAGTGGAGGATGCCACTGTCACTCTGTTTAACATGCTTTTTCAACATCTGGATTTTAATGGGACACACGCCAGGCTTTTATTTGTGGACTTTTCTTCCGCCTTTAATACAATCCAACCTCATATTTTAGTTGAAAGGCCCCTGCAACAATTCGATTTGAGCAATAATCTGGTGGGTTGGATTCTGGATTTTTTAACCAACAGGACACAGAGAGTAAGGGTCAATGGAACATTGTCTGACCAAAAGTGCTCTTCTACTGGCTCTCCTCAGGGGTGTGTGTTGTCACCACTACTCTTTATCATGTACACAAACATGTGTCGGAGCAGACATGACAACAGACACATTATAAAGTATGCTGATGATTCAGTTATTGTCAGTCTCCTCCAGGATGGTGAGAGTGGCCACGGCCCAGTAGTTGATGATTTTGTCCACTAGTGTGAGGATTCCTCCCTGCAGCTGAATACGACAAAAACTAAAGATATGATTATTGACTTTAGGAGGAAAACTACCAGGCACGAAGTCACCGTACTAAAAGGCCAGACCACTGAATGTGTACAATCCTACAAATATCTTGGGACGATTATTGATAGTAATTTAAACTTTGAAGAGAAATGTGAAAGGGTGTGCAAAAAGGGTCAGCAACATTTGCATTGTTTAAGGAAACTTGCATGCTTCCAAATTGACCGAATTATAATGACAATGTTTTATCGGGCTTTTATTGAATCTGTTTTATCCTTTTCTTTAGTGTCATGGTTTGGTCAGATAAAACTGAAACAGAGGAAATCCTTGGATCAGGTAGTTAGATGGTCCAGTCGTTTGCTTGGTGAGTCACAGCTGAACCTGACATCCCTATACACCAGACAGGTACAGAGGATTGCTACCTCCATTTTAAATGATGACTTAGTGCTGAAATCAGATAGAATAATTATAGTAGGGGATTTTAATATACATGTTGATGTAGATAGTGACGGTCTTAATAATGCATTCAGTTCAATATGAGACTCAATGGGGTTTTCCCTGAAAGTAGAAAATTCTACCCATTATCTCCAGTACATATTGGACCTTGTTCTGACTTATGGTATAGAAACAGAAAATCTGGTAGTGTCTCCTCCTAATCCTGTATGTCAGACCATTGTCTGTTAACCTTTGATTTCACTGTTTCTGATTATTTGACTCCTAAAGAAAAATATTACTACAGCAGATGTCTTTCAGATGACGTTACCAAATTTTTGCAGATTGTCTCCTCTATACCATGGGTCAACACATCAGAAATAAAAGATAGAGAGCCTGCATCTTCCGTAATTGATGGCATGGTAGATAGTGTTACAGCCTCTCTGCATCAGACTCTAGACTTGGTGGCCCCTTTAAAAAAGAAAAAGTCTAATTAGAGATTTTTTTTTGTTAAGATGGCGGCAGCGCTCATGGACGCAGCGGCCCCTCTTGGCATCAGCGAGTGTGAGAGTTTTGAGTGTTTTGATCTTCCCAGACGTACATTCTGTAAAACTTACAACCGTGAGACCATATTAAACATCAAGGTACTGCACGCTGCAAGAATCGCGGCGAACGGTTGTGATTTGGACATTCTATGCCAGCATGGAATTCTAGCGGAGTCGCCGCTGGAAGCTACCCAAGAGAGGAGGAGGCGTAAGCGGAGCGAAAGCAAGCAAAAGCATGGAAAAAGGGCCGGGATCCATGCTAGGCTAAAGGCTAACCCCTCCAGACCAGCGGTACCATCGCTTATTCTCTCTAACGTCCGCTCCCTCGAAAACAAGCTGGACGAGCTGTGTCTGCTGAGAGAAACCCGGAGAGAGTGGAGAGACTGCTGTGTGCTTGTGTTCACAGAGACATGGCTCCACCACAACATCCCTGACGAGGCCATTCAACTGGAAGATATGGCGATGTTCCGTGCCGACTGAGAAACGGCGAGCTCCGGTAAGAGCCGGGGGGGTGGGCTATGCATCTATGTTAACAAGAACTGGTGCGTTAATGCCATGTTAGTGTCTAAACACTGCGCTCCATTGGCGGAGTTCCTTATTGTAAATTGTCGGCCATATTATTTGCTGAGGGAATTCAGCAACGTCTTTGTAGCGGCTGTTTACATAGTGCCAAGCGCTACCGCTAATGCTAAGAAGGCACTCGGGGAATTGCACAATGCGATTAGTGAAATCCAAACTTCACACCCGGACAGTTTTGTGGTGGTTGCGGGGGATTTTAACCACACCAGCTTAAAGACTGTGCTTCCCAAGTTTAAACAATGTGTAGACTTTAGGACCAGAGGAGAGAATATGTTGGACTTAGTGTACACAAACACAGATGCATATAAGGCGATACCCCGGCCCCATCTCAGCCTTTCTGACCACATATTCATGATGCTGCTGCCTGCCTACAAACCTTTATTGAAGCGCAGCAGGCCAGCAGTGAAACAAATCAGAATTTGGCCAGAGAGTGCAACCTCTGCACTGAAAGACTGTTTTCTGCACACAGACTGGGAGGTCTTCAAAACAGCAGCCTCCCAGGAAGACAAGACAGATGTGGAGGAGTAAGCTGAAACGGTCACCAGCTACATCGCGAAGTGCACAGAGGATGTCACTACAGTGAAGACCATCACTATGCAGGGTAACCATAAGCCCTGGATGACTGCAGAGGTGCGCTCGCTGCTTACAGCCAGGGATGCAGCCTTCAGAGCGAAGGACAGGATCGCCCTCCGCTCAGCCAGGCCTGCGCTCTCAAAGGGGATTAAGGCGGCAAAGCGCGCCTATGCAGAGAAAATCCAGGGACACCTCTGTGACACTAGGAACACCAAGCAGATGTGGCAGGGAGTTCGGACACTGACGGGCTATAAGTTTAGGCAGGGGGTCGATGATGACGACGCTTCACTTCCAGATAGGCTTAACGACTTCTTTGCACGTTTTGAAGCATCAAACTCGACAATCAGAGGGAGGGCTGGCCCACCCCCACCATCAGTCGGACCAGCTTTTACCATCAACACAGCGGACACACGGGGGACCCTAACCAGAGTCAACCCACGTAAAGCTGCAAGTCCGGACAACATCCCGGGACGTGTGCTCAGAGACTGCGTGAGCGAGTTGGCGGATGTCCTGACTGACATTTATAACATCTCCCTGAGTCAGGCCATCGTTCCCAGATGCTTCAAGACCTCTATCATTGTACCGGTGGCAAAGAAACCAGTTGTGTCCTGTTTGAATGACTATCGTCCTGTTGCACTGACACCAATTGTGATGAAGTGTTTTGAACGGCTTGTCAAACCACACATTACAGCCTGCCTCCCTGCATCACACGACCCACTCCAGTTTGCATATCGTTCAAACCGCTCCACGGAGGATGCTATAGTCACCACCCTACACTCTGTCATCACCCACCTGGACCAGAAAGACACCTACGCCAGACTCCTGTACATTGATTTCAGTTCAGCATTCAACACCATTATTCCCCAGAGACTGATGGAGAAATTACTCCTTCTCGGTCTGAACACCGCCACATGTCTCTGGATCCTGGATTTCCTGACTGAGAGACCTCAGTCTGTCTGGGTTGGAAACAACATCTCCAACTCTGTCACGCTGAGCACCGGATCCCCTCAAGGCTGTGTACTCAGTCCACTGTTGTTTACACTTCTAACACATGACTGTGTGTCCAGACACGAGGGGAACCAGATTATTAAGTTTGCAGACAACACCGCGGTGGTGGGATTTATTCAGAGGGATAAGGAATCAATGTACAGGGAAGAAGTGAGAGACCTGGAGGGCTGGTGCAGGGAGAACAATCTGGTGCTCAACGTGGACAAAACGTAGGAGATGATTATCGACTTACGGCGGTCACAGCCTGAACACGTCCCCCTCAGCATCGGCGGCCGTTTAGTGGAGAGAGTGGAGAACATCAAGTTCCTCGGAGTGCAGATCTCGCAGGACCTGACCTGGAGCAAGAATTCCTTGGGGATCAGGAAGCGGGCTCAGCAGAGACTGCACTTCTTGAGGAAACTCAAACAGGCCTCTCTCCCCATCTGCATCCTCAGGATCTTCTACAGAGGTGTGGTGGAGAGTGTTCTGACGTACTGCATTGGTACATGGTACTCCAGCTGCAGTATGTCAGACAAAAAAGCCCTGCAGAGGAAAGTCAAGGGGGCTGAGAGGGTAATTGGAGTCTCCCTCCCCTCTGTCCAAGAACTTTTTCAGAACCGTTGTAGGAGCAGGGCACTGAACATTGTCAAGGACCGTTCTCACCCTCTGCATAAACACTTTGAACTTCTTCCATCTGGTGAACGATTCCGGAGCATCAGAGCCAGAACCACCAGACTGATCAACAGCTTCCTTCCACAAGCTGTCAGGATGCTGAACAGTTGACCCGGAATCTCTCATACACACTACTGCACCTACGGACATTTTGTATATTATTTGTATATTATAGTTAGTTAGTTGTTATTTTTTTTTCCCAAGTATGTCTCAGGGATGTGTGAATGGATGGGGGGGTGGGGGTGGGGGGGTGAAGCTATGTGTGAGTGTGTCTTAAATCATGTTGCTTCTATCTATATGGATGCCGAGAGAAACGCAATTTCATCTTGCCTGCACTACAGTTGTATGTACAGCAATATGACAATAAAGTTTGATTTGATTTGATTTGATTTGAAAACTCATAGCTTAAAACAGAAGACTCGTCAATTAGAAAGAAAATGGTGTTCCACTAATTTAGATGAATTCTATTTAGCGTGGAGAAATCATCTGATATCATTGAGATGGTGACATCCTACAAGTACCTGGGTGTTCATCTGAACAAAAAACTAGACTGGTCAAACAATACTGACGCACTCTACAAGAAGGGACAGTGCAGGCTGTTCCTACTGAGGAGACTCAGGTCTTTTGGTGTACAAGGGGCACTGCTGAAGACATTCTATGACACGGTGGTGGCATCAGCCACCAGCCAGAGTGGTCTGCTGGGGTGGTGGCATTACAGCAGCTGATAGGAAGAGACTGAACAAACTGATCAAGAAAGCTAGCTCCGTCCTGGGGCAGCGCCTTGATCCGGTGGAGGAGATAGGAGAGAGAAGGACGGTGGCTAAACTGTCATCTCTGCTGGAGTCCGAGTTCCACCCTATGCAGGACATACTGAATGCACTGAGGAGCTCATTTAGCAGCAGACTACATCATCCCAGGTGCACAACCGAGAGTTTTCACAAGTCCTTCCTACCAACGGCTGTCAGACTATACAACCTAAGCAGGGCTGCTCGCAGAGATAGCAAAAAGACGTAACAACCTAATAGTTTTTTGAATGCAAAAGATGCAATAGACTTACACAATGGTCCCCTTCGGCATACAACTAGGAAAATACCGGTCGCTATGGAGAGTGAGAATATGTATGGGCACATAATCATACCATGTAGGATAACTAAGTAGACGGTTGTGCTGTTTCATCCCATCTAGCAACAATGCTCTGCACTGTGTGTGTTTATACATTTATATATTTATTCCATCTAGCTATAATGCTCCGCACTGGGTGTGTTTAGGTTTATGTTTATGTTTATATTTATATATCTACGTATATATTCATTCCATCTAGCTACAATGCTCCGCACTGCGTGTTTATATATCTACGTATTATTCCATCTAGCTACATTGCTCCGCACTGTGTGTGTTTATATATTTACATATTTATTCCACCTAGCTGCAATGCTCCATACTGTGGGTGTTTATATATCTACATATTTATTCCATCTAGCTACAATGCTCTGCACTGTGTGTCTGTGTGTATATATTATAGGAGGAAATATATGTAATATTAATAAATAATAATATGATCAGGTATGAATTATTTAATTTATATTGATGTATTGGAATCTGAGATCAAATCTCATTTCATATACATCAGAAAAGTTAATAACACTCGTAAGGGGCACCAGCTTCTATCTTTAAGAAGCAATTTAATCTTTAATTTAACTTTATACCTGTTTAATCACTCAATAAATTAATCAATAATCAGTCTCAAAAATTTTCCGTGAATTCGATACCTGGGCTTGAAACAGACTCAGAATGAAATAAATTCTCAACAACTTCTCATTTTTACAGATTTATTAAACGAAATGATTAACAGACATTGCAGTAATTTCATTAATCATAAAATCAATCTTGTAAATGATAGATTAACAATGTCAATATTTTCGGAACCAGGGTTAAACTGAGAAACCAATTTCTATCAGTTTGTGTTAACAGATTACGGAAACAACGCAAATTTATGGAGAAAGTTTACTAATTATATGAAAAGTCCTGGATTGATCTTAAGAAATAAAAACGGAATTTTAATGAAAAGAAGAGTTATGTTAAGGGCTTCTTAATTTGCATCTGATTAGATACACAAATTATTACCGAACCTCAGACGTTTAATTCAGCAGATGAATTAAAGTTTTGCAGCTCACATGATCCTCGGTGATGATGGTTCTGTCGTCGTCCTCAGCCCAAGATTTCGTGGACGTTAATATCTGCCTGCAAGTACAGTGGGGTAAAAAGTATTTAGTCAGCCACCAATTGTGCAAGTTCTCCCACTTAAAAGATGAGAGAGGTCTCCAATTTTCATCATAGGTATACCTCAACTATGAAAGACAAAATGAGGAAAAAAAAAATCCAGAAAATGGTATTGTCTGATTTTTAAAGAATTTATTTGCAAATTATGGTGGAAAATAAGTATTTGGTCAATAACAAAAGTTCATCTCAATACTTTGTTATATACCCTTTGTTGGCAATGACAGAGGTCAAACGTTTTCTGTAAGTCTTCACAAGGTTTTCACACACTGTTGCTGGTATTTTGGCCCATTCCTCCATGCAGATCTCCTCTAGAGCAGTGATGTTTTGGGGCTGTCGCTGGGCAACACAGACTTTCAACTCCCTCCAAAGATTTTCTATGGGGTTGAGATCTGGAGACTGGCTAGGCCACTCCAGGACCTTGAAATGCTTCTTACGAAGCCACTCCTTCATTGCCCAGGTGGCGTGTTTGGGATCATTGTCATGCTGAAAGACCCAGCCACGTTTCATCTTCAATGCCCTTGCTGATGGAAGGAGGTTTTCACTCAAAATCTCACGATACATGGCCCCATTCATTCTTTCCTTTACACGGATCAGTTGTCCAGGTCCCTTTGCAGAAAAACAGCCCCAAAGCATGATGTTTCCACCCCCATGCTTCACAGTAGGTATGGTGTTCTTTCTCCTCCAAACACGACAAGTTGAGTTTTTACCAAAAATTTCTATTTTGGTTTCATCTGACCATATGACATTCTCCCAATCCTCTTCTGGATCATCCAAATGCTCTCTAGCAAACCTCAGACGGGCCTGGACATGTACTGGCTTAAGCAGGGGGACACGTCTGGCACTGCAGGATTTGAGTCCCTGGCGGTGTAGTGTGTTACTGATGGTAGCCTTTGTTACTTTGGTCCCAGCTCTCTGCAGGTCATTCACTAGGTCCCCCCATGTGGTTCTGGGATTTTTGCTCACCGTTCTCCTGATTATTTTGACCCCACGGGGTGAGATCTTGCGTGGAGCCCCAGATGGAGGGAGATTATCAGTGGTCTTGTATGTCTTCCATTTTCTAATAATTGCTCCCACAGTTGATTTCTTCACACCAAGCTGCTTACCTATTGCAGATTCAGTCTTCCCAGCCTGGTGCAGGTCTACAATTTTGTTTCTGGTGTCCTTTGACAGCTCTTTGGTCTTGGCCATAGTGGAGTTTGGAGTCTGACTGTTTGAGGTTGTGGACAGGTGTCTTTTATACTGATAACGAGTTCAAACAGGTGCCATTAATACAGGTAATGAGTGGAGGACAGAGGAGCCTCTTAAAGAAGAAGTTACAGGTCTGTGAGAGCCAGAAATCTTGCTTGTTTGTAGGTGACCAAATACTTGTTTTCCACCATAATTTGCAAATAAATTCTTTAAAAATCCTTCAATGTGATTTTCTGGATTTTTTTTTTTCTCATTTTGTCTCTCATAGTTGAGGTATACCTATGATGAAAATTGGAGACCTCTCTCATCTTTTAAGTGGGAGAACTTGCACAATTGGTGGCTGACTAAATACTTTTTTGCCCCACTGTATTTTCAGGGTCCACATTTCGACCTTTAAATTCAAGCGGTCGAAGGTGCTGGATTCTGTGCTGTATGACCCACAGTTGAAACTGGGTTTGGAGCCAGATGGTGACGCTTCTTCAGCGTGTGATAAACAGAGCTGCGCGTTGATTCCCTGTAGACACGAACTTCCAGAGGGCTTCAAGAATGATTAGATCTAATCAGATCTCAAATTAGGAAAAAAAAACTTTCGGACTTTAGATAAAAATTATAGCTTCTGGTGTGTGGTTGGTCAAGAAAAATATAACAAAAAAAATAAAGTCAAGATTAAAGTTTACATTAAAATTAAACAAACGGTGATTTTACAGAAAGTTTAACAAAGAAAAAGTGATGAATAAAAATGGGAGTTTAACTCCGATTAAGAATTGAGCTCAAAGAAATAGGAATTCCTAGGCATTTAAGAGAAAAAAGAAAACATTAAGATACTAAGTTACATAAACAAATTACGAGTTATCTGCTCTGTGTTCAGAAAAGCGACACGTGGTCGAAGTCTTTGTTCAGATGGTCCTTTGTTCTTCCTTGCTGGGTGTAGACAATGGAGAAGATGATCGGTGAAAAGGGGAGCCGGAAAAGAAAAGAGGAAAAGAGAAGACGATCCGGAAAAATAAAAGACAGAGCGAAGAGTCTTTCGCCTTTTATAAGTTCTGTTCAGCTTCGCGGGCTTCCGGGATCTCAGCCAATGAGTGTCCTTCGTGGGAGGCCTGATGAGCTTTCAGTCCAATGAACAAACAGTCTACAAGGGACCAATGAGATGAAGAAGGTGGGGTCTTTCTGGAGACTGGTGAAACGTGATCCATCCACAGGAATACACACAATGTTAAATACATTGGAATATACTGTTACACACTTATGTATAACTAAACTAACCTTAGTGTATCTTATAAGCAGTGCTTCTAAATTAACATGCGGGAATAAACATTTATTTAAACATTAACATGCATATATAAAATCACAGATTAATGCATTTCACACATATTGATTTTCCACATCAAAAACATCTGAGTCCATCTGCATTTTCATAGTTCTGAAAAGAATGAAGGTTTAGAATTGAGTTTGTAATAACGTACTTTAAAGTTCACTGGTTAAATCCAGCATTTCCAGAGTTTAAGGAAATTAACTGAGTTGTGGATCTGTGTAGGCCAGGTCTGTTGCATGTTTTATGGGGGCAATAAAAGCAAAGCCGGACATTGGGGAAATTCCTTAGGTTGGTTTTAACAAAGGAAGGGGAGAAAATCCATTTCTTTGTCTTACTCCTGGGTGAAACAAAAATGTCTTTAAGCAGAAGAATAATTATTGCTGAGCCAAAGTGAGATGATGCTACAGTCCCCCCTCTGGTATCAATGGTGACGTTGATTCAGCGTTGATAGCAATCCTACGCATCAAATCCCAATTTGGCGAGGCTTGACCCAAATGCTGAACTAAAGTTCTGATGTCGATAAGTCTTAAGCTTGTAAACAGTATCTATCCCAAAGTATAGGCCCTTAAATTTGGTTATCTGAAAAACTTCTGGAAATTTCAAAAATAATTTGGGCATGTCCAAATATAAACATTGTATAATTGTCTAGGATATACTAAAGTTCAGTATAAGCCTGTAAAGACTTAAAAATTCTGGGTACAAAAAAAAGTGAACTAGAAGTATGTGGGTTTTGACATACCTGATATAAATGTTTTGGGTTTGCTGAAAAGTATCTATTCAAAATTTCAAAAAGTTTAAATGTACATAAAATCTAAATAAAGTATAAAGGATTATTTGTATATACGCATGCATGTATCCAAAAATCTTAGTCAAAAGCAAAAATAAAATTCTTTCATACTTGAGGTGGATTCAGACTAATCAATATTGAGGTGACTCAAAGAGGTTCAAATTGAATTTGTTTAGTTAGACTAAACCATGGTTCCACAGATGTCCAAATCATAGGGTGTTTGAGGCTTTTGTTCAGAGAAACTGAGTGGGCGTAGGATGTCGTTATCATTCTTTGGATGGCAATGAGAAGTAAATTTGGATTTACTGCAAAAAGGATTATGATGAGAGAGCATATTCATTGCTAAAGCGTTAACTGAAAAGCTAATGTTTCGAGCTACTTCTGAGAGTAACATAGACATTGGCTGTGTGTGAGCATAGTCAACCTTTAACACAAAGAGCAAAGGGTTCAAGACCTTGTTGAGTTTGACTGAAGCTTCGGAGCAAGCATTCAAAACCAACACAGTGTCTTGTAGGATTTTGGTAACCATTTGTGGTTCGACAACCTGGAGTTTCGGTTTAGCGGTGTTGACCGAGTTGACAGTGGGCATGCTAAGGTTAACTAGAGGCTCTAACGATGAGGCTGTTATCAAGAATCCACCCGAGGATCTTTGACCTTTCGTTTTGGCTTGGCCCAATTCTGACTGGGTAACAGTGGGTGTGATTGCTAGGCAGATGGCTAAACTGATAAACAGGAGGGCCATCATCTTGGCAAACATAAAAGTGAGTGGTTTTGGATCTTAATCTTCTTGTTGATCTTTCTTTAGATACCTGGTTGGCAAATGAAAATTCCTCTTAGAGGTGGAATGATTTCTTTTAGATGGATGTAGTTTATTGATCCCAAAACTGGGAAATTACAATAGAATAGAGATTAAGAGATTGAACTCTAAACCTTGTGCTTGCTTTTCACCTTTGATGGGAGTTTTAAGATTGTTAGCTCAAGCTAATGGTGTTGAATGTCTTGTGTATACTATTTGATAATAGTAAGTTGATTGAAGTTTATTAGATTTTACAGAGGTCTTTGAAATTAGTTTAAGGGCTAATTTGGTTTTAATATACCCTTTCCTTTCTGGAGGTTTTGATGCAGTTAACTAATTGTTTGGAGAAGTTTGACTGAGTGTACCTGAGGCTAGTAGTTAGCTACAGTTATTTCTCAGACGTAGGTTTGATTTTAATCTTATTTATGGACTTACTTTGACAGTGTTGTACCCGACAAGTCCCATGGGGTTTTGGTAAAGGTTACTCTGATTTTGGTGAGCCCATTTGAAAATGGGGTCCTGGGTTTGGCACTTGAGTGGCCAAAGTTTGTTGGTGACAATGTGTGGATTCATCCACTCGGGCAGGAATTTAGGAGTGATTTTCCTTTCCTGTAAATTTATTTCAGGTGTCTGCGGTACGAATGTGGGGTGGAAGATCTTGTTCCCCCTTCGCAATTTGTCATGCGAGAGTTTTTGATCGTTGTACGCTTTGTGTTGTTTGGCGAATCGGTCCGAATGTTTTTGAAATACAGCTTGGGAGCTTTGTATGTCGTTTTGACGCTTTTGTGTTCTGCAGCTGGAATGTTATAGGCATTGGCAGTCATCACCCCCCTCTGGTTTCGAGGAACTCTGAGCGGTGGCGATGATGGTTCGTCGGAAGCATGAACAGGAGTGCCATTGCATAGCTGCAGATAAGATTGTGTCGCATGAAGTGGTTTCAGTTTTGGTATGTCAAAGGGTTTAGTAGTGTTTTATCTGACTGGTGTTTGACGGTTTTATGGATCATTTGGTTGCAAGGTTGAGTGACTGTGCGCCTTGCATTTGCAAAAGTTGGGTTCGTTGTCGCAAAAAGTTGAGGTTTCAGAGGGTCTAGAGAGCCGGTTGGTGGGGCTCTTGTGACCATGTAGGCCTCATGGGTGGGTGGGTGGGTTTCAAAATGTGACACCACCATTGAATCATGGGTATCAAGGGTTTCAAGGGGGCCGTTTGGGGTTTTCTGCTCGGCCATTGAGTTTTCAAGGTCATTTGAGTGTTTGGCTTGACCTTGTATTTGAAAGTAACTTTTGACTTCTTTAGGACAGTACTCACCTTGGTCTTGGCGGTCGCTTTCAATCGGTTGCAGTTGTTCCAACAGTGCTAGTTGTGTGAGACTTGGGGTGTCCAAAGTGTTCAGAACAAAGCACTGTGATTCAGTTGTCCTTGTTGGGTCAAATGGGTGAGGGTGTTGCATTTGAGCCCATAGTTTGAGATTCTTGAAATCAATCAGTGGCTCAAAATGGTTCAGTAGGTCTTTGCCAACAAGTAATGGAATGGCGTCAAGTTTGGACACGTAGACCGGATGTGTCAAAGTCATGGGTCCAATGGACATGCTTAGTAGTGATACGCCCAACAGGGTTGTTTTAGTGAACGCATATGGTCGCACGGCTAATGAACAGGGTTCCAGTTTCAAATGTTTGTTAGCGCGGTTAGTGGCTACACGTAGTTTGTCAAAAAGGGTGTGTGACATGAGAGTGATGTCAGCAGCGGTGTCTAAAACAGCGTCCTGACACATCATGTCTTCAAGGGTCAGTGGAAGGTAGAATTTCCGTGCCACCCCCCTCTCGTTTAAATCGCATAGGAATTGTGGAACCGGTGGTTCGACACAGAGTTGCGAAACGTTGTTAGAGGAGTGGTCTGTGACCTGTGGTTGGGCTGCCATAACAGCACTGGACTGTGTTGAGTCCTTTGGTCCTTCCTCATTTGCATGAGGGATTTTCTTCTTGCGTTTCCTTCGTTTGGAACGCTTGTTTTGAGTTGGCACAGCTGATATAGCTAGAATGTTGGCAGTTTTATTCTCTTTGTAGCTTTGAATCTCTGCTAGGAGGTGTTGGACAATTTCAATATCTTCTCTACTGAATGTAGGAGTTTCTTCTTCCTTCCAAGGTTTGTGATAGGTCTCTGCTTCTGAGCTTCTGTGATGGGATGGAGACCATTTGTGCCCTTCAGAGGTAAAGTGGGCTATCCCACAAAACCATTATTTTGAGAAAATGAGCTCTAAAGTTGAAATATTCTCAAAAAATCAGTGTGCCTATATCATTAAAAAGTTACCCCCTATAATTACCTTCAAGGTGTGACTTAAATATGAAAATATATTTAAATCACATATTCACAACAATAAGAGAGTAGGGGTTAAAAATGTGGGATAGACCACTTTACCTCTGAAGGGCACATTTGTCGTGGTTACGTGTGTCTTCGTATCGGTATCTGTCATCATGGTAGTCCTTATCGCGTTCTTGTGACCTATCCCATGGATATGGTCTACGACGGTAGTTGGGTTTTCACAAAGTTGGTCCAAAGTGATGTCCAGAGGACCTAGTGTGGTTTTGACCTTGATGAGGTCGGTTGGAAAAATGCTTCGGCTGTTTATGTACTTGCAGTGTAGGAGGTGGAGTAGAGTGAGGGGCTCCTTCCAACTCCAAGGTGTTAGATGCATTGCTAATAGCTAGCACTGTGGC
Organism: Pholidichthys leucotaenia; assembly: GCA_020510985.1. Lineage (NCBI taxonomy): Eukaryota > Metazoa > Chordata > Actinopteri > Cichliformes > Pholidichthyidae > Pholidichthys > Pholidichthys leucotaenia. Next base: position 33,289,682 of record CM035843.1, read on the forward strand.
AGGCTCAGCGTGCTTGTTGCGACTTTGTTGCTGTTTTTGGAACGCATAGTGTGCAAACTCTCTCAGCTGACTTATTGAGTTTGACCTTGGGTTAGCTGTATCTCCCAGGTAATGACTCACAGTGGGATGGAGATTTTGGATGAAGAGGGTCTTGAAATTGTGGTCTTCTTCCATCCCTGGTGTATTTTGAGATCCAAAATATGCAAGTAGAAGTCTCTGGTAGTAGGCTTGTGTTGGCTCTGAGCGTCCTTGCTTCACAGCTAGGGCTGCGGTTAGCCCTGCTTGTAGGCAGTCGTCGGAGAACTCCTTTTTGATGGCTTCGCAGAGCAGTATGTAGTCTGCTTTGATGTTTGTTGGCTGTCTGTCTATGAATTTTGATACTGACCTGTTAGATGTTAGTTTGATCAGATAGATGCGATCGTCAATCGTAGCATCAGGATACTTACGCAGGTAGTAATCAATGTCCTGTAAATAGACTTTAGCATCAGGTGAACCTGTAGGTCCTGGATCAAATTTGGTGATATTTCGCGCGATCTTGTCAAGGTCGCGGTCTGAAGGGGCACACGCACACTGTCCACGCGGTCGTCCGTATTCGAAACGGGAATCGGGCGAGGGAGCGCGTTGGATGTCCCGGTGTTCATGTCTTTCCTTTAGGAGCAACTGACATTCCTTGTAGTCCTTCTTCACATTTTCAAGTTGACCTTCAACTCTTCTGAGTTCCTTCTTTGTGTCTTGAAGGGCATCTTCAAGTTCATTGTTGTCTTGGTGAAGCATGTCATGGTTATGCATCAACCGTTCCTTTTCTGACTCTGCACGGTCCAAATCTTGTACCGCTTCATCCAGTTGGTTTTGAGTTTTGTCATTCTCCTCTTGAGATTGTTCCAGATTTTCTTTCAGTGTTTCATTCTCTTCTTGGAGAGATAGGATCTTTGTTTGTTGATTTGCTAGCTCGTTCTTGGCTACCTTTAATCTTGCGACTAATGTTAGCGCAAACTTACCTAACACACTGGTAAGGTCCTTGCCTTCTGGTGGTTTTTCAGTGTGTTCATTCAAAAGTTCTTCAGTGAGTTGCTTCAATTCTTCGGGCTGTGTTTCCTTGGCCCGTGTTGTGAAGCTAGAAATTAAATTAGAAGTCCATGCTTCCAATGCTGTTTGAAGGTCATCCAGTTTGGTAAATCGGTCGGTTGTCTGATGACTCGTCATGTTTGACCGTTGTTGTTATTTAGCTTTTAAAAATAAAATTCAACTTGTTGATTATTCTTAAATGTGTTCAACAAGGTTTAACCTTGAGTGTTTTATTTTACAACCGTGATAGTTGAAAGTTCCTTTAGAATTTGTTTCAACTTGTAGGCTTGCAGGATGGGAAATAGAATTTTGAAATTATTTAGAAATGTAGAGATGCTTCAATTAATTCGTTCGTTGAAACTATGTTGATAAATAAAGTTGAATTGAAATTGGATTGAATTTGTTTCACAAAACAAAACAGGAATTTCAATTGTGTGGATTGACTTCCTTCCTTTGATTTTCAAAGTCTAGTATTGGAATTTGTCATCAATAACTAGCTTTGGAATTTTGCAGAATGTCACTTTGAAAGTGAGGATTTTATTTACAAAAGAAATACAAAAACAAAAGAGGCTAAAAAGGCTTAAAAGATTTAAGATTTAAGATTTAAGATTATAAGTTCCCAGTTTCTTTTAAAGTTGAGGCTTTCCTTTGGTTTTATTTGTTAAAGCCTATTTTCATTTGAAGCATTAAATGTTTAAAATATTTACAAATTAGAAACAAGTGAATTGTTTGAATATTTGGGTCCAAGGATTTCTTAGGATTGAAGCCAATAGTGATCTGTCTTGATTGTCATCTATAAATTTCTTATTTACAGAATAATCAATGTTTGCACCTTTTTGACTTTTCTTTTAAATCCTGGGGAAAAAAATGAAAATTATGCTGGTTGGTTAAATGTTTTTTTTTTCCTGTAGAGAAAACATGAACCAAGAAATGACACAATGAGTTTAAATAACACCTAGAGCTTCGCTTAAGTGTTAATTGCTTAATGTGGTTTCCTAAATTTGAGAAAGAGGGAAAATTATAAATATTCACTAAGTCTGTAAATTTGTCAAAATGCACAGATTTAATCCTACTTTAATGTTACTCTTGAGTAAACATCAGCATTAGAATCCTTAAGCTAAAACTGGGTTTCTGTGGGAAGGGAATCACACCATATCACATTTAAAAACAGCAAAATAAGCACACATATAGCTTCAAAGTTTGCAACTTTTTGCTTAGAAGTGTGTAAATATGTTTGCTTTTAGCTTAAAAGATTATAATAAGTGGTTATATAAGTGATTAAATACAATAGGGGTGTTTATGTATGTTCCTGCTATAGGTATCTATACAGTGAGTGGGGTTTCACCACTGAGAAAAAAATTCAGAAGCCAACAGGTCCTTTTCCTTTTGTTCTTGGCATAAAAGTTTGGATTAGTGTTAAATTTAGTTTATTCCGAATAATATGAATTGCTTTGAAGTTACTTTGAAGACTTAATTTGGTGATAAATCGTCTTTAAAGATTAGAAGTTTAAGTAGAAATTGCAGTCCCTATGTTTCACCACAAGATGGAGGCAGTTTTCGTCTGCACTTCCAGAAGAGGAAACCCAATGACGTCACAAGGAGTCAAGGATCTCTAATCAAAATGGCGGCTACAGGGAACTCTACCTAGACTTAAGATGGCGTCGCTTGGCCAATCTACACATGCGCAGTTTTTTCATACACAGCTTGACGGTCGCGTGCGTGACTGAGCGTGCACGTGCCACGTGAATGCAGCTCAAGCTTCAGTCCATAAAACCACGCCTTGCTTTCCAAAGGCGGGAAAACTTTGGTCTCCCTAAACTTTATTCAACAAGTTTGTACAATGGTTAATTCAATTAAATCCCCCAAGGGTTTGCTTCACCTGCGGGGTGTTGAAATAATGGGGAAAACAAATAGGATTTCTTCGCTATTTTGTTCCCAGGCCTATTTTAATTATTCAGCGTGTAATCACGCTTCTTAAGCATGCATTGAACAACAACAAAAAAAACTGACTAGAGTGCAGTGGGGTCTCTTCACCCCCACACTTGTCTTGGTCAGCAGACACACACACAGCAGTAATCAGGGGGGCGAATTCACCCCTCCCCCTTGTGACACAGAGACAGACAAAGAGCTGCAGACAATGAGCTACTTTTGTGAGTTAAAAATTTGACCAAAATCACACACAGCTTATGTATTAATTTTTCATTCTGAGTCAAGTCAAGTTCAACCAGGCCTCACACGGGGCACAAAATATATAGGAGGAAATATATGGAATATTAATAAATAATAATATGATCAGGTATGAATTATTTAATTTATATTGATGTATTGGAATCTGAGATCAAATCTCATTTCATATACATCAGAAAAGTTAATAACACTCGTAAGGGGCACCAGCTTCTATCTTTAAGAAGCAGTTTAATCTTTAATTTAACTTTATACCTGTTTAATCACTCAATAAATTAATCAATAATCAGTCTCAAAAATTTTCAGTGAATTCGATACCTGGACTTGAAACAGACTCAGAATGAAATAAATTCTCAACAACTTCTCATTTTTTCAGATTTATTAAACGAAATGATTAACAGACATTGCAGTAATTTCATTAATCATAAAATCAATCTTGTAAATGATAGATTAACAATGTCAGTATTTTCGGAACCAGCGTTAAACTGAGAAACCAATTTCTATCAGTTTGTGTTAACAGATTACGGAAACAACGCAAATTTATGGAGAAAGTTTACTAATTATATGACAAGTCCTGGATTGATCTTAAGAAATAAAAATGGAATTTTAATGAAAAGAAGAGTTATGTTAAGGGCTTCTTAATTTGCATCTGATTAGATACACAAATTATTACCGAACCTCAGACGTTTAATTCAGCAGATGAATTAAAGTTTTGCAGCTCACATGATCCTCGGTGATGATGGTTCTGTCGTCGTCCTCAGCCCAAGATTTCGTGGACGTTAATATCTGCCTGCAGGTATTTTCAGGGTCCACATTTCGACCTTTAAATTCAAGCGGTCGAAGGGGCTGGATTCTGTGCTGTATGACCCACAGTTGAAACTGGGTTTAGAGCCAGATGGTGACGCTCTTCAGCGTGTGATGAACAGAGCTGTGCGTTGATTCCTTGTAGACACGAACCTCCAGAGGGCTTCGAGAATGATTAGATCTAATCAGATCTCAAATTAGGAAAAAAAAACTTTCGGACTTTAGATAAAAATTATAGCTTCTGGTGTGTGGTTGGTCAAGAAAAATATAACAAAAAAAATAAAGTCAAGATTAAAGTTTATATTAAAATTAAACAAACGGTGATTTTTCAGAAAGTTTAACAAAGAAAAAGTGATGAATAAAAATGGGAGTTTAACTCCGATTAAGAATTGAGCTCAAAGAAATAGGAATTCCTAGGCATTTAAGAGAAAAAGGAAAACATTAAGATACAAAGTTACATAAACAAATTACGAGTTATCTGCTCTGTGTTCAGAAAAGCGACACGTGGTCGAAGTCTTTGTTCAGACGGTCCTTTGTTCTTCCTTGCTGGGTGTAGACAATGGAGAAGATGATCGGTGAAAAGGGGAGCCGGAAAAGAAAAGAGGTAAAGAGAAGACGATCCGGAAAAAAAAAGACAAAGCGAAGAGTCTTTCGCCTTTTATAAGTTCTGTTCAGCTTCGCGGGCTTCCGGGATCTCAGCCAATGAGTGTCCTTCGTGGGAGGCCTGATGAGCTTTCAGTCCAATGAACAAACAGTCTACAAGGGACCAATGAGATGAAGAAGGTGGGGTCTCTCTGGAGACTGGTGAAACGTGATCCGTCCACAGGAATACACACAATTTTAAATACATTGGAATATACTGTTACACACTTATGTATAACTAAACTAACCTTAGTGTATCTTATAAGCAGTGCTTCTAAATTAACATGCAGGAATAAACATTCATTTAAACATTAACATGCATATATAAAATCACAGATTAATGCATTTCACACATATTGATTTTCCACATCAAAAACATCTGAGTCCATCTGCATTTTCATAGTTCTGAAAAGAATGAAGGTTTAGAATTGAGTTTGTAATAACGTACTTTAAAGTTCACTGGTTAAATCCAGCGTTTCCAGAGTTTAAGGAAATTAACTGAGTTGTGGATCTGTGTAGGCCAGGTCTGTTGCATGTTTTATGGGGGCAATAAAAGCAAAGCCGGACATTGGGGAAATTCCTTAGGTTGGTTTTAACAAAGGAAGGGGAGAAAATCCATTTCTTTGTCTTACTCCTGGGTGAAACAAAAATGTCTTTAAGCAGAAGAATAATTATTGCTGAGCCAAAGTGAGATGATGCTACAATATATATATTTATAGTAATATGTACATATGTATATTAGCTGCTCTTGCTTGCTTGCTTTTTTTCCTTGCCTTCTGATTGTTGCTCTGAGTGTTGCTATCCCTGTGCTGTTGCAATCGTTGTGGGACTAATAAAGGCTTATCTTATCTTATCTCCTAATTTATAAAAAATCTCATAGAAAAGCTAGAGCAAGTTATTACTCTGCCCTTATAGAAGAGAATAAGAATAATCCCATGTTTCTTTTCAACACTATAGCCAGGCTGACAAAGAGTCAGGACTCTGTCAATCCTAGCATCTCCCTAGAGCTTTCTAGTCAGGACTTTTTGAACTTTTTCAATCATAAAATTTTATCTATTAGAGATAAAATCAGTCAGATTCTTCCCACTGTAAACTTAAGTACAGCAACTACTACAACTCCTTCAGTTGATATCTGTTTGGATAAGTTTACTCCAATTGACCTTTTAGAGTTAGATAAAATAATCTCCTCATCCAAGCCTTCAACTTGTCTTTTAGACCCTATTTCTACCAGGTTATTTAAAAAAGTCTTCCCATTTATTTGCAGCCGTATTCTTCAAATAATCAGTTCTTCTTTAACTTTAGATCATGTACCGCAGGCTTTTAAAATTGCTGTAATTAAACCTTTACTCAAAAAGCCAACGCTCGATCCAGGAGTTTTGGCTAACTATCGACCGATCTCTAATCTGCCTTTCATTTCAAAAATCTTAGACAGAGTTGTTGCTACGCAGTTATTTGACCACTTGCAGGGAAATGCTTTATTTGAAGAGTTTCAATCTGGGTTCAGAATTCATCACAGCACTGAAACAGCCTTAGTGAAGGTCACTAATGACCTCCTTATCGCATCTGAAAATGGACTCATTTCTGTACTTGTCCTTTTAGATCTTAGTGCAGCCTTTGATACGATCAATCATGATATTCTACTTGATAGATTAGACACTATGTTGGACTAAATGGAACTTCGCTGCAATGGTTTAGATCTTATTTGTCCGATAGACTTCAGTTTGTTCATATCAATAATGAGTTTTCTTCCAACTCTAAGCTCAGTCATGGAGTTTCACAGGGATCTGTGTTAGGCCCTACTCTTTTTAGTTTGTATATTCTTCCGTTAGGCAACATCATTAGAAAGTACTATATACATTTTCATTGTTACGCAGATGACACACAGTTATACCTGTCAATGAAGCCCGATGATTGTAATCAGTTAGCCAAGTTAGATGCCTGTCTTAAGGAAATCAAAGCTTGGATGACTTGCAATTTTCTGCTATTAAACCCAGATTAGACTGAAGTCATTCTTGTTGGTCCAAAAAAATCTTAGAAATAACTTTCCAAATCAAACTCTTAATTTGGATGCCACTACTGTTACTCTGAATAGTTCTCTGAGGAACCTTGGAGTTATTTTTGACCAAGATCTGTTTTTTAATTCACATATTAAATTTGTTTCTAAGACTGCCTTCTATCATCTGTGCAATATTGCCAAGATTAGGAGCATCTTGTCTCTGAATGATGCTAAAAAAACTGATCCATGCTTTTGTTAGCTCTAGATTAGATTATTGTAACTTGTTGTTATCATGTTGTCCTAAAATATCTTTAAAAAGTCTTCAGTTGATCTAAAATGCCGCTGCAAGAGTTTTAACTGGTTCTAGAAAGAAAGATCGTATCTCTCCGGTTCTGGCCTCCCTTCATTGGCTTCCCATAGAGTTTAGAATTAAGATTAAAATCCTTCTTCTCACTTACAAAGCTCTTAATAATCAGGCCTCCTTTTATATAAAAGATCTGATATTACCCTATCATCCCAACAGAGCACTATGCTCCCAAAATGCTGGATTACTTGTAATACTTCGAATCTCCAAAAGTACAGTGGGAGGCAGAGCCTTCTGCTATCAAGCTCCTTTCCTGTGGAACCAGTTACCAGTCTGGGTTTGGGAGTCAGACTCGATCTCTGTTTTTAAGAATAGGGTAAAAACCTTCCTCTTAAATATAGCCTATGATTAGGGAGGGATCATGTGTCTCTTAACCCCCCCCCCCCCCCCCTTGTTTTGCTGTTAATAGATTTAGACTGCCGGGTGACCTCCAATATTGTACTTGGCTTCTCTCCATTAATGTTTGCTCTCTTTTTGTCTGTTCTTTTAATCTTCTCTATCCCCTCACCCCCCAGCCAGTCGCAGCAGATGACTGCCCCTCCCTGAGCCTGGTTCTGCTAGAGGTTTCTTCCTGTTAAATGGGAGTTTTTCCTCTCAACCGTTGCTAAGTTCTTGCTCACAGGGGATCGTCTGATTGCTGGGGTCTTTCTGCAATTGTGGGGTTTTCCCTACATTTGAAAGTGCTATGAAATGACTGTTGTGATATGGTGCTATATAAATAAAGTTGAATTGAATTGAACTGAAAATTGAATCAGTCAGTGTAAACTTGCCAGACTGTAGCCAGTGGCTAATTTCCATCTGTTGTCCATGGGTTGCAATTTGAAGCTAACCTCCATCGTAGATTGGGAAATGCACCCCAGGTTAGCTTCATAGCATAAGTTACCATGGTGATCTACCCCGGTAAGAAGTAAATTGTAGTACTGAACACCCAGGGTTAACCCTGAAGTGAACCCTGAAGCCAAAATCCTGCTTTGTAGTACAGGTCCCAGCTTCCTTTTCCTTTACGTGTCACCAATGGCGTTTTTTTTTTTTTTTTTTTAAATCCATTTACCCCCACACTGTGTAACATTTTCACCTTAAAGTAAAGAAAAAGCTTAAACATAAATTTGTCGATAAGCCATGGTTAACCAAAGGATTACAAAAGGCGTGTAAAAAGAAAAATTTATTATATAAAGCTTTTCTAAAGAAAAGGACAAAAGAAGCAGAGCAGCGGTATAAAACATACAAAAATAAGTTAACATATATAATGAGATGTAGTAAAAGAGACTATTACAGTAAAGAACTGGAGAAAAACAGAGACAATATTAAAAATACATGGACAATACTTAACAATATTCTTGGAAATAAAAACAGAAATACAAGCCACCCAACCAATTTTTCAAAAAATAATACAACGACTCAGAGTGTGAATGCAGTTTCACCTGCAGATGAATTTAATAACTTTTTTGTTAACATTGGTCCTAATTTGGCTCGAGAAATACCCATTACGGCACCTACGGGTGATACAATAAGCAAAAACACTGCTATAAAAGACTCCATTTTCATAAAGAACACAGATGAGAGAGAGGTCATTGAAATTGTTAAATCGTTTAAAAGTAAAACATCTACGGACTGTGATGGTATTGACATGCTCTTAGTCAAAACTATTATTGAATGCTTAGTGACACCACTGACGTATATTTGTAACCTGTCTCTCCAAACAGGTATATTTCCCAATGCAATGAAAATAGCTAAAGTAATTCCGATATACAAGATGGGTGACAGAGGGGAACTTTCAAACTATAGACCAATTTCACTATTGCCGCAATTTTCCAAGATACTTGAAAAAATATTCTATGAGAGAAGTGACAACTTCATACTGAAGAATAATTTATTGTGTGAGCAGCAATATGGGTTCAGACACAAGAGGACAACTGCATTTGCTCTAATGGAATTTATAGAAAAAATATCAACTGCCATTGAAAATAAAGAGTATTCAGTTGGGGTATTCCTGGATCTTAAAAAAGCATTTGATACAGTGGATCATAATTTATTATTAAAGAAACTACAAAATTGTGGTATTAGGGGGGTAGCACTGTCCTGGTTAAGTAGTTACTTAAAGAATAGATATCAGTATGTATGTGTTGGTAACAAAAACTCACAGTTACTGAAGGTTACTTGTGGAGTCCCACAGGGTTCAGTTTTGGGGCCATTGTAATTCAATATGAATATAAATGATATATGTAAAGTCTCGGAAAAAATAGATTTAATATTGTTTGCCAATGACACTAATCTATTATGCAGTGGAAGCAATTTGGAACAACTTTTGGATACACTCGGAAAGGAATTAGGAAAGCTTAAACTGTGGTTTGATTCAAAAAAATTAACGTTCAATTTAAGTAAGACAAAATTTATAGTTTTTAACAACCATCACAACAACTTAGTATCTAAACTCAGTGTAAATGGTGTAGAGATTGAAAGGGTATCTGAAACTAAATTTCTTGGAGTAATAATTGATAATAAATTGTAGTGGAAGTCATATATTAATTACACTAAAGGTAAAATATCTAAATCAATCGCAATACTACACAGAGCGAAATATTTGCTGAATCAACCCACATTATATACTTTGTATCATTCATTAATACTCCCATACATGACATATTGTACTGAAATATGGGGAAATACATATAAAACAAACATATATCCAGTCTTTATGCTTCAGGAGAGAGCTATTAGAATAATAAACAAAGCTGCTTACAGGGAACCAACAAACCCACTTTTTCTTAAATTAAAAGCTCTCAAGTTGAAAGATCTGGTTGACTTTAAAACTGCAGTAATAATGTTTAAAGTGAAGAATCTATCACTGCCCGCAAATATTCAAAAGTTGTTCCAAATAAGGGAGAAACTATATCATTTCAGAGGAACATGTATATTTCAAAAACCTTCAGTGAGAACTACCACCAAGCAACACTGTGTCTCAGTGCAAGGAGTAATATTATGGAACGATTTTGGACCTGAATTAAAATCATGTACAACACTTGGACAATTTAAACAAAAACTAAAGGAAGAAATACTCCAAACATATATACAAGATGACATGTAAAATCACATAAGGATTGTCATATCTAGTCTGTGTTGCGTTGTTGCTTAGCTTTTTTTTTTGTTACATTTTGTCTTAGCTTTGTTCCGAATTGTAATCGCTCTTGTTTTGTCTTTCTGTTGAATTCTTGGATGGAACATGGGTGGGCAATATAAGCTGTGGCTTCAGCCATCACCCATTTCGGATAACTTATGTTGAACTGTATAATCAGAGGAGTTATTGTTAAATTGACCTTGTTGGATTTTTTTTCTCCTTTGTTATATTATTCTGTTTCTTTTTTAATCTTTACTTTTAATCTATCCGAAATAAAGATTCATTCATTCATTCACCTTCAAATATTTTCACAAAATCATTTAGATGATACATCAGCCTTTAACTTGCGTGAATATCACTTTTACCGTAACGTGAATGGGCCTGCACCCCCTGCAAAAAGCACGATGTAGCTCATGCGCAAGGTAGGAACACTAAAAAAAACTAGGGGGGCTTAAACACTGAACCTGTCTGGTCCAGACTTTCAGACTTTTCAGTCTGGTCCATGTAGAATAGGAATATAGCAGTATATTAGTATGGAGGTGCCCTAGGCTGGGAGGGGTGACGCCCCGCCTCTGGGAGGTGGCGTCACCTGCACTATATAAGCCTGAGGTGGGAGACCTCTGGTCTCCTTTGCCACACTCCTGTACTCGCAGGAGGGACTCCCGTGTGTATACTAGTTCTTGTTTAATAAATACTATAAACCGTCACCTCTCCTCCTCCTTTATTCGGACACTACATTGACGACGAGGATAACTGGAAATGAAGAGAGCTGCAGCCGCCCTTTGACCCTTTTTGGAGGCTCTGGGAGAGCCGTTGGTCTCGTGGACCAGGTGGTTTGCGGCCTTTCAGAATTATCTGCTTGCGTTGGACCTTGGTGGCCTGACAAAAGCACGTGAGAGGGCTCTCCTTGTCCATAACCTGGGCATGGAGGGCCAGAAGATCCTCAACACTCTTGGAGGGGGTGACACGTTTGATGAGGTGGTGAGGCTCATGGCTTGCTATTTTCTACCACCCGACAACATCATCATGTGGTGCATCCAGTTCCGGCAACGGCGCCAACGGCCTGGTAAATCGGTCCAACAATTTGTGGTTGACCTCCGGCAGTTGGTGGGTGAGTGCAGGTTTGGACTTTTAGAGGAGGAGATGGTTTGTGACCAGTTGGCCGAACACATGGCCTACTCCTTGGCAAAAGTTCGCCTGCTAATGCACGCTAGTTAGCTAACCCTGTTAGAGGCCATTGAGCTAGCACAGCAACACAAGGCCGAGGAGCAGCTAACAAAGGAAACTGGCCGCAAGGAGGCCCCTCAGAAGAGCGGAGCACATGGGATGACCCTGGCTTTGGATTTGGACGAGGGCAGCGACGATGAGTAGGTCAAAATAAGGTCCACCCCGGGGACTCCACGATGCTACGGCTGCAGATCCTCTAAGCATCAGTATCGAGCCAGGGAGTGCATGGTGAGAGGCAAGCATTGTGGATGGTGCGGCCTGCCCCATCACTTCACCAGAGTCTGCCATAATTTCATCAAAGAGGAACGAGACCCAGCTAAGGTAACAACGAAGAAGAAGAAGGCCCCTACGGTGGTCCACACAGTCTCACCTGACACCGACAGATGTATCGTGTGTGATATCATGCTGGACAGGACGGAGGTGCCTCTGTTGGTGGCTACGGGGTCAGCAGTTTCCATCCTGAACTTGGCGACGGTAAGACGGCTCTTTCCCCACTATAACATCAGCAGTACGAATATCACATGCTATGGTTATGGTAGCCACCCACTGGATGTTGTGGGCTCAGTTTAGCTGTCGGTGAGGTACGGAGGAGCCTCTGTCTACGCCAACAAGTTCTTGGTGTCACGGGAGAGAAATAACCTTATGGGATGTGATACTTTTTACGGGCTTGGTTTCGCCATCACCTGCGGTGACGCAGAAGAATAGGCGGGTGGTGGTTTGTGGGATCAGCCCTTTTATGTGGGATGTGAGGATGAAGTGTGGGACTTAGGGTGGCCCATTTTGGGTGAAGAGGGACACCGCCGGCACCACAGTATGCCGTCAGGATGGGGCTCCCGCGCCAACGTTTGTGGTCCAGTGGAGGACGGACCCGCACGGTGTGGTTTGAGCTCTGCGGAGGCAGAAAGGTCCAGAGAGCGAGAGTTACAGGGTCCCGGTGGCCATTTGGACTCCACTGTTGAGCTAACAGTGACTGATGCCGCTCCAACACACTTTCATCTGGCGTCCGGGGCAACACCAGATGGTGCAGACCCCAACCGTGCCATGAACCAAGGCGAGGGACACAAACTGAGTCACAAGAGAGCCAGAACACGGCACAGCCGACGGAGGAAGCCAGGGGGTGCTCCCCTAGGGGAGGGCGATTCAGTGCGCCCTAGGGTTTAGCCCCGGCTTGGTCGGGTGCACAGTTCCAGAATTGGGACAGCAGGACAGGATGATCTACTGGTGGTCTGGTCCGGCGGCGATGGCTACCTAAAGTTGACTGATGGGTCGGACAGGCATCCCAACGAGCTGCGGCGCCAAAGAGTGGGGGGGGGCATCGATGCAGTCCGTCTCCACTCGCAACAAAGCGGAGATGCTCTGGAAGTGGGCCGCGTGACAGACACTCCGGGGGGGGGGGGGGGCTTTAGAAGACCTGGGCTGAATGAATGGGGCAAACAGTTGGTCTACTGTGCTGTTTTGTTACATTCTGTTTTAGTTTAATGGTTCTGTGTGTGTAAAAAAAAAAAAAAAAGAAGAAGAAGTTGTACAACTGTGTTGATGTATTTACTGTGGGAGTGACCTGGGGGTACGAGTTACCGTATGGTCAGGGTGGGAAGTTACAGTAATTTACAGTGTAATACAGTTTTGTATGTTACTTCTTTTACAGCACGGACTGCCGAAGTGACTCCCCTTCACGGGCTGGTCTTTAGGGCTGCAGGTGGTCTCATGAGGGATGTGGTTTCCTTTGTGTTAGGGTGAGTCAGATAGTAGGCATTAAACCACTGTTGTGAATGTGAGTGTGACTGTTGTGCGTGTTTGTGTGTCAGGCGCTTTTGTTGCCTGTGTGTGAATGAGATGATAATTGCCCATTTTGTGTCTCTATTTTCTGTGTGTCTTTATTTTGGGAGTTCCCTGGTTATATGTGTGTATATTCTGTGGGTTATAGGACGGTACTGCCTTTTTCTATGTTTAGTATCTGTGTTCAGCTTAGGAAGGATTCTTTTAGTTTGGTGAGTGGCTCATTTTCTTTCTAAAGACTTTTGTGTTTATATAGCAGTGGGTTCCGCTGAGCCAGTGTGGTGTGAATGAATAGGCCAGTTCCCCTGTATTACAGTGTGATTCGGGTACAAATTTATTGGTTGGGTAATTAGTATGATTGCAGTTTTTTTCAAGGGGGGGGGGGGATGGAGAATGTAGAATAGGAATATAGTCGTATATTAGTATGGCGGTGCCCTAGCCTGGGAGGGGTGACACCCCGCCTCTGGGAGGTGGCATCACCTGCACTATATAAGCCTGAGGCGGGAGACCTCCGGTCTCTTTTGCCACACTCCTGTACTCGCGGTAGGGTCTCCCATGTGTATACTAGTTCTTGTTTAATAAATATTGTAGCGAACTCAATATGAGCACCCTACTTGGCTTGCCAAGTGGGTTGACCCTATTGGCGACACAGGTAGGGTGCGGGACTCCGGAGCGGGAGGCGTGAGTTCAAATCTCCCGGTGGGACGTCGCCATGTCGAGCAGCACGTTACACTGGTGTCAGAAGTGGGATCTCCTGTCCAAAGCAGTAATGGGGCGCTGACATCGGGACGATGTCGAGAACCAGAGGGGAGTAGTGTAGCGAACTCAATATGAGCACCCTACTTGGCTTGCCAAGTGGGTTGACCCTATTGGCGACACAGGTAGGGTGCGGGACTCCGGAGCGGGAGGCGTGAGTTCAAATCTCCCGGTGGGACGTCGCCATGTCGAGCAGCACGTTACAATATTATAAACCGTGACCTCGCCTCCTCCTTTATTCGGACACTACAGTCCGGACCAAAATTTTTAGATGTGAAAGCTCCCCCAAGCCACAGTCCAGCAAAAAGAGATGGTGTTGGTCCATATCAAACTGAAACTTGGTGTGATTTGTTTAGAGTGTGAAAGCAATTTTCAGAGAGTTTCAGACTTTCAGACTAAATACAAGAAGTCAAAGCAACTGATAATAGGGAAAATGAGCTGCGGTATGACTCTGAGAGAGGAAGAGACCCAGATTTTAATTTAAATAGTCTGTTAGCAGCATAAATAGTCAAAAGTAAATCACAAAAAATGCAGAAACTTACCAGATATGTTTGGCGGGGACATGACTGAGAGCAGTGAAAGATTAAAGGAACAATGCTAGCTGAAAATCATCACGGCTGATGAGACGAACAAACCTAATTTTTAATGAATCCCTGGGTAATATTCTAGCCCCACTAAACTATCTCACAGACTAATACAGTGGTACCTCTACTTACGAACGTCTCTACATACGAAATTTTCAGGTTACGAGACGCCTCAACGGGAAAATATTGCCTCTAGTTACGAACAAAATTTCAGGATACGAAAGGCAAAAAAAGTACGCGCTCCTCGCAGCTCCCGTATTTTACCGAACGTAAACATACCTGTAGCTGCTCTGCCATTGGCTATCGCCTAGCATCTTCCTGGTATCCCATTGGCCACGAATGGGTGCGTTTGCACCTGCACGGTGCAGGTGCACCGTTTGCACCGTTTGCGGCTGCACGGTGGCGCAGTGGTTAGCACTGCGGCAGCACAGTTTACCCTTGGCCGGGGGATTGTGGGGATCGTGGGATCGTGGGTTCGATCCCAGCCCCCGACCAACAGTGATCTGTGTGGAGTTTGCATGTTCTCCCCGTGTTGCGTGGGTTTACTCCGGGATTTCTCCGGTTTCCTCCCACATGCCAAAAAAACATGCATGTTAGGTTAATTGGCTGTTCTAAATTGTCCCTAGATCTCTGTTTCCTATAGGCCCTTAGAATAGAGGGTTAGTATTAATGAAAGCGCTTTGAGTGGTCTTTGTGACTAGAAAAGCGCTATATAAGTGCAGGTTAGTTAGTTAGTTAGTTAGTTTGGTTGATCTCGCTTTATCTTATTATTATTTACTATTCTTACTACGTACTTTATTTTATCCTTCTTACCTCTTGTAAGACTGTTGACTGAACTACACAATTTAGAGGAAAAAAAATTGTTAACTGCCATGTTTATCACCATCTACGTTATAACTCTGTACTTTCACCTTGCTCTTAATAAAGTTTTGGGAAAAAAAAAACATCAACGATCAGCACGGTATTAAAACAAAAGGAAGCCCTTACAAGCCGATAAAAGCAAACGTCCTTGGATCGTTTCATCACAAAACGTCAGGCAAAAACCACTGATGAGACAGAACATGAACCAAAGAAGGCAAAAGGTGACGCCGACGCCGACGATCGCAGTTAAAAGGTAAATGAACATAATTTTTATTATTCTTTCTCTTTTATTATTCTTTCTCTCATTTTAAACTCTCATTTTATGTTTATTGTGCAGTAATCTAATTGTAACATGTATTTGTTACATGTTTTGATGCGTTTTTACGATTTATAAAAAATTTATGCCCGAATTTTGGGGGCTTGGAACGGATTACGGCATTTACATGTAAAATGCGCCTCTACTTACGAATTTTTCACGTTACGAGAATTCTTCCGGAACGAATTAAATTCGTAAGTAGAGGTACCACTGTATAAAGGAGTCTGAACCAGTTTCCACTTAAAGTGTGGTCACCAATCTGTCTAGAGCGCACAGCGTCTGTGCAAACTACATAAAAGTGACAATGGCATGTCAGTGTGTTACATAAAGTTGTTTGGTCTGCTTGGACGAAGAGCGGCATGAAACCAAATCTAACTGGACCAAATGTAGACAATGTAACAAAAAAACTTTGGTGTGGACTTTCAGGTGTGAAAATGCCCTAGAACTGGCATGTTATACTATCTACGAGAGGGGGCTGAAAAGTTCATAGTGGTCAAATTTGACCAAATGTGGTTTATTTTTCAACATAGTCCCCCCTTCGGTCGATACACTTTTCCCATCGGCATTGCAGTGCTTGGATCCCTGCAGTTGAAAAATAAACCACATGTGGTCAAATTTGACCACTATGAACTTTTCAGCCCCCCTTCGTGAGTCCCAGTACCCAGTCAGCGGTTGCTTTGTTAATCGAATGCTGAAGCCACACCTTATGATGAGACTAATGGGGTCATAAAACATGTCAGCTGTAGTATTTTCAGTGTTCGTACCAGGAACAGAAAAGTTACATAGTGCTGTTGCAGGAGATGTGGCCCACTCAGGCTATGGCGGAAATTAAAATTTATTTGGTGAAAGTTACCATCAAAATGAAAGTACCAAGGTGCTGATGTCTTGGTGCCTGTGGCATGGTAGCATGGGAGGCTGTAAAAAAGTCACACTGCCACTTGTAGTTATTACACTACCTTTTTTCACAGCTGCATTGATGGTTAAGGTGAATTAAATTTGTGATTTTTTTGGAAACAAAGCCTTATCTGGACATTCTGGCAAATTAAAAGTCGAGAAAATATGGCGATACAATGATACAAGCCGTTAGTTCCAGTTGATTTTGAGCGGGTGAGCTGAAAAGCTGTTGACAGACAGACACATACAGTACAAAGACACGTGGAGTGATTACCGTATGCCTGCGTTGCCTTTGCGCCGAGGTATAAAAATACAGAAGCACAAAAATAAAATTAGGATCACAAAGAAAAGTGCTGGCATAACAGATTTTAATGAATGCATGTATAGTTACATGATGGCATGCAATAGCAGGTAAACATATCAAAACTTCCAAAAGTAAAAGCATAATTATGATGATCATTAAATCAGAATGGTTTGGAATGTTTCACACTTATGTGTAATGAATATTGAGAGTTTTGTCAGAATCTGAGCATGGTCTGGGGACCGTGCTCACACTTTCTGGTCATTTATGTTTCTCTGTGATTATTATTATTATTATTAGTTGTAGTATTTATGTTTCCCTGGTTTCTCTGTTGTCATCCTGTTTTCCCCAGTCTCTTGTGATTTTGGTTGATTCTTTAGTCATTATTATTTGCATTATTATTAGAGTTATGGTCTCCTGTGTTTTCCCCGGTCTTTAGTCCTGTCATGTCATCCCTTGTCTGTCCTCAGTGTCTTTATTATGGTCTGGTGCGTGTACTTGTCTCCCTATTTATCCCCAGCTCCTCATGTTTCCAAACCCATAGCCATCGCCTCATGTGTGCTCCTGTTCAGCTCTTGATTGTCTCCCAGCTGTCAAGTGTTTTCTTGATTAGTTTCCTCCCTATATATGTTGCCTTTTGTTTTCAGCTCATCATTGGGCCATTAACGTTGTTTATCATTTCCTCCTGTCATGCTCCAGTGTTTCCTAAGGTTTCCTCCGTGAGTTTAATTTTCTGTCCATTTCCTAGTTTTTTTTCCAGCCCCCGTGCTGCATCTTTATTTGGTTCTTTTGCATTTTTGGTTAATAAATTATTATCACACCTAAATCCTGCCTGCACTCATGGGTCCTGGCCTTGAAATGCTCATCTGCCCAGAGGGCAGACTGCAACAACTTTCTGAAATCTTGCAAAAACTTCATTTTTCCAAACATTAATTTATTGAAATACAGTAGCATTTTCTTGTATAAACAGTAAACATGCAATATTCTTACTTTACTTCGAGCCTGTTATAGCTGCTCTGACTGCTGACCCTCAGGTTCACCATTGTGGACCTCAGAGAGACAAAAAGGAAAGAAAAAACAGCAAAAAAAAAAAATGTGATTCTTACAGATGTAATATATATAAAAATATATAGATGTCATGTTTCTCCTCAGCTTAATAAATTGCTTGGTTTAATGCAGGAGTGGGCAATCATGTGCCATGGAGGGTCATTCTACTGCAGGTTTTCTGTTCCACCCAGTTTCTTCAGCAGGTGTTTGCTCTTATCAGCTTGAAAGGATTGCTAATCATTGAAAACACCTGCTGAAGAGACTGGGTGGAACTGAAAACCTGTAATGAAATGGCCCCCCTTCCCACCCCTGGTTTAGTGAGTGAATCATTTTAAAGTGAGTGAATGAAGCATGTCACATCGTGGCATTTTTATATTACTGGCATTAGTATTAAGACTTAAAAAAAAATCAGTTTAACTTTAGAGAAAACAATTTAACAGGTTAAATCAATGTAACCAAGCAGCCCCCATTCAGAAAAAAAAAAAAACAGACATTGGAAAAAAAAATGTGACGTAACATAAGCTTTAAGAATCAAATATTGCACTTGTAGGAGTGATTAGTGTTTTAATATTGAAATCGCTGCATAATTTAAGCACAAAACTTACTTTTACGGGTTTTTTTTTTTCCTCTGGTTCAGCTGTCCGCTGTGGTTCGCCATGTTTCTGAGGCATGGAATAAACCGAAAATTCCAGGAAGAAAATATGTCATCCTTTGCAAAACTAAACAGCAAAAACAGTGAGAAAACAAATGTGATGAATAAATGGTGTAGTTGCTGAATATGTGTTTTTTTTCCAGTCACCACTATTTTATAACAGTTCAGCTCGAGATCGACTGCGACAGGAAGTCATCCATGTGCTGTAAAAAGCTTGCACTGCCACCTCTACTGGCCCAGCATAGTTATTACAATACCTTTTTTTTCAGCTCCATTACACGGCAATGGTGAATTAAATTTGTGTTTATTTTGAAAACAAAGTCTTATCTGGAAATTCTGGCAAATTAAAAACTGAGAAAATATGGCGGCACAATGATACAAGCCTTTAGTTCCACTTGATTTTGACTGGGCGAGGTGAAACAGACAGACAGAAACAACCAACCAACCAACCAACCACACACACAGACACATCTATAGACTACCATATGGCTCCTTCACTGAGGCATAATTATTTTAGAAACATTATTTTAAAATGAAAATCTTACAGTGTTGCTTTAAAGTCTATTCTAAAAGAAAAACCTAACAGGACCAACTGTATTTAAATAGTGGCTCTGTATTTTAGAATAATTATCCATGCTTTGGTCAACAGCCAGAGAAGTAAGAAGCAAATACAGACACACAGCAAAGAAAATAAGTACTGAACACGTCAACATCTTTCTCAAACATATTTCTGATGGAGCCATTGACCTGAGATTTTCACCAGATATCAGTAACCTAAGAAATCCATACATACAAAGAAATCAAAGCAGCTGTGTTCACAAAACAAGTTATGTTTAATAAAGTGGAATGACACGGAATAAGTATTGAATACGCTTGGTGAAATTCATTTAATATTTAGTAGAAAAGCCTTTGTTGGTAATAACAGCTTTCAGATGCCTCCTGTATGGAGAAAGTAGGCGCAGGCATTGTTCAGGAGTCATTTTAGCCCATTCTTCCACACAAACTTTCTTCAAATCTTGAAGGTTCTGTGGGCGTCTTCGATGAACTCTGATCTTCAGTTTGTTCCACAGATTTTCAATTGGATTCTGGTCAGGTGACTGACTGGGCAATTCTAGCAGCTTTATTTTCCTTCTCTGGAGCCAACTGAGAGTTTCCTTGGTTGTGTGTTTAGGATCATTGTCTTGCTGAAATGTCCACCCTCATTTCATTTTGAGCATCTTGGCAGATGGCAACAGATTCTTATCAAGGATGTCTCTGTACTTTTGTCCATTCATCTTTTCTTCAATTATATGAATCTGCCTGTACCATGTGTTGAAAAACACCCCCACTCCTTGATGTTCCCACCTCCAAACTTCACTGTTTGTATGGTGTTTTTGGGCTGATGTACAGTTCCTATTCTCCTCCAAACATGCTGTGTGTTGTGGCATCCAAAAGTTCAATTTTGGTCTCATCTGACCAGACTATATTCTCCCAGTATTTTACTGGCTTGCCCAAATGTTGTCAAGCAAACTTTAAACGAGTTTCAACATGCTTTTTCTTCAGCAATGGAGTCTTGTGAGGTGAGCAGGTATAGAGCCTGTGTCGGCTGAGTGCATTACTTATTGTGTTCTTTAAAACAGCAGTACTTGCTAACTCCCGGTCTTTCTAGAGTTCTCCAAGAGTGGTCTTTGGCTCTTGAATAACTCTTCTGATAATTCTTTTGACTCCTCTGTCAGAAATCTTGCAAGTGTGATGCACATATGTAGTTTCACGGGCTCACATGTATATGACTGTTCATATGCTCTCATGTATATTCCTGTGTGCTTATTTTGGCTTCACGTCTGAAGAGGAACAAAAGGTCTGGACCTCCTAGGGATAAGAGGAGGATGGGAGAGTTGGCCTTTTGATATGCAAAGAGATGGACATGAATGATTTCCTGACCACCCAGGTTTGAGGTGGAAGAGAGAGGAACTGCAGGGGGGATGCATTGTGTTTGGGATTTAAAGACAATGGGATTTTGTACTTTGATGTCAGGGGTATAAGACTGGCAGATGTTGGGAGTGTTTCCTTCTTCTGCTTTTGAATGTTGGAGAGTGTGTTGTGAATAAAATGGAACCTGAGAAATAACTCTGCCTCATCCTTTCCACACAATCTCCACACAAGGAGCTCCTGGTTGTCACCAGTTTATGGTAAAATAATATTCTTTCAACTTCCAAATGAGGGCTCCAACAGTGCTTACTGGAACATTAAGCATTTTAGAAATGTGCCTGTAACCAATGCCATCATTATGTTTTGCAACAATAAGGATGGAAAGGTCTAGAGAGAGCTCTTTGCTTCTACCCATCATGAGTTCTTTGTGGTATGACAATCTGATATTCACAGACCTTTTTAAAGGCTATCATTCAGGAGTGAACATGCTGAAATTAATTTGCACTGATGGGGGATGGGATGGCTTCCTAAATTCTGATGAATTTCAGCTGGTTTCTTGGCTTTCTATGCCTTTTTGCGCCTCTTTTTCTTCATGTGTTGAATAGTTATTCCCTTTGTCATTCTACTTTATTAAATATAACTTGTTTTGTGAACACAGTTGCCTTGATTTCTTTGTATCTATGGATTACTTTGGTTGTTACTGATATCTGGTGAAAATCTCAGGTCAATGGCTCCATCAGAAATATGTTTAATGAGAAAAATGTTGATGTGATCAGTACTTATTTTCCCCATTGTAGGTGAAAGTGATAAAACTGAAAACCCCTAATTCAGACAAAGCGACATAATGCATTTGTTGGGCTTTCATGGAATCCAATACAAAGCAAACCTGTACAGTGTTGTTTTCAGAAATCACTTCTGCCATCAGTGAGGTTTTATCTTTGTTTTTTTTATGAGTGATGCCTTTTATTGGGTTAATTCTCACTATAGGATATAGGAATGGACTCCATGTCTCCTTTTCAGTCTCACAGACTGGTACTATAGAATCAGTACCAAAGGACACTGATGCTGTTCTTGTGGCCGTTAACCATTACTGTCCTATGCAAGATTTTAGAAGCATAAACTCTGTCTGCATGCTCCCTTCAGATTGTTCTATATTTTGAAGAGTAAAATGGGACTTGTGGGACCTTTAAATGTGATCAGTTTCAGCATCTCTTTTATCGCTTTGGACACCTGTCAACCAAACAGCTTCCAAATATTGCCTCCACTGAGCAAATGCTAGATGATAGAGTCATAACCCTGAGTGCAGTGAGATAGCATCATTCAGCAATTTACCATTATGCCTCTTTACCATTCTTTCCCTTGACTCCACTAGACTTTAATCATTTATTAATTTCCCTCGTGGTCTGAGAAAAGCCATCATGGATTGAATTTAAACTGGAAAGATCAGAGGATTGGGGTGTCACTTGCTCATATGAGAAAGAATAGGGAATGTAAAGCTTTCATTCCACAAATCAACCAAATCCACCATGGAGAAGCATATCAATACAGAGCTGAGTGACACCTTCAGTAGAAGTGTGTTAAAGAAACTGTATGTATAGACTTCTTCTTCTTTTTCTTCTTCTTCTTCTTCTTCTTCTAGATTTGATTGGCGGTTGGCAACCAGCTTACAGGTGCATTACCGCCACATACTTCACTCTATATCATCACTCTGTCTTCTTCTTCTTCTTCTTCTTTTAGATTTAATTGGCAGTTGGCAACCAGCCCACAGGTGCATTACCGCCACTGACTTGATTATCATCACTCTATATCTTTGTATAAGGAGTTCTGAACAACTCCTTATGTGTGAAAAAATTATCTGTCCTTGGACTGTGTCTGAGGTGCGGCCAAACTCTATATCTCTTCCTCCTAAAATACTTTTGTTTGTCAAAAAAATATCATCACTCTAAACCCACCTTATTCCTAGGCTCCATGATGCCTTGCGTGAATTATGGTAGCAACTTCCGGTACTAGTTTAGAACATGTTGTTGTCACTGAAACGGGACACTTTTCCTTGTTAAAAAACAATGACTTCAGCATCAGAAATGCGGGAACACGGCCTCTTGCACCTCAGAACAGTAACATAATCATACCACTTCCCACAACTATCGAGGGATGGAAAGTTGATCTTAAAAAGTGGCCTCGTAGACAGTAGCTCCGTTAGTTAGCGCTGCTGCTAAGATGCTAATGATGTAAACAATATTTTAGCTAGGTTGAAAACTCACGTTCGATTGGTTGGGAGTTATGTCTTCCTCAAAAACAGGTATTTTTAGAAAGTACAATTTCTAAGCTTTAAAATAATACCAGACACTTGGGGGTTTCCTGGGACTTTGCTGCTAGCAAACAAAGAAAGTGTCATGATTAATGACTTATCGTGCCTGTAGAGCTCGTAATGGCACGGTGCACATTCAACACTGTGCTCGGGCATTTTAATTTTGGGGTAAAATGTCAGATCTGTGACATTCATACAAGTGAAAACATACCTGGCTCTTGTCTGTGTCTGTCCCACCGATCTCACGAACAATCCTTTAGTTTTCAGTGCGTGATCTACTCATTGCTGTTGAAGCCACAGATTGAGCTGTGCTTATCTCTGAGGAGCCTCACACAGCTAAACACTGAAAAATACAAAAACTACAAGTGCTGAAATTAGCTGCCACTTGAGTGGAAAACACGTATGTGGACTATACATTAAAATTAATTTGAAAAACTTTTAAAAACGCTATTTTAAATGCCCCTGCACCTCCACTCAAACTGACTGATTTTACAGTGGATCAGCCGAAACCGGAGGTTCCGTCCATAATCGTTCCTACAGCGGCACCCCCAGGAATAAGGTGGATATAATTCAAGAAATCTCTGTGTGTCTGTCTGTGTGTCTGTCATGACCATAGCGCTCGCTAAAAGATCATAGGATCACCTATGATGTGCCTATGATGTCTACATGACGTCTATATGACATCATATAGACACCAAAAGATCAAAGGCAGGCATCACTCACGATCATAGGATGGGATATGACATCATCAGAGATCAAAGACAGGCATCACTCACACTCACTCACGATCATAGGACATCAAAGGTCAAAGGCAGGCATCACTCACGATCATAGGACTGGCTATGACATCAAAGATCATAGGACTCGCTATGACATCATTATAGATCAAATACAGGCATTATAGGACTCGCTATGCCATCATCAAAGATCATAGGACTCACTATGTCATCATGAAAGATCAAAGGCAGTCATCACTCACGATCATAGGCCTCGCTATGACATCATCGAAGATCATAGGACTTGATATGACACCATCAAAGATCAAAGGCAGGCATCACTGAATGAGTGCTGACGTGCTTGCTTACACCCTTGCTTACACCTGCTTTCCATGCAGAAATACTTGCTTATACTTGGTTTCTATAGGCATGCACAGGTATGCACTAGTTAATAATAATAATAATAAGCCAACAAAGTGCCGTAAAATACCAAGATAAACCCTAATCAATATACTAACATACAGTGTCTTGACTACTATAGTTCTTTTTTTCTCTGTAATGATGGTTTTATGATTTTATTTAAGCTGTTTGTTCTGCCCTTACTAGACATAAGGCTGAGGCTATACATTTAAACAGAAAGTTAACAATAGATGATATGCTGAGATGCAGACTTATGTAGGCTATAATTTGGTCAGTGCACTTTGCAACTTTTGCAAAACTTTTCCCAATAAATGTAGAACCTTTTATGACCTTTCAACATATATTGTACTTCTTGTAAGACGAAAATAATCAAACCAATAAACAATACAATCTAATGTCAACTGCTTAAAGTTCTCCCACTGTAGTGGATCTGGGTGAGCATGGCACCATTTTTCTTTGTTTCGCTCTTTATATTGCATAGCTTTTCTCATCAAGAGTGAAGGAGGGAAACTGACTGCAGCTGGCTGTTTGCCCACACCTGTGGGTAATCACAGGTCCTTGGCTTTATAAGCATCATTCTGGAGCTTAGATCATGTGGTAAACACACACAATGCTCCGCACTGTGTGTGTTTATATATCTACATATTTATTCCATCTAGCTACAATGCTCCGCACTGTGTGTGTTTATATATCTACATATTTATTCCATCTAGCTACAATGCTCCGCAATGTGTGTTTATATATTCATATATTTATTCCATCTAGCTACAATGCTCCGCACTGTGTTTATATATTTACATATTTATTCCATCTAGCTACAATGCTCCACACTGTGTGTTTATATATTCACATATTCATTCCATCTAGCTACAATGCTCCGCACTGTGTGTTTATATACTCATATATTTATTCCATCCAGCTACAATGCTCCGCACTGTGTTTATATATTTATATAGCTATCCCATCTAGCTACAATGCTCCGCACTGTGTGTGTTTATATATCTACATATTTATTCCATCTAGCTACAATGCTCCGCACTGTGTGTTTATATACTCATATATTTATTCCATCCAGCTACAATGCTCCGCACTGTGTTTATATATTTATATAGCTATCCCATCTAGCTACAATGCTCCGCACTGTGTGTTTATATATTCACATATTCATTCCATCTAGCTACAATACTCCACAGTGTGTTTATATACTCATATATTGATTCCATCCAGCTACAATGCTCCGCAATGTGTTTATATATTTATATATCTATCCCATCTAGCTACAATGCTCTGCACTGTGTCTATATATATATATATATATATATATATATATATATATATATATATATATATATATACATATATTGTTCTGCCCACAGTAGAGTGTGTTTCATAGAAAATTAAAAATAGTTCACAAGTTCATAATAAAATGTCATAATTTATTTGTAATAATTCATGCTATTTAAACCATCATTGTGTTAAAAGTAACTTTTATACAGTTAGTAGTAATTTACCTGTATTTCATTTTGAAGGCGCAGCCAGTAGCCGCTATGATTTATGGGTAGCAGAAGCAAACGTTAGTAAGAGAGAGAAAGGGAAAAAAAGGAGAAGAGTATAACCTGCCTGTGAATGTCTGAAACGCTCCTCCTGTGTGTTAAAACTCCTTTCTACACCTTCGAAAGCAATGGCTTTTCACTCGGCTTTTCATTGAGCTCTTCAAGCCACAGTTGTAAAGAACTGTAAGCTGTCTAGAAGACTGAATAAAGGAGCAGGACGCTCGGTTTCCTGGCTCGTGAAAACGAGTTTGGCTTGCTGTTGATCTGCGTTCACATACACCGTGTATATAACATGTAGGGATAACAGTACAGTGAAAAGCCACGTCAGCAGTTGGTGAAGACAAGATTCACGACACAGCGATGGACGACACTCAAGAGAGGAGGGCAGAAGAAAAGGCGAACTCCGAAGCCAAATCATCACACAACGCTAGCTCCAGTATCAGGCGTTCTAGCTCCAGGTTGTCCTTGAGGTCCGGCGTGCTGGAAGCAGCCATCATGGCACGAGCCTCCACTGAAGCTGCGAATGCTAGGGCCTTGTACAGTAAGAAACAATTAGAAATTAAAAAGCAACAAGCAAAGCTAGAACAAGCAGAGCAACAAGCAAAGCTAGAACAAGCAAAGCAACAAGCAAAGCTAGAACAAGCAAAGCTAGAACTGGATCTAGAGATGCTGGAGATAGAGAAGGAAACAGTGGCCGCCACAGCAAAAGCAGAAGTTCTAGAAGCTGCTGCAGCTGCCGAGCCAGACGAAGGAGAGAGTGTAAGGAGCGCAATTCCATTACAAGCTGTCAGACAGAGAACTATGGAGTATGTGCACCACCAAATCCAGCTAAAGTCACAGGCGCGACCAGCTGAAGAAGAAACACCTCAAGTAGAACCCGCACAAAGGGCGCAATCATTCACTCCGAGGAGACCCGAACAAACTCTCTCTCCACCAACATTCAAGAAATGTACGTGAAAAATGAATCCATCGACATACCGAGAGACTATGTCAGGCCAAACAGCTACCATGCTTCCCACAACGGTGACCCACCTATGGCAGACTTTGCTAGGTTCCTCGCGCACAGAGAGCTAATCACAACCGGACTCTTTAAGTTTGACGACACCCCCGAAAACTTTAGAGCATGGCAGTCGTCATTCATAAATGCAACTGAAGACGTTGGTCTCACATATAGCCAGGAGTTAGGTCTCCTAGTCAAGTGGCTTGGTAAAGAGTCCTCAGAGCACGTTAAAAGAGTCAGAGCTGTCTATGCCACTAACCCCAAAGCTGCTCTCCAATTGTCATGGGATAGGTTAGAAGAATGTTATGCTACGCCAGAAGTAGTAGAAAACGCCTTGTTCAAAAAACTAGATAACTTCCCTCGCCTCACAAACAGAGACAATGTAAAACTCAGGGAACTTGGAGATTTACTCTTAGAGCTGCGGGTCGCTAAGGATGAAGCCTATCTCCCAGGCCTCGCTTACCTCGACACACCCCATGGGGTTAGGCCCATAGTTGAAAAGTTGCCTCCAAGTTTACAAGATAAATGGCTGCACGCGGGCTCAAAATACAAACAAGAATATGATGTAACCTTCCCTCCCTTCTCATATTTTGTAAAGTTTGTCCAAAACGAGGCTAAAGCAAGAAATGACCCAAGTTTTACGACATGCAGCAGCCAACCCTTCAGCAAAGGTGAGAGGCCACCATTCAAACAAACTAGCTACAGAACGCCTCTAACTGTAAACAAAACAGAGGTCGACACAACTGCTCCCGCTAGTACTAAAGAGGACGATTTAACACGCTACTGTCCAGTCCATAAGAAAATGCATCCTCTAGCCAAATGTCGAGCTTTTCAGAATAAACCGCTACAGGAAAGGCGAAGCATACTCAAAGAATACAAACGATGTTTTCGCTGCTGCTCTCCCATGCACGCAATAAAGAACTGTGACATGAAACTCAAGTGCGAGGAGTGCCAAAGTGAAAGACATTGCTCTGCCATGCATCCTGATTCAAGTCAGCAACCCCAGCCAGAAAACACACCTGAACCAGAGCCTCAGCCCCGAGACAACACGCCACCTGAGGTAACGTCACGGTGCACTGAGATCTGCGGCGAAGGTAATCCCCCACGTTCTTGCTCAAAGGTATGTCTAGTTCGAGTTTTCCCCAAAGGCCAACCAGAACGCTCCGTTAAGATGTATGCAATCCTTGATGATCAGAGTAATAAATCGCTGGCCCGTCCTGAATTCTTCGAGCTGTTTGGGACCAAAGGTAGCCCTCTGACATACCACATGAGAACATGTGCTGGTTTAACTGAAATGCTTGGCAGGGAAGCAGTGAGGTTCCAAATCGAGCCAGTAGGTGGAGGCCCACGCTTAGCCCTCCCTCCTCTCCTTGAATGCGACGAGATAATGTTCAGTAGGGATGAAATACCTACGCCCGAAGTCGCTCTTGCTCACGCCCACTTAAAACACCTCGCTCCTCTCATCCCCAAGTATGACCCAGATGCTCAGACGGCAATTTTACTGGGCAGAGACATCCCATGAGTCCACAAAGTAAGGCAACAAGTCAACGGACCCCACAATGCTCCCTTTGCTCAACGCCTGGACCTAGGCTGGGTAATTGTGGGGGAGGTGTGCCTTAACGCTCATAAGCCAACCGTCAACGTTTATAAAACGTACATGCTCTCCAACGGACGCCCATCCTTCTTCACTCCTTGTCCTAACAGCATCAACATCAAAGAGAAACCATGCTACGGCGGGGAGCACAAGGACGGCCTCTCTAAACGCAGCTCAAAACCCAATGCAGTGGAAGAAAAGCTTGGGGACAAAGTTTTTGAGTGCACAGAGAATGATAACAAGTGTGCCGTGTCCTTCGAAGATGAGACCTTCCTAAAGATAATGGAGGAAGAAGTCCACCAGGATGGAAATAACAACTGGATCGCTCCTCTGCCATTCAAGTTTCCTCGCTTGCCACTCCCAAATAACAGGGACCAAGCATTGTCTAGACTCGGCTCACTAAGACGCAACTTAACGAAAAACCCTCAAATGAAAGAACAGTTCTCAGAGTTTATGGACAAGCTGTTCGAGAACAATCACGCAAAGATCGCTCCACCCATCACCGATAACACTGAATGCTGGTACCTGCCTATTTTCGGGGTATATCATCCCCAGAAGCCCAGTCAGATACGGGCCGTCTTTGATTCAAGTGCCGAGCAATTTGGTGTGTCACTCAACTCAGTACTGTTAACAGGTCCAGATCTTAATAATACCCTCCTCGGCGTGCTGATTCAGTTTAGGAAGGAGCTCATCGCAGTCACTGCTGATATCCAGCAAATGCTTTATGGGTTCTTAGTCAGACCAGACCATAGAGACTATTTGAGGTTCTTGTGGCACGAGGGAAATGACTTGTCAAAAGAGGTGCAGGAGTACCGCATGCGGGTGCACGTTTTTGGAAACAGCCCATCGCCAGCGGTAGCTATCTATTGCCTACACAGGGCTATCCAGAAAGGCGAGCCAAAGTTTGGAGCAGACACAAGACACTTTGTTGAGAGACACTTTTATGTAGATGACGGGTTGATTTCGCTCCCCACTGAATCTGCAGCCGTAGACTTGCTCAAGCGCACATGCGCATCCTTGGCCGAGTCCAATCTCAAGCTCCACAAAACTGCCTCGAATAGCATCTCAGTCATGCAAGCCTTCAAGCCAGAAGACCTGGCCACCGGTATTAAAGACTTGAGTCTCGGCGATGACACTCTACCAGCTCAGAGAAGTCTAGGCCTGTGCTGGGACATAAACACTGACTCTTTCACGTTCAAGGTTGCTGTTGACGACAAACCCTACACCCGCCGCGGGGTTCTGTCAACAATTAACAGTATCTTCGACCCCTTGGGACTAGCGTCACCAGTGACAATCAAAGGCAGACTCTTGTTAAGTGAACTATCGAATGGTGTCCAAGGTTGGGATGCTCCTCTCCCTCAGGACAAAATGGACACATGGGAAACATGGAAAATGTCCCTCCAAGATCTTAGCAGTCTTAAAGTGCCACGCTGCTATGTACCAGCTTCCCTCTCTAAGTCCACTTACACCGAACTGTGTATCTTTTCCGACGCCTCAAGCTGGGCTATTGCGGCAGTAGCATACTTGAAGACAGTCAATGCAGAAGGACAATGCGAAGTCGGATTTGTGCTTGGAAAAGCAAAACTTTCACCACAACCAGAGCCCACGATACCTCGCCTTGAATTTTGTGGAGCAGTTCTAGCAGTTGAGATGGCGGAGCTCATTCTGGACGAACTTAATCACAAACCAAATGCTGCCAAATTCTACTGTGATAGCAAGGTGGCTCTTGGGTACATTTGCAATGATTCAAAGCGCTTCTATGTCTATGTGCATAACCACGTTCATCGTATATGTCAGTCCACATCCCCTGAACAGTGGCACTACGTCACATCAGAGCAAAACCCAGCTGATCTAGCCACCAGGTCAATACCTGCATCACAGCTTATGGACACTATGTGGTTTAAGGGACCAGACTTCCTTTACAAACCACCTGAATCCGGGACATCTGAATCCTTTGAGTTAATCGAGCCTGAAGTAGACTCTGAAATCAGAAAAGTCGCTACCTTTTCTACTCACATTCAGAAGAACGGGCCCTTACCAGGGTGCTTCCAGCGCTTTTCAAGTTGGAACTCATTAGTACGTGCCATTGCATTCCTAATTCACCAAGCTCGTTCTTACTCATAAAGCAACCTGTCAGGTCATTCATGCAGGGGCTGGCATCGATGTAGCAAGCCACGCACTCCAGAGGAGTTGGATGCTGCCAATAACCTCATCCTCCAGTCTGTTCAAAAAGACGCTTTTCCCGACGAGTATGCTGCTCTCCATGCCAACCAAACCGTCCGCAGTTCAAGTCCCATCGTGGCTCTTGATCCCTATATGAGTGAAAGCCTCATCAAGGTTGGAGGTCGCCTCAAACTTGCTTCATTGAACACAGCATCCAAGAATCCAACCATTCTCCCAAACAAGCATCACGTAACTCAGCTGCTTGTCCGTCACTATCATGCCAAAGTTGTGCATCAAGGAAGGCAGTTCATGGAAAGCGCAATTAGGCAAGCCGGACTGTGGATTGTAGGTTGCAAAAGACTGGTCTCGTCCATTATCCACCATTGTGTAACGTGCAGGAAACTCAGGGGAAAACTAGAGACTCAGAAAATGGCAGATCTCCCACCTGAGAGACTCAAAACATGCCCTCCATTTTCATACGTCGGGTTGGATGTATTCGGTCCATGGTCAGTAGTCACTCGACACACACGAGGTGGAGCTGCACAAGGAAAAAGGTGGGCGATACTCTTCACGTGTATGACCACAAGAGGCGTGCATATTGAAGTCATTGAATCTATGGACGCTTGCAGCTGTATAAATGCAATACGCAGATTCTTCGCAATACGAGGCCCAGCAAAGCAAATGCGATCTGACAGAGGCACTAACTTCATTGCAGCGAGCGTGGAGTTAGGCATGGCACAACCAAACAAGAACCCTCCCAACATTGTCAACTATCTTCATGCCAACGGTTGCACATGGGAGTTCAATCCCCCGCATGCCTCTCACATGGGAGGCGTCTGGGAAAGACTGATTGGGGTCACTTGCAGAATACTGGACTCTATGCTTTTGCAAAACAAACACACCCGTTTGACGCATGAGGTGCTTTGTACTTTAATGGCTGAGGTATCGTCTATAATCAATGCAAGGCCCTTAGTCCCCATCTCAACAGACCCTTCCTCACCATTCCTACTCTGTCCCGCAATGATCTTGACCCAAAAGCAGCATGTTCCCCCTCCACCAGGAGACTTTTGTGGAAAAGACCTGCTCAAAAACCAGTGGAAACAAGTGCAAGCACTCGCCAATGAATTTTGGAGCCGCTGGAGAAACGAATATCTCAACACCCTCCAATCAAGGCGCAAGTGGCATACAACACACCGCAACCTACAGACAGGCGGCATAGTGCTGTTGAAACAGGACCAAGCACCCAGAAACGAATGGACAATGGCCATCATCACATCTACCATTCCAAGCAGCAACGGGAAGGTCAGAAAGGTCGAAGTGAGGACATCATCCCAGGGTGTTTCAAAGACTTACCTATGTCCTATTTCAGATGTTGTTATGCTCTTAGAGAATGAAGAGATAGATAAAAAGGAGTAGTGGCATTAGTAATGCCAGGCGGGAAGTGTTCTGCCCACAGTAGAGTGTGTTTCATAGAAAGTTAAAAATAGTTCACAAGTTCATAATAAAATGTCATAATTTATTTGTAATAATTCATGCTATTTAAACCATCATTGTGTTAAAAGTAACTTTTATACAGTTAGTAGTAATTTACAGTGGGGCAAAAAAGTATTTAGTCAGCCACCAATTGTGCAAGTTCTCCCACTTAAAAGATGAGAGAGGTCTTCAATTTTCATCATAGGTATACTTCAACTATGAGAGACAAAATGAGAAAAAAAAAATCCAGAAAATCACATTG
Source organism: Pholidichthys leucotaenia (assembly GCA_020510985.1). Classification (NCBI taxonomy): domain Eukaryota; kingdom Metazoa; phylum Chordata; class Actinopteri; order Cichliformes; family Pholidichthyidae; genus Pholidichthys; species Pholidichthys leucotaenia. The sequence continues at coordinate 33,321,663 of CM035843.1, forward strand.
AAGGATTTTTAATGAATTAATTGGTAAATTCCTTGGTAAAATAAATATTTGGTCACCTACAAACAAGCAAGATTTCTGGCTCTCACAGACCTGTAACTTCTTCTTTAAGAGGCTCCTCTGTCCTCCCCTCATTACCTGTATTAATGGCAACTGTTTGAACTCATTATCAGTATAAAAGACACCTGTCCACAACCTCAAACAGTCAGACTCCAAACTCCACTATGGCCAAGACCAAAGAGCTGTCAAAGGACACCAGAAACAAAATTGTAGACCTGCACCAGGCTGGGAAGACTGAATCTGCAATAGGTAAGCAGCCTGGTGTGAAGAAATCAACTGTAGGAGCAATTATTAGAAAATGGAAGACATACAAGACCACTGATAATCTCCCACGATCTGGGGCTCCACACAAGATCTCACCCCGTGAGGTCAAAATGATCACGAGAACGGTGAGCAAAAATCCCAGAACCACACGGGGGGACCTAGTGAATGACCTGCAGAGAGCTGGGACCAAAGTAACAAAGGCTACATCAGTAACACACTATGCCGCCAAGGACTCAAATTCTGCAGTGCCAGACGTGTCCCCCTGCTTAAGCTAGTACATGTCCAGGCCCATCTGAAGTTTGCTAGAGAGCATTTGGATGATCCAGAAGAGGATTGGGAGAATGTCATATGGTCAGATGAAACCAAAATAGAACTTTTTGGTAAAAACTCAACTTGTCGTGTTTGGAGGAGAAAGAACACCATACCTACTGTGAAGCATGGGGGTGAAAACATTATACTTTGGGGCTGTTTTTCTGCAAAGGGACCAGGACGACTGATCCATGTAAAGGAAAGAATGAATGGGGCCATGCATCGTAAGATTTTGAGTGAAAACCTCCTTCCATCAGAAAGGGCATTGAAGATGAAACGTGGCTGGGTCTTTCAGCATGACAATGATCCCAAACACACTGCCCGGGCAACGAAGGAGTGGCTTCATAAGAAGCATTTCAAGGTCCTGGAGTGGCCTAGCCAGTCTCCAGATCTCAACCCCATAGAAAATCTTTGGAGAGAGTTGAAAGTCCGTGTTGCCCAGCGACAGCCCCAAAACATCATTGCTCTAGAGGAGATCTGCATGGAGGAATGGGCCAAAATACCAGCAACAGTGTGTGAAAACCTTGTGAAGACTTACAGAAAACGTTTGACCTCTGTCATTGCCAACAAAGGGTATATAACAAAGTATTGAGATGAACTTTTGTTATTGACCAAATACTTATTTTTCCAAGGAATTTACCAATTAATTCATTAAAAATCCTTCAATGTGATTTTCTGGATTTTTTTTTCTCATTTTGTCTCTCATAGTTGAGGTATACCTATGATGAAAATTGGAGACCTCTCTCATCTTTTAAGTGGGAGAACTTGCATAATTGGTGGCTGACTAAATACTTTTTTGCCCCACTGTACCTGTATTTCATTTTGAAGGCGCAGCCAGTAGCCGCTATGATTCATGGGTAGCAGAAGCGAACGTTAGTAAGAGAGAGAAAGGAAAAAAAGGAGAAGAGTATAACCTGCCTGTGAATGTCTGAAACGCTCCTCCTGTGTGTTAAAACTCCTTTCTACACCTTCAAAAGCAATGGCTTTTCACTCGGCTTTTCATTGAGCTCTTCAAGCCACAGTTGTAAAGAACTGTAAGCTGTCTAGAAGACTGAATAAAGGAGCAGGACGCTCGGTTTCCTGGCTCGTGAAAACGAGTTTGGCTTGCTGTTGATCTGCGTTCACATACACCGTGTATATAACACGTAGGGATAACAGTACATATATATATATTTATATGTACATATGTATACTTGCTGCCCTTGTTTTTTCTCTTGCCTTCTGATTGTTGCTCTGAGTGTTGCTATCCCTGTGCTGTTGCAATCCTGGAATTTCCCCATTGTGGGACTAGTAAAGGCTTATCTTTTCTTATCTTAAACCTTGTCCTCGTGGCTGCTACAGAACTAAGAGCATTGAATCTAAGCTCTATGACCCCTGCACACCTTTTTCACTGCTCCCCTGTTCCTTAGTGATGGAAAAACTTTAACTTTTGGAAATACTGAATCCCTTTGAACCACTTGCCCTGAAAATGAGTCCCTGCTTCAAACCGCATGATTTCATAAGGCCTTGGCTTAGAATGGTCACATGATTTTTGAGCAACCTGTCATGATGAGCACCGGAGTGGTGGCCTAGTTGGTAGAGCATCCGCTCCACAACCAGGAGGTCGTGGGTTTAAACCCTGGCTGGGTCATACCAAAGACCATATAAAAATGGTACTTTCTGCCTTTTAGCTTGGTGTTCAGCATAATAGAATGGGGAAAGGAAAGTTAACGCACAGAGCTACCAGAGGACTAACTCCCCACTGTAGCTTTCACTACTGACAGTAGATGTGTGGTCTAGGTTCAGTGAAATGGAGATAGGTGCCACCCCATACACCACATTGTGTCTCACATGCTGTGAAAGGGATTAACTTTACTGTCATGCTCATGCTTTTTGTTGGTTTTGGACTTATTATTATCATTGTCATTAGTAGTGTTCATTAGTTCCTGGTTATTTTATAATGCCCCATTTTCTTTCCTTTTTTATCTTTAGTTCTCAGCCCGTCTCTTATCTTGAAAGGTTCCTTAGTTGTTTTGTCCGTTTCTGTTCTCCCAGATGTTATCAGTTCCGAATTAGTTGTCAGCTGCCCCTTGTTTGCTTAATTTCTGTTTCTCTATTTATTTGGTGTTCTTTTGCTCTTCGTTGTAGCGACATTAGCGGTATTCCTGCTGGCTTCAGCCTTACGTTGGTTCTCCCCATGTCTGTGTGTAACAGAGCCCCTGAGGCTAATTTGGGTTCGGCCACAGTGCTGTTTTTTCTTTTGTTAATAAATCATTGTTGCACTGAAGTCCTGCCTGCCTTAAGGAGTCATCCTTCCTGCCTGCCGAAGGTCAAACCCTGACACAACCAAAACAGGTATCGAATCACGTCTCCAAGACACTTCAGCTGTAAGTGCTCAACATAGTATCGAACAGTGTAGTGTAACATCACTACTGTTCCAAGGAAACCTTGTCTGTCTGTTAACCTGCTGCCCAGCCCTCCTTGACTCCTGGACACCCACCCAGCAGCAGACATCTCGTCTTTGTGCTCTGGATCATATTCCTGGACTCCTCCATCTCCACTGAAAGTTAGACAGAGTCAAGTATCATACCCAGCTTTGCAAAATCCCAAACCACCTCCTAAACATGGAGGATAATGGAGTGATAATGTATGTCAATAACAACTGTTGTAAACCGGGATATATCACGGTTAAAGAGCAACACTGCAGCAAAGACTTTGAGTTGCTAGCTGTTAGCATGCGGCCTGCTTATCTCCCGAGGGAATACTCACACTTGATCTGCATTGTTATTTATGCAAATCCGACGGTGGACGCTGGGACAGCGCGTGATGCCATTCACTCAGTAACTGGCAGGCTGCTGACAGAACACCCCGATGCTCTCCTCCTCATCTCTGGTGATTTCAACCATATTTCACTGTTCCGCATTATGCCCACGTTCACCCAGTATGTCACATGCCACACTAGAGACAATAAAACACTGGACTTTTTCTATGCAAATACCAAGGAGGCGTACACCTCATCACCACTCCTCCCACTCGGGAGATCGGATCACAACTTGGTTTATCTCCTGCCGGTGTACAAAACCCTAGTACACAGACAACCTCCGGTTATGCGCACGGTGAAGATATGGTCAGAGGAGGCAATGGGCGCTCTAAAGGACTGTTTTGAAATCACTGCCTGGGAGCAGCTCTGCGATCCACATGGTGAGGACATCGACGGCCTCACTCACACCATCACAGACTACATCAACTTCTGTGTGGACAACACCGTACCCACCAAGATCATACGGTGTTGCTCGAACAACAAACCCTGGATCAACCCTGAAATAAAAACACTTCTGAGAGAGAAGAAGAGGATCTTCAGGTCGGGGAACAGGGAGATGCTGAAGTCCGTACAAAGGGAGCTAAGGAGGAAGATCAGAGAAGGCAAGGACAGCTTCAGGAAGAAGATGGAGGACAAGCTACAAAGGAGCGACATCGGCGGGGTCTGGAGAAACCTCAAATCCATCTCTGGGCTCCAGAATACCTCCTCCCAGGCCACGGGGGCAGGGAGTGGGTGAACAATCTGAACCTGTTTTTTAATAGGTTTGACAAACCACTGTTGCCCCCGCCTTCACACCAACCACTGCTGCCTCTACAGTCATCGAGACCTAATGTCCACACCCCCCTCCACCAACACCCCCCCCCACTCCCAGCTCACAGCCCCCCAACCTGACCCTCACTAAGACCCAGGTGAGGACGGAGCTGAGGAAGATCAAGGCGAGGAAGGCCTCGGGACCGGACGGCATCAGCGCGACGCTCCTCAAGTCCTGCGCAGACCAGCTGTGTGGGATTGTGGAGCACATCTTCTACCTGAGCTTGAAGCTGGGGAGGGTACCATAGTTGTGGAAAACACCTTGTGTGGTACCCGTACCAAAGACTTCCCACCCCAGAGACCTGAACAGCTACAGACCAGTGGCCCTGACGTCTCACCTGATGAAGACCCTGGAGAGACTGCTCCTTGCTCACCTTTGCCCCCTGGTGGGACCAGCAATGGATCCACTCCAGTTCGCCTACCAGCATGGCATCAGGGTGGAGGATGCAGTGATCTTCCTTCTTCACCGCTCCCTGTCGCACCTGGAGAAGCCCGGAAATGTGGTGAGGATCATGTTCTTTGACTTCTCCAGTGCTTTCAACACCATCCAACTGATGATCCTGAGGGATAAGCTGCTGTGCACAGGGGTGGACCAGCACCTGTCATCATGGATCCTGGACTACCTCACAAATTGGCCACAGTTTGTGAGAACCCGGGATTGTGTGTCCGACATGATCATCGGCAGCAAGGGGGCTCCCCCAGGGAACGGTTTTGGCTCCCTTCCTGTTCATCCTTTAAACAGCGGATTTCTCGCCCAACACAACACACTGCCATCTGCAGAAGTTCTCTGACGACTCTGCGATCATCGGCCTCATCTCCAATGGAGATGAAGCTGAGTACAGAGGACTTATCCAGGACTTCGTGGACTGGTGCTATCGGAACTGCCTCCAGATCAACGCGAGAAAAACTAAGGAGCTGGTGGTGGACTGCCGCAGGCAAGGACAACCCCTCACAGCACCAGTAAACATCCAGGGAACAGATATTGAGATGGTGACATCCTACAAGTACCTGGGTGTTCATTTGAATAATAAACTAGACTGGTCACATAATACCGACGCACTCTACAAGAAGGGACAGTGCAGGTTGTTCCTACTGAGGAGGCTCAGGTCTTTTGGTGTACAAGGGGTGCTCCTGAAGACCTTCTACGATTTGGTGGTGGCATCAGTCATCATTTTTGGAGTGGTCTGCTGAGGCAGTGGCATCACAGCAGCCGATAGGAAGAGACTGAACAAAATGATCAAGAAAGCTAGCTTTGTCCTGGGGCAGCGCCTTGACCCAGTGGAGGAGATAGGAGAGAGAAGGATGGTGGCTAAGCTGTCATCTCTGCTGGAGTCCGAGTCCCACCCTATGCAGGACATGCTGAACGCACTGAGGAGCTCATTTAGCAGTAGGCTATATCATCCTAGGTGCGTGACCAAGAGGTTTTGCAGGTCCTTCTTACCTACAGCTGTCAGACTTTATAACCTAAGCAGGGCTGCGTGCAGAGATAGCAAAAAAATGTGACGACCTAATAGTATTGAATGCAGAAGATGCAACAGACTTACACAAAATGGTCCCCTCCAGTATACAACAAGGACAATATCAATCGCTACAGAGGGTACAAAATATGTATGGGTGCATATTCATACTATGTGGGGTAACTAAATAGACAGTTATGCTGTTTATTCCATCTAGCTAGAATGCTCCGCACTGTGTATATATATTCATATACGTATGTGTACATATGTATATTCACTGCTCTTCTTCTCTTATTTTCTAAATTATTGCTCTGAGTGTCGCCATTCCTGTGCTCTTGCAATCCTGGAATTTCCCCATTGTGGGACTAATAAAGGCTTATCTTATCTTAAATCCAGGTTCTGCACTTCCTACTCTACCTGTGGATAATCCCTCTCTGGATCTGGACTCCCCTGCAAACCTCCAAGTAAGGAACTATACTCACCAAAAACATCTCCATTTTGGTGACACATGGGGAGTGCACAATGGTATAGCATCTTAGACTAGAACAAAGAGCAGAGTTTCCCTTGGAGATATCAGGGAGGTGTTAAGGATTAAGGAAGTGAATGCAGTGTGATCTTTTGTGTATCAGAAACTTCTAGGAGGATGGTAAAGGATTAAGGAAGTGAATGCAATGTGACCTTTTGTGTGTAGAGGCTTCTGAGGGAATGCCATAGTATTTAACAGAAGAGTCTTGTCTGAGATGTCCTCTTTCTGACTATGCTTCTGTGTGAGATGTGTAATAAACTGTCTGAGTCAAATCCGCCTCTTTATTTACACATTCCACACTGGTGACCCAAGACGAATCATGCAACACGACGAAAGATCCCCGGAGCCAGCCTCGTTGGGAGCCCCCAGCCAAGCATATGCTGTTACAATCAAGCTACCGGATTTTTGGCAGCACAATCCGCGCTCCTGGTTCCACCTAGTTGAGGCGCAGTTCGCCCTCCGGGGGATATCGGCGGATGACACGAAGTTCTACCATGTGGTCGCAACGCTCGACGCCCACACGGCTCAGCATGTGGAGAGCCTGCTTGATCAGCCACCAACCAGCGACAAGTACGGCGCGCTGAAGGCTGCACTCATCCAGCACTACACACTCTCGGTTGGTGAGAGAGCAGAGAGACTCCTGACGCGGACTGGGTTAGGAGATGGGTCGGCTATTGACCTGATGGAGAAGATGCTGAGATTAAAGGGCTCGGACGACGACCATTTCATTTTTACCCATCTCTTCCTCCGGAACCTTCCGTCAGCGACGAGAGCGACCCTGGCCAATTGGCCGTTGCTGGCCAAGTGGGACTATCGTGCACTGGCCCGAGAAGCACACAGAATCATCATGGCCAGCAGAGAGTTCACGACCAGCGATGGGCATCGGCAGCGATGGAGCTTGGCGTGACGGCCGGAGGAGGCGAGGAGCCATTGACGGCAGTGGCAGAGCCACCGACGACAGCAGCAAGGGGGCCAAAGAACGCGGAGGAGACACCCTTTGTTTCTACCACCGCCGCTTTGCAGAGAAGGCACGCAAATGTATACCACCGTGCCAGTTCAAGCGCTCGGGAAACGCCAAGACCGGGGGTCGGTAGCAGCTGCAACCCTCGGGGAGGAGAACAAGCTGCTCTACTTGACGGACGCACGCTCGGGGAAGCATTTCCTCGTGGACATCGGCGCCCAGATGAGTTTCATCATGCCGTCCTACGCTGACCGGCTGGCAGGATCCAGCGGCCCCGAGATGGCAGCAGCAAACGGCTCAGAGATTAAGACCTTTGGTGAGAGGACTCTACTCCTGTCTCTACACGGCCGTCCATTTGAGTGGACTTTTGTCATAGCAGCATTGAATTTCAATATATTGGGGGCTGATTTTTTGTGCATACATGGTTTGTTGGTTGATGTCGCTAACAGGCACCTGGTTAATGCACTGTCCTTTGATTCTATCCCCTGTACAGCTCGAGCGTCCCGGCCAACAGCACAAGCCAACATCACAGCTGCATACGGTAAGTTCCACACACTGCTCACTCAGTTCCCAGCACTCACGGTCCTGACATTTTCGGCATCCATCGCTAAACATGGGGTGGAACATTTTATCACCACCACCGGGCCGCCCGTTTTTGCAAAACCTTGGTGCTTGGACGCAGCTAAACTGGCCATAGCGTGCGAGGAGTTCGCCAACCTGGAGAGGTTGGGAATCATCAGGCGTTCAAACAGCCCATGGGCTTCCCCGCTACACATGGTCCCTAAAGCTGAGGGTTCGTGGTGACCTTGTGGGGATTTCCGCAGGTTGAACAACGCCACAGCACACGACCGCTACCCAATTCCTCACATCCAGGATTTTTCCGTTCACTTGGCAGGAGCGCGCATTTTTTCTAAAACAGACCTGGCCCGCAGTTACCACCAAGTCCCAGTGTGCGCTGAGGACATACCCAAAACAGCGGTGATAACTCCGTTCAGTTTATTTGAGTTTTTGTGCATGCCATTCGGGCTTAAAGGGGCTGCACAGACGTTCCAACGCATGATGGATGCATGATGGATGCATGATGGATCACGCATGATGGATCTCCCTTTCGTATTCGTCTACTTGGACGATATCTTGGTAGCCAGCGCGTCCGAAGACGAACACGAAACCCACCTCACGGCGGTTTTCTGGAGGTTGGAAGAGCACAGGTTAATAATCAACCCAGCGAAATATCAGTTCGAGCTGACGCAGATTGATTTTTTGGGGCACCGCGTCTCTCCCGAAGGAGCGGTTCCGCTGCCTGACAAAATGCGCGCAGTAGCAGATTTTCCCCGGCCGCAAACGGTCAGGGCGTTACAGGAATTTTTGGGAATGGTGAATTTTTATAACCGTCCCGGTTCTAACCTTTCCGGTTATAACCGTCCAGGTTATAACCTTCCCTGCGCAGCGCAGCTCATGCAACCACTATACACCGCGCTCAAAAAACAGAAACCCGCGAATAAGATCGAATGGTCCCCGGAGCGAGAGCGGGCGTTCTCGGAAGTCAAAGCAGCCCTGGCAAACGCTGCATTGCTGGCACATCCAGACCCAACGGCCCGCATAGCGCTCACTACTGACACATCAGATGTGGCCATAGGGGTGGTCGTGGAGCAGCGTGTAGCCGGGGCTTGGCAGCCGCTCGCCTTTTTCAGCAGGACTTTGCGCGATAGTGAACGTAAATACAGCGCGTTCGACAGGGAGTTGTTGGCTCTCCACTTGGCCATTCGCCACTTCCAGTTCTGGCTGGAAGGGCGCTGTTTCACCGCGTTCGTTGACCACAAGCCACTAACATTCGCGATGGCCAAGGTTTCAGAACCATGGTCGGGCCAGCAGCAGAGACAGCTGGCCGCGATCTCAGAGTTTACTACCGTTATTCAGCATGTGTCGGGTAAACTGAATGTAGTGGCAGACTGCCTCTCGCGCGCCGTGGCTGCCCCAGTCCACGTGGGGATAGATTACTCAGCCATAGCCGCAGAGCAGGTTAGTGACGCAGACGTGTGCGTGCTCCAGTCTGGACCAACAGGGTTAAGGCTGGAGAGCAGGGTGCTGCAAGACGGTATGCCCCCCCTAATTTGTGGTGTCTCCACAGGGCGACCGCGTCCCATGGTACCGGCCGCACGGCGCCGCCACGTTTTTGACTCGATTCATTCTTTGGCGCACCCGGGAGTGCGCACGTCGGTCAAAATGGTAGGAGAGAAATTTGTGTGGCCGAGCCTTCGCAAACAAGTGAAAGAGTGGGCAGCAGCCTGCATGGCGTGCCAATGAGCCAAGGTACACAGACACACAAAGGTTCCCTTGGAGCCGTTTTGCATCCCGGCTAAGAGGTTCGACCATGTTCACGTGGACCTCGTGGGCCCCCTCCCGCCATCACAGGGGTGCACGCACCTTCTGACAATGGTGGACCGCACCACGCGCTGGCCGGAAGTGGTTCCACTGGCAGCAACCACAGCCGAGGAGGTGGTGCGCGCGTTTTTAACGGCATGGGTGGCGCGTTTTGGAGTCTCGTCGGATATTACGTCCGACAGAGGCCCTCAATTTGTTTCCGAACTCTGGTCAACAATGGCCCACAGTCTGGGTGTCACAATTCACCGCACAACCGCGTACAATCCACAGGCTAATGGGTTATGTGAACGTTTTCATAGGTCATTGAAAGTGGCTCTCAGGGTGTCACTGACGGATGCAAATTGGGTAGACAAGCTACCGTGGGTTTTATTGGGGTTACGTTCTGCGCCTAAAGAGGATTTTGAAGTGTCCCCGGCTGAACTCGTTTTTGCACAGCCACTTCGGCTGCCCGGGGAGTTTCTTCCAGATAATCCCGCGCCGGGCAGCTCCCCGTCTCAGCTGTTGCAGCGTAGCATAGACACAAGCACGCTGCCGGGCCCTGTTCACCACAGTTTTCCGCGCGTTTTTGTGCCTAAAACTTTGAAAAACGCGGAGTTCGTTTTTGTTAGACATGATGCCCATCGCCCTCCACTGCGCCCACCGTATGATGGACCGTTCAGAGTGCTGGAAACAGGGGACAAGCATTTTTTGCTAGATTTTGGGGGTAGGAGGGAAAAGATTGGCATAGACAGACTCAAACCCGCTTTTGTTGTGGCGGATGAGCAAGTGCTGTTGGCGAGGGCCCCTCGGCGTGGAAGACCCCCACGGGGAGCTTCCCAGAGAAAAGATTCCCCAGAGCACCCACATGCACAGACTTTTACCCCTCAATCATCAGCCCCCCAGCATGACAGTGCCGCGGAGGCAGTGAATCCTGGTTACAGCCGATACGGGAGAAGACTGAAGCCCAAGTAGCATGCGGATTGATGTTTAATGATTTAACCACAGCATATGGACTGTCATTCTATTGTTCTATCCAAGACACTCGGGGGGGGGGGTCGTTTGGTGACACATGGGGAGTGCATAATGGTATAGCATCTTAGACTAGAACAAAGAGCAGAGTTTCCCTTGGAGATAGCAGGGAGATGTTAAGGATTAAGGAAGTGAATGCAGTGTGATCTTTTGTGTATCAGAAACTTCTAGGAGGATGGTAAAGGATTAAGGAAGTGAATGCAATGTGACCTTTTGTGTGTAGAAGCTTCTGAGGAATGCCATAGTATTTAAGAGAAGAGTCTTGTCTGAGATGTCCTCTTTCTGACTATGCTTCTGTGTGAGATGTGTAATAAACTGTCTGAGTCAAATCCGCCTCGTTATTTACACACTCCACACCATAATCAATTCTCACCTCAGGTCCCCTCTGGCCCACGACCTAAGTGTTGGAATGCTTTACAATCTCCAGTCTCAAGTGAGAACTCACTCCTACACTATACAGTTAGTATATGCACCTCTATGAGAATCCCAGTCACTCACTCTCTCCTTCTCCTTTCCCAACAGGAGTTTAACCCCGCTCTATAAATACATTCATTTACCTGCACTCCTGCCTCTTTGTGCTTGTGTCTGCAATTGGGTTCTCACCCTGTATGAATCATGACATCCACTCTTTGTCAAAAATCCTTGTGCGCACGAGGGAGGGAATGAAAAACCCAATCACTGGAGTAGAACGTGTGTATGTGTGTGAACAACCGTAATGAAGCACAGCTGATGGCACTTGTCAGGAGGAGGGGGCGTGCCCGAGCTGTCAGGGAGCGAAGGACCCAAACAGCTCCCTGACGCGCCTGACAGGAAATAGGGCAAGAAATAACAATAAGTCAGAACTGGGTTTGGAACAACCAAACCCCGATTCATGACAGCCCCCCCCCCCCCAGGTGTGGATACCAGACACCCCAGTACCATCAGCCACAAAACTGTTGATATCGATAACAGCAGGGTATTGCCAACATGTGAAACAATGGCAAATACAAATTCAAAAGTTATTTGAAAACTTAAAGGGGTCATTGAATGTATTTTTTTTCAATTTTAACAGCTCACACATCTTAATGAAATGTTTGTGAAATATTTTGTTCAAATTTTCTTTAATTATTTAATTATTGCAGGAAATTCATTTTCCATTTTTCCAGCTTTTCTGAGAATGCCTGGTTTCAGTGCTTGTCTCTATTAAATCTCTTAGACTGCATTCAGCTCCACCCTCCCTCTTATGTCATTATTGCTAACATTTGCTGTCCATAGCTGCCTAGCTAAATTTGTCTCAAAGAATGAAGTAATGCATCCCTGGTGGACAGGGTTGTGTGATTTCAGTGGTAGATGGGATATGACCAGTTCCTGGACTACAACAAGCACAGAAACATATGTGAATGAGTGACTAGACTATCTTCAGGTAGCTGCCTTGGATCATGGTCTGAGAAAATAAAACTTTAACTAAGCTAAGATACCATCTTGAATGAAATACTATATGATAAAGTGGTGATGATGTAGATGACCAAGAATTCCATCCATCCATCAATTCATCCATTCATCTTCTACCACTTAATCCCTTTAGGGTTGCGGGGGGGGCTGGAGCCTATCCCAGCATCTTTGGGTGAGAGGCAGGGTACACCCTAGACAGATCGCCAGTCCATCGCAGGGCCAACACAGTGACAGACAACCATTCACTTTCACATTCATACCTATGAACAATTTAGAATCCCCAGTTGATGCCAATTAACCTAACCTGCATGTCTTTGGCCTGTGGGAGGAAACCAGAGTACCCAGAGTAAACCCAGGCAGACACGAGGAGAACATGCAAACTCCACACAGAAAAGTCACTGATGGTCAGGGGTGGGATTGAACCCACGATGGTCAGGGGTGGAATGGATCCTGTGACCTTCTTGCTGTGCTGACATAGTGCTAACCACTGCACCACTGTGCTGCTGAATAAGGATTCCAGTGGGGTTAAAAAGAATTTATAGAAAATAGCAATCAAAATCGACCAGATCCAGGCTGCCTGTCACCTGTGTTGGGGTACAGTGATTGACTCGGACCGCCTAGCATGCTAGTGCTAATTTCATGGTGAAACTATAACAACATAAGCTAGAATGACACATGATTTATTTTCGACTGTGGATTAGTGAACTAGGTGGAAACAAGCATGTCTATTTGGGTGACATCAAAATATAAACCAGGCTTTGTACAAGCTTCCTAGTACCACTGTCAGCTCAGAAGCTAATTCCTCTTGTTCCAGTCAATCTATATAACAGACAGCTAATATGGCCAAGAGCAGTGGGCAGGTATCAAGATCAGTGCTGGGCTGGGTTTACCATTTTATGATGTCCCAAGGTGAACTGTAAGGAATGACTAATGGCTTCTTGGAGAGAAAAATTATATGAAGGCTCTGTGTATGTTTTTTTTTTTTTTTTTTTTTTTTTTTTTTAGAGAGAGAGAGAGAGAGAGAGAGACAGAGAGATAAAGATAAATAGATTTTATTGATCCCAAACTGGGAAATTGCAGTGTAACAGCAGCATGACACAGACAACCCAACCAACAGAAATACACACAGCATAATAGAAAAGGAGTTACCCAGGGAAGTAAAGTAAAAATGTTTAACTTCATATACAACAAAGGTTACTACCAGGTTAAATAGATGATGATCCTTATGAGTCGATGGATAGTACTGACTGTACAGAGGATTATAAGGCACAGGGTGAAATATGAGGTACCAATTAGACTGCAAGGTGCAGTATGGCAGCATTGTTATGACCAAAATTCAACATTAGAGTGAAATATTGTACAGGGGAATGACATGTGGCAGGAAAGATTTGCTGTACCTAACCGTTCGTCAGCAAAGCAGTAGCAGTCTGCTGCAGAAAGTGCTCCACTGTCTGTCCAGTGTGTGGTAAAAGGGGTGATTAGGATTGTCTATGATGGATTGCCGTTTGTTCAGTGTCTTCCTCTCTAACACAGATTCAAAGGTCTCCAGCCTGAGACCAATTACAGAGCCAGCCTTCTTGATAATCTTGTCAAGTCTATTGGTGTCACTGGCTCTGATACTGCTACCTCAACAGACAGCAGCAAAGAAGATGGCGCTGGCAACAACGGCCTAGTAGAAAATCTCCAACATCTTGTTGCACAAGTTGAAGGATCTCAGCTTCCTCAGAAAGTAGTCTTCTCATCCCCTTCTTGTATGCAGCATTGGTGTTAGATTTCCAGTCCAGTCTGCTGCTGATCCTGACACCCAGGTATTTGTAGTCCTCCACTACCTCCACATCCTCCCCCCAATCCACAATGGCTGTGAAGGCGTCCTTTTCTTCCTGAAGTCGATCACCACCTCTCTCGTCTTGCTGACGTTCAGTCTCAGGTGATTCTGCTCTGTCCAGTCCACAAATCTGTCTACCAATGCCCTGTACTCTCCCTCTTATATACCCAACAACAGCCAAGTCAGAGAATTTCTGCAGGTGGCATGACTTGGTGTTGTACTGAAAGTCAATGGTGTATAAGGTGAAGAGAAAAGGAGAAAGCACAGTCCCCTGTGGGGTTCCCATATCACAAACCACCACATCAGACAAAACACTTCCCAGGCCAGACAAACTGTGGCCTACCTGTCAGGTAGTCAGTAATTCAGGAGATCACAGAGCTGTTAACCCCCATCACCCACAGCTTCTCACCCAGCAGCAACGGCTGAATGGTGTTAAAGGCACTGGAGAAATCAAAGAATGTGATTCTCACAGTGTCTCCTCCCCCATCCAGGTGCAAATGGGCTTGTTGCAGCAGGTAGATGACAGCATCTTCAACTCCTAAATGGGGATGATATGCAAACTGCAGAGGGTCCAGCCATGTCTTCACCTGCAACATCAGGTGGGCTAAGACACGTCTCTCCAGGACCTTCATCACATGTGATGTGAGGGCAACTGGTCGATCGTTCAAATGTTTTGATGTTTTTTCAATAGTCATGTGACCAACAGCGGCATTGCAGAAGGTTAAAAACCTACAAGCACACAATTTTTCAGTCTTTAACCCTTGAGGCCCGTAAAAATAAATGTACTGTGGAGGAATAAATTCAGGCGTGATGCGACGAGCTGGAAGGTCGCAGACTTTTATTTCCTCCATCAAAATGAGACGCATTTTATAGCTCTGTGCGCTACAGTGCTGTGTTCTGCTGTGCTGTGTGTGCTGTTGAGGAATGTATCGTCAGCTCCTTTACATGTTATACAAACAGAGAGAATGCATGGCACATTAGCATATTGATATACATATCAGTCAATACATATGATTAGCATGACCAACTGGTGCCAGACGTCTTCTCCTTAATCCGGAGATGTATAAACAATAGTCCATTGTTCTGGTTGTCCCCCCAGGGGCTCTCTGTCCGTATGTGAATGGTCCTTTGCTTCTTCCAGACCTACTGAGTGTGAGGATGAATGTCCCTGTAGATTGTGATGGGTCACCACAGTACATACTTTTAACCCTTAGGTCCCAAAATGGTCCCCCTTATTAAAGTGTAATAAAAATGCAATACACATATACTGTACATATGCATATACCCTTTTTGTCATAAGAACCCATAAATTTTTTTCAATGAGAAAAACAGAAAGTAAGTAATATTTCTGAAAAATGTGATGCAAAGTTGAATATTTGGGATGATTACAGCTTTGACAAAGTCAAAAATTGCTAACAACCTTGATTTTGATGCACTATTATTTTTGGAGCAATCAGAGTTTATTTAGAAAAACCTACACTTTTTACCCTAAAGGTGGATTCACACTACAACGTTTGGAACGACTTTTACTGACGTTCTGAACAATCAGAGAAATACTCACCGCAGGTCAGCTGACATCAGGGACACAGGGACTGCCGTGTGTTTGCGTTCACGAAATCATGGCTCCACGACAACATCCCTGACGCGGCCATTCAGCTGGAAGGGATGACATCGTTCCGGGTGGACAGGGAGGCTGCTAGCTCCGGTAAGATCCGGGGGGGCTATGTATCTATATTAACAAGAACTGGTGTGTTAATGCTACGTTAGCAACTAAACACTGCTCTCCGTTGGCAGAGTTCCTTATCGTGAATTGCCGGCCATTCAATCTGCCGAGGGAATTCACCAACGTGTTTGTAGCTGCTGTTTACATAGCTCCTAGCGCTAATGCTAAAGCTAATGCTAACGAGGCACTCGGAGAGCTGCACGATGCTATCAGTGAATTTCAAACTTCACACCCGGACAGTTTTGTGGTGGTTGCAGGGGATTTTAATCACACCAGTTTAAAGACTGTGCTCCCCAAGTTCAAACAATTTGTGGACTTTAAGACCAGAGGAGAGAATATGTTGGACTTCGCGTACACAAACTTCCCAGATGCATGTAAGGCAACACCTCGCCCCCACCTCGGCCATTCTGACCACCTATCCGTGATGCTGGTGCCTGCCTACAAACCCTTACTAAACTGCAGCAGGCCAGTAGAGAAGCAAATCAGGACTTGGCCAGAGGGTGCAGCCTCAGCACTTCAGGACTATTTTGTGCATACAGACTGGGAGGTTTTTAAAATAGCAGCCTCCCAGGGAGACAGGACAGATGTGGAGGACTACGCTGAAACGGTTACCAGCTACATCGCGAAGTGCACAGAGGATGTCACTACAATGAAGACCTTCACTGCACGGGGCAACTATAAACTAAACTATAAACTATAAATTAAAATAAACAATGTTGAAATTGACAGTTTTTGAAACCAAGTTCATTGGGGTCATTGTTGATAACAAACTAAATTGGAAATCACACATAAACTATGTCAAAACTAAAATGTCTAAATCCATTGCCGTACTGTATAAAGATAAGGATCTCCTGTGTCAGAAATCTCTTTGCATTTTATATAATTCACTGATAGTTCCTTTTATGACATACTGTGTGGAGATCTGGGGAAACACATATAAAACAAACACAAACTTAATCTTTTTACTACAGAAAAAAGCCGTACGCATTGTATCGAAGAAACTTTACCGTGAACCAACAAATCCAATATTCATTTGATTACATACTCTTAAATTTAGAGATCTGGTAGATTATAATGTCATTCAAATCATGTACAAAGCAAATAATAACCAATTACCTGTAAATATTCAGAGACTTTTTAAAAAAAGGGAAAGCAAATATGAGCTAAGAAGTAACTCTGTTTTTAATAAGCCAAAGGTTAGAACAAATACAAAGTATCATTGCATGTCTGTCACTGGAGTTAAACTGTGGAACTGTTGCTCTGAAAATAATAAAACATGTTCAACTCTGAAGCAATTCAAAAAATTGTACAAAGATGAGAAAATCTCCCAGTATCTCACTGTAAATGCTGGGAGATGTAGAAGAGCTTGGAAGAACGAGGCGATGTGATATATAAACCAAAGTTTATTATCAGCTCCTCTAACAAGTCTCATCTTAGTGCAGCAGCAGAAGAAGGAAAAAGAGACCGAATACCTCCGGCTCTGTGAACTTAAACTTGCACATAACAAAAGACATGCACATCAAAGGCTGACATCCCTCATTATCTTAATCTCCCCCATTGTCTTCGTACTCCTCCTCATGGCCCTGGGGGGTGAGGGCAGCTCCTCCGGTCTCCACCGCAGTGTCTGGGAAAGTCTTTGTTCTTACACTGGTGGGTGAGAGTCTTTGTCCTTTCTGAGGTGTGAAGTCGCCTTACATATGTAATCACCAAACATTCCCACATGCTTCAACATATGTAGGTTATGGAATATATGATTAATATAGCCCACAGCCCCCCCCCCCCAAACGACTAAGAAAAGGACAATAGAAAAATTCACAGTTTAAGATAATTACTATGACATACTAACTGCTACACCTCTTGCCACAGAAGAAACTTTCCAGCAGCCATGCTCCTAAGAGAGTTCAGTGGTAATCATAACAGCATAGTAAAATCACAAGTCAGTCCTAAACTGTTACAGCACAATTAGTGAACAACTGTTGAGTAGTTTGCATCAGTCCCTGTGCTGTCTGGGTTTTAATCTTCTGCCGAATCTGCTGTGGGTCCGCTTGGGTGTCCTGCTGGGACCTTCCTGTAAGGAATCTGCAGCTTGGGGAGGAGAGTGATTAATTGTTCCCTGCAGGGGGGCTGAGTCTTTTCTCTTGGGGGGTCTACCCCGCCAAGGTGCTCTCGCCAACTGTGCAGGCTCGTCCCTCAACAAGAAGGCAGGTTTAAGTCTGTCAATGCTGACTGTTTCTTTTCTATCCCCAAAATCAAGCACAAAGTGTTTATCACCAGGTTCCAGCACTCTGAATGGCCCATCGTATGGTGGGCGGAAAGTTGGTTTTAAAGCTTCATGCCTAACAAAAACGAATTCAGCGTTTTTTAAAGCTTGGGGGACAAAAACCCGTGGAAAAGAGTGATGTGCCGGTCCGGGGAGAGAGTCCGGTCTGTTGCTGCCTAAAAACCTTGGGAGTGGAAGATGCCCTGGCTCTGGGTTCTCTGGTAAAAATTCACCTGGGAGCCTGAGAGGTTGTGCAAAAACTAATTCTGCTGGAGAGGCGTCTAGATCCTCTTTAGGCGCAGCACGCAACCCCAATAAAACCCAGGGAAGTTTATTTACCCAATTTGTATCCGTTAGTGAGGCTCTGAGGGCGGCCTTTAAAGACCTGTGAAAACGCTCGCATAACCCATTAGCCTGAGGGTGATAAGCGGTGGTGCGGTGAATTGTCGCCCCTAAGCTGCTGGACATGGCTGACCAAAGCTCCGAGACAAATTGAGGCCCCCTATCGGACGTGATGTCCGATGGGACGCTGAAACGTGCCACCCAGTTTGTCAAAAAAACGCGAGCGACTTCCTCCGCTGTGATTGATGCCAGAGGGACTGCCTCTGGCCAGCGTGTGCTGCGGTCTATCATTGTTAACAGGTGTGTGAAACCTTGGGAGGAAGGTAGTGGTCCCACGAGGTCGACATGAACGTGGTCGAACCTTCTAGCAGGGATTGGAAAAGGCTCCAGAGGGGCTTTTGTGTGTTTGTGTATTTTGGCGCGCTGACAAGAAATGCAAGTTTTTGCCCATTCTTTTACGTTTTTGCGCAGGCCAGGCCACACAAACTTTTCGGCGACCATTTTAACCGAGGCGCGCACACCTGGGTGCGCGAGGGAGTGAATTGAGTCGAAAATACGGCGGCGCCATGTAGCTGGGACTAACGGGTGAGGTCGGCCGGTTGAGATATCGCATATTAGGGGGGGGCACGCCGTCGCGTAAACCCCTTTCCTCCAGCCTTAACCCTGTTGGTCCAGACAAGAGTGCGCGCACGTCCGCGTCACTGCTTTGTTCCTCTGCCATGGCTGCATAATCTATCCCTGCATGGATTGGGGCCGCGTATGTGTCCGCGTTGGTGAAGAGTTCCGCAGCTGAGGTAGTATAATCTGTCTCCTCGCGCTCTGACGATGTCACAGCGCGAGAGAGGCAGTCTGCTACCACGTTGAGTTTGCCTGCCACATGTCGAATGTCTGTGGTGAACTCTGAAATCGCAGCCAGCTGTCTTTGTTGTCTGCCTGACCATGGTTCGGAAATTTTAGCCATAGCAAAGGTGAGCGGTTTGTGGTCTACAAAAGCCGTGAAACTCCGCCCTTCTAACCAGAACTGGAAGTGGTGGATGGATAAATGAAGCGCTAGCAGCTCCCTGTCAAAAGTGCTGTATTTACGCTCGGTTTGGTTTAGCGATTTGCTGAAGAATGCCAAAGGTTGCCAGATTCCGCTGACATGTTGTTCTACAACTGCCCCTATAGCCAGGTCCGAAGCATCTGTGGTTAGCGCAATGCGGGCCGAGGGATCGGGGTGAACCAACAATGTGGCATTAGCTAGGGCGCTTTTTACTTCCGCGAAGGCGTGTTCGCGCTCCGGGGTCCATTTGACCGCGTTGGAAGCTTTCTGTTTTCTGAGCGCATCATATAGGGGCTGCATGAGCTGAGCTGCGTGGGGGAGGAAACGGTTGTAAAAATTAACCATTCCTAAAAATTCTTGCAGCGATTTGACCGTTTGTGGCAGTGGGAAACTTTTTATCGCGTGAACTTTGTCTGGAAGTGGGACTGCCCCCTTCGGAGAAACTCTGTGTCCTAAAAAATCAATTTGTGACACACCGAATTTGCATTTGGCTGGATTGATTATTAACCCGTGTTCTTCTAGCCTCTGAAAAACCATAGTGAGATGCTGCTCGTGTTCTTCCTCAGACGGGCTGGCTACCAGCATGTCGTCGAGGTAGACGAAAACAAAAGGGAGGTCGCGTAATACCGCGTCCATCATCCGCTGAAAGGTTTGAGCCGCGCCTTTGAGGCCGAAAGGCATCCGCAAAAATTCAAAAAGGCCGAAAGGGGTTATTACAGCTGTTTTAGGAATGTCCTCTGCTCGAACTGGGACTTGATGATAACTGCGGACCAGGTCTATTTTTGAAAAAATGCGCGCACCCGCCAGGTGCAGTGAAAAATCCTGAATGTGAGGAATTGGGTAGCGGTCATGCGCTGTCGCATTGTTTAATCTGCGGTAATCGCCGCACGGTCTCTTTTTCAGCCGTTGTAGGAGCAGGGCACTGAACATTGTCAAGGACCACTCTCACCCTCTGCATAAACACTTTGAACTGCTGCCTTCTGGCAAACGATTCCGAAGCATCAGAGGCAGAACCACCAGACTGATTAACAGCTTCCTTCCACAAGCTGTTAGGATACTGAACAGTTGAGCCTGAATCTTTCATACATGCTACTGAACCTTATGGACATTATGTATATTTATGTATATTATAGTTCTAGTTAGTTTCAAGTAGCCACTATGACTCACTCAGCCACTTTAATTGGTATTTTATACATAGGTAGTTATCACTTTAAACTGGGACTGTAATAAGTTCATATTACTGTAATAACTAAATGTGTCTTAGGGCTGTGTGAATGGCTGTGTTGGGGTGGGGGGTGAGTGAGTGTGTTTTAAATTATGTTCTTTTTACATATATGGATGCCTAGAGAAACGTAATTTCATTTTGCCTGCACTACAGTTGTATGTACAGCGACATGACAATAAAGGTTGATTTGATTTGATAGGCTCCAACACTAAGTCTGCAATTAAAATGTGAACATGGATGGAATAAAAACACTATTTAGTGTATCATATAAATAAAAGGATGGGTGATTATATTTTGACTGTTACAATTCTCTCCATTAAAATAACATAAATCCATCCATCCATCCATCCATCCATCCATCCATCTTCTTCCGCTTAATCCTTTTCTGGTCATGGGGGTGCTGGAGCCTATCCCAGCATCTTTGGTCGAGAGGCAGGGTACACCCTGGACAGATAGCCAGTCCATCGCAGGGCCAACGCAGAGAGACAGACAACCATTGACTCTCACAGTCATACCTAAGGACAATTTAGAATCCCCAGTTTGATGCCAGTTAACCTAACTTGCATGTTTTTGGCATGCGGGAGGAAACCGGAGAAATCCCGGCGTAAACCCACGCAGACACAGGGAGAACATGCAAACTCCACACAGATCACTGATGGTCGGGGGCTGTGGCGGAATGGTTAGCACTGCGGCAGCACGGTAACTCACCCTTGGCCGGGGGATCCTGGAAAAATTCCATTAAATGTCATTTACTTTTTGATACCACATCAGTGCTGTTTGATTCCACAAAATGGAAGCCGAACCAATAAATCCTCGAGAATGATTATGCACAGAGCAGAAAATTAAGAACAGTAAATTTTTTTCTTTTGGGCTGTCACATTTTTGGGAGATTATATATATATATATATATATATATATATATAATATATATATATATATATTTTTTTTTATTTTTTATTTTTTTTTTATTTTTTTTTTTTCCACTTTTAAATTCCCCCTTCTCTCCATGCCTCTTGCATCCGTACATCTGAAGTGAGTTTCAGTCTCAAAACATCTGCTTTCACTGGCATTTCAGTCAATGTTTGCCAATGGAGCTTAACTTGGGACAAGAGTTGCAAATTAGGGACAAGAGTTGCAAATTAGCTAATAGCTATACACTCTATGTGCAACACATCAGATTGATTGTCTTTGATTAATTGTCTATGTTTATTGCACTGTCCCTGTCAAATAAACTAATCTACTACTAAACTTAGGCCAACTTAAGTGAACTCTGTGTAACTTAGCCCAGTGCTCAGGAACTTTTACAAACTGAGCACAACTTTCACCAACATTTATTTCCAAACTTCGCAAACTTTCAGCATGCTGAGAATTTTCAATGAACACAACTTTTACCAGCGTTTGCCAACAAACACCAACTATTGTTAACTTTTTTCAACTTTTGCCAGCAGAGCCAGATGTTTGCCAAAACGTCAGTAAAAGTTGGTCCAAATGTTGTAGTGCGAATCCATCCAAAAAGCAGGTCCCGGATGGCAGGAAGCCTCCACAAACACTGATCTTTATACGAGTGTCACCTGATGCTGATGTCAGCTGACCTGGACTGAGTATTTGTTTGCTTAAGTTAACCTAAGTTGGCAAGAGCTACACATACACTAGCCTAAGTTGGCAAAAGTTTGCCAACGCTGAATGCAACACTGGCAAATGCTAGCAAAAGTTTGTAAAAGTTGGTGTGTGGTGAATTAAAAAAAAAACAAAACCTCTGCTCACAAAAGTAATTTCACTGACATTTGGACTAATTTCTCTCATTTTTAAAAACGACTGTAAAAGCCAGTCCAAACGCTATAGTGTGAACCCAGCTTTAGGTCTCAAAATGCCCCCTCTCTTAAATGTGTAATAAAAATGTCAATTTTTTTTTCTCACTTTCACCACATCAAATCTTTTCAATAACTTCAGATCTAACCGTAAAGTTTTTTTTTATTTATTTTTTAATATTTTTTATGTTTTTATGCCCTTTTTGTTATAACAACTTGTGCTTTTGTCAATGAGAAAAGCATGTAGGCATACGGGGTGGGGGTGGGGGGCTGAAAAGTTCATAGGCTGACTATGATGCAGTGGTCAAATTTGACCAATTGTGGTTTATTTTTCAACATAGTCTCCAATGTCAGCATATCTGAAAAGAAACAATACAGTTAGTATCAGAAAAGTTCAACTTAATGCATGACTAGTTTTGTTGCTGTAGCAAAATTCTTAGTCAACCTATGAACTTTTCAGCACCCCCCCCCCCCCCTCAATATATGCAAATCTCCTTTCTACACTGCCCTCAGAGCATCTACAACCACAGAGTCCACAGGAGAGCTGCCTCCCCTTGATAAGGTTCCCACCCACCCCCAGTACGGACTGTTCACACTTCTACCCTCAGGTCAGAGGTACAGAAGTGTGAAATGTAGGACTTCAAGACTCAAGAATTCTCTTTCCAACTGCCATCAGACTCCTAAACAGCTGATAGGGGTCTGTAATCATTTGACTACCTCATGCAACTGCATCCAACTGTTTACTTTTGTCACTTTGCATATGCCCAAACTGCACTCTCAGTGCACATAAGCTGATGTTGCTTCTTATTTATCCCTTTTCCACCAAAAAAGAGCTGGTGCTAGTTTGGTTCTGGTGCCTGTGCCAGTGCTTAACCAGTTCA
Organism: Pholidichthys leucotaenia; assembly: GCA_020510985.1. NCBI lineage: Eukaryota > Metazoa > Chordata > Actinopteri > Cichliformes > Pholidichthyidae > Pholidichthys > Pholidichthys leucotaenia. The sequence goes on from CM035843.1 coordinate 33,344,774, forward strand.
ACTGTCATGCCTCATAAGAACCAGCTGATTTTTGATCGACATGGAGCAAGTCAGGGCTACGTCATTACTTAGTGTAAAGCATCTTTACGCAACCCACAGAACAGCACGGAAGAAGAAGGTAAAGGAGAAGAAGAAGAAGTGCTAACTTGTGAACACAAAGGAGCTTGTTGACTCTTTGGAAGTGCTGCTTTTATTATTCCAAACCTGTATTACCATCAAGAAACGATACACCCATCTGTTTCTAACTGTCAATCATCTCTATTCTAAAAGTGCATCCGGAAAGTATTCACAGCGCTTCACTTTTTCCACATTTTGTTATGTTACAGCCTTATTCCAAAAGGGATTAAATTCGTTTTTTTTCCTCAAATTTCTAGACACAATACCCTATAAGGACAAAGTGATTTTTTTTAAAATTTTGGTAAATTTATTAAAAATAAAAAAAAAACTAAGAAATCACATGTACATAAGTATTCACAGCCTTTGCTCAATACTTGGTTGATGCACCTTTGACAGCAATTACAGCCTCAAGTCTTTTTGAATATGATGCCACAAGCTTGACACACCTATCTTTGGGCAGTTTCGCCCATTCCTCTTTGCAGCACCTCCCAAGCTCCATCACGTTGGATGGGAAGCGTCGGTGCACAGCCATTTTCAGATCCCTCCAGAGATATTCAATTGGATTCAAGTCTGGGCTCTGGCTGGGTCAGATCAAGGACATTCACAGAGTTGTCCTGAAGCCACTCCTTTGATATCTTGGCTATGTGCTTAGGGTCATTGTCCTGCTGAAAGATGAACCGTTGGCCCAGTCTGAGGTCAAGAGTGCTCCGGAGCAGGTTTTCATCTAGGATGCCTCTGTACATTGCTGCATTCATTTTTCCCTCTATCCTGACTAGTTGCCCAGTTCCTGCCACTGAAAAACATCCCCACAGCATGATGCTTCCACCACCATTGGTGTGGTTATGAGCGGTGCCTGGTTTCTTCCAAACATGACACCTGGCATTCACGCCAAAGAGTTCAATCTTTGTCTCATCAGACCAGAGAATTTTGTTTCTCATGGTCTGAGAGTCCTTCGGGTGCCTTTTGGCAAAGTCCAGGCCGGCTGCCATGTGCCTTTTACTAAGGAGTGGCTTCCGTCTGGCCACTCTACCATACAGGCCTGATTGGTGGATTGCTGCAGAGATGGTTGTCCTTCTGGAAGGTTCTCCTCTCTCCATAGAGGAATGCTGGAGATCTGACAGAGTGACCATCAGGTTCTTGGTCACCTCCCTGACTAAGGTCCTTCTCCGCCGATCGCTCAGTTTCGATGGCCGGCCAGCTCTAGGAAGAGTCCTGCTGGTTCTGAACTTCTTCCATTTATGATGATGTATGATGATGGAGGCCACTGTGCTCACTGGGACCTTCAAAGCAGCAGAAATTTTTCTGTACTCTTCCCCAGATTTGTGCCTTGAGACAATCCTGTCTCAGAGGTCTACAGACAATTCCTTTGACTTCATGCTTGGTTTGTGCTCTGACATGCATTGTCAACTGTGGGACTGTCTATTGACAGGTCTGTGCCTTCCAAATCATGTCCAATCATCTGAATTTACCACAGGTGGACTTCAGTTAAGCTATAAAAACATCTCAAGGATGATCAGTGGCAACAGGATGCACCTGAGCTCAATTTTGAGCTTCATGGCAAAGGCTGTGAATACTTACACACATGTGATTTCTTAGTTTTTTATTTTTAATAAATTTGCAAAAACCTAAAAAAAAAAAAAAAAACAAAACTTTTTTCACATTGTCCTTATAGGGTATTGTGAGTAGAATTTTGAGGGAAAAATGAATTTAATCCATTTTGGAATAAGGCTGTAGCATAATGTGGAAAAAGTGAAGGGCTGTGAATACCTTCCGGATGCACTGTAATCATAGAGAACGGCAACTACGTTTTAGGAGTTTAAGGAGACAGGTAATTGTGACCAGTGGTGGCAAAATGAGTCACTTTGAGGAAATTATCAAAACTGAAGTAACATTTTTTTTTCATATTCTGTATTGAAAGACGTTCAAAATGATATTTAATTTGTAGGAAGTGGGCAAAAATGGACCCAGAAAAAGCTGATTTGTTTATATTTTGGCTAGGTTTAAAACTCGCGTACGATTGGTTGGGAGTTATGTCTTGCGCCAAAACGTACGCATTTTTAGAAAGTATGATTTCTAAGCTTTACAATGATACCAGACACTCACAGGGGTTTTCCCGGGACTTGACGCTGGCAAACAAAGAAAGAGTCATGATTTATGACTTCTCCTGCCTGTAGCTCGTAATGACGCAATGCGCCTTCCGACTCATTTTCCCAGCACGGGTCACAATTATCAATATTTCAATTATCAGCCATTGTTAGCTAAAGTCTATAGCTCAGCTAGCTAGCATTGACTACACTTTTAAACATAATATTTATTTCAGTTCTGTAATAGGTGGTGAAAATGGCGGTCAGTAGTGTTTTGAAACACCTTCAGCTGGTTAGTTAACCCAGCCCACGGCAGTGGACATAACAAATGTCAAGTGGCAGCTGTGTCCCAGCAAGGAGCTGGAGCCAGCGGAGCACCAATTTTGAGAGCCTGTAGCTAGTGCTTAGGTGGTCAAAAAGCAAAGAACTGCTGCCAAGTTAGGCTCTAGCTCCAGTTAAGCACCGGAACCTGCTTGGTGGAAAAAGGGGTAATCATTGTATATTTAAAGTGTCTTGCCCAGGGACACAACAGCAGGATGTCTGGGGAGAGCGTTTTCAAACCACCAACCCTCCAGTTATTAGACGACCCGCTCTACCTCCTGAGCCACTACCGCCCAGAATTCCTACCTCCGTTCCATTTTACTGAGCACCAAGGTGGACAGCAGGGAGTTCCATTTTTATATGGTCTTTGGCATGACCCAGATGGGACTTGAACCCCAAGCCCCTGGTTGTGGGGCGGATGCTCTACCTCTAAGCCACCAATCTGGTAAAACATGTGTGTGCGATGTATGTAGATTTGATTTTTTGCCATTCCCCAACCATATCTGCAACACAGCTTGATCTTAACTTCAACAGAAACAGCAGCTGCTGCCTTCTGAAGCCACTAATGAGAAATAGAGGGATTGTGATGAATCCCACATCCTCTCTGTCCGTATTTGCTATAATGGAACTGGAATAGACCAACAAAGCAGCTATTTATGCGGACACAAAACTAAACAGAAGATATGATTAGTGAAAGGGAAAGCTAAAGTTAATGTAATGGGTCACACAAAAAAATCCCCCCCTCCAATTCTTTTTAGGTCACATCAGTCAAAACCATCACAGCCAGGCAGTATTCACAACAAACACAAAGAGAGAGAGAGGAAAAAAAAAAAACATTTGCAGCTTTACTCTTTGAGCCACATGCACTACAACCAGAAAATCCTGAAGGAGACTCTCCGGCCATCAGTTTGCGACTTCGTGACCTCAAGCCCAAACCCCCCAATGTTGCCGAATTAAAACAATTCTGCAAAGAAGAGTGGGCCAAAATTCCTCAACAGCAATGTAAAAGATTCACTGCCAGGTATCACAGACACTTGGCTTTACTTGTTGCTGTGAAAGGTGTTACAGCCAATTAATGAAAGGACAATTAGTTTTTCACATAGGTCCAGGTAGGTTTGGATAGTTTGTTTTCTCTTAATAAATGAAATCATCATTTCAAAAATACATTTTGTATTTACACTGATTATCTTTGTCAAATGTTAAAATTTGTTTGATGATCTGAAACATTTAAGTGAGACAAATACGCAAAAATGTATATATACAGTATATACGTATATATATATATATATATATATATATATATACACTACCGTTCAAAAGTTTGGGGTCACCCAGACAATTATTTTGTGTTTTCCATGAAAAGTCACACTTACTTACCACCATGAGTTGTAAAATTAATAGAAAATATAGTCAAGACATTGACAAGGTTAGAAATAATGATTTGTATTTGAAATAATATTTTTTTCCTTCAAACTTTGCTTTCGTCAAAGAATCCTCCATTTGCAGCAATTACAGCATTGCAGACCTAACATGATTGCACAAGGGTTTTCTAATCATCCATTAGCTTTCTGACGCAATGAGCAAACACATTGTACCATTAGAACACTGGAGTGATAGTTGCTGGAAATGGGCCTCTATACACCTATGTAGATATTGCACCAAAAACCAGACATTTGCAGCTAGAATAGTCATTTACCACATTAGCAATGTATAGAGTGTATTTCTGATTAGTTTAAAGTTATCTTCATTGAAAAAAAGTGCTTTTCTTTCAAAAATAAGGAAATTTCTAAGTGACCCCAAACTTTTGAACGGTAGTGTATGTCCACAAAAACAAAGTAGCTTCATCTTTTCCTCCGCTCAATAATGAAGACTCAGTGCTTTGCAACAGGTCATGTTGACTGATTGCTCGTCTCAGCTTACATTAGGGTCAGTTTGTACATTCATTTATTTGTGCTAAAAATATCTGTCCATATTTATAAAACGAGTAACAAGTAACGCATCTGATCAAATTTCAGTAATTGTAATGCATTACTGAATTTATAAACAGTAATTTCATTACACAACACGCAACTGCAAAAGTAGTGGTGTTACAGTAATGCGTTACTCCCAACACTGGCCATCACACAGTGTAAATATCTGTAAATGCTTAATTTATTCTCAATGCTGGTCATCATATAAATTATTCAGCATGCTGGTCATCATACAGTGGGAATATCTAACTCGAAATTTACTTGTGATGCTGGTCACCAATGCATAATGGTCATGATGGTAGTATAATGGTCATGATGACTGAATTTTTTATAATATACTTACCAGGGATAGTGATCACCAAGGACACCTAATCAGGACTTCTGATTCCTGATCATCCGGCAGTGTCTATATCTGTGCTAAATTAGTCCTGATGCTGGTTGTCAGCTACTGATTACCAGTCAACACTGGATCAATTTCTATATGCCAGTTTTTGTTGATTACCAGTCACCTTTAACTGCACCATCGCCTGGTCCCAAGTCCAGGATGTGTAAGCAGGAGGGAAGGTGTCATGTTTTGTATCAGAATCCTAAAATTGATGAAGATAATTATAGAAGAATTAGCATTAGGCCTTTACTTTTATTCCATTTGGACCTATTCATCACAGTGTGACAAATTATTTCAATATATGGTTAGTCTATACTAGTTAAGTAGGCTATGTATTTCAAGGCCTAGATCTACATACAGTACATCATCACAGAAAATATGTGAGGCTTTTTTTCTCAAATGTTGACCTCAGTTTTAATAGGATTTTTGTGAAAAGGTTGTGACCCCATATTTTGCAAATTAGATTAGGCCCAGCCACTTATTAGCAAGATCAATGCACTGCATGATATTTTAGTTTACTCATATAGGACTATCATTAGAACTGTTCTTATGATGACATGCCTAAACACACTTACTGCATGCATTACTCACATGCAGTAAGTGTGTGAGTAATGCACACTTATTCCATGTAAGTAGTCGCAGAGGCCGTTGACGCGGATTGGCAGCCATGTTTCCATCAGTCTGCCCCAGGGCAGCTGTGGCTACAGTAGTAGCTTACCACTATCAATGTCTGTCTGGAGTGAATGAATAATGGACTCACTGTAAGCGCTTTGAGATGTCACGTGACATGTAAAGCGCCATATAAATCTAAAATTATTATTAGTATTATTATTATTAACTACTCACCTTGACTTTTCCGATTATCCAGCCATCCCACGGCCGCTAAGCATAATGTCAACTCAATTTCTATATCACCAATTGTGGAAGATTACAAGCTCTGTCTCCATACCAAGAAGTTCAAAATCTGTCAATTCTTTGGGAAGTTATTGAGGTAAAAGTGGCAGCGTTTACTACTAAACCCATTCATTCTCCATTGACTAGCTGAGTGTTTTGAGTGTGCTAATATGGCAGCCCGGCGGCTTCACTCTGCTCTGTACTCGCTAATGGGGCGTGTGCTATCCAGGTTTTTTTTTAAGTGTTGCATAGTCACATGTCAAAAAATTCCTCTGACAGGCTATTGTTACGTGGTACCCAAGTGGGGCACTTGTAAATTAGACCAATTAGCAGGCACACACAACCATCAAGTAACGGACATCGAATTTTACCAATTAACAACAATGCTATTTTTTTCACTGGCTGATGAGAGGCCCCTGATCTCCATAGGCCCCTGGGATTCTGCCCAGCTTAGCCTGTGCATTAAGGTGGTCTTGGGAAGGGTGGGACAGTTCCCGGTGAACTGCCAAATCAAGAGCCAAAGTAGCCTGAAATGATCCATTGGCACCATAGACATAACACATACTGTATATTCACTAGACCGGACATAACTAGCATTTTCGCGGTCAATAAAGCCGCCACACTGGGTATGTAATTGTCATTTTCACAGCTCCTGCATCATTGTGAACAGGATTTACATAAAACATGCATACAAAATGTACATTTTTTAAGTATATTTATCTATTTTCTTTAATTTTTTTCCCCAGCTGCTTACACACTAAAATTATAACTGTCCCACAATTAGCAAAACCTGACATTCAAGGATCAAAATACCAGCCCAGATTTGAACAATTATAAACACATTGTCAATCAATCAAACACACAACACAGCACTCGCTCTTCCCATTCTGAGAGATAGTTCATCCTCCAGCCTAGCATTTTCTGAAACAGTACTCCCTAGATACTTGAAAGTCTTGCACTTGACTAGTGGCTCTGTACCAATGCTGATCTCTTCTGGTAGTGATGTTGATAATTGGAACTGTGGTGGTTGATAAAGGCACTCTGTCTTCTTGATGTTGATTTTGAGGCTGAATTGGCTAGCTGCTCTTGCAAATTTCTCCACTAAAGATTGCATATCTTCCGCACTGTGTGCAACTAGAGCACTGTCATCAGCAAAGAGCATTTCTCTTACTACCTTTATCGATGTCTTACTCTTGGCTTCAAACTGTGCCACATTGAACAAGCCTGCTTCTTTCCTTGTTTGAATATATACTCCTTCTGAAGTGTCTTTGAAGGCCACCTCAAGCATGGCTGCCAGATATAGCGAGAAGAGTGTAGGCGCCAGCACACACCCTTGTTTCACCCTGTTGCTTGCTGAAAAGACTTTAGATACTGAACCACTCATTGCCACGCTTGCTTGCTACCTGTATGGAGTGCCTCGATCAGGCTGACAAACTTCTCTGTACAACCATATTTCTTGAGTACCTGCCAAAGTCCTTGTCGCAAAACAGTATTGAAGGCTTTGCTGAAGTCTATGAAGACTACATAAAGCGGCATGTTCTGTTCAATACACTTTTCTTGAACCTGTTTCAAGCAGAAAATCATGTCCATTGTGCTTCTTCCACTTCTAAAGCCGCACTGGGTTTCCGGTAGTACATTCTGCGAGATGTGTTCATTGAGTCTGTTCAGTAGTACACGTGAGAGACTCTTACCAACAGTGGCTAGCAGTGATATACCTTGGTAATTTCCACAATCTTTCTTGTCACCTTTCTTGAACAAAGGCACAATACTTACAGTGGGGCAAAAAAGTCTTTAGTCAGCCACCAATTATGCACATTCTCCCAATTAAAAGATGAGAGGGGTCTCCAATTTTCATCATAGGTATATCTCAACTATGAGAGACAAATTGAGGAAAAACAAATTCAGAAAATCACATTGAATGATTTTTAATGAATTAATTGGTAAATTCCTCCGTAAAATAAGTATTTGGTCAATAACAAAAGTTCACCTCAAAACTTTGTTATATACCCTTCGCTGGCAATGACAGAGGTCAAATGTTTTCTGTAAGTCTTCACAAGGTTTTCACACACTGTTGCTGGTATTTTGGCCCATTCCTCCATGCAGATCTCCTCTAGAGCAGTGATGTTTTGGGGCTGTCGCTGGGCAACACGGACTTTCAACTCCCTCCAAAGATTTTCTATGGGGTTGAGATCTGGAGACTGGCTAGGCCACTCCAGGACCGTGAAATGCTTCTTACGAAGCCACTCCTTCGTTGCCTGGGTGGTGTGTTTGGGATCATTGTCATGCTGAAAGATCCAGCCACGTTTCATCTTCAATGCCCTTGCTGATGGAAGGAGGTTTTCACTCAAAATCTCACGATACATGGCCCCATTCATTCTTTCCTTTACACGGATCAGTCGTCCTGGTCCCTTTGCAGAAAAACAGCCCCGAAGCATGATGTTTCCAACCCCATGCTTCACAGTAGGTATGGTGTTCTTTCTCCTCCAAACACAAGTTGAGTTTTTACCAAAAAGTTCTATTTTGGTTTCATCCGACCATATGACATTCTCCCAATCCTCTTCTGGATCATCCAAATGCTCTCTAGCAAACTTTAGACGGGCCTGGACATGTACTGGCTTAAGCAGGGGGACACGTCTGGCACTGCAGGATTTGAGTCCCTGGCGGCGTAGTGTGTTTCTGATGTAGCCTTTGTTACTTTGGTCCCAGCTCTCTGCAGGTCATTCACTAGGTCCCCCCATGTGGTTCTGAGATTTTTGCTCACTGCTCTCGTGATCATTTTGACCCCACGGGGTGAGATCTTGCGTGGAGCCCCAGATCGAGGGAGATTATCAGTGGTCTTGTATGTCTTCTATTTTCTACTAATTGCTCCCACAGTTGATTTCTTCACACCAAGCTGCTTACCTATTGCAGATTCAGTCTTCCCAGCCTGGTGCAGGTCTACAATTTTGTTTCTGGTGTCTTTTGACAGCTCTTTGGTCTTGGCCATAGTGGAGTTTGGAGTCTGACTGTTTGAGGTTGTGGACAGATGTCTTTTATGCTGATAATGAGTTCAAACAGGTGCCATTAATACAGGTAACGAGTGGAGAACAGAGGAGCCTCTTAAAGAAGAAGTTACAGGTCTGTGAGAGCCAGAAATCTTGCTTGTTTGTAGGTGACCAAATACTTATTTTACTGAGGAATTTACCAATTAATTCATTAAAAATCCTTCAATGTGATTTTCTGGATTTTTTTTTTCTCATTTTGTCTCTCATAGTTGAGGTATACCTATGATGAAAATTGGAGACGTCTCTCATCTTTTAAGTGGGAGAACTTGCACAATTGGTGGCTGACTAAATACTTTTTTGCCCCACTGTATATGATATATACACTACCGTTCAAAAGTTTGGGGTCACCCAGACAATTATTTTGTGTTTTCCATGAAAAGTCAGACTTATTTACCACCATGAGTTGTAAAATGAATAGAAAATATAGTCAAGACATTGACAAGGTTAGAAATAATGATTTGTATTTGAAATAATAATTTTTTCCTTCAAACTTTGCTTTCGTCAAAGAATCCTCCATTTGCAGCAATTACAGCATTGCAGACCTATCATGATTGCACAAGGGTTTTCTAATCATCCATTAGCCTTCTGACACAATGAGCAAACACACTGTACCATTAGAACACTGGAGTGATAGTTGCTGGAAATGGGCCTCTATACACCTATGTAGATATTGCACCAAAAACCAGACATTTGCTGCTAGAATTGTCATTTACCACATTAGCAATGTATAGAGTGTATTTCTGATTAGTTTAAAGTTATCTTCATTGAAAAAAAGTGCTTTTCTTTCAAAAATAAGGAAATTTCCTAGTGACCTCAAACTTTTGAACGGTAGTGTATATATTTTAAAGAAGTCTTCCCACTTATTGGTAGCTTTATTCTTCATGTAATCAATTCTTCATTAACTTTAGGCCACGTACCGCAGGCTTTTAAAACGGCTGTAATTAAACCCTTACTCAAAAAAACAACGCTAGATCCAGGAGCTTTAGCTAACTATAGACCAATCTCTAATCTCCCTTTCATTTCAAAAATCTTAGAAAGAGTTGTTGCTACGCAATTATTGGACCACCTGCAGGGAAATGGTTTACTTGAAGAGTTTCAATCTGGGTTTAGAATCCATCATAGTACTGAAACAGCCTTAGCGAAGGTCACTAACGACCTCCTCATCACATCTGATAATGGACTGGTTGCTGTACTTGTCCTTTTAGACCTTAGTGCAGCTTTTGATACAATCGATCATAATATTCTACTTGATAGATTAGAACACTATGTTGGACTTAATGGAACGTCGTTGCAGTGGTTTAGATCTTATTTATCTGATAGGTTCCAGTTTGTTCATGTAAATAATGAGTTTTCTTTCAACTCAAAGCTTAGTCATGGAGTTCCACAGGGATCTGTGCTAGGCCCTACTCTTTTTAGTTTATATATGCTTCCGTTAGGCAACATTATTAGAAAGCACTGTATACATTTTCATTGTTATGCAGATGACACACAATTATACCTGTCAATGAAGCCAGATGATAGTAATCAATTAGCCAAGTTAGAAGCCTGTCTTAAGGAAATCAGAGCTTGGATGGCTTGTAATTTCCTGCTATTAAATTCAGATAAGACTGAAGTCATTCTTGTTGGTTCAAAAAACCTTAGAAATACCTTTCCAAATCAAACTTTCAGTTTTGATGCGGTTACTCTTTCTCTTAATTGCTCTGTGAGGAACCTTGGAATTATTTTTGATCAAGATCTATCCTTCAATTCACATGTTAAATTTGTTTCTAAGACTGCCTTCTATCATTTGCGTAATATTGCCAAGATTAGGAGCATCTTGTCTCAGAGTGATGCTGAGAAACTGATCCACGCTTTTGTTAGCTCGAGATTAGATTATTGTAATTCTTTATTATCAGGCTGTCCTAAAACATCTTTAAAAAGTCTTCAGCTGATCCAAAATGCTGCAGCAAGAGTTTTAACAGGTACTAGAAAGAGAGATCATATCTCTCCGGTTCTGGCCTCCCTTCATTGGCTTCCCATAGAGTTTAGAATTAAGTTTAAAATCCTTCTTCTTACTTACAAAGCTCTAAACAATCAGGCTCCTTTTTATTTAAAAGATCTGATACTACCGTATTATCCTAACAGAGCACTACGCTCCCAAAATGCAGGATTACTTGTAATACCTAGAATCTCCAAAAGTACAGTGGGAGGCAGAGCCTTCAGTTATCAAGCTCCTCTCCTGTGGAACCAGCTGCCAATCTGGATTCGGGAGTCAGACTCGATCTCTGTTTTTAAGAATAGGGCTAAAACCTACCTTTTTGATATAGCCTACAATTAGGGAGGGATCATGTGTTTCTGAACCCTCCCTTAGTTATGCTGCTAATAGGTTTAGTCAGCCGGGGGACCTCCAATAATGCACTGGTCCTCACTCCTTTCTTCACTCTGAATGAAATATATATATATTTTTTTTGCTGGTCATTAACATCTGTTTGTTCTCTCCCACAGATTGAGTCCCCATCATGCTGTTTGCTCTCTACATGTCTGTTCTTTTCTTCTTCTCTATCCCCTCACCCCCCAGCCAGTTGCAGCAGATGACTGCCCCTCCCTGAGCCTTGTTCTGCTGGAGGTTTCTTCCTGTTAAAAGGGAGTTTTTCCTCTCCACCGTCGCCAAGTGCTTGCTCACAGGGGATCGCCTGATTGATGGGGTCTTTCTGCAACTGTGGGGGTTCCCCCTACAGTTGATAGTGCTATGAGATGACTGTTGTTGTGAAATGGCGCTATATAAATAAAGTTGAATTGAATTGAATATAGCCTATACGGCTCTGGTCCATGGGAAAATCCCCGGGTACCCGTTGGAAAACAATATCGCACTGCATGAGGAACCCCCTGGCCTCCCTCAAAACACCCCTAAAGTGGGCAGGAGTAGGGACGAGAGTAAGTCAACAAGCGGGGCCTGGAGTGGGAGAGCTAAGAGTAGAACTAGCGGTGGAGCTAGCGGGAGCAGAGGAGCTAGCGGGAGCTGCAGGGAAACCCTGTGGGCTAACCAGTCGATCTAACCTGTCAGTGATGCGGGCTAACTGGGTTAGCATCACTTGCTGTTGGTGAGCTAACTGATCTACCTGAGACTCTAAGCTGTTCAATCTGCTAGGTCACTCTGGCGGAGTCGTACTGACATGGTATTAGTGACCCACAGAGCAGACACGACTCAAGGTTGATACAGTTAACGTTGTTTATTGAAGTAATGAGTGTGAGTGGATGCATGCGTGCAGGGTGTGTAGTGTTGTGTAGTGCAATCTGGATCTCCAGCTGGGGCCGGCAGAGCACCATACAACCTAGCAACCCTGGAAGGAGACAAAGGCCGTTAGTTGCAGCTTAGCTCATAAAGCACCCGGAATGTTACTGTGCTTACTGTCAGAGATGGTCGAGTGAAACCCAGGTAGCGCCGAAGCTGCAGCCAGGAAGATAGTGTCCGCTGGAGGCCGAGGAGCTGGAGGTGATGAAGTTAGTCCGCCACCTGGAAAGGAGAGAGGACTGCCGCCACGGATCTCCGCCTGCGCACAGGGGAAACAGACAGGGTGAAGGAAAGCGTGGAGGCTTACTTGTAATTGTTGGTCCGGGAGGCACAGGCCCGGACAGGGTTCAGCAAAGGCTTGGAAGCCAATGAGTTGAAGCACCAAAGTGCTTGGAAGCACAAAGGCAGGCGTAGCAGGATTCTGGGAATGGGACCAAATGACTCCGCACCGAGCACTGGTCCTGATGGAATAAATAGGCCACTGGGAATGGCAGGCAGGTGCGCACACAGTTGCGGTGATTGGCAGCCATGACGAAATATTTCAGATCATCAGACAAATTTAAATATTAGACAAAGATAACACAAGTAAACACAAAATGCAGTTTTTAAATGAAGGTGTTTATTATTAAGGGTAAAAAAATCCAAACCTACATGGCCTTGTGTGAAAAAGTAATCCCCCCCCCCCCCCGCTGAAACATAAATTTACTGTGGTTTATCACATCTTTGGAAAGCTGAATTCAATTTCTCCAGCAACACCCAGGCCTGATTACTGCCACACCTGTTCTCAATCAAGAAATCACTTAAATAGGACCTGCCTGACAAAGCGAAGTAGACCAAAAAATCTTCAAAAGCTAGAGAACATGCTGTGATCCAAAGAAATTCAGAAACAAAGGAGAAACAAAGTAATTGAGATCTATCAGCCTGGAAAAGGTTCTAAAGCTATTTCTAAAGCTTTGGGACTCCAACAAACCACAATGAGAGCCATTATCCACAAATGGCAAAAACATGGAACAATGGTGAACCTTCCCTGGAGTGGCTGGCTGACCAAAATTACCCCAAGAGCCCAGTGACGACTCATCCAAGAGGTCACAAAAGGTCCCACAACAACATCTAAAGAACTGCAGGCCTCACTTGCCTCAGTTAAGGTCAGTGTTCATGACTTCATCATAAGAAAGAGACTGGTCAAAAATGGCTTGCATGGCAGAGTAGATGACTTGCATGGCTTGCATGGCAGAGAAGATGAAAGCCATTGCTGAGCAAAACAAACATAAAGGCTCATCTCAGTTTTGCCAGAAAACATGTTGATGATCCCCAAGACTTTTGGGAAAATACTCTGTGGACTGACGAGACAAAAGTTGAACTTTTTGCGAGGTGTGTGTCCCATTACATCCAGTGTAAAAGTAACACTGCATTTCAGAAAAGGAACATCATTCCAACAGTAAAATATGGTGGTGGTAGTGTGATAGTCTGGGGCTGTTTTGCTGCTTCAGGAACTGGAAGACTTGCTGTGGTAAATGGAACCATGAATTCTGCTGTCTCCCAAAAAAATCCTGAAGGAGAATGTCCGGCCATCTGTTTGCGACCTCAAGCTGAAGCGCACTTGGGTTCTGCAGCAGGACAATGATCCAAAACACACCAGTAATCCACCTCTGAATGGCTTAAGATAAACAAAATGAAGACTTTGGAGTGGCCTAGTCAAAGTCCTGACCTGAATCCGACTGAGATGCTGTGGCATGACCTTAAAAGGCCGTTCATGCTCAAAAACCCTCCAATATGGCAGAATTACAACATTTCTGCAAAGATGAGTGGGCCAAAATTCATCCACAGACTTATTGTCAGTTATTGCAAATGCTTAATTGCAGTTGCTGCTAAGGGTGGCAAAGCCAGTTTTTAGTTTCAGGGGGCAATCACTTTTTTTACATGGGGCCATGTAGGTTTGGATTTTTTTTCCCTTTAACAATAAACATCTTCATTTAAAAACTGCATTTTTCTTTTACTTGTGTTATCGTTGTCTAATGTTTAAATTTATTTGATGATCTGAAACATTTAAGTGTGACAAACATACAAAAAAATAAGAAATCAGGAAGAGGGGAAAACACCTTTTCACACCACTGTACATCCTTTTTTCCTCATCAAAAGCACACTGTCATAAAATGCACCAAAACACAGATGCACGGTGCACGGCTGCACGGTGGCGCAGTGGTTAGCACTGCGGCAGCACAGTTTACCCTTGGCCGGGGGATTGTGGGGATCGTGGGATCGTGGGTTCGATCCCAGCCCCCGACCAACAGTGATCTGTGTGGAGTTTGCATGTTCTCCCCGTGTTCCGTGGGTTTACTCCGGGATTTCTCCGGTTTCTTCCCACATGCCAAAAACATGCATGTTAGGTTAATTGGCTGTTCTAAATTGTCCCTAGATATCTGTTTCCTATAGGCCCTTAGAATAGAGGGTTAGTATTAATGAAAGCGCTTTGAGTGGTCTTTGTGACTAGAAAAGCGCTATATAAGTGCAGGTTAGTTAGTAGTAGTTAGTTAGTTAGATGTGCATGAGATTGCATGCTGCCACACCTCCTCCACTCCAAGCGCAAAGCTGGAACACTATCTACTGGTAATTAGATGGCATGATGCAAAACATTAAAAACAGACAGTGTGCTGACAGAAATGAACAAAAGCACTGGTGCAAGATGGGAAGCGTGGCACAAAAATGTGCTGTTGATCATCATAATAGGGCCCTTCATGTGTATTGTGCCTATGCATGTTCACGCCACCCCTACCCCCCAGTTCTCCTGCGATTAATTGCAGTTAACTAGGAATTTTATTAATAATAATGCATCAGATTTATATAGTGCTTTATCATAGACACTCAAAGAGGCTTTACAAGTAGATACATTATTCATTCACTCCAGACAGACAATGGTAGTGGCAAGCTACTACTGTAGCTTGCCACTACAGTGGCAAGCTACAGTAGTAGCAAACTAATAGTTTGCTACTAACAAACTAATAGTTTTTTTTTTTGTTTTTTTGTTTTTTTTTTTTTTTTTGAATGCAAAAGATGCAATAGACTTACACAATGGTCCTCTCCGGCATACAACTAGGAACATACCGGTCGCTATGGAGGGTGAGAATATGTATGGGCACATAATCATACCATGTAGGATAACTAAATAGACGGTTATGCTGTTTCATCCCACCTAGCAACAATGCTCTGCACTGTGTGTGTTTATATATTTACATATAAACACATATAAACACATATACATGTTTATATATTTACATATTTATTCCATCTAGCTACAATGCTCTGCACTGGGTGTGTTTATATTTATATATCTATATATTTATTCCATCTAGCTACAATGCTCCGCACTGTGTTTTTATATATCTACATATTATTCCATCTAGCTACATTGCTCCGCACTGTGTGTTTATATACTTGCATATTTATTCCACCTAGCTGCAATGCTCCGTACTGTGGGTGTTTATATATTTACATATTTATTCCATCTAGCTACAATGCTCTGCACTGTGTGTTCATATATTCATATATTTATTCCATCCAGCTACAATGCTCTGCACTGTGTGTCTGTGTGTGTGTGTGTGTGTATATATATATTTTATAGTAATATGTACATATGTACAGTATATTAGCTGCTCTTGCTTGTTTTTTTTTTGGTTTTTTTTTTTCTTGCCTTCTGATTGTTGCTCTGAGTGTTGCTATCCCTGTGCTGTTGCAATCCTGGAATTTCCCCGTTGTGGGACTAATAAAGGCTTATCTTATCTTATCTTATCTTAGCCACAGCTGCCCTGGGGCAGGCTGACGGAAACGTGGCTGCCAATCCGCGCCAACGGCCTCTCCGGCCACCACCGAACATTTATACATTTATATACATTCATACCCAGTGTTATGGGCACTGGAGGCAATGCGGGTGAAGTGTCTTGCCCAGGGACACAACGGCAGGATATCTGGGGAGAGCGGGATTCGAACCACCAACCATCGGGTTATTAGACGACCTACTCTACCTCCTGAGCCACTGCCGCCCCGTAATCCTAATTACGTAATCGTAATTAATCACAATTTTTGAAAATTGGTGAGATCAATTAAAAGATGTTTTTAATTGATTCTTAGCACTAATAAATACATAAATATACTAGAAAAGCACTCAGAGAGCGCAGACCTCCGCCAAGCGGCACAGTTCCCCCCCATACAGTGTTTGTGTGTACGTTTTCAGATTCCTTGACCACGAAAAGATATGACTAGCAATTGGACTCACAATGATTATTTGTTTATTTGACAGGGACAGTGCAATACACATAGACAATTAATCAATGACAATCAATGTGATAGTGATAGGATTAGTGGTTCAGTAGTGTAAAACGGGGCTATAAGGGACGGTGGGGTAATAAGGGACACTTCTCTGGGAAATGTTTTAAATGTAATTCTGCTTTTTTTATTTTGAGCAGGACGCTGAGTTGAGTTGTTATTGTCAAATATCCATGAATCCTTAATCAAATCTTGGTGGAAGCAAAATAAAAAAAGCAGAATTACATTACAATTACATTTAGTCCCTTATATCCCCATTTTACGGTAGTAAAAGCATTGCCTCCTTGGCGGAGGTAATAAACTGAAGTGTTGGTGTGTCCATGTCCTCCACTGACGGATGCAGATTGGTTAGACAGGTTGCCGTGGGTTTTATATTATATTGGGGTTGTGCTCCGCGGCAAAACAGAATTTAGAATCTTCCCCGGCAGAGAGGTCGTTTTTACGCAGCGCCTATGGCTGGGCGGGGAATTTGTGGCAAATAATCGGGCTGCGGACAGGTGGCCGTGTCAGGTTTTGCAGCGTGGCGCAAAGACAGGCACGCTGGCGGGCCCAGGCCACCAGCGTTTTCCGCGCGCTTTTGTGCCTAAAACGTTGAAGAAGGCGGAGTTTGTGTTGGTCAGACACGACGGCCAGCGCCCTCCATTGCGCCTGCGCACATGTTGAAAATGGCCGTATGTCACAGTGTGGAAAAATGCTTTAAAAAATTCCTGTATGCAGACGGTGATGCGGATCATCCCCAAAATTTAATCAGTTCTTCCTTGTACCATTTCCAACAACGCCTGAAATTTTCATCGAAATCCGTCCAAAAGTTTTTGAGTTATCTTGCTAACCAACAGACAGACAGACAGACAGACAGACAGACAAACAAACCCCGGCAAAAACATTACCTCCTCCTGGCCTTTCGGCCTGGCGGAGGTAATTATGTATTGCAATATAGAGAAATTACATTGTGATACATTTTTTTTAAGGTAGATCACTCAGTCCTAATCCTGTTTAATGAGGGTTTTAACATTATGTAGTTTATTGGACAGAATAGGAATTCATAGGCTTAACTGCATAGTAATTCCTTCATTGCCTTTAAGTGCACCACGGCATGCATAATAAAAATGAGCAAGCTTTCTTTTACACAGACATACAAGCACTTAAATAGATCACCAATTGAACTATTTAAATATTTCTCATTTACACTGTAAATAACTGTACATTGTTTGCTCTCAAATATAATACAGAAAGATCATTTACATTCATGCTTACATAGACCAAATTTGAAATCAAAAAACAGAAATCTGTAGGTTATACTGCATATGTAATCAACATGAGGGTGAGGAAAATAAACTGCTCTGCTGTGTCTGTCAATCCAAGGTTGTCAAACAGCACATGTCAGAGAAAACAGTTCGGCCTTGGTTTTAAATTGTGATTGATAACGAAGGGCCTGTAAAAGAAAATGTTTCTTTGGCCTCTATAAATCTGAAAATAAAATGGATGAATGCAAAGACTACCCTCCTACATGTATCCAAGCTTCGTTCCCTGATTTACAGTTATATAAACAACATTTACGCATCTGTCAGTTGTCTTTTGCTGTGTGATGAGCTGCATGAATGCTAGTCTCTGAATCTTTTACTTCTTTCGTGGAAAAGTGATAAAATGAGTGCCCCAAGAGCAAAACTTAAAATGTGCCTTTAATATTACCATTTTACCAAACTACAGTCTTTGCCCTACATGTTTTAAGTGCTGATCATTTTCAGGGTTCTATAAAGTCTATAACATTTTCAGATCTATCCAGACTCTAATCTATCAGTGTTTCCTTCCGTCTATTCCTTTACCCCCAAACTGGAATGTAATTGGACAGGTCTGAATGGCAGCTGACAAGGCTTGCTTGGCAGATGTGACCAGGAAACATGAGCACAGAGGGTGCTATTCAACTGACTAGGGGGCCTTTTCACAAGCACAGATGGAGGCCAGTAGAGAAAATGGAAAAGATAACAGCATAAGGGATGCAAAAAAAACCCCAAAATGATTTCCATCTCACAAATGGCTTTTTGCTTGGATGCAGTTCAAAAATGAACAAGTTGAGGTCCCTCATTCATTTGATAATCAGCTGGTTTTGCACGTATACATATGCTGTACAATAAATGTGTTCATCCAATTCATTAAAGCTGCATACATTTGCAGAAAAAAAAAACCTGACTTATCATCCAGCACATGTTTCAGGATTTATTAAACTCCTTGGATAGATCATTGTATATATGCAGTGAGTTATAAAAACACAACAGTGTTCAATAGCTGAACTGTCTGGACTTTCAGCTGGTGCTACATTTATATGCAGACAGATCAAATCCTCTTTTGGAGATCACAACCTGGTTTGGGAAACATCTTTCAAATTGCTATAATCAGTAAATGCAGTTCATCAGAGGAGCCTCAAAAGAAAGTTAAAACATTGCAGTTCTACATGTAAACTAATATCTATTAACACTGCTGTATTCTGTGGTCCTGACAATGGACTCAGTCAAACTGGAAAATGGTCCCTTCAGTATTCTGAATCAAAATGTATTTTGTTAGTTTGCTTCTTTGTTTAATAGCCTGAGAGGAAAGGGGACTATGTGTGTTGTTTTAACAAACTGTTTATAGTGTTAACTGTTAATATCACTGGTGGCCAGTGTTGGGCAAGTTACTAAAAATTAGTAACTATACAGTTGCTAGTTACTTCTTTTCAAAAGTAATTGAGTTACTTTACCAATTTACTGCATGATTAAAGTAATTAGTTACTTGGAAAAGTAGCTTCCGTGCTACTTTTAAAGTATGCTAAATGCATACAGCCATGTGAACAAATTAGGATGCCCTGTATAAGCCTGTGTGTTTTTAACATATGTGGACATATGGATATTTAATATCAATGTTTAAAAAACTGGGAGATTCATGTAATACAACTAAACAATTAAAAATGAATTAAAGACTTTTCAAATTTTCTGTAAAAAGTAAAATTTACCTTATCTTAACTACTGTGTAGAAGTCTGGGGAAACACCTACAAGACCAACCTACAAGCAATATGCACATTACAAAAAAGAGCTATAAGGATAATAAACAATGCAGGATATAGAGACCATACCAATTCGTTGTTCTTGAAGTCACATGTCATAAAGTTCATCGATTTAGTTAAATTTAAGACAGCACAAGTAATGTACAGGGCAATTAACAATCAACTCCCAACTAATATACAAAAAATATTTAAAAAAAGAGACAATGATCATAATTTGAGAGGAGACTTAAACTTCACAAAACCCAAGATACGTACAACCAAGAAAAGTATGTGCATATCTGTCTGTGGGGTGGATTTGTGGAACAGTCTGGAGGCGGAACTGAAACTATGTACAAACAGAAATCAATTTAAAAAGAGGTATAAGCACCATTTGTTGAAAGGATATATGTTAGAAGGGTAGAATTTATATGTACGATTCATTATGTTCACTCTGGGACATTATGGGACACTATGGAATGGTGGGTGGGACAGCACCGTGTGTATCTGTGTCGTTTGAGACTGGTTTTGAAATATAAACTTCATTGTATGTTAGAATGGACAGGTGTTAATGCTGATCTGTAAAAAATACAGTAAATTGTTTACTTGGGGTATTAAAGGTAGTAATTTGTATAAAATTCACATGGGTGTATCGATGGAAAAGAGGAGTTGGAATTAATAAGTGTTCACTTCTTCCTTCTCCCTTTCAAACAGTGTATATTGTAACTTTATTGCATTTGCTATTTGCTTGTTTTTTGTTATATTTTTTGTGTTCGAAATAAACTATCCATATCCATATCCAAACTAAAATATAATTCTAAACAAATCGTGAAGAATAAATTAGAATACACCCTCCCCAATCTTTTTTAGGGCACTCCCACATTCATTCCCAGTTAAAATGGCTAAAATAAATGTTAAAAAATGCAAATAAAAAAAAACAAAGTTAGACATAGATATGTGGACATTTCTTAATAAAGAACTGAATATTTAATGGGGTATCCTAATTTTTTCACATGACTGTACTTAAGTTATCTTGCACACATAGCAAGATAATTGATGAATTATATTAGGGGCTCATTATCATTACTGGCAGGCTGAAAACAGACTGTTTCAGACAGAGCTTCACAGACAGCTTTTTTTAATGTTAGTGTAGCTGACCATATGTCAGTGTGTGGTACATGAAACTGTCCATGTTTATATTACCTTTATGATAATGGATTAATCCAATGTGCAGTGATCCAAAGAAAACATTCATTATCCAAGATCCAAATGTCTACAGATACATCTCAAAAAATTAGAATATCATGAAAAAGTTCAATAGTTTTGGTCACTCATTTCATAAAGTGAAACCCATATATTATATAGATTCATTACACAGAAAGTGATATATTTCAAGTGTTTATTTATTTTAATTTTGATGATTATGGCTTACAGCCCATGAAAACCACAAATTCACTTTCTCAAAAAATTAAAATATTACTTAAAATTAATTAAAAAAAATAGTTTTTTAATAGAAATGTTGGCCAACTGAAAAGTATGTCCATGTACACACTCAGTACTTGGTCGGGGCTCCTTTTGGATTAATTACTGTATCAATGTGGCGTGGCATGGAGGTGATCAGCCTGTGGCACTGCTGAGGTGTTATGAAGGTCCAGGTTGCTTTGATAGTGACCTTCAGCTCGTCTGCATTGTTGGGTCTGGTGTCTCTCATCTTCCTCTTGACAATCCTCTATAGATTCTCTATGGGGTTTAGGTCAGGAGAGTTTGCTGGTCAATCAAACACAGTGATGCCATGGTCATTAAACCAGGTTTTGATACTTTTGGCAGTGTGGGTTACAGACAAAGGACTGCTTTCTTATTGGACCAGAGTTCATTTAATTCTCCCACGATGGGAGACAATTTGTTCCCTTTCATGTCAGTCAAGTTTTTCCCCCTAAAAAAAAAACTCAGTTTAAGTGCGGAATGCCCTATTTCAGGCAGTTCTTTCTTAAAGTTTGTCTAAGTTGTCTGTGTGTCCTGCATTGAACTCTTTCCTTTAAATGTCTGGGAAAAATACCTTCTTCTGTTTTGAGCTCAAACTTCTTTTATATGGAGTGAAACTCCATCTTCACAGACGTTTTTTCTATTTTATTCTGTTAAACTTTTTCTATTGATTTTTCTTAACTCACCATGTTTCAGCGCTGTGGCGGAGTGGTTAGCACTGTGGCAACACAGCAACTCACCCTTGGCCGGGGGATCCTGGGTTAAATCCCATCCCCCGACCAACAGTGATCTGTGTGGAGTTTGCATGTTCTCTCCGTGTCTGCGTGGGTTTACTCCGGGATTTCTCCGGTTTCCTCCTACATGCCAAAAACATTCAAGTTAGGTTAATCGGCATCAACTGGGGATTCTAAATTGTCCTTAGGTATGACTGTGAGAGTGAATGGTTGTCTGTCTCTCTGTGTTGGCCCTGTGATGGACTGGCGATCTGTCCAGGGTGTACCCTGCCTCTCGCCCAAAGATGCTGGGATGGGCTCCAGCCCCCCCGCGACCCAAAAAGGATTAAGCGGAAGAAGATGGATGGATGGATGGATGGATGGCAGTGTGGGTGTGTGAGTGTGTGTGTGTGGGGGGGGTGGGGGTTGCCAAGTCCTGCTGGAAAATGAAATCAGCTTCTCCTGTACTGTGACAGAGACATGATCCAGTCCCTCAGATGTCTTTTGGAGATCAAAATTCCTTTTTGAAAATGTTTTATCCACATAGTAGGTAAATACTTTTTACTTCAGTGGATTACAGTCTTACCTGTCTGAAGAAAAGTGACTGTTGACAACATGGTACTATATCTTCAGTCTTTAACATACATCTGTTAAATCCTTGCTGGATCACAAACTGTCAAGATGCACACCTGTGTTTGAAAGCCAGCCGTGGGTGTTCAGATTAAGTAGCTCCTCTTCAGGGGTGTAAGCATAACTATTCCTTGACAACAGGCTTTGTTGGAACTTTGTGTTAATCAGGCGCTTCTGAAGATTTGAGTCACTATTTTTGATGTGCAGTAGATCTCCACTGGCATTTTGCTTTAAACCCACCAATATATTTTTGTTCTTAACCTTGAGAAAGGAAAAATAATGTGCGTATTTCCAAAAAAACGAAGTTGCTGCATTTCTTCCTCCGGTCAGACTAATGAATTCACGGTTCTTTGAAACAGGTTGAGTGATGGCTGTGTCTTAGCTACAGTAGGGTCAGTTTGTGTATTTGTTTGTGCTTAATATTGACATAATGCACGGCTCAGGAGACGCACACACACAGGCTCAGAGTAGTTCAAATAGTTTATTAACAACAGGAGTGTATGAATGTGTGTCCGCGGGATGTAAATGTATTGGTGGCGGCGTCTGCTTCGGGCACAGAGGCAGGAGACCGTACAGCCGGACAACCCTATGGGAAAAGCACAAGGAGACGGGTGACGGGCACACACCAATACAGGAGATATATGAGCGAGAGAGGAGCTTACTTGGATAGGACAGATGACTGGCACCGCAAGGGATGAGGTCCGGTAGACAGCCACCTGGAGAGCCCGGTGCAGCAGCGAGGAACAGGCGATGGAGAGGCGTTGTCCGCCGCCGGGAAATCCACCTGTGCACAGGGGAGCAGACTTGGGAGGAAAAGGAGGTAAGATCTTCTTACCAGTGTAATCCGCTGAGGGTGAAGGAACTCACAGCGATGCATGAAGAAGTCTGACGGCTTCAGGCCGAAGCTCAGGGCGAGGCGGCTTAAATCCCTCGCCGCTGATGACGAGCAGGTGTGCGAGCAGGTGGCGCCGCTGATGAGCGGCGCGGCGTGACAGTACTCCCCCCTCTAGCAGCGCCTCCTGGCGATGGCTTCTCTGGGTGCGCTCGGTGGAAATCAGCGATGAGCGACGGGTCCAACACAAACGACGAGGGTACCCACTGTCGATGTTCAGGCCCATAGCCCTCCCAGTCCACCAAGTACTGCAACCCACGACCCCGGCGCCGGGAGTCCAGGATGGAGGAGACGGGCCAGGCCGGATGGCCATCAATCATCCGGGGCGCGGGTTGCGCAGCAGGAGGAGGGCAAAGGGGATCGGAGACTGCCAGCTTCACCTTGGACACGTGGAAGGTGGGATGGATGCAGAGGGAGGGGGGAATAGCTACACGCACAGCCACCGGGTTGACGATCCTGGTGATGGGGTAAGGACCCATGAAGCGCTGTGCCAGCTTCCTCCTCTCGCCCTTTAAGGTCACGTCCTGGGTCGACACGTAGACTTGCTGACCAACTCTGTACGCCGGGGCAGGTCTTCTGTGCCGGTCCGCCATGGCTCTGTTGCGCTCCGCCGTGCGTAAAAGCGCATTGCGCGCGGATGCCCAGATGGAGCGGAACTGCCTGAGATGCGCCCGTACTGAGGGGACAGTTACCTCACTCTCCTGCGCCGGGAACAGCGGGGGGTCGTAACCCAGGGACGCCTTAAAGGGGGACATCCCTGTAGCAGAAGAGCGAGCGGTGTTATGGGCGTATTCAACCCAGGTGAGGTGGGAACTCCAGGACGTAGGTTTGGACGCCGTTACACAGCGGAGCGCAGCCTCCAGCTCCTGGTTGGTCCGTTCACACTGCCCGTTGGATTGGGGGTGATGGCCGGAGGAGAGGCTCACCTTGGCTCCTAAGGCGTTGCAGAACGACCTCCAAACCTCTGATGAAAATTGGGGTCCTCGGTCCGAGACCACGTCCACCGGAATCCCATGCAGCCTGACCACGTGTTGGATGAGGAGGTCCGCCGTCTCCAGGGCAGTTGGGAGACCTCGTAGAGGAACGAAGTGTACCGTCTTGGAGAAGCGGTCCACGATGGTCAGGACGTTGTCGTAGGTGTTCGAGACTGGGAGTCCGGTGACAAAATCCAGGGCGATATGCGACCAGGGCCTGCCAGGGACGGGCAGAGGCTGGAGCAAACCCGCTGGAGGGGCATTACCCGATTTATTGGTGGCACAAACTGGACAGGCCCGGGCGTAGCGGGCAGCGTCCCTCCGCAGGCCCGGCCACCAGAAGGACCACTGGAGGAGGTCAATCATCCGGGAGGAGCCAGGGTGACAGGTGAGCTTGGAGGTGTGCAACCAATAGATAGCCTCCCCTCGAACCGTGGATGGCACGAACAGCCTCCTCTCCGGTCCGCCGCCAGGGTCAGGTTCCACTTCCTGCGCCTTCCGGATCTTGCTCTCGATGTCCCAGGTGACGGCTCCCACGACGCACGACCTGAGTAGGATGGTGTGAACCGTGTCCTCCGACTCCTCAGGGGCGAATTGCCTAGAGAGGGTGTCGGGTAGGCCGTTCTTGGAGCCAGGCCTGAAGGTGATGGTAAATTGGAACCTGGCGAAGAACAAGGACCAGCGCGCCTGGCGGGCGTTCAGGCGCCTGGCAGATCTAAGATATTCCAAGTTCTTGTGGTCCGTCAGGACCACGAACGACAGGTCCGCCCCCTCTAGCCAGTGACGCCACTCCTGTAGCGCGAGCTTGATGGCGAGGAGCTCTCTGTCTCCCACGTCGTAATTCCTCTCCGCCGGGGACAAGCGCCGGGAGAAGAAGGCGCAGGGCCGTTTGATACCATCGTCTGGCGACCGCTGGGATAGCACCGCCCCCACTCCTGTGTCCGAAGCGTCCACTTCCACGATGCACTGCAGCGCAGGGTTGACTTGGCTAAGGACCCGGGAGGAGGAGAACTCCGCCTTCAGCACCTGAAAAGCAGCTGCGGCCTCTTTGGTCCACCGGAACGGAACCTTAGGGGACGTGAGGCGGGTCAGTGGGCCGACGATGGTGCCAAAATTTGGGACGAAGCGGCGGTAGAAATTCGCAAATCCAACGAACTGTTGCACCTGCTTCCTTGATGCAGGTGTAGGCCATTCCACCACCGCCTTCACCTTCTCTGGGTCCGGAAGCACATGGTCGTGTGAGATGATGAACCCAAGGAAGGATGTTGTCTTTGCGTAAAATTCGCACTTCTCGGCCTTCACGTATAACCGGTTCTCCAGCAGTCTTTGGAGGACCCGCCTCACGTGGACCTGGTGCTCGTCCCTGGACTTGGAGAAGATGAGTATGTCGTCCAGGTAGACGAACACAAAAAGGCCGATGAAATCCCGGAGGACGTCGTTGATGAGGCGCTGAAAGACGGCTGGAGCGTTGGTCAACCCGAACGGCATCACCAGGTATTCGAAATGGCCGTTCGGGGTACGGAAGGCTGTTTTCCACTCATATCCCTCCCGGATCCGGACGAGGTGGTATGCGCTGCGTAGATCCAGCTTGGTGAACCAAGTCACCCCCTGGAGGGAGTGGAAAGCGGTGTCCATGAGGGGCAGGGTGTAACGATCCTTCTCCGTTATGTCATTAAGGGCACGATAGTCAATGCAAGGATGGAGGGATCTGTCCTTCTTACCAACGAAGAAGAATCCTGCCCCCACAGGTGATGACGATGGGCGGATTATCCCAGCACTCAGCGACTCCTTAAGGTATGAGTTCATTGTCTCCTTCTCCGGCGCCGATAGACTGTAGAGTTGTCCAGAAGGTAAGGGTGCCCCCTGGCGGAGATTGATTGCGCAGTCATAGGGCCGATGAGGAGGGAGAGACATTGCCTTAGATTTGCTGAATACCATACCCAGGTCGTGAAATTCCAGTGGCACCAGGGACAGGTCCGGGGGCGCAGCGTCCGTAGGAGGGGGAGAAGCGGACGGAGAGCAGGCAGCGGACTGAAGACAGGTGCCCATGCAGAACGTGCTCCATGTCGACACCCCGGCGGACTTCCAATCCAGAACGGGGTTGTGGAGGCGTAGCCAGGGATACCCCAGGATGACGGGCGACACAGAGTTGGGCAGGACGTAAAAGATCATCTCCTCCCGGTGGTTACCAGAGATAATAACCGGAACGGGGGTGGCCTGGTGCGTAACTCTCCCAAGGGAGGCACGAGAGAGGTTGACCAGGGAGATAGGATTCCTGAGTGCCTGACAGCGGATGCCCAATCGGGTTGCCAGGCTTTGTGAAATAAAGCTGCCTTCCGCACCTGAATCCACCAGTGCGTGGGTGAGATGCCCAGTGGGGTTGTGGCAGAAACGGATGGGCAGCTTCAATTGTGTGAGAGAACTTAACCGATTGACGTCCGCGAGGCCCCCTACAGTGACTCGCGGACCCCGCCGACTGGCTTTCCGTGGGCAAAGCTTCACCGTGTGTTGGTCATCTCCGCAATACATGCAGAGATCCAACTCACGGCGGCGTTGTTTCTCCGTAGGGGAAAGCTTTGTCCAGCCCGTCACCATCGGCTCCGACTCCTCGGGGCACGATGGTGGCGGCGCCGCCAGGGGGCGAGCTTGGAACAGGTGTGGCGAGACTCCACGAGGGCGAGAAGAAGACGACTTCCGTCCCGAGGAGCGCTCACGCAGCCTGTTGTCCAAACTGATCGCTAGGGATGTTAGCTCCGCTAGCGTCTCAGGGATATCCCGCCCAGCCAGTTCATCCCTCAGATCATCATTGAGACTGCTGAGGAAAAGGCCGCAGAGGGAGCGTTCCTCCCAGCCTAATTCCTCCGCTGCTACCCGGAAGTCGACCGCGTAGTCCGCTGCCAACCGGCTTCCCTGCTGGAGGGCGAGAAGCCGATCGACCTGGACCGTCTCGGTAAGAGAATGGTCAAAGACCTCCAGGAAGCGTCTCACGAATTGGTCATATGTGAGGGTGGCATAACTGGGCCTCGCCATTACGGCGTAGGTCCATGTCAATGCTCGCCCCTCCAGGAGATTCCCGATATAACCAATTCGGCTATGATCTGAGGGAAAGTCTCCGGGCACACGGTGGAAAACGGACTCACACTGCATAATAAACCCCCGCGCTCCGCCGAGCTTACCGCTAAAGCGGGCGGGGGTTGGAATGGGCGTGAGCCGAACCGGAGCACCCGGAGCCTGCTGGACGGCCACTGGAGCAGCAGGAGCCGCGCCACCCTGAGGAGCCGGGGGGAACGGCTGTTGGGGGTCCAAGCGGCCCAACCGGTTAGTTATATTTAACAACTGATTAAAAATCACCTGTTGCTGATAGGCTATCTGATCCACTCGAGCCTCGAGAGTGGAAAACCGGTGTGCGAGCCCGCCGTCTGCCGAGCCGCTCTGCTGAAGCCGTACTGACATAACGCACGGCTCAGGAGGCGCACACACACAGGCTCAGAGTAGTTCAAATAGTTTATTAACAACAGGAGTGTATGAATGTGTGTCTGCGGGATGTAAATGTATTGGTGGCAGCGTCTGCTTCGGGCACAGAGGCAGGAGACCGTACAGCCGGACAACCCTATGGGAAAAGCACAAGGAGACGGGTGACGGGCACACACCAATACAGGAGATATATGAGCGAGAGAGGAGCTTACTTGGATAGGACAGATGACTGGCACCGCAAGGGACGAGGTCCGGTAGACAGCCACCTGGAGAGCCCAGTGCAGCAGCGAGGAACAGGCGATGGAGAGGCGTTGTCCGCCGCCGGGAAATCCACCTGTGCACAGGGGAGCAGACTTGGGAGGAAAAGGAGGTAAGATCTTCTTACCAGTGTAATCCGCTGAGGGTGAAGGAACTCACAGCGATGCATGAAGAAGTCTGACGGCTTCAGGCCGAAGCTCAGGGCGAGGCGGCTTAAATCCCTCGCCGCTGATGACGAGCAGGTGTGCGAGCAGGTGGCGCCGCTGATGAGCGGCGCAGCGTGACAAATATAGATATACACATTTGTATATGAATAAAATGAGTAACAAATCTATTCAAATTTCACTAACTGTAGTGGTGGCCTAGTGGTAGAGCATCCACCCCACAGCTAGGAGGTCATGGGTTCAAGCCCTGGCCAGGTCATACCAAAGACTATATAAAAATGGTACTTCCCACCTTCTAGCTTGGTGCTCAGCATAATAGAATTGGGAAGGAAAAGTTGTTTGTGGCGGTGCCTTATTTGGCAGCAGCCCATCTCATTCTAGATGTGATTAACATGTAGATAGGAGAAATGTAATTTCGTTCTACTATACACGATTGTCTGCATGGACTGAATGACAATAAAGTTGGTTTCTTCTTTTAATGCATTACTAAATTTTCAAACAGTAATTTTGTTGCACAAGAAGTTACTGCAAAAGTAGTGACATGTAATGCTTTACTCCCAGCACCGCTGGTGACACATTGTGAAGACACTGCAAATACTTTGGAAAGGTTGTGGATCAACAAATGCCAGAAAATGTCCAATTAGATATTGTCCATCCATTCATCCATGATCGCCAAGTCACGTGATAAAAACTCAGTCTGTCTGGAGCTCTCGCATTACTTTATATAATTCTTTTGAGATATTGTCATCTGAACCTTGTTCTGATCAATGCCGTTTCAAAATACAAATGCAGCCAGTCGGGACTGCTGCAAGGCTGAGACTACACTTACCGTATTTTTTGGACTATAAGGCGCACTTAAAATCCTTTAATTTTCTCAAAAATCGACAGTGCGCTTTATAATCCGGTGCGCCTTATGTATTAATTCTGGTTGTGCTTACTGACCTCGAACCGATTTTATGTGGTACACGGCTCTCAAAAATCTGTCAAAAATGTTTTAGTACGACTTTGGTAAGTTACGAAGCCGAACCGCTTGATGGATTGTCGGAGCATTATGGTAGTCAGGAGCCTCGCGGAGTAATATGTGTTTCAACATAATGGCCGGATGGCTTTTTCCACAAATCTCCATCCCTACTGATCTGCCACTCCATGTGCGCCCATCTCACCGATACTGTCAAAACCCAAGTGAAGCAAACTAATTTGGAGCTTGCCATCATTCCAGGTGGATTAACCGAAGAACTCCAACCGCTATATTGGTGTCAACAGGTCGTTCAAAGTTAAATTGCTAGCGAGTTACGCCACTATCTGCCAATGGATCATGGATCGAAACTGCTCCTGTTTAGCTGTAATTAATATTCAAAAATGATATTTTCGGGACGAAAGAATTCAAGCGTCCCGGCATTTGTTTGCATTGTTTACTTCTCGGGGCTGCCGCCAGAGAGCGAGCCGTATCGATTACTGAGCGAGTATCCTGGCGATGTAAACAGCCACGGACCAAAAACGTACATTTGCTCATGGAACAGGTCATTCACACTCGCAGACAATTGCGCTATATGTGTCTATAATGACTATAGATAGGATTTTCTTTCCATGCACGCAAAAAAAAAAAAAAAAAAATTCCCAGATTCGGTAGTCGATACCCAAAAGCCGATGGTGTATAGAACACGTATATTAGGATTTGTATGTGAAATTTCGGCATCGAAACTGCTCCCATTTAGCTGTGAACGGGAGCAGTAAATACGGCTGTAAATACATATTTACGGCTGTAAAAACGGCTCGCTCTCGCATCGATTACCAAGCGAGTACCAAACCAGTATTCTGGCCAATATGGCGATGTAAACAGCCACGGACTAAAAACGTTTTGCCTGCTCATGGAACAGGTCATTCACACTCGCAGACAATCGCGCTGTATGTGTCTATAATGACTATAGATAGGATTTTCTTTCCATGCACGCAAAATTTTTTTTTTCCCCGGCTCCGACTAACTCGCTTTAATGTGCCGTATAATCCGGTGCGCCTTATGTATGAAATTAGACCATCAAATAGACCGTTCATTGATAGTGCGCCTTATAATCCGGTGTGCCTTATAGTCCCCAAAATACGGTACCTTCTTTCTGCTGGGACGATAGTGGTTTAACAACATGAGGTATGTGCTACCCTTACCTGTTGAGGTTGTGATGTTTCTTTTGTTTGCTTTCTCTTCAGGCAGAAAACTGCTTACAGCTTAACAGCACACGATATACTTTATCTGCTTCAGTATGTCATACATTTTGTCTTCAAGCAGGGATTGCCGATAGTTTACCAGCCAGCGGTGTGAGTTTGCCATTTATTCTTTATCTTTTGTTTTTCTCGACTGACAGTTGTCTTCTTAAAAAAAGAAAAAAAGGAGATGTCTTCTTTGTTTTGGTACTGAGCGCTCCTGTGCTTAGTGCACTCTCGCCACCTTTTGTATGGGAGTGGTACTGCATTCAGGTGGGAACTGAAATCTGATATTTCTATGTTGTCTTATGACTAACACGCATGTACCTCATGGAATAGTCCTTTGGCCTGTTAATAATAATAATAATAATAATAATAATAATAATAATAATAATTAAAGCTACAAGCAGCTGCACGTGGGCCCTCGCCTCCCGCACATCTGAGGACCCCGGTGCCCCTCATCCCTGGCTGGCTCAGAAATTTCCCATCGTTGCGGCAAGCGCTGCGTGAATAATAAAGTAAACCATTTGGAGCAGTACTTCCTGTGAGCAGTAGGTGGCACTATAACTTTTGTCAGTCATTTTTATGTAGGAGTGTAATATCCATCGTAGAAAATTTTGTGAAAATCAGACAAAGTTTTGTCCAAGTTACAACTTTCCGATGTTCCATGGCGAGGAGTCAACCTTTGCCACGTTGCTATGGTAACACTTACCTATCAGTTATGTGTTGCTGACCCATTTAGGACTACAGATGACAGTCACCTCTACCTATGCTCCAAATTTCATGACTCCAGGGCCTTCCCAACCCTCCCCACAAGATCACGGATTGAATGGCGAGGAGGGCGTGTCCATGGTAACAAGTGTGACATCATGGTAAAGTTGATATGCAGTTATGATCATCCCTGTGGTCTGATGAATCTCAGAAAATGTCACGTCATACTGGCAAGTGGCGCGTGAGTAATAAATTAAAACAGTTTTCAGCAATTCTTCCTTTAATCACTAGGTGGCGCTGTAGATTTCTATGAAAATTGTTCTATAGAACTGTTTGGAAATGGACTGATATCCATAATATTGAATTTGGTTGAAATCCAACAATGCATACCAGAGTTATTGCCGTCAGAATGGTCATAGAATGATCATGGTGAGGCATCAAACTTTGCCACTCCCCTAAGGCCAAACCATTGAGCTTTTGGAAAAGTTTTCAATAACTTAATGGCACATGGGTACAGATGATTGTCACCACAAACGAGCTCAATTGGACAAAAGCCCTAGGACAAGTTTGATCGAATTCGTGTCAATTGCACGAGGTGGAAATCAGGTCACTGCCACTTCCTACAAAATGGCCAACTTCCTGTTGTGTTTAGACCATCACTTCTATAGAGTTTTTTGCATGTCTTAACATGATCAACATCTCAGCCGATTTTTATGTTTCTACTCGAAAGTAAGCGTGTGCCACTCCCCTTTGACTTCACATGTTAGGTGGTGCTGTAGAGCCATTTTTGTGGGTCCTTCATATCTCCTCCAAAATATTCAATTTTTTGCCAGTCTTGAGGTCCCTGCAAAAATGGTGAGTTTTCATGCACATTCACTACCCCAAAAATGAGATCTTATAAGATAAGATAAGATAAGATAAGATAAGCCTTTATTAGTCCCACAACGGGGAAATTCCAGGATTGCAACAGCACAGGGATAGCAACACTCAGAGCAACAATCAGAAGGCAAGAAAAAAAAAACAAGCCAGCAAGAGCAGCTAATATACATATGTACATATTACTATAAATATATATATACATATTATATATTATATACATATATTATATACATATACATACATACAGTATATTATATACATATTACATATTATATCTTCAACATGAGCCTGAAACTGGGGAGGGTACCACAGCTGTGGAAAACATCTTGTGTGGTACCTGTACCAAAAACTTCCCACCCCAAAGACCTGAACAGCTTCAGACCGGTGGCCTTGACGTCCCACTTGATGAAGACCCTGGAGAGACTGCTCCTTGCTCATCTCCGCCCCCTGGTGGAACCAGCGATGGATCCACTCCAGTTCGCCTACCAGCATGGCATTAGGGTGGAGGATGCGGTGATCTTCCTCCTTCACCGTTCTCTGTCCCACCTGGAGAAGCCCGGGAATATGGTGAGGATCATGTTCTTTGACTTCTCCAGTGCTTTCAACACCATGCAACCGATGATCCTGAAGGACAAGCTGCTGCGCGCAGGGGTGGACCAGCACCTGTCATCATGGATCCTGGACTACCTCACGAACCAGCCTCAGTTTGTGAGAACCCGGGACTGTGTTTCCGACACGATCATCAGTAGCACGGGGGCCCCCCAGGGAACGGTGCTGGCTCCCTTCCTGTTCACTCTTTATACTGCGGACTTCTCACACAACACAACACATTGCCATCTACAGAAGTTCTCTGATGACTCTGCGATCGTTGGTCTCATCTCCAGCGGAGATGAAGCTGAGTACAGAGGGCTTATCCAGGACTTTGTGGACTGGTGCCATCGGAACTGCCTCCAGATCAACGCGAGGAAAACTAAGGAGCTGGTGGTGGACTGCCGCAGGCATGGGCAGCCCCTCACAGCACCAGTAAATATACAGGGAACAGACATCGAGATGGTGACATCCTACAAGTACCTGGGTATTCATCTGAACAATAAACTAGACTGGTCACACAATACTGACGCACTCTACAAGAAGGGACAGCGCAGGCTGTTCCTGCTGAGGAGACTCAGGTCTTTTGGTGTACAAGGGGCGCTGCTGAAGTCATTCTATGACACGGTGGTGGCATCAGCCATCACTTTTGGAGTGGTCTGCTGGGGCAGTGGCATTACTGCAGCCGATAGGAAGAGACTGAACAAACTGATTAAGAAAGCTAGCTCTGTCCTGGGGCAACGCCTTGATCCGATGGAGGAGATAGGAGAGAGAAGGACGGTGGCTAAACTGTCATCTCTGCTGGAGTCCGAGTTCCACCCTATGCAGGACATACTGGATGCACTGAGGAGCTCATTTAGCAGCAGACTACATCATCCCAGGTGCACAATCGAGAGGTTTCGTAGGTCCTTCCTACCAACGGCTGTCAGACTGTACAACCTAAGCAGGGCTGCTCGCAGAGATAGCAAAAAGACGTAACAAACTAATAGTTTTTTTTTTTTGAATGTAAAAGATGCAATAGACTTACACAATGGTCCTCTCCGGCATACAACTAGGAACATACCGGTCGCTATGGAGGGTGAGAATATGTATGGGCACATAATCATACCATGTAGGATAACTAAATAGACGGTTATGCTGTTTCATCCCACCTAGCAACAATGCTCTGCACTGTGTGTGTTTATATATTTACATATTTATTCCATCTAGCTACAATGCTCTGCACTGGGTGTGTTTATATTTATATATCTATATATTTATTCCATCTAGCTACAATGCTCCGCACTGTGTTTTTATATATCTACATATTATTCCATCTAGCTACATTGCTCCGCACTGTGTGTGTTTATATACTTGCATATTTATTCCACCTAGCTGCAATGCTCCGTACTGTGGGTGTTTATATATTTACATATTTATTCCATCGAGCTACAATGCTCTGCACTGTGTGTCTGTGTGTGTGTGTGTGTGTGTATATATATATTTTATAGTAATATGTACATATGTATATTAGCTGCTCTTGCTTGCTTGTTTTTTTTTTTTTTTTTTTTTCTTGCCTTCTGATTGTTGCTCTGAGTGTTGCTATCCCTGTGCTGTTGCAATCCTGGAATTTCCCCGTTGTGGGACTAATAAAGGCTTATCTTATCTTATCTTATCTTATACACACACACACAGACACACAGTGCAGAGCATTGTAGCTGGATGGAATAAATATATGAATATGTAAACACACAGTGCGGAGCAATGTAGTTAGATGGAATAATATGTAGATATATAAACACACAGTGCAGAGCATTGTAGCTAGATGGAATAAATATATAGATATATAAACATAAACACACCCAGTGCGGAGCATTGTAGCTAGATGGAATAAATATGTAAATATATAAACACACACAGTGCAGAGCATTGTTGCTAGATGGGATGAAACAGCACAACCGTCTACTTAGTTATCCTACATGGTATGATTATGTGCCCATACATATTCTCACTCTCCATAGCGATCGGTATTTTCCTAGTTGTATGCCGGAGGGGACCATTGTGTAAGTCTATTGCATCTTTTGCATTCAAAAAACTATTAGTTTGTTACGTCTTTTTGCTATCTCTGCGAGCAGCCCTGCTTAGGTTGTACAGTCTGACAGCCGTTGGTAGGAAGGACCTGCGAAACCTCTCGGTTGTGCACCTGGGATGATGTAGTCTGCTGCTAAATGAGCTCCTCAGTGCATTCAGTATGTCCTGCATAGGGTGGAACTCGGACTCCAGCAGAGATGACAGTTTAGCCACCGTCCTTCTCTCTCCTATCTCCTCCACCGGATCAAGGCACTGCCCCAGGACAGAGCTAGCTTTCTTGATCAGTTTGTTCAGTCTCTTCCTATCGGCTGCAGTTATGCCACTGCCCCAGCAGACCACTCAAAAAGTGATGGCTGATGCCACCACCGTGTCATAGAATGTCTTCAGCAGCGCGCCTTGTACACCAAAAGACCTGAGTCTCCTCAGCAGGAACAGCCTGCACTGTCCCTTCTTGTAGAGTGCATCAGTATTGTGTGACCAGTCTAGTTTATTGTTCAGATGAACACCCAGGTACTTATAGGCTGTCACCATCTCAATGTCTGTTCCCTGTATATTTACTGGTGCTGTGAGGGGTTGTCCTTGCCTGCGGCAGTCCACCACCAGCTCCTTAGTTTTTCTCGCATTGATCTGGAGGCAGTTCCGATGGCACCAGTTCACGAAGTCCTGGATAAGCCCTCTGTACTCAGCTTCATCTCCATTGGAGATGAGGCCAACGATCGCAGAGTCATCAGAGAACTTCTGTAGATGGCAGTGTGTTGTGTTGTGTGAGAAGTCCGCAGTATAAAGAGTGAACAGGAAGGGAGCCAGCACCGTTCCCTGGGGGGCCCCCGTGCTACTGATGATCGTGTCGGACACACAGTCCCGGGTTCTCACAAACTGAGGCCGGTTCGTGAGGTAGTCCAGTCGTGAGTCCAGTCGTGTCTAGTCGTGAGGTAGTCTTAGATGGAGAAGAAGAAAAAAAATTCTAACAATTAAAATAGGGCTCTCGCCCACTGACTTTGTCAGTTGCTCGGGCCCTAATAATGAGAATAACTGTTTGTTTTCTCTCCCATTGTTCTCCTGCAAGAGTAATAGCTTCTGCGGGAGTGAAGGAGGAGGAAATAGCCCAGACACTGGTATGCACCAGCCCAGGGCTCTATTCCTCCAGCCTTAGTTGCTCCATCTGCAACCGGCAAGGCCATCAGGAAGCAGATTGAGGAAAGCCAGCTGCACAACTCACGGGTGGACTTCGTGCAGAGGCAATTGGAGGAGATGTGTAAGACCATTGAACATATGGCTGCAAATCAATGCGCAAGACCATTGAACAGATGGCGGCAGATCAACGCGCAAGACCATTGAACAGATGCCAGCAGATCAACACCCAAGACCATTGAACAGATGGCGGCAGATCACATCATGTTTTGGATATGCCGCTCCAGGCTCCCTTGTGGACCCCGGGACCACATCCTGATGAAGTGTCCCTCACGGCCTCTGATATTTTTGATAAGACCATCAGCTCCGGCTGTGGCTCCAGTGGGCGAATAGATGTCTCTCAGGAGGACAACAGTGACCCTCCGGTTGAGAAGGACTCTAGGAGCCCTATGATGTGTCTCTCAGGGCACTGTTCTCTAGAGCAGCTTCAGCTGCTGGGCTTCCTCCTCCATCTTCTCCACCTGGAGCTTCAGCTTTGGGCAGGGGTCCTGCATCTCGCAGCCAGGTTTCCTTGCTGGTTTATCTTGACATTGTGGGTCGTCTGCAGAATGGTGGGCTCGTCCAAGAGGGGCGGCTGCTCCTTCTCTGGGCTCAGTGTTCTGAGTGGTGCTGCAGAGCAAGGCTTGGATGGTGCGTTGAAGGTGGGCCCTACCTTTGCGCTGTGGCTTGGAGCTTCCCCCACAGACAGCAAATCTATACACCACCTTAACGAGTGTCGTGCCACTGATGGGTTAGTGGCTAGAGCCTACCAGCCTGTGGCTATGGCCTCTAGGCTGGCAAATGCTAATACACTTTTTTTTGGGTGTATTTACAGGGTCTGATAAGGGAAATAGAGTAAAAAGTGGAGCTGACCTTCTACCAGAGGTGGTGAAGATTGTGGACACTGTGATTAAAAGAGCTAGCTTTCAGGCTACAGCTCTTTGGAATTTCTTGGCCAGCTGACCATGGCCAGTGGGCCCACAGCAGAGGCAGTGTTGGATGAGGTGCAGCAGGTGAGACTGTGCATGCAGTCCTTTCATCAGCCAGGACCACTCAGGTCGAGTGTCCAGAGACCTCTTGAGGAGTGTGAGAACCCACAATGGCTTTATTTCAGAGCCAGGTTACTTTCAGAGCTCGGGTCACCCGAGGCAGAAGTCCCCTCGATGGTGGGTGCAGGTTCAGCAGCGCTCATGTCCACGCTCTTGGGAGCGTGTAGGCCATGGTCCTGCCAAGTCCCACCAGCGTCTCTGATGGTATGCTTCCCCTGATGTCAACCTTCTCTGCAGCACACCTCATGAGTTGACGTCGGTGCACCTCATGTCCATGGGTGGTCAATACACTGGAGTGTGGATACTGCCTACAATTGAGATCTCATTTCCCAACTTCAAAGGGTTTTGGGAGCAGAAGTAAGGAGGACGGTCTTCCGCAGTTCTGGGCAGCGAGGTCTCTGCCCAGCTGGGAGAGAACTTGATGCGGTCTCTGTCTCCAGGAGAAGAGAGGTGAGGCTTTTACACTTCTTATTCCTTGTTCCTGAGTGGATTGGTGCGTGACGCACAGAGCTACCAGAGGATTGACACCCCACTGTAGTTTCACTACTTACTGTGGCTGTGTGGCCTAAGGTCAGAGGAACAGGGTAGGTGCCGCCCTATACACTGTGTGGTGTTCCACGTCTGGTGGGAGGGAATTAACTAACTAAACAAACCGGCGGTCTCTGTCTGGTTTTGGACCCGAGACGGTTGAGCAGGTATCTCAAGGCGCTCCCTTGTCCAGTGCTTAGGCTGAGGACATTATTCAGGCTATAGGGCCAGGCAATTGGTTCACAGCAATGGACCTTTGCGATGCTGATTCCATATTCCCATAAATCCAGCCACAGAAAGTTCCTCAGGGTTCCTTCAGGACAGCCTCCGGTTACGGCATCCTGTCCCTGTCCTCGGACATTTGCCAAGTGCATGGACACTGCACTCGCCCACTGCGGGAGAGGGGCAGTCAAGTTCAGTTATCTGGATGATTGGCTGGTTTGTACGCCATCAGAAGCTGTAGCAGGGAGCAATATGGAGACCATATTAGCTCACCGGGAGGCACTCGGGTTGCATTTGAATGTGAGGAAGGTTGCCTGGCTCCAACCAGGGTTGTCGAGTACTTGAGGCTCACCCTGGATTCGGTTGCCATGAGGGCATCCCTTCTCCAAAGAGAAGACATACTATCAGGGAATGTATCAGGAGCTGCTCCTCACAGAGGACTGTCTCAGTGCATCAGTGCCAGAGGATCTTAAGTCTCTTATTGCAGCTGCCCAGGTGGTGCCACTGAGCTTTTATATACTCGTCCCCTTCAGCGGTGGTTCACACTTCAGAAAGTGGTTTTGCCCAGAGACAAAAGGAGGAGGCTAGTTCTTCCAAAGGAGCCTCATGGTTCTCAGGTGGTGGAGACACTCATCAGCGGTCCAAGATTGTGTTCCCTGGGCGAAGAGGGCTGCAAGGATGAACATTACAACTGACACCTCCCAAGCAGGCTGGGGTGCAGTCTAGGAGGACAGGTTTGTGCAGGGACACTGGGCTCCGGCACAGCAGTCTTGGCATATGAGCCATCCCAAGATGGAAGTGGTGCATTTGGCTCTGGGGCTTTTTCTTCTCATCATTTGGGGCAGAAAAATTCTGGTACCGACGGACAGCACGGCTGTGGTGTTGTACATCAACCAGCAGGATGAACTGGGGTTCCCCTCTCCAAGCGAGGATGCGTCATCTGCTAGTGTGGGCTCGAGCCTGTCAGGTCCACTAGCTACAGATGCTCTGAGCATGCCTGGCCTCCAGTGAGCTGTTTGCATTTCCACTACTGCCTCTTCTGCCAGCTTTCCTTGGAAAGGCAAGACTGCTGTCTGTTCAAGAAGTTTTGATGGCCCGAATTCGCCACAAGACCACATATGGTGGAGATCCACAAGATGTTGGGGGGCCGTTCTTGGCCTTTCCCAATCAAATGGGATATACTCTCACAGGCACAGTTGGCATCTGAATCCCCAGCTCCTGAGGTTGCATGTATGGCCCTTGGACAGGAGCAATTGTGAAAACTAGGCTTGGAGAAGGAGGTTATAGACACCGTGCAGGCTTCAAGGGCCCCATCTACCCAGCTGCAATGCAGTGTGAAGTGGAGAGTGTCTTCAAACTGGTGTTGGACCAAGGGGGAGAATCCCTTGACATGTCACATCTTTCATCTTGTCTTACCTCCAGTACCTCTTCGCCCTAGGTTGGGCGGAGTCGACTCTCAGGGGCTACCTGGCGGTGGTGTCAACTGTCCATGAGAAATGTGATGGCTTGTATCATGGGGAACTTCCCTTGGTGAAGCAGTTTTTTGAGAGGCGTGAAACGGAGCTGTCCATCTCAGCGTCCGTTGCTGCCCAGTTGGAATCTTCAGACAGTTCTTAGGGCTCTATGCTTTCCCCCTTTTGAGCCACTCCCGAGTGCTGATCTTCGTCTGCTCTCTTTGAAAATGCTTTCTCTTGGCAGTTGTCTCAGCCAAGAGGGTCGGTGAACTGAATGCGCTCTCTGTGGACGCAGCATGCTTTGGTTTGAGGGTGATCAGATGGTTCACCTGCGGCCAACCCAGCTTCAGCCCAAGGAGCTGGCTAGTGGGTTTGTTGCCGTCCTATTGTGCTTGAGGCTTTCTACCCTCCCCTGCACACCTCAGGGACTGAGAGGCTTTATATTTGTGCCCAGTGGGCCCTTAGGCTTTATGTTGACTGCACGAGGTCTGTCCGTTCTTCAGACAAGCTTTTTGGGTCCTATGGGGAATCCACGATAGACAGGCCTTTTCCTAAGCAGCGCCTATATAGGGTGTGCATCCACAGGTGTGGTTAATTTGGTATAATGGTCCTACCCAGAGGATCGGTGTCACTTGGTTACAGGTTCACTTTCATTCATAAAACTGCTTTTACATCCGTAAACTTACGGTTTTGTTAAAATGAATATTTAACGTTAACTTTTCAGTCTGCATTTGGGTTCTGCCTCCCTCTTTTTAGGACAGAGAGCAGAGCTTCAATGCAATATCCAGTGCTGGATAAAAATCCAAAGTGACCATTTAACTAAATACTTATCTTCTTTTTACATCAAATCAAATCAAACTTTATTGTCATATTGCTGTACATACAACTGTAGTGCAGGCAAGATGAAATTGCGTTTCTCTTGGCATCCATATAAATAGAAGCAGCATGATTTAAGACACACTCCCACATAGCTCCACCCCCCACCCCCACCCCCACCCCCCCATCCATTCACACATCCCTGAGACATACTTGGGGGGAAAAAAAACAACTAACTATAATATACAAATAATATACAAAATGTCCGTAGATGCAGTAGTGTGTATGAGAGATTCCGGGTCAACTGTTCAGCGTCCTGACAGCTTGTGGAAGGAAGCTGTTGATCAGTCTGGTGGTTCTGCCTCTGATGCTTCGGAATCGTTTACCAGATGGAAGAAGTTCAAAGTGTTTATGCAGAGGGTGAGAACGGTCCTTGACGATGTTCAGTGCCCTGCTCCTACAACGGTTCTGAAAAAGTTCTTGGACAGAGGGGAGGGAGACTCCAATTACCCTCTCAGCCCCCTTGACTATCCTCTGCAGGGCTTTTTTGTCTGACATACTGTAGCTGGAGTACCATGTAGCAATGTAGTATGTCAGAACACTCTCCACCACACCTCTGTAGAAGGTCCTGAGGATGCAGATGGGGAGAGAGGCCTGTTTGAGTTTCCTCAAGAAGTGCAGTCTCTGCTGAGCCCACTTCCTGATCCCCAAGGAATTCTTGCTCCAGGTCAGGTCCTGCGAGATCTGCACTCCGAGGAACTTGATGTTCTCTACTCTCTCCACTAAACGGCCGGGGACGTGCTCAGGCTGTGACTGCCGGAAGTCGATAATCATCTCCTTCGCTTTGTCCACGTTGAGCACCAGATTGTTCTCCCTGCACCAGCCCTCCAGGTCTCTCACTTCTTCCCTGTACATTGATTCCTCATTCCTCTGAATAAGTCCCACCACCGTGGTGTCGTCTGCAAACTTAATAATCTGGTTCCCCTCGTGTCTGGATACACAGTCATGTGTTAGAAGTGTAAACAACAGTGGACTGAGTACACAGCCTTGAGGGGATCCGGTGCTCAGCGTGACAGAGTTGGAGATGTTGTTTCCAACCTGGACAGACTGAAGTCTCTCAGTCAGGAAATCCAGGATCCAGAGACATGTGGCGGTGTTCAGACCGAGAAGGAGTAATTTCTCCATCAGTCTCTGGGGAATAATGGTGTTGAATGCTGAACTGAAATCAATGTACAGGAGTCTGGCGTAGGTGTCTTTCTGGTCCAGGTGGGTGATGACAGAGTGTAGGGTGGTGACTATAGCATCCTCCGTGGAGCGGTTTGAACGATATGCAAACTGGAGCGGGTCGTGTGATGCAGGGAGGCAGGCTGTAATGTGTGGTTTGACAAGCCGTTCAAAACACTTCATCACAATTGGTGTCAGTGCAACAGGACGATAGTCATTCAAACAGGACACAACTGGTTTCTTTGTCACCGGTACAATGATAGAGGTCTTGAAGCATCTGGGAACGATGGCCTAACTCAGGGAGATGTTATAAATGTCAGTCAGGACATCCGCCAACTCGCTCGCGCAGTCTCGGAGCACACGTCCCGGAATGTTGTCCGGACCTGCAGCTTTGCGTGGGTTGACTCTGGTTAGGGTCCTCCGTGTGTCCGCTGTGTTGATGGTAAAAGCTGGTCCGACCGATGGTGGGGGTGGGCCAGCCCTCCCTCTGATTGTCGAGTTTGATGCTTCAAAACGTGCAAAAAAGTCGTTAAGCCTGTCTGGAAGCGAAGCGTCGTCATCATCGACCCCCCGCCTAGACTTATAGCCCGTGAGTGTCCAAACTCCCTGCCACATCTGCTTGGTGTTCCTAGTGTCACAGAGGTGTCCCTGGATTTTCTCCGCATAGGCACGCTTTGCCGCCTTAATTCCCTTTGAGAGCGCAGACCTGGCTGAGCGGAGGGCGATCCTGTCCTTCACTCTGAAGGCTGCATCTCTGGCTGTAAGCAGCGAGCGCAC
This sequence comes from Pholidichthys leucotaenia, assembly GCA_020510985.1. Taxonomy (NCBI): domain Eukaryota; kingdom Metazoa; phylum Chordata; class Actinopteri; order Cichliformes; family Pholidichthyidae; genus Pholidichthys; species Pholidichthys leucotaenia. The sequence continues at coordinate 33,386,465 of CM035843.1, forward strand.
CTCTGCAGTCATCCAGGGCTTATGATTACCCCGCATAGTGATGGTCTTCACTGTAGTGACATCCTCTGTGCACTTCGCGATGTAGCTGGTGACTGTATCAGCATACTCCTCCACATCTGTCTTGTCTTCCTGGGAGGCTGCTATTTTGAAGATCTCCCAGTCTGTGTGCAGAAAACAGTCTTTCAGTGCAGAGGTTGCACTCTCTGGCCAAATCCTTATTTGTTTCACTGCTGGCCTGCTGCGCTTCAATAAAGGTTTGTAGGCAGGCAGCAGCATCACGGACATGTGATCAGAACGGCCGAGATGGGGGCGGGGTATCGCTTTATATGCATCTGTGTTTGTGTACACTAAGTCCAACATATTCTCTCCTCTGGTCTTAAAGTCTACACATTGTTTAAACTTGGGGGGCACAGTCTTTAGGCTGGTGTGGTTAAAATCCCCCGGAACCACCACAAAACTGTCCGGGTGTGAAGTTTGGATTTCGCTAATAGCATTGTGCAGTACCCCGAGTGCCTTCTTAGCATTAGCATTAGGGCTCGGCGCTATGTAAACACCAGCTACATACACGTTGCTGAATTCCCTCGGCAGATAAAATGGCTGACAATTTACAATTAGGAACTCCGCCAACGGAGAGCAGTGTTTAGATACTAACGTGGCGTTAACGCACCAGTTCTTGTTAACATAGATGCATAGCCCACCCCCCGGCTCTTCCCGGAGCTCGCCGTTTCCCTGTCGGCACGGAACATCGCCATATCTTCCAGTTGAATGGCCTCGTCAGGAATGTTGCCGTGGAGCCATGTCTCAGTGAAAACAAACACACAGCAGTCTCTCCACTCTCTCCGGGTTTCTCTCAGCAGACGCAGCTCGTCCAGCTTGTTTTCGAGGGAGCGGACGTTAGAGAGAAGAAGCGACGGTACCGCTGGGCTGGAGGGGTTAGCCTTTAGCCTAGCATGGATCCCGGCCCTTTTTCCGCGCTTTTGCTTGCATTCGCTCCGCTTCCGCTTCCTCCTCTCTCAGGTAGCTTCCAGCGGGGACTCTGCCAGAATTCCATGCTGGCGTAGAATGTCCAAGTCACAACCGATCGCCGTGATTCTTGCAGCGTGCAGTACCTTGATGTTTAATAAGGTCTCACGGTTGTAAGTTTTACAGAATGTACGTCTGGGATGATCAAAACACTCAAAACTCTCACACTCGTTGATGCCAAGAGGGGCCGCTGCGACCGAGCGCGCTGCCGCCATCTTATTAGATAAAAATATAACTATTCATACGTCTTTATTTACTTTAAAGGCCTACGTTCATTTCTAACATGACATGAGGACCAAGCTAAGCTGGACGTTTTGGTTTGAAAAGCAGCTGAAAGCACTCTGTAATCACCAGTTATCATAACTGACAATATGAGAACAATGTTTACATCTCTAGCAGAAAGAAAATGTCACTTGATTTATAAGATAAGCCTTTATTAGTCCCACAATGGGGAAATTCCAGGATTGCAACAGCATAGGGATAGCAACACTCAGAGCAACAATCAGAAGGCAAGAAAAAACAACATCTAGTAAACATATGTCCATATTACTATAAATGTATATATATATAGACACACAGTGCAGAGCATTATGGCTGGTGAATGTGCAGCAGAAAGTCTAAGCTCTCTCTCCGCGGATGCAGCGGGCCAGCTGGAAGTCTTTGGGCATGATGGTGACCCCCTTAGCGAAGAAGAGACCACCAGGTGGGCCTCGCTGGTCTCCTGCAGAGCCATGACGGCGAAGCTCAGGAAACGCAGGACGGTCTTGAAGTCCTGAGCAATCTCCCTCACCAGGCGCTGGACGGGCAGCTTACGGATGAGCAGCTCCGTGGATTTCTGGCAGCGACAGATCTCTTTCAGAGCCACGGGCCTGTGACGGCGAGGCCTCTTCACTCTGCCGGTGGCCGGAGCGCCTCTCCGAGCAGCCCTGGTGGCTAGCTGTCTCCTGGGGGGGGGGGGGGGGGGGGCTTCTTCCTCCAGTAGATTTTACGGGCGGTCTGCTTGGTTCTTGCCATCGCTCTTTATTATTCTGTCTTATATTTCTTTCACGCCGCCTAAACTCCAGCCCGGCACCTGCGTCATTTTCGCTACAGCTCCCGGTATGTCGAGTTTCCCATTAGCACCGGGCGGCGGCCAAGTGCTAGCTAGCACTAGCTCCTCCCCGCTGTAACGTCTCCCGCTGCAAACCGTGGCTCCGTCCGCCGACCCGGGAGACCCCCGGGGTGATCCGTGCGTCCGTGATATATATACAGAGTGAAAGGTGTAGAAAGAAGGAAGATAAAAAAAAAAAAAAAAAAAAAAAAAAAAAAAAGGCTGTTGCAACAGGCAGCCGACTCGTGTGGCGCCGCTGGTCCGGCAGAACCGGAACCTATGCAAAGTTAAATCAGGTTATGCAAACCTGATCTGTGATATTTTTACATGAATGCAAACAATTTGCAGTACAGTTACTGTATATAAACTATATGCCACACACTGGTTCAAAAATTTTGATGTGTTCCTTTGTTTGGAATCAGCATACAGTAGTGTGAAAAAGTGTTTGTCCCCTTCCTGATTTCTCATGTTTTTCTATGTTTGTCACACTTAAATGTTTCAGATCATAAAACAAATTTAAATATTAAACAAAGATAACACAAGTAAACAGAAAATGCAGTTTTTAAAGGAAGACGTTTATTATTAAGGAGGAAAAAAAATCCAAACCTACGTGGCCCTGTGTGAAAAGTGATGCCCCCCCTCGTTAAAACATAAATTAAGTGTGGTTTATCACATCTTTGGAAAGCAAAGTTCAATTTCTCAAGCCACACCCAGGCCTGATTACTGCCACATGTGACTAGTATTACTCATTATTATTATTATTATTATTATTATTATTATACACTTATTGCATGGTTTTAGTCTTTAATTTTTTTTTTTAGTTTATCTCTTTATCTTATCATGTTTTAATGTTGTAGCATTGCACCGAGACAAATTCCTAGTTTGTGTACTACATGAACAATGGCAATAAATCTGATTCTGATTCTGATTCTGACATGTGTTCTCAATCAAGAAATCACTTAAATAGGACCTGCCTGACAAAGTGAAGTAGATCAAAAGATCCTCAAATGCTAGACATCATGCTGCGATCCAAAGAAATTCAGGCACACAAGAGAAACAAAGTAATTGAGCTCTATCAGTCTGGAAAAGGTTATAAAGCCATTTCTAAAGCTTTGGGACTCCAGCAAACCACAGTGAGAGCCATTATTTACAAACGGCGAAAATTTGGAACAGTTGTGAACCTTCCCAGGAGGGGTCGGCGGACCAAAATTACCCCAAGAGAGCAGCGACAACGCTTGCAAGAGGTCACAAGAGACCCGACAACAACAGCCAAAGAACTGCAGGCCTCACTTGCCTCAGTTAAGGTCAGTGCTCATGACTCCACCATAAGAAAAAGACTGGGCAAAAATGGCCTACATGGCAGAGTTCCAAGATGAAAACCACTGCTGAGAAAAAAGAACAAAGGCTCATCTCAGTTTTGCCAGAAACATCTTGATGAGCCCCAAGACTTTTGAGAAAATACTCTGGGGACTGACGAGACAAAAGTTGAACTTTTTGGAAGGTGTGTGTCCCACTACATCTGGCGTAAAAATAACAGCATTTCAGAAAAAGAACATCATACCAACAGTAAAATATGGTGGTAGTAGTGTGATGGTGAGGGGCTGTTTTGCTGCTTCAGGACCTGGAAGACTTGCTGTGGTAAATGGAACCATGAATTCTGCTGTCTACCAAAAAATCCTGAAGGAGAATGTCTGGCCATCTGTTTATGACCTCAAGCTGAAGTGCACTTGGGTTCTGCAGCAGAACAATGATCCAAAATACACTACCAAGTCCACCTCTGAATGGCTTCCAAAAAAAAAAAAATAAAAAAATGAAGACTTTGGAATGGCCTAGTAAAAGTCCTGACCTGAATCCAATTGAGATGCTTTGGCATGGCCTTAAAAAGGCACTTCACGCTCAAAAACCCTCCAATGTGCGTTAATTACAACAATTCTGCAAAGATGAGTGGACCAAAATTCTTCCACAGCACTGTAAAAGGTTCATTGCCGGTTATCACAAATGTTTGATTGCAGTTGTTACTGCTAACGGTGGCCCAACCAGATATTAGGTTTAGGGGGCAATCACTTTTTCATACAGGACCATGTAGGTTTGGTTCCCCCCGCCCCCCCCCGTAATAATGAACACCTTCATTTAAAAACTGCATTTTGTGTTTACTTATGTTATCTTTGTCAAATGTTTAAATTTGTTTGATGATCTGAAACATTTAATTGTGACAAACATACAAGAAAAATGAGAAATCCGGAAGGGGCAAACACTTTTTCATGCCACTGTATACCAGATTTGTCTTGATTTACTCATTTTATTTTATTTTTTTACATATCACAGCTAATAAAAAGATATACTATATAAATGATTAGTAGAATTAATCATTGTATGTGAGGGTGGTGCAGGACATGCATAAGGACAATGTGACAGTGGTGAGGTGTGCTGTAGGCGTGACAGATTCAGTGTGAGAGTGTGATTATTTCAGGGATCGGTTCTGAGCCCCTTCTTGTTTACCATGGTGTTAGACAGGCTGTCAGATGAGGTCAGACAGGAGTCTCCATGGGCCATGATGTTTGCAGGCAACATTGTGATCTGAAGTGAGAGTAGGGAGCAGGTGGAAGAGAACCTGGAGAGATGGAGGTATGCTCTAGAGAGAAGAGGAATTAAAGTCAGTAGAAGCAAGACAGAATACATGAGTGTGAATGAGAGGGAGGCAGGTGTAACGGTGAAGATTGAAGGAGTAGAGGTAGTGAAAGTTAATGAGTTTAAATATCTAGGGTCACCCATCGGAAACAATACAAAATGCACAATAGAGGTAAAGAAGAGAATGGTGGAAGGGTGGAGTGGGTGGGGATGAGTGTCAGGGGTGATTTGTGACAGAAAGGTAGCAACAAGAGTGAAAGGGAAGATTTACAAGATGGTAGTGAGACCTGCGATGATGTATGGTTTGATGACGGTGGCGCTGACAAAAAGACAGGGAATAAAGCTGGAGGTTGCGGAGTTAAAGATGCCAAGATTTTCGCTGGGAGTGACTAGGAGGCACAAGATTAAAAATGAGTATATCAGAGGGACGGCTCTGTTTGAGTGGTTTGGAGACAAAGAGAGGCAAGGCTGAGATGGTTTGGACATGTGTAGAGGATAGATAGTGGATATATTGGACAAAGGATGTTGAAGATGGAGCTGACAGGCAGAAGGAAAAGTGGAAGACCGCAGAGAAGATTCATGGATGTAGTAAAGGAGGACATGGAGAGGGTTGGTGTTACAGTGGAAGATGCAAGGGATAGGGTGAGATGGAGGCAGATGATCCACTGTGCAGACCCCTGAAGGGAGCAGCTGAAAGAAGAAGAAGATTGAATATGTCCAAAATTATATGTTAAAATTAGCCCCATTAAAATGCTCAACATGGGACAATACCAATAACAAACAATAACTGATGACTAATAATTCAGCCCAGTCTCACCCAAAAAAAATGTGCAATTGCACGTTTTGTCACTCAGAGAAAACGTACATAGACATGTAAAAAAAGATTTTCCACGTGCAGTGGATATGTGGCATTTACAGCTTTAAGAAAGGTGTCCAGCGGCAACTAAACATTTGGCAGTTTGTGTTCCTGTCACTTTTGCCTTTCGCCATCGAGCAACTACCCCACATTTTAATCCCTAACCTCACAGGAACCTTTCATTAGTGGAGTGAAAAACAAACTAAGGAAAAAAGCAAACAAAAAGGTCAGTCACAGATGAGAGTGGGAGTCAAGCCCGTGTGTTTTTGTGTCTGTTACTTGAACATCCATATAGTTAACCATCCGCCATCCCACTCTCACCAACCAAATGAGTGTTGGGAAACCAAAGTAAAAGATGCATTGTTCTGCACATGCGCTGTGAGGACTGTTTAAGAGTATTTTGCGCATGTGCAGTGAGTGTGCTTGTAAATACGTGCCGAGGCACGTTATTTTTTGATTTAACGTGCAAATGTACGATTTTAGAGGGGTGGAAAACGTTTATTAGATATGTTTTTTATTGAGACCGGGTTGAATATTTAGCTTTGTTCAAGAGTGAAGTCATTTACCTCAGTATCATCTCTCTTTAATTTCTCAGTTTGTTTCACTAAGTTTTCTAGTTGCTCAAAACAGCCAAGAGCAACATTTGCTTCCAGTCTTTATTTTCTTTTCAGTTCATGCCCCTAACTTTTTGCATTTCAGTATTTTGAATTATTGATATCCCCTTTCCAGACATGCCATCACTTTTCCTTTGTGCCTGCAAGAGATTAAATCTCCCTTCAAGCCAACCTTTAAAAAGTGAAAGTCAGATACTCAAACATTTTTATTCCTGGTAACATATGTGAAATGAACTGGAAAAACAGACTGAAGGCCGTTACTGAGAATGTTTTGTCCACTTTTAGTCACAACAAAGAAACCAAGATTTTTAGGTTGGTGGAAGTATGTTAATTGATTATTTACATAAATCTATAAAAGATGGTGCTTCACTGAGGTTGTGGGATCTGTGCCATTGTCTTCACTTTAAATCAAAAAGGGGGCAAATCAATACCTGTACTGGAGTCAGGGAAAAGACTGTGTGGTAAAAGCAGGCTAAAGGCTCACATCACCCAGGGAGGGGTGGAAAATCCAATTACTTTGGTTAACAAGCTGACCTTCGCACGTATAATGCCACTGTGTCCCCTGGCTTATTTTCTTGGCAGAGCATAAGCACTCCGGGGCCTCAACAAACCTCTAAATATTGCAGTGATTGCACTTAAAAGTAATGTCCACTGAGTAGCTTTAAGCAACCTGAACTCTGATAAAATAAGCTAATGAAGACTTAAGTAGGGCTTCTTTCCGCCATAAAATGTATTGAAATGATCCAGGAGGCATTTTCTTTTTCATGTGTATTTTATCTGATACAAAGCTTTAATTTCCTCCAATATTGATAAATGAATATCATTATGAGCCTACAAGCTAAAATCTTTATAGCACAAGTAATACATTCTCTACACAATATATGATATGAGCAAATAATATTTCTTCTCTCTTTTGAAACTGGGCAAGCTTGATGAGCTAATCAGTGTACTGCATGAAAGAAACAAACTTACTGTATTTCCCTCTAGTGATAAATCACCAGGATGTGCTTTCAAAGGTGCGCCTAATAGGATAATTGGGTAATTTACACCATAAAGCGAAAACGGCAACGGATCCTGAACAAAACAATGCTCCAGCTCTTGGATTCGCTTTGGAACACTGCGGAAAGGTTTGGGGCAGCCGTTTGATAAACAGCAATAGATTATTGCACTTCTCGAGATGATGACTTTCTGAAAGCCCCACAAATCTAAAACACTGCCCAAGTTTCCCTTGGCCTAATAGAAATAAGATGTATATAAGTTGTACCTCCCCTGAGCAAGGTTAGCTCTCAGAGAGGCCTTGCAGAGGGCTGACTGGCAAATTTATGTTTTAAGTTACAGGGGAAATGGAATGAAATGCCTTCCACTTCAGTGGTGGCTCAAAATTGCTTCAGTTACCTGTGTGCACAGCATTTTGCTCTGACTGGGGGATCATCAGATAATCATTGAATGAAGACTTCCATGTAAGATTGATTGGGAGTGAGATCCTGTTTCAGTGAAAAATAAATCATGATTTCTTGCATACACAAACATAATATCAGCCTGAAGAAGCTGCACACAAAGTACAGGAGAAACATGTTGCACCTACTGTCGTCGGCCTCCGTCGGTCTATGATGACCATGGAAGAATCAGAATCAGAATCAGAATCAGGTTTATTGCCATTGTTCATGTAGTACACAAACTAGGAATTTGTCTCGGTACAATGCTGCAACATTAAACATGATAGAATAAGAGAATCTAAACGTCTACTCTGCTGGAACAGCACCGCCTGTGGCTGAACAGGCTGATGCGCACCGGTGTTCTACCTTCCAGCGTTGGGCGTTGGTAGGATTCAAGCCTGGGCAGGAAGATATGGAGGACAAGATGTTACCCATGCAGCATGTTCTCCCTCTCCACGTCACTGATGAATCCAAAGGAACAGCAGGGCTGCTATAGTTTGGCACCAGCGCCGTCCCAGGAGCTGCCAGAACGATGTTGAGCACAACAGAGAACTGCCTTAGGGGCTCCGACTCCGGATTTTTCCTCAGGGTTGACTCCCAAAGCCTTTCCCGTGACCAGGTGTGCCGCAAGGCAGCAGAGGTTTGAAATCAGGGTTTACCTTCCCCTAGATGGGCTACCTTCCCAGGTTGACGAGCCACCATCTACCCGAAGCATCTGGTTTTAAGGCGCCAGAGATCCGCCCTCGCCCCTTCTCCTATTAGTAAAAGCAGTTCCGCTGGGCTTAGAGACTAAACCACACGGGCAGGCTAGAGGTTGGACTTAGTTGTCAGAGGCTTTTCGAGACGCACGCCTTAAGGAGCATTTTATGAGCACTGGGAGCTTAACCCCAGTGCTGCTTCTGGCTATGACAACCTTGGAACCTGCACCTACTGTACATTTGACAAAACAATGTATATCTGGCAGTGCCAATACTTTAATAAGTTTATTTGGGAGGATGAAGTTACGCACAAGATTTGTTAAAAAAAAAAAAAAAAAGACTTCTGTATGATACTTGAACAAGTTGGATTACTTGTGTGATGCCCTTGGTGTGTGTGTGTGTGTGTGTGTGTGTGTGTGTGTGTGTGTGTGTGTGTTTTAACATAAACCTGAACTGTGGATCATTAGAAATTGGCTAAGCACTGTGGTTCATGCATTTATTTATTTATTTATTTCGGACAAAAAGGAAACAAAAAAGAACATCCAACAAATACACCAAAAGATACAAAAACACAATGCAAAGTGACAAAACCCTTTCCTTGAGTCCCAAAAAAGAGTAGGAAGAAGCAAAAGCTTTTCAAATCCTAACCCTCAATACTGTAAGTACTTAATACTTAAATGTAAACAAGCTGCCACCTATACAGACCAATCTAGAATGAAGAAAAACAATAAAAACACATGAAAAACAATGTACATCAATACTTCTTTCCCATTAGGGAGCAAAACAATTCCCTTCCTCAAGTCTATACCTTCCAAGAATAATATTTTTGTACTTTTTCTTAAACTGTATGGCATTGTTAGGCTGTTTAATGTCCTCATCCAAACCATTCCACAAAATCACCCCACAAATTGAAATGCACAAATTATTCTGCGTAGTGCGAAAACAAGGGACTTTTAAATTAAATCTTCCTCTCAGATCATGCTCTCCCTCTCTCTCCAGAAACAATTTCTATATATTTCAAGGGAGTAAATTATTTCTTGCTTTATAAACTATTTGTAAAGTTTTTAATTTCACCAGATCAATAAATTTCAAAAATTTTAACTTTAAAAACAAAACATTAGTGTGATCATAGTAGCCTACATTGTTTACTATTCTTATTGCTCTCTTTTGTAATGTATGTAATTTCTGTAGGGTACTTTTGTAGGTGTTACCCCAGACTTAACACAATAAAGTAGATATGGTAAAACAAGTGAACAGTACAGTGTATACTATGTGTTGTGGTTTAGAATCTGCCTAACTTTACACAAAAGTCCAATATCCTTAGCCAGCTTTGAGCTCAGGTGTTTTATGTGAGCTTTCCAGCAGAGTTTGTGGTCTAGTATTACCCCCAAGAACTTATTTTCATATACTCTTTCTATCAATACATTATTAATCATCACTTTCACTTGTTCATGTATAATATGGTTTCCAAACAACATAAATTTAGTTTTATCCAAATTTAAAGATAATTTATTTTTGTCAAACCCTAATTTTTTCAAACCAATTCATTTGTGGCCACATTCAACAACTACCGCAAATTCTCACCAGCACAAAAGACATTAGTGTCGTCCGCAAAAAACTACTAGTTTCAAAATATCGTATACCTTGCAAATGTCATTAATATACAAAATAAACAGTTTTGGAGCCCAATACTGACCCTTGGGGAACTCCACAAGTAATTTCTAACTGACGATCTAAATTCACCCAACTGCACAAACTGTTGTCTGTTTTTAATCTAACTTCTACGCCAATTTAAGACTATCCCTCTTACACCACAGTCCTCCAATTTTTTAAGTAAAATGTCATGATCTATTGTGTCAAATGCTTTATTCAAGTCTATAAACACACCCACAGCATGCTTCTTATTGTCAATAGAACTGGTAATTTTCTCAATCATCTCTGTCAGTCTGCCTGGAACTCATACTGACTGTCCATTAATAAATTATGTTTTTCAATGAAACTGTCCAATCTTGCAACAAAGAGTTTTTTCCAGTATTTTAGAGAACTGGGAAAGTAAGGATACAGACCTGTAATTTGTAAACTGATGTTAATCTCCTGCTTTATACAATGGGATAACTTCTGCAGTGTTCATTTTGCATGGAAATACACCCGTATTGAATGACAAATTGAAGAGATACTCTAATGGTTCAACAATACAATCAATTACTTTTTTCATGAGAGTCACATCAATATCATCCCAATCCTTAGATGTTTTATTTTTACATTTGCTAACAATATCTATAATTTCATTTTTATCCACAGCCCTTAAAATCATTGAGCGAGGATTTCTGTCTCCATGATCCTTAATAACACGTCCCTCTCTAAGCTGTGGGTCATCTATTTGATCAGCCAGTTTAGGTCCAACACTTACAAAAAAATTATTAAACCTATCTACTACTCCATTCATATTATTAATTATCTTACCACCATCAATGAAATAATCAGGACAACTAGTATTGGTTAGTCCATTTCTAATAATTCTATTTAATATCTTCTATGTTACCTTATTATTTTTTATTATTTTCCAATAATTTATTGTAATAATCCTTTTTACATATCCTTATAATATTAGTCAATTTATTTTTATATTTTTTATGTCTATTATCTGCCTCTATTGTTCTATATTTCAGAAACATCCTATATAGGGTATATTTTTTTTGCAAGCATTTTTCAATCCCTTTGTCATCCATGGCCTATCCAAATAATTCATTTTTTTCTTGTATTGTTGGATTGGACAGTTTTTATCATATAATGATTTAAATATTTTCCAAAAGGAATCATAGGCTATATCAATATCATCAACTTCATAAACTTTTTTCCAGTCTTGTGATAATAATTCACTTCTAGATGCATTCAAGGATTCTTCTGTTCTTACTCTCCTATATCCAATTTTACATTCATTACTTTTCCTGTTGTAACCACAATGTACATCACAAAAACTGGCAAATGGTCACTAATATCATTCAGCAATGACCCACTCACTATATTATTTTCCATATTATTTGTAAAAATATTATCTATTCATGTTGCACTATCTAATGTTATTCTACTTGGCTTAGTAATAAGTGGATATAGACATGCTATACATGGTTACAACAAACTCATCTGTCATCACATGCTTGGGCTCCGACATGGTTCATCTCCAGGGGTGAAGAGACGAAGGAGCTCTGGATGGGACCTGCCGGACGGGTCTCCGGGGGGTGGTTTCTCCATCGGGACTATATGGTAGCAGGGGGCGATGGGTTAAGCTGCATGTTATGTTGTGAATTGCCTGGGCTATATAGCCAATATACAGTATTTCTTGCACAGAGGTACTATGTGAATTACCCATGTACAAAAAAAAAAAAAATAAATAAATAAAAGTGATGTTTGTGTTAATGTCTTTAATACATATATTAATGTGTGGCTTGCCCAGGTTATGGGGTGATTTTGTTGGGTGTGTTAATAGGAAGGCATGAATGTACATATTGACTGGTTGGTTTGTTTATTGGTTTGAGGGTTTCTACCTGTATGTATATATGTTTATGGGGTTGTTTTGTACGTTATATTAGGAACACGGCAGTTATTTCAGTTACGGACTATATATATCAGCAAAGACAGCAGAATAATCCGTATGGGGGTGGAACAGTAGTCCACCTGTCCCCCTCTATCTTTAGTTATTAGTGTGCATGGATAGGCCCTAATTATTCTGTTTATTGTTAGGGTGTGATTTGGGTACTAAATTTGGGAGGGTGTAACTGGTGTGTATGCGTTTTGGACTTTTTTGAAGTGGGGGAATGTAATGTTGTTCATAATGTTAATAAGAGGTATTGAGTGATTTGGGTGGTGGCTCCACCTTTCCGGCTCTGCCGCCACCCTGGATATAAAAGGCTGACGCGGAAGAGGCACTGTCTTTTTTTACCTCACCTCTGCCTAGACGGGAATGCCTTGTATTACCGTGAGTCATATAATAAAGTCTCATTCTACTGCACCTCCGGCCTTGTTATTGGAGTACTCCACCCACTCCACCCTGCCTGTACTCTCTTCTTCACCTCTCGTACATTTTCCATTGTTTTGGACAGTTGACCCCAGCTATTTAAGCTCATCTACTTTCACTACCTCTAGTTCTTCCATCTTCACTGTTACACCTGCCTCCCTCTTATTCACACACACGTATTCTGTCTTGCTTCAACTGACTTTCATAACTCCACCTCTCCAGGTTCTCTTCCACCTGCTCCCTTACTCTCACTACAGATCACAATGTCATCTGCAAACATGGTCCACAGAAACCCCTGCCTGACCTCTTCTTTCAGCTTGTGCATCACCATAGCAAACAAGAAGGGGCTCAGAGCCTGTCCCTGATGTAATCCCACCCTCATCTTGAATCCATCTGTCTCACTGTCCTCATGCATGTCCTGCACCACTGCCACATACTTCTCTGCCACTCTGCCACACACGTTCTCATACAGTACCACACTTCCTCACTTGGCACCTCATCATACTGTATGCTTTCTCTAGATCCACAAAGACACCGTACAACTCCTAACCTTCTCTATGCTTCTCCATCAATACTCTTAAAGCAGACATTGCATCTGTAGCACTCATTCTTGGCATGAAACTGTATTGTAAACTGAAAACCTGCTTCAATAGCAACAACAAAATGTAATACTAAAATGCATGACACAGATAGCTTTATAGTAATTTGTTAGGTTCACATGCTATTTTAAATACTTTGCACAGTTAGTGTCATGGCATGCGGTGAGCAATCACACACACACAATTAATCATTTCCTATCTGCTTCAGCCATGCAGCCACTGGATTCCACCCTATTTAAGGGGTAAGCTGGCATCAGTTCTCTGTTGAATTGTCTCGACACCACAACTTGCATTGCCACATGACCTTCTGCTTTGCCAAGCTACAACTCCAGCTCTTCATTGTGTGTGTGTGTGTGCTCCATCTCGCTCACAACCCCACCCTAGCCCAGACTCCCCAGCCACCACGGAACCAAGTAAGCCTGCAAAGTTTACCTGTTCATTGTGTGATATCCAGCTTCCACTACCATGTCTCTTCCAGCTCTATTGTGCACTCTGCCTGTTTGCCTCTGGAAGACCAGTGTCTCAGGAGGGTGAGATGCTCACTCCTCCTTGGAGCCTTCACCACCTGACTGCACTCTAAGCCTAATTTTCAAGAGCCTTCACCTGCAAGCAGAACACGTAATTATTGTCCCACACTTCAGCCTTCTCAAACAGAATTACGTTGCCAGAGATTGATTAAACATTAACATCCTATTTCTCCTCTCCCCTCTTCAGAGCTGCTGTCCCGGCACTACAACCACAATTATCGTAAATAAATCACTACCTTGCATCTTACCTGTTTATCTGTTGTGATCTCTGCTCCTTGGGTCCCTTCTTAGCTTGAAATATGTCAAGTGTAATATATATTCAGAAAGACTAGGGAGCACATCCCAAACAGAACTACAGGGTGTCCATAAAGTTTCTTTGCAATTTAACAAATTTATCACAAAAGCAAATGAATAACCCAGCCACAGGGGGTGCACAAGCCAGTGTACTCCTAGTGCTGGTCCCAAGCCCGGGTAAATGAGGAGGGTTGCGTCAAGAAGGGCATTCGACTTAAAACCTTTGCCAAATCAAACACGCGGATCATGACAGAGGAATGTAAAAGGCCAGATGGTTGTGGATTTTGCTAAAAGAATGGAAATGGCTGTGGTGAACACATACTTCAAGAAGAGAGAGGAACATAGGATGACTTACAAGAGTGGAGGAAGGTGCACACATGTGGACTACATCTTATGCAGAAGGAGAAATCTGAAAGAGATAGGAGACTGCGAGGTGGTGGCAGGGGAGAATGTATCTAGACAGCATATGATGGTAGTCTGTAGGGTGACTTTGCAAAGCAAGAAAAGGTAAAACAGTGAAGGCAGACCCAAAGATTAAGTGAGGGAAGTTACAAAAGGAAGAAGGTTACACAGTTCAGGAAGGAGTTGATACAGACTTTGGGTGGTAGAGAAGGTCAGAAGGAGTTGCACTGTCTCTTTGTCGATCTAGAGAAAGCATATGATAGGGTGCCGAGAGAGGAAGTGTGGTACTGTATGAGGAAATCAGGAGTGGCAGAGGAGTATGTGAGGGTGGTGCAGGACAGCAAGACCGTGGTGAGGTGCACTGTAGGAGTGATGGATGGATTCAAGGTGGAGGTGGGATTACATCAGGGATCAGCTCCGAGTCCCTTCTTGTTTGCCATGGTGATGGACAGGCTGACAGATGAGGTCAGGCAGGAGTCTCCGTGGACCATGATGTTTGCAGATGACACTGTGAGCTGTAGTGAGAGTAGGGAGCAGGTGGAAGAGAACCTGGAGAGGTGGAGGTGGGCTCTAGAGAGAAGAGGAATGAAAGTCAGTAGAAGCCAGACATAAAACATGAGTGTGAATGAGAGGGAGGCAGGTGTAACGGTGGAGATGGAAGGAGTAGAGGTAGTGAACAATAGAACATGCACAAGAGAGGTGAAGAGAGTGCAGGCAGAGTGAAATGAGTGGAGATGAGTTTCAGGGGTGATTTGTGACAGAACAATAGCAGCTAGAGTGAAAGAGAAGATTTACAAGGTGGTAGTGAGACCTGTTATGATGTATTTGTACTGGCGCACTTATTGTGAAGTGCAGTGCGGTGACGCTGACTTCCTGTCGCGTCACCACACTGCTCTATTTAGCGGGGTGGGCCATCACTGGCACTTCCTCTTGTGCTGGCTGATCCCACTGGGTGCTTGCCATGTACTGCTACTACATTACATCAATAAAGCTGTGTTTGACGTTACCACTCTCTTCACCTCATTCATCACCAGGTTTGTGGAAATAACATTTGGCGACTGAGGATTAACGTATGGAGGCATGCGTTACACCACTCCGTCCCTTCCTCGAGCTCCTGGGTGAGCTGCCGGTGCCTTGGCCGCATTGGTTCAAAGCTTTTCAAACCTACATCACTGCGCTGGACCTCGGAAAGCTCGTTAAGGTGAGGGCATGTGCACTTCTCATCCACAACCTGGGTATCAAAGGCCAGCAAGTCCTACAGACGCTCGGCGCATTGGACTTGTTTGAGGACGTCATGGAGCTGCTAGCTAACCATTTCACCACTCCAGACAACGTGACTGTACAGAGAATTTGTTTTCACTGGTGACACCAATGTGTAGGGGAGCCCATCCACCAATTTGTCGCTGACCTAAGACAGCTAACTAGTGAGTGCCATTTTGGACTGCTTGAAGCAGAGCACACATGCAATGCTGGACTGCGAGCTAAGCTATTAATGGCGCAGAATGACTTGATGATAGCCAGATCCATCGAGCTAGCTCTCTAGTTGGAAGCCGCAGACAAGCTAGCTTCGGAGCTAAACTGCCGCCAGTCACAGAAGTTGCTGGAGCCGTCTGCCACAGCAAATTTTGCGGACTAAGTGAGGATAGCTTGGATGACTACTTTACAGAAACCAATGCTGGCAGCCAAAGGTCTGCCCCGGGAAGACCCCCATGCAAGGGTTGTGAGTCCACCACGTACCGCAATAAAGCGAAGGAGTGCCCGGCAAGAGGAAAACGTTGTAGCAGATGTGGACGCTTGAATCACTATGCCAGGGTGTGCCGCTTATCTGAGCCGGAGAGCCCACAGAAGAAATCACTCTGCCCGCCCCTAACAACCATCCATATGGTGAGCCCCAGTACTAATGGGTACATGTATTGCACAGTGGAGTTAGACGGCATGGAGGTGCCACTGTTGTGCAACACAGTGACGGTGCGGTCGATGCTGAATTGGACCACCGTAAAGAAGTTTTTTCCCCTACCACAGGATAAGGAGTAACCTGACACCATTGTATGGCTACGGAGGTAGCAGGCTGTGCACGGTTGGGGCTGTGGAGTTAACTGCTCGTTACAAGTCTGTGATGATGATTGACTTCATGTTCCAGGTGGCGGAGCGCAACGATAACATCATGGGCTGCGGCCTATTTTATGGGCTAGGTTTTGCCATTAACGACGGTGCTGGGAACGAATGGTTGGGTTGTGACTGTTGGAACCCGCCGGTTCCAGTGGTCGAAAAGTATACGGTTTGGGACGAAGGACTACCTGACACCCTCATTTTCGAGCCGGACCAGCCACACTAAGGTTCGGCGCGGGAAAGTCTCAGTGCGGGCGCTTGGGAAATGGTAGTGGTGGGTACTGAGCATGCTGGGTGGGCACCTGCACAGGCTAATCTCCTGGAGGGGCGAGCGCTAGCTTGGGCTTACGCCGTCATGTCGAAGCCCAGCTACGCGAACCTCTCCAATGACCGGTTTGTGCAGGACTTTCTTGAGGTGTTTGATCACTCGCGTCATGACAGCGTCCTCGCCGATCGGCTCCTTAGCCTTCAACAGGGAAGCCAGTCGGCGGCGGATCACGCTGTTGACTTCTGGGTGGCAGCGGAGGAGGTTGGCTGGGGAGAGGCTTCTCTCTGCAGCATTTTCCTCCGTAGCCTCAATTCAGGTCTGCGGGACGAATTGGCCAGTCGGGATCTCCCAGGGCGGCTGTCCGAGCTAATCTCCCTAACAATTAGTTTGGACAACAGGCTTCAGGAGCAGGCCGCAGAGCGGAAGTCTATCAGCCGCTCGCGCGGATCCTCCGCCCGCTCTCCTCAGTCTCGCCCCCTGGCGTTACCCGCTCCGGAGTCCGCCGATGAGCCAGAGGCTATGTCGATCGGGTGCACCAGGCTCCCTCTAGCGGAGAGACAACGCCGACGGGAACTGGGTCTCTGCGTGTATTGCGGAGGCGATCAGCATACCGTGGAGCAGTGCCTGGTCAAGCCAAACGGGGGGGTCCGCGAGTCACTGTAGGGGGCCTCGCGGACTCTAACCGGTCAAATCCCCTCTCCAGTTGCACTCTGCCCATCAGATTTTGCCATAACTCCATCGGGCACCTCACTCACGCACTGGTGGACTTGGGGGCAGAGCAAAACTTCATTTCCAAGAGCCTGGCAACCCGTTTGGGTATACCCTGTCAGCCATTGTCAGCCCCTCTTAATCTGGTCACCCTCTCTCGCTCTCCCCTGGGGGTAGTGACGCATCGCACCAAGCCGGTGCCTATAATTATCTCTGGCAACCACCGTGAGGACCTAACCTTATATGTCTTGTCTTCCTCTTCGGACCGTGTCATTCTGGGTTACCCATGGCTGTGCCTGCACAACCCCGTCCTCGATTGGAGGTCTGGTAACGTCCTTTCATGGAACCCCTTCTGCCTGAGTACCTGTCTCCAGTCTGCGGCTTGTGCCCCATCCTTTCCTCCGCCCGCACCCGTCACCGATCCTCCGGACCTCACCCTGGTGCCTCAGGAGTTTCACGACTTGGGGATGGCGTTCAGCAAGTCTAAAGCCATGTCGCTCCTCCCTCACCGGCTGTATGACTGCGCCATTAACCTCCGCCCGGGGGCACCCTTACCATCCAGCCGTCTTTACAGCCTTTTAGCTCCTAAACGCGAGGCAATGGATACATACATCGGGAGTCGCTCAGTGCTGGGATCATTCGTCCCTCCTCGTCCCCGCTTGGTGCCGGCTTCTTCTTTGTCTCCAAGAAAGATGGGTCCCTTCGCCCGTGCATCAACTTCAGGGCCCTTAATGACATCACGGTGAAGGACCGCTACACCCTGCCTCTGATGGACACCGCCTTCCACTCCCTCCAGGGGGCGACCTGGTTCACGAAGTTAGATCTCCACAGCGCCTACCACCTTGTTCGGATCCGGGAGGGCGATGAGTGGAAGACGGCCTTTAGAACGCCCAGCGGCCACTTTGAGTACTTAGTGATGCCGTTTGGGCTCACCAACGCTCCTGCCATCTTCCAGCGACTTATCAATGACGTCCTACGAGATTTCCTGGGGGTCTTCGTCTTCGTCTACCTGGATGACATACTCATCTTCTCCAGGTCATGGGAGGAGCACCAGGCTCACGTGAGGCGGGTTCTGCAGCGGTTGTTGGAAAACAGGCTCTACATCAAGGCAGAGAAATGCGAGTTCTATGCCAAGACCACCTCTTTCCTGGGATTTGTCATCTCTCACAACCAGATTCTCCCCGACCCCGCTAAGGTTAAAGCGGTGGTTGAGTGGCCCACACCTACCTCCAGGAAACAGGTGCAGCAATTCATCGGCTTCGTCAATTTCTACCGTCGCTTTGTCCCCAACTTCGGTGCCATTGTTACTCCCCTGACCCGCCTCACTTCTTCCAAGGTGCCCTTCCAGTGGTTCGAGGAGGCGGCTACCGCATTCAAGACCTTCAAGACGGAGTTCTCGTCCTCCCGGGTCCTAACCCATGTTGACCCCGCGCTGCAGTGCCTGGTGGAGGTGGACGTGTCTGACGCAGGGGTAGGGGCGGTGCTCTCCCAGCGTTCACCAGTGGATGGATTCAAGCGGCCCTGCGCCTTCTTCTCCCGACGGTTGTCAGCAGCCGAGCGAAATTATGACGTCGGCGACAGGGAACTTCTTGCTGTCAAGCTCGCACTGCAGGAGTGGCATCACTGGCTGGAGGGGGCAGCTCAGCCTTTTGTGGTTTGGATGGACCACAAGAACCTTGAGTATTTGAGGTCAGCGCGGCGTCTGAATGCCCGCCAGGCACGCTGGTCTCTATTCTTTGCTCGGTTCCAATTTACCATCACCTACCGTCTGGGCTCAAAGAATGGGTTGCCCGACGCCTTGTCAAGACAGTTCGCTCCTGAGGCCCCGGAGGAGTCAGACCACACCATCCTTCCCAGCTCGTGCGTCGTGGGGGCGATCTCCTGGTCCATCAGGGACAAGATCCGAAAGGCACAGGAGGCGGAACTGGACCCTGGCGGTGGTCCGGATGGCAGACTCTTCGTTCCATCAGCTGTTCGGGGGGAGGTAATTCACTGGGCCCACATGTTCAAGCTCACCTGTCACCCTGGCGTCTCCCGACTGGTGCACCTCCTTCAACACTCTTTCTGGTGGCCGGGTCTCCAAAAGGATGTCGCCAATTATGTCTGGGCTTGCCCCCAGTGTGCCACTGGCAAGTCTCAGAACTCTCCTCCTGCGGGTTTACTCCAGCCCCTGCCAGTCCCGGGCAGGCCCTGGTCACACATCGCCCTCGACTTCGTCACTGGCCTCCCTGTCTCTAACACCTATGACATGGTTTTGACGATTGTGGATCGGTTCTCTAAGGCCGCCCACTTTGTGCCACTTCGAGGTCTCCCTTCGGCACGAGAGACGGTCGATCTCCTCGTCCAACATGTGGTCAGACTGCACGGGATCCCTTTGGACGTCGTATTGGATCGAGGGCCTCAGTTTGTGTCACAAGTGTGGGAGTGCTTCTGTAACACCCTGGGGGCCACGGTGAGTCTTTCCTCTGGTCATCATCCCCAATCCAACGGACAGTGTGAGCGTACCAATCAGGAGTTGGAGGCCGCCCTGCGCTGCGTGACCTCTTCCAACCCATCCTCCTGGAGCTCTTACTTGGCCTGGGTAGAGTACGCCCACAACACGGCTCGGTCATCGGCCACTGGTATGTCCCCCTTCAGGGCGTCGTTGGGGTACGATTCCCCCCTTGTTTCCCGAGCAGGAGGGTGAGTTGGCTGTTCCCTCTATTCAGGCGCATGTGAAACGCTGCTGGAACTTGTGGACTAGGGCACGAGAGGCGCTTTTACACACGGCGGCGCGCAACAGCGTGCGTGTTTCCTGGGCCAAGAATTATGTCGGGGGGGGGGGGGGGGTCTGCAACTACAACGGTGACCACTACAACGTTTCTAGAAGAGGACGGGGCCAGACCGACGAACATGGAGTTACCGCATGCTCAGCAGCGGCACACCAGGCCGAGCAGGACTCCACTTAGGGTTATGGACTTGGTTTGGGTTTGGGGTGATAAATGACGATGGTGAAGATGGGCCAGACGACAACCAGCTAAACATCAAGGATGTTTGTGGATAGTGGCGAAGTTGGGTGCAACGTACTTCCGGTTGTCTGACAGTTCATCAAGGCATGCCAATCAGCTACGGCGTGTCCAGGAGGATGCTCCAGGTGGTGAGGCTGGACAGGAGTCAGTGATGGTGGTGTGGGATCCGGGCTCCGTTGTCCAGAAGATCAACCATCGCTCCGGGGGCCTGCTACCTCCAGGGGTGTGCCTGCTGAGGAGCTGCCCTGAGCCCCCCCATGCCGGTTCCACCTTTCCCACTCAAGTGACTGTGCTGTAGCAACTTTGTTTATAGTTCTGGTGTTGGTGTGTTTACTGTGTTTAGTTTAAGAGCACGGCAATTATTTTTAGTTTGAATAAAGGACATTTTAGTATAATTTGGTGGCAGAATAATCGACTGTGCCATGCGGGTCAGGTCATGTGGTAGTTCACCCACCGGCCCTATTTTAGGTTGTTTTGTTTGAGTGTGTAAGGCCTTTTAGTACCTTAATTTATGTTTATTTTAGAGTGTGATTCGGGTTCCAAATTGGGGTGGGTTTGGATTGTGTGTGTGTTTTTGGACTTTGTAAAGGGGGTAGGAATGTGCTGGCACACTTATTGTGAAGTGTATTCACTTATTGTGAATACTCCCATACATGACATATTGTAATGAAGTATGGGGAAATACATATAAAACAAACATATACCCACTCTTTATGCTTCAAAAGAGAGCTATTAGAATAATAAACAAAGCAGCTTACAGGGAACCAACAAACCCACTTTTTCTTAAACAAAAAACTCTCAAGTTGAAAGATCTGGTTGACTTTAAAACCGCAATAATAATGTTCAGAGTGAAGAATTTATCACTGCCCGCAAATATCCAAAAGTTGTTCCAAACAAGGGAGAAACGATATCACTTCAGAGGAACATGTATATTTCAAAAGCCTACAGTGAGAACAACCACCAAGCAACACTGTATTTCAGTGCAAGGAGTCAAATTATGGAACGATTTTGGACCTGAATTAAAATCATGTACAACGCTTGGACAATTTAAACAAAAACTAAAGGAAGAAATACTCCAAACATATTTACAAGACGACATGTAAACTCACATAAGGATTGACATATCCAGCCTGTGTTGTGTTGTAGCTTAGTTTTTTTTTTCTTTTTTTCTTTTTTTTTCTCTGTGACATTTTGTCTTAGATTTGTTTTTGAATAGTAACCGCTTAACTTAGCCTAGCTTAGTTTTCTTTTTTCTCTCAGTCACATTTTGTCTTAGCTTTGTTTTAAATTGTAATCGCTCTTGTCTTGTTTTTCTCTTTTTTCTCTTTTGAATTCTTGGATGGAATATGGGTGGGCAATATAAGCTGCGGCTTCAGCCATCACCCATTTCGGATAACTTACGTGGAATTGTATAGTAGGAGGAGTCTTTGTCTAATTTGACCTTGTTGTTATATTATACAGTTTCTTTTAACCTGTACTGTACTATCCGAGATAAATTCATTCATTCATTCATTCATTCATTCAAGTGCAGTGTGGTGATGCCAACTTCCTGTCGCATCACCACACTGCCCTATATAGCGGGGTGGGCCATCATTGGCACTTCCTCTTGTGCTGGATGATCCCACTGGGTGCTTGCCGTGTACTGCTACTATATTACATCAATAAAGCTGTGTTCAACAGTACCACTCTCTTTGCCTCATTGATCACCAGGTTTGTGGACATAATAGTATGGTTTGGAGATGGTGGCACTGACAAAAAGATAGGAGGTGGAGCTGGAGGTGGCAGAGTTGAAGATGCTAAAATTTTCATTGGGAGTGACTAGGAGGGACAGGATTAGAAATTAGTATATCAGAGGGACAGCTCAGGTTGAGCGGTTTGGAGACAAAGTAAGAGAGGCAAGGCTGAGATGGTTTGGACATGTGTAGAGGAGGGATAATGGATATATTAGACAAGGGATGTTGAAGATGGAGCTGCCATGCAGGAGGAAACAAGGAAGACCACAGAGAAGATTCATAGATGCAGTGGAGGAGGACCTGGAGAGGGTTGGTGTTATAGAGGAAGATGCAAGGGATCGGGTGAGATGGAGGCAGATGATCCGCTGTGACGACCCCTAAAGGGAGCAGCAGAAAGAAGTAGAAGAAGAAGAAGAATACAAAAGCAAATCAACAGACAAATCAATACAATTTATTAAAAAATGAAAAGTAGATATTGAACTTCTTTTTCTGCATTTAGTACACCTCTATATGGGCACCATGAGTTGCACGAAGCACATCTAGACTGTACTTGATTTCTTGCCATATTCGCTGTAGCATTGCCTCATCAGTGGTGGCAATGGTGTCAATGATCTTTTGCTTCAGGTCGTTGATGTCCCATTTCGTTGTTAGATACACGATGTCTTTAATATACAGTGGTTTGAAAAAGTGTTTGCCCCTTCCTGATTTCTCATTTTTTGTTTGTCACACTTAAATGTTTCAGATCATCAAACAAATTTAAATATTAGACAAAGATAACACAAGTAAACACAAAATGCAGTTTTTAAATGAAGGTGTTGATTATTAAGGATAAAAAAAAAAATCCAAACCTATATGGCCCTGTGTGAAAAAGTGATTGCCCCCCATGAAAACATAAATTAATAGATAGATAGATAGATAGATAGATAGATAGATGTACTTTATTGATCCCAAACTGGGAAATTACAGTGTAACAGCAGCATGACAGAAGACAACCAAACAACAGAAACACACACGTGACAGACAAAGGGATTAGCCGTGGAAAGTAAAACTAACAAGACTATAAAACCTATATACATCATAGCTTAATATATGATGACCCGTATAAACACATGAATCATCCCATTGCACAAAGAAGGACTATCAGGAGCAGAGTGAAAATGTGAGGTGCCAGTTAATCTGTAAGGTGCAGTGTGGCAGCAAAGCTATGCCAGAATACAACATCATAGTGAGTTATTGTACAGTGAAATTGCATGTGGCAGGAAAGATTTCCTGTACCTGGCCGTATGACAACAAAGCTGTAGTAGTCTACTGGAGAAAGTGCTTCGCTGTCTATCTAGTGTGTGGTGGAGGGGGTGATCAGGATTGTCCATGATGGATCGCAGTTTATTTAGTATTCTCCTCTCCACCACTGTCTCAAAGGTCTCCGGTGTGAGACCAATTACAGAACAAGCCCTCTTGATAATCTTGTCAAGTCTGTTGGTGTCTCTGGTCCTGATACTGCTACCTCAACAGACAACGGCAAAGAAGATGGCGCTGGCGACAAGGGTCTGGTAGAAAAGCTCCAGCATCCTGCTGCACATATTGAAGGATCTCAGCTTTCTCAGGAAGTAGAGTCTGCTCATCCCCTTCTTATGTGCAGCATCGGTGTTGGATCTCCAGTCCAACCCACTGCTGATCCTGACATCCAGATATTTGTAGTCCTCAACCACTCCCACATCCTCCCCCCTAATCTGCAGTGGCTGAGAAGGAGTCTGCCTCTTCCTGAAGTCAATCACCATCTCTCTGGTCTTGCTGACATTCAACCTCAGGTGATTCTGCTCTGTCCACTCCACAAATCTGTCTACCAGTGCCCTGTACTCCCCTTCCTCTTCTCCTCTTATACACCCCACAACAGCTGAGTCATCAGAGAATTTCTGCAGGTGGCATGACTCAGTGTTGTACTGAAAGTCAGTGGTGTATAAGGTAAAAAGAAAAGGAGAGAGCACAATCCCCTGTGGAACCCCCGTATCACTAGCCACAACTCCAGACAAGACATTGCCCAGCTGGACAAACTGTGGTCTGCCTGTCAGGTAGTCAGTAATCCAGGAGATCACAGAGCTGTCAACCCCCATCACCCACAGCTTCTCACCCAGCAGCAGTGGCTGGATGGTGTTAAAGGCACTGGAGAAATCAAAAACAATGATTCTCACAGTATCTCCTCCACCATTCAGGTGCAGATGGGCTCGTTGCAGCAGGTAGATGATAGCATCTTCAACTCCTAAATGGGGCTGATATGCAAACTGCAGCAGGTCCAGCCACGTCTTCACCTGCGGCCTCAGGTGGGCTAAGACCAGTAAATTTAGTTAATGACTGCATTTAGTAAATTAAATGTGATTTATCACATTTTTGGAAAGCTGAGTTCAATTTCTCTAGCCACACCAAGGTCTGATTACTGCCACATCTGTTCTCAATCAAGAAATCACTTAAATAGGACCTGCCTGACAAAGCAAAGTAGACTAGACATCATGCTGTGATCCAAAGAAATTAAGGAACAAATGAGAAAAATCAATTGAGATCCATCAGTCTGGAAAAGATTATAAAGCCATTTCTGAAGCTTTGGGACTCCAGCAAACCACAGTGCGAGCCATTATCCACAAATGGTGAAAACATGGAACAGTGGTGAACCTTTCCAGGAGTGGTCGGCCAATCAAAATTACCCCAAGAGTGCAGCGATGACTCACCCAAGAGGTCACAAAAGACCCCACAACAACATCCAAAGAACTGCAGGCCTCACTTGCCTCAGTTAAGGTCACTGTTGACCCAAGATGGCGCCCACAGTGGTCGCCATGGTGCTTCGCTGCGCTTTGTTTTGTTTGTTTTTGTTCATCAATTGTGTGTCTGCCTGCTCTTACACCCGTGAAGAGCTACTAAATATCAGGACTTTCACTCCCACGGACCTACTTCCGGTTTTTTTGGCTCTTGCCGCCGATCTGGTTCACCTTTAAGCCCAAAAAGTGAGATGGCGAAAGAGAGGAAGATGAGCGGGCGCTCTCGTGCGGCTTCGCAGGAGAGGCACGCGCACGGCTTTGCCTGGGATATTTCTGTCCAACGTCAATTCTCTCTATAACAAGGTAGATGAACTAAGACTGCTGATGCGATTTAAGGACCTCTCCACCTCGTGTGCCCTCTGCTTTACTGAGACCTGGCTCAAGGAAAAGATACCGGACAGCGCGCTCCTCCTCGAGGGATTTCAGCTGTTTCGTGCTGATCGAGACTCGGGGCTCTCCGGCAAGACCACAGGCGGAGGAGTCTGCTTCTACATCAACAGCAGCTTGTGCTCCGATGTAACTGTGATCTCCCAACACTGTTCTCCCGCTCTGGAATATTTATTCATCAACTGCAAGCCATTTTATTCCCCGCATGAGTTTGCTTCATTCATCCTGGCCGCTGTTTACGTCCCGCCCGACGCGGACGTGCTCGAGGCTCAGCGCGCGCTCGCGGATCACATTCAACAAGCGGAGCGGACTTTTCTGGACTCTCTGGTTATTGTGGTTGGCGACTTTAACCAGAGCAACCTGAGCCACGAACTCCCCCGATACAAACAGTTTATTAAATGCCCCACCAGAGGAGAGAACACGCTGGATCACTGTTACACTACAGTTAAGGACGTGTATCGCGCTGTTCCCCGTGCTGCGCTCGGACTATCTGATCACGTGATGGTCCACCTGATTCCCACATACAGACAGAGACTGAAGCTCACAAAACCTGTTGTGAGCACTATGAAGAAATGGACCAGTGAAGCTGGGGAGGAGCTGAGCACGTGCTTGGAAATAACTGACTGGGGCATGTTTAAAGGAGCCACGCATGATCTGGATGAATACACGGACACTGTCACCTCATATATCCACTTTTGTGAGGAGAGCATTCTTCCATCGTGCACCAGGGTGAGTTACTCCAACGACAAGCCCTGGTTCACAGCTAAGCTCAGACAGATCAGGAAGGAGAAGGAAGCAGCGTTGAAAAGTGGAGACAGGGAATGCTACAGGGAGGTCAAATACCGGTTTAGCAGAGAGCTGAGGAGAGCTAAATCTGTGTATTCTGAGAGACTCCAGCAACAGCTCACTGCTAATGACTCTGCTTCTGTGTGGAGAGGACTGAGGCAAATCACCAACTATCAGCCTCAGGCTTCTAAGGGTCAGGATGACAAAGCCCTTTGTCAAAGACTGTCCCAACACTATGCCCGTTTTGACACCTCGTCAGCTATGTCCAACTCCCCCCCTCCCCCCAGCGCCACTGCCTCCATGGTCCCCACTTCATCAAAGGCGGCCCCCCCTCCTCCTCCCCTGCCCTTGCCATCAGTGAGCAGGACGTGCACAGACAGTTCTCCAGACTGAACCCGCGCAAGGCCCCCGGTCCGGACGGCGTGTCTCCCTCCACCCTGAGACACTGTGCGGAGGAGCTGACTCCTGTCTTCACAGACATTTTTAACACCTCCCTGAAGTCATGCCACGTGCCGACCTGCCTCAAAACCTCTACTATCGTCCCTGTCCCCAAGAAGCCATGGATCACTGGACTTAACGACTACAGACCTGTAGTGCTCACCTCTGTAGTCATGAAGTCCTTTGAGCGCCTGGTCCTGCCCCACCTCAAAACCATCACCACTCCCCTCCTGGACCCGCTGCAGTTTGCCTACAGAGCCAACAGGTCTGTGGATGACGCAGTCAACCTGGCCCTCCACTCCATCCTGCAGCACCTGGACTCCCCAGGAACCTACGCCAGGATCCTGTTTGTGGACTTCAGCTCTGCATTCAATACAATCCGCCCCGCTCTGCTCCAGGACAAGCTGTCCCTGCGCAACGTGCCTGACTCCCTCTGCAGGTGGATCACCGACTTCCTGACAAACCGGAGGCAGCATGTGCGGCTGGGAAAGACTGTCTCAGACTCTGTTAGCATCAGCACCGGATCACCCCAGGGCTGTGTACTTTCCCCCCTGCTCTTCTCCCTGTACACCAACTCCTGCACCTCCAGCCACCAGTCTGTCAAGCTGATCAAGTTTGCGGACGACGCCACCCTCATCGGGCACATCTCCAATGGCGACGAGTCTGTCTACAGGAGAGAGGTGGCCCAGCTGGCGTCCTGGTGCAGCCACAACAACCTGCAGCTGAACGCTGTGAAGACAGTGGAGATTATCGTGGACTTCAGAAAAGTCACAGCCCCTCTACCCCCCCTTACCCTCACAGACTCTCCCATCACCACTGCGGATTCCTTCCGCTTCCTGGGCACCACCATCACCCGGGACCTCAAGTGGGAGCCGACCATCAGCTCCCTCATCAAAAAGGCTCAGCAGAGGATGTTCTTCCTGCAGCAGCTGAGGAAGCTCAAGCTACCCACCAAGATGCTGGTGCAGTTCTACACAGCCATCATCGAGTCCATCCTCACCACCTCCATCACCGTGTGGTACGCAGGAGCTACCGCCAGGGACAGACTAAGACTGCAGAGCGTTGTGCGCACTGCTGAGAAGGTGATCGGCTGCGAGCTTCCATCCCTCCAGGACCTGTACATCTCCAGGACCCAGAGGCGTGCAGGTCGGATCATAGCTGACCCTTCACACCCTGGACACGCACTGTTTGCCCCCCTCCCCTCAGGTAGAAGATTTCAGTCCATTCAGACTAAAACCTCCCGCTACATGAACAGCTTCTTCCCCTCTGCCATCAGACTGCTGAACACTAAGTGACTTATTAGACTCTCGTGCACTACGTACAGCAGCTCAACCGGACTCATGATAATTATCACTGTTTTCATTTGCACTACCGACTGCACTGTGTGGAACTCCACAATATCCGCTGCTTGTTAATATATTTTAAATTGCATAGATTAGTATTACTCATTCATATTCTACATTTTATTGCATGCATAGTTTTTTATTTTTATCTTTAGTGCTACTCCATGTTTAATGTTGCAGCATTGCACCGAGACAAATTCCTAGTTTGTGTACTACATGAACAATGGCAATAAATCTGATTCTGATTCTGTTCATGACTCCACCATAAGAAAGAGACTGGGCAAAAATGGCCTGCATGGCAGAGTTCCAAGACAAAAACCACTGCTGAGCAAAAAGAACAAAGGCTCGTCCCAGTTTTGTCAGAAAATATCTTGATCATCCTCAAGACTTTTGGGAAAATACTCTGTGGACTGACGAGAGAAGTTGAATTTTCTGGAAGGTGTGTGTCCCTTTCCATCCGGTGTAAAAGTAACACGGCATTTCAGAAAAGGAACATCATACCGACAGCAAAATATAGCGGTGGTGGTAGTGTGATGGTGTGGGGCTGTTTTGCTGCTTCAGGACCTGGAAGATTTGCTGTGGTAAATGGAACCATGAATTCTGCTGTCTACCAAAAAAATCCTGAAGGAGAATGTTTGGCCATCTGTTTGTGACCTCGAGTTGAAGCGCACTTGGGTTCTGCAGCAGGACAATGATCCAAAACACACCAGCAAGTCCACCTCTGAATGGCTTAAGAAAAACAAAATGAAGACTTTGGAGTGGCCTAGTCAAAGTTCTGACCTGAATCCAACTGGGATGCTGTGACATGACCTTAAAAAGGCAGTTCATGCTCAAAAACCCTCCAGTGTGGCTGAATTACAACAATTCTGCAAAGATGAGTGGGCCAAAATTCCTCCACAGTGCTGTAAAAGACTCATTGCCAGTTATCACAAACATTTGATTGCAGTTGTTGCTGCGAAGGGTGGCCCAACCAGTTGTTAGATTTAGGGGGCAATCAGTTTTTCACACAGGACCATGTAGGTTTGGATTTTTTTTCCCCCTTTATGATAAACACTTTCATTTAAAAACTGCATTTTGTGGTTACTTCTGTTTTCTTTGTCTAATATTTAAATTTGTTTGATGATCTGAAACATTTAAGTGCGACAAACATACAAAATCAGGAAGGGGGCAAACACTTTTTTGACACCACTAACCATTTTGTTTCAATAAACCAAGATCCATATTGTGCCTTTTCTTGAGGAGTAGCCATTTTTTGGGGGGTTATTTAATAGAACCCATTTCATCAACAGGGTACCTGAAATAAACAAATGCAATGCGATTAAAAGCTTTGATAACCACGGAGTATGCAGAACAAATCTGATCAACATCTCATCAATTGCTTTTGAAATAAAAATTTTTTAAATTGTGAATAGACTTTGTGGACACTCTTTACATCTAGTTCTTACCAGATTAACAGTAAGAAACCCTCCTGCTCTCAGCACCTGAAAATACTCTCTTAAAATACCACAATTTTAAAAAAGTCATTAAATTCTTCAACAGGTCTCTGTGTGCTATAAACGTTTCTTTGTGTTGTACACACTAAAACCACATTGATAATAGAAATTCAGACTTTCAGTGCTGAACACATTTTGCACGAAATTCTTTCAGAAAGAAGAAAAAATGCAATTCACACAATTCCAAAGTTTTTATTGTAATCATATTTCTGTGAGGTGCAGTCAGGTCTTCTCAAGCATGTTTTATCTTTTATAGCTTATAAGGATGGATTTGTGTAACAATTTCAGTATTGTGTAACAATTTGAGTTCTGCACATATCACGATCTGTGCATCACAAACTCGTTCTTCAAGACCAAACCCAAACACAAGGTTTCCTGGCGACATCCGCGCTCAAAGCACTGGCACCAGCTGGACTTGATCCTGACCAGGCGCACCTCACTGAAGAACGTGCTAATCACCCGTTCGTTCCAGAGGGCAGATTGCGACACAGACCATTCATTGGTGTGTTGCAAGGTCAAGCTGCAGCTGAAGAAATTCCATCGTGCTAGACAGTCTGGAAAGGCACGGATTGACACCAGCAAGATGGCTCAACCAGAACTTGTTGAGCAGTTTGCCTCCACCTTTGAGAAGGTACTTGGTGTACCACAAGAAGGAGAATCTGCAAAGCAGAAGTGGGAAGAGCTGCGAAACACCATCCACCGCACAGCCTTGGCTACCTTTGGGAGGAAGACCTCGAAGTCACAGGACTGGTTTGATGCCAAGTTGACCGAGATGACCCCCGTCATTGAAGCCAAGCGCTCAGCACTTGCTGAGTACAAGAAGTACCCAAACAAGAAGAATCTCCAGATTCTCAGGGCTGCAAGAAGCAAAGTTCAGCAGACTGCTCGGCGCTGTGCCAACGAGTACTGGACTCAGCTCAGCCAAGACATTCAAACCGCTGCCATAACAGGGAACATCCGTGGTATGTACGATGGCATCTAGAAAGCACTTGGTCCGGCTCAGAGCAAGACGGCCCCCCTCAAATCCTCCACTGGGGAGATGATCACAGAAAAGAACAAGCAGATGGAGAGATGGGTGGAACACTACTCCGACCTCTACTCCAGACAGAACACCGTGACACCGTTAGCCCTTGATGCCATCGATTGCCTGCCATCCATGGACGGACTTGACGCCGAGCCAACCATCGATGAACTCAGCAAGGCCATTGATAGCTTGGCCACTGGCAAGGCACCCGGCAACGACGGCATACCCCCTGACCTGATCAAGCACTGCAAGACCGCCCTACTGCTGCCATTGCATGACGTCCTCTGCCAGTGCTGGAAGGAAGGTGCCGTACCACAGGACAGGAGGGATGCCAAGATCATCACCCTCTACAAAAACAAAGGGGAGAGAAGCGACTGCAACAACTACAGGGGCATCTCCCTCCTCAGCGTTGTTGGCAAAGTCTACACACGAGTTGTTCTCGTTCATCTACAGAAGCTTGCCGAACGTGTCTACCCCGAGTCTCAGTGTGGCTTCCGCGCTGAGCGATCGACGGTAGACATGATATTCTCCATCCGCCAACTCCAGGAGAAATGCAGAGAACAGAACATGCCCCTGTACGTCGCCTTCATCGACCTCACCAAAGCGTTCGATCTGGTCAGCAGAGAGGGCTTTTTCAAGATCCTGCCAAAGATAGGATGCCCACCAAAGTTGCAAAGCCTCATCGAATCATTTCACACCAACATGCAGGGGATAGTGCAGCACGATAGCAATGTCTCAGAGCCATTCAACATACGCAGCGGAGTGAAACAGGGCTGTGTATTTGCGCCAGCCCTTTTTGGGATTTTCTTTGCTATGCTCCTGAGGCATGCCTTCAGCACAGCAACAAAGGGAATCTACCTGCACACAAGATCTGACAGCAGGCTTTTCAACCTCACCCGCCTGAAAGCCAGAACCAAAGTACGCGAGGCTCTAATCAGAGACATGCTGTTTGCAGATGACGCTGCAGTCACAACCCACACACAGCAGGAGCTACAGACCCTGATGGGCCGCTTCTCCCAGGCATGCAAGGACTTCGGGCTTACCATCAGCCTGAAGAAGACTAATGTCTTGGCGCAAGGCACGGAAGCACCACCAACCATCACCATCGACGACTACGAGCTGGAGGTCGTGAATCAGTTCACGTACCTGGGGTCCACGATCAGCAACAACCTCTCCCTTGATATAGAGATTGACAAGAGGATTGGAAAATCAGCCTTCACACTCGCTCGCCTCACCACACGAGTGTGGGAGAATCCCAAACTCTCTGTCAAGACGAAGATGGCAGTGTACAACGCCTGTGTCATCAGCACACTGCTCTATGGGAGTGAGACGTGGATAACATACGCCCGGCAGGAAAAGAGACTGAACTCCTTCCACTTGCGCTGCATTCGCCACATCCTGGACATATCCTGGCAGGACAAAGTGCCCAACACAGAAGTTCTGTCCTGCGCCGGCCTTCCCTCCATGTTCACTCTACTCAGGCAGCGCAGGCTCCGCTGGCTAGGCCACGTTCACCATATGGAGGATGGCAGAATCCCCAAAAATGTCCTCTACGGAGAACTGGCGACTGGCAGGAGAGATGTTGGCTGCCCACAGCTGCGCTTTAGAGACATTTGCAAGAGAGACATGAAGGTCCTGGAGATCAACACAGAGCGCTGGGAGGACCTTGCAACGGACCGCTCCAAATGGAGAGGCACCCTGACCAGACAGCTCAAGGTGGGTGAAGTGAGACTGACTGCTGCAGCAGATGAAAAAAGGACCCGCAGGAAGAACCGCCACAGACCCAGCAGCACGGAGCCCACCCACAAGTGCGACCTGTGTGACAGGGACTGCCATTCGCGCATCGGCCTGTTCAGCCACAGGCGGTGCTGTTCCAGCAGAGTAGACGTTTAGGATTCTCTTCCATGGTCATCATAGACCAACGGAGGCCGCCGCCGCCGATTATTGAAGGTTTGAAAAGGTTGTCAGTGTTTTAATTTTGAATGGAATGTGGACATTATTAACTGTGTTGAGAGTTATGTTCTGTCCCATGACAGAACTGCTATTGCAGTTCTGTTTGTGGTTCTGTTATTTTTAGTTTGTGGACAGTTGTTAATCTAGCTTGAGCAATTAATTTTGAATGTCATAACTCTTCAGGTATTGAAGTGTCACTTTGTGCAACCATCACAGCCCCCAGAGAGTACAATATTGTAGCGAACTCAATATGAGCACCCTACTTGGCTTGCCAAGTGGGTTGACCCTATTGGCGACACAGGTAGGGTGCGGGACTCTGGAGCGGGAGGCGTGAGTTCGAATCTCCCGGTGGGACGTCGCCATGTCGAGCAGCACGTTACACTGGTGTCAGAAGTGGGATCTCCTGTCCAAAGCAGTAATGGGGCGCTGACATCGGGACGATGTCGGCAGTGTAACGTGCTGCTTGACATGGCGACGTCCCACCGGGAGATTTGAACTCACGCCTCCCGCTCCGGAGTCCCGCACCCTACCTGTGTCGCCAATAGGGTCAACCCACTTGGCAAGCCAAGTAGGGTGCTCATATTGAGTTCGATACACTACTCCTCTCTGGTTCTCGACATTGTCCCGATGTCAGCGCCCCATTACTGCTTTGGACAGGAGATCCCACTTCTGACACCAGTGTAACGTGCTGCTTGACATGGCGACGTCCCACCGGGAGATTTGAACTCACGCCTCCCGCTCCGGAGTCCCGCACCCTACCTGTGTCGCCAATAGGGTCAACCCACTTGGCAAGCCAAGTAGGGTGCTCATATTGAGTTCGATACACTACTCCCCTCTGGTTCTCGACATCGTCCCGATGTCAGCGCCCCATTACTGCTTTGGACAGGAGATCCCACTTCTGACACCAGTGTAACGTGCTGCTCAACATGACGACGTCCCACCGGGAGATTTGAACTCACGCCTCCCGCTCCGGAGTCCCGCACCCTACCTGTGTCGCCAATAGGGTCAACCCACTTGGCAAGCCAAGTAGGGTGCTCATATTGAGTTCGATACACTACTCCCCTCTGGTTCTCGACATCGTCCCGATGTCAGCGCCCCATTACTGCTTTGGACAGGAGATCCCACTTCTGACACCAGTGTAACGTGCTGCTCAACATGACGACGTCCCACCGGGAGATTCGAACTCACGCCTCCCGCTCCGGAGTCCCGCACCCTACCTGTGTCGCCAATAGGGTCAACCCACTTGGCAAGCCAAGTAGGGTGCTCATATTGAGTTCGCTACACTACTCCCCTCTGGTTCTCGACATCGTCCCGATGTCAGCGCCCCATTACTGCTTTGGACAGGAGATCCCACTTCTGACACCAGTGTGACGTTTGCAGGGTTCACACAAAGACAATGGAGCAGATGGCTGTGATCAACCTGATTTATTTTTCACACACCCTAACCCCCAACCTGCTTCTCAGCACAGACAGGAGCGGAGGTCATTCTCACAGACCTCTGTTTACATCACGGTTACACACACATGATACATCTTGCCCTAATCCTGCTAAACACTGCTGGGCCATTATAATGCAGTTATAATGACACAGCAGTATAACTCAGAAGTAACACATTTAACACACACAGTAACGTTTCAAACTGGCAAAGCATGCTGGGAAATCCCTGGCTCCCTTAAAATGGCCCCGACGTTACAATATGCTAGTCCACTGATGTCAGCTAGTGGAGGAGTGTTAAAACATTATTTCTGAATGGTAAGCTTGGCAGCTGCATGCTAATCATTTTGCTGTTATTGGAAACAAAATCCTTCCCGTTAATAGCCTTGACCTGCATCAGTCAATGATCTCTGTCCACTGCATGCAGAATCTGTGTAAACCATGTGGTCTCAGATATGAGAATGTGTATTCCATATTCTGTTATTTTTGGAAAGTTGAAGTTCGTCATTGTTGTTGGAGCAGCTGAGAACTGTACACATCCTTCCAGCTTTTCTTGGCATTTTTGTCAAATATGATGTTAATTAAACAAAATTGCAGAAGTGAAAGGATAACTTGCAATCGAACATGTGCATATCTCTAGAAGAGGTTACCACAGTAATTGTAGCTTGTTTACTTTTGCCAGATTGGTCTATACAAAGGACAGTTTGTGCTGATGTAAAAAAGACCATATGTATTCTATATGTTTTTGCACAAGATCTTCCTGAAATCAGTAAATATTGGTTTTATCATGACATTCGAAAAGGCTTTTGAAATGTCAACTACTGTGCTTGTATAAATGTATAAGTCCCTTGAATTACTTGTTCAGCTTCAACACTGCTGCATGTTGTACATCTGTTGATTACTCAGTGTATTTTCTAAAGCCAGATGCGCATTGCATATCCTCAGTACCTCTGAGAAAACACCATGCTGATGAGTGCCAGGGAGCAGACAGCTGTCCTCCACCAACATACCCCAATTACCATCAATGAAAAGTACAAAGAAAGAAAGCTTGTTTGACCCACTCATAAAGCTGTTAAATACACTTGAAATTTGTACTGTTACATTTTGTTTAGTCATCAAAGAGCCACAATTTAAATCTAATAAATTTATGGATTTCCAGAAGCCATACCTCCCAGTTGGCCAATGCATTTTTGTTAAAGAAAGAAAAGAAATATAATTATGGACTACAATGCTTTATATAATGCAATAAGAACAAATTACCAGGTGAGAGAATACAGATTGTACTGTTCCTAATTTCTACTGGGCTATTACCTTTCTTTTCCTATAAATGCCTTATCATGTAAGTTTTAACATATTAGAATCCAATACAATCCAAGCCACAACAGCACTGTTTCTGAATAAATCAGTTGTCAGCAGTCAAGTTCAAGAGGAGGACCTAAAGGCTGGCTTGGCAGCTGAAAAAAAGCTAGAGGCAATGCTTTCTGATGGGAAAGATGAAAAAGACTCTTCCTCTCATCATGCCTTCATCACTATAGTACCGGAGGATGCCAAGAGAAGCCAAGAATTATGGCAGCTAAAAGGAGAGTACATCTTCAAGGCCTGTTGTCTCTCACGCTCCCAGGCTTGACTATTAATTTCTGTCACCCAAAGAGGAAGGTTTGTGCACATCTGCGCTTGTGTTGGCTGGAGAAGAATGTTCTCTCAAAGCTGTGTGAGGCACTGGATTAGAAATGAAATGCCTTGCTCCACTGAAGAGGGATAAATCACCATTATATATCACCAGCTGATACAGAAATGACGCACAGTACACTCATCACAGTGAAGCTAACCTCCAAAATACTGCTATTTTCAGTGTATACCACTGAAGCTGGAATTGCCAGTGCTTGCCGTTTCAGATTTTATAATGAATGTACAAAATTTGTCTCGTAAGATGCACGAGTGCAGGTTTGCCAAATGCATCAGAATGATTATTGATTATACCTCATGCATGTCAACTAAAATAAGAAGAAGCTGGCTATGAAAAGCTTGTGCATTAATGGAGTAAGCATTTCAACACAAGTGCACAAGAACAAGGATTTAAATCAAGGGGCAGCAATGCTAAATGTCTCAGGAATTATTGGTAGTTGGAGTGCTGCAAGTGCTTCTTACAAATTCTGATGTAAATATTCATGTGACTTGAAAACACATAACATAGCTGCTGAAAATGGTTGTGCATTTTCATTTCTGCTGAATTTGACCTCTTCTTTTACAGTAAACTGCCAATTGTCAAACTGGAAGAAATTTGACTATTTAAAGTATTTCACTGAATCTATCTACAGGCAATATAAGAAAGATGCACGATGCTATATTATTGTAGCATATTGTGTCTTTTTAGTTGAACAAGCTTAGTATGGCAATAAATCAGTCAGTTAAGAAGCATCTGTTCAAACAGTATTAATCATTTCACAACAACAGAACAGAAAAAAATTCTATATTCTGACACCATGTGTTTACATTGACGATTCATTAACTTGAAGTTATGAATTACATGCAAAACATGAGTCTTTTCTTCAGATTATTGCAGCATGTTGAGCTATAAATTTCTGTATTGATACATAGGAGGGAAAAAAAAACCCTGTTGTGATGGCATTCCTGGGCAGTTCTTCAACTTGATGACCCTGGTTCATAATTGAGTGAGCAGAGTTGCAGCAGGCAGTGTTAGCCTAGAGATTAGAACTAGAAGTTTGTTCCGAGGTTGTCTTGGGGTGGCTGAGGAAATGTTTGCACACTAAGTGTGTGAGGAGTAGGTAACACTCACAGCCATCGGCACCATTCACTCAGTCTGGAATGTGTAAACCTTAGCTCCAGTACTCAGTAGTAGCATTGTATGAGTAATGGTTGTGTTTTGACACAAAGAAATTAAAATGTGATGTGATTACATAGTGTGTGTGCAAGTATTGTGTAACGTTATGCTAGTACATTTTGATTAACATATTAAACATTCAAGAATCTGTGGTTAATTTCGTTCTGTTAAACAACCTTGATGTATTCCTGAAAATAATGCTTTAAAATGGAACTAGTAAGAAGTAAACAGGGCCAGATTAAGGACATTGTGGGCCTCTGAGCTAGAGTAAGTTTTGGGGCCCTCCCTACAAGTTTTTTTTGGTGGGGGTGGGGGGTACAACAAGATCAGCTTCACTTTCATGTCCCTAAATTACTAAAGCTCCTATCACACCAAACTCATTCTCAGAGCATCCTAGTCTGTCCTAACAAATTGATGAAATGAGGTGAAAATGGGTGAAAATGGACAACTTGGGGCAAAAAAACGCCTCAAATATGACACTACTTCGTTGTTACACAGTTCAAGACAATTCCATCTCGTTTTCATCCTGACTGTAGACAGTTCTTTCAACATTAGAAGTGAGGAAAAGTGGCCATCCATCTAATTTCTAATCAGTTTCTAATCAGCTATTGAAAAGTTCAGCAAAGTCCTTACCCAGTTAAAACCTCTTCCTAATTGGTTTCACTCCATTCTAAATCATTTTTACACAGTTCCTTACTCAATGAGCTCGATCAAATTAGTTCTTACTCAGTCCAGCACATTATTATTGCATCCTCATTGACTCTCTAGTACGTTGAACATAGGCATCTCCATTGCATTCTAGCCAAACGACACCACGTTCTTGCCAGTTTTCATTCCCATTCACTGCTTCAAGCTGTACACATAACAGTTGCTTCTACTGTTTTCATATCATTTTCATTATCATTAACGGATGACAAGTAGAAATTTTACTCAGAGGGACTTTGTCATGCGGTGGTCCTTGCAAGCCACCATAAGACACCAAAAGTCACCGGTGAAGTTTGCATAGTTGTTTATTAATGAACAAAGGCAATACAAAACAATGAGCCACGGTGGGCCTAAAACATACAACACTACAAGAAGACGATCATAGGGCAAAAATAAAGCACACTTAAGATCTAAACCCAGGGATGGTCAAAGCATCTGACCATGAAGAACTCGTGCACAAATCCTTGACGAATCGTTGACGAGACGAAATGCAGCATAGCTGTCAGACTTGACAGCAGGAAGCCCCTCCGAGCACTGTCACAATAAAGGCTCGGGGAGCCGGAATGTACACACTGCTGTCAAACCTGGTGAGGATGATGCATGGCTCGAGTGCGGACGAGATCGGCGCTCGAACCAGGACAGTACCTCCCCCCCAAGGGCGAGCTCCAAATGCCCAATGATACCCAAGCCCCCCACCCCCACCCCAGGGTGGGCAGATGGGGAAGCAGGCCTGGAGGGAGAGGACCAGCAACAGAAAAAACACAATACTCCCCAATGCACAAATCATAATTAAAACAGGCACAAATGAGGCAATTACAGAGCACGGAAAAAAGAGAATACAATACTCCATAATGCACAAAAACACACAGGGCGAGAAAAGAAAGAAAAAAACCCCCACAAGTTAAGCACATTACATCCCTCAGACAGAAGAGGGGAAAAAAAACCCCAAACATGCTAACAAAGACAAGAACACTGAGCAGAACTATCACACTGAATGACCTTTAACCTACACAACCCAAGAGGATGACGACAGGCAGAGTCCAAAAACAACGGGAACAGTTCCAGTGGTCTCCCTGCGTCCAACGTCCAAGGGGTGATTACGGGAGAGAGTACATGATCGGGTGGCCTACCCCAGTCCCAGGCCAGGAAAGACAGAACCTCCGGCAGCTGAACCAGGTCGCCCAGTTGCAAGCACAGTATGTCGGGTGGCCGACCCAGGGCGCCGAACCAGCGAAACAGTTCCTCTGGAGGCTGACCCGCATCTCTCAGCCACCAGAACCGTGGGGAAACCATAAGCGGCGGCCTCCCTGGTGAGGGGAAGACGTGGGAGAGCCGGGCCGAACGTAGAGGCCCCCTAATGGCCCCTGGTGGTGATGAGCTGGGTTGGTGACTATTACGAGGGAGATGATGGTGACGACAAGCCCGCACGATGTCAGGTGGCAAAGGGTCT
This sequence comes from Pholidichthys leucotaenia, assembly GCA_020510985.1. Taxonomy (NCBI): domain Eukaryota; kingdom Metazoa; phylum Chordata; class Actinopteri; order Cichliformes; family Pholidichthyidae; genus Pholidichthys; species Pholidichthys leucotaenia. The sequence continues at coordinate 33,425,135 of CM035843.1, forward strand.
GCAGCTCCTTCACCGACCTTGACCCATATCGATGCTGCACTCGCGGCTGCACCCGCGTCAGACCCCAATTGGGTCTCGGCTGCACCCGCATCGGACCCCGATTGGGTCTCGGCTGCACCCGCGTCAGACCCCGACTGGGTCTCGGCTACACCCGCGTCGGACCCTGATTGGGTCTCGGCTGCACCCGCGTCAGGCCCCGACTGGGTCGGCACGGCACCGGTAACAACCTCCGACCCCGAACCTGGAACCTCCAGCACAGCAACTGCAACTGGCTCCGCACCAGTGACTCTGGAAGAAGGCTCAGAAGACAAGAAAGAACAGGGATCAGAATCACTGGTAGCGACAGAGCCCAGCGAGACAAGCTTGGGTGCAGCAGCCGGCTGCCCCTGACTCGCCTCCCTGAGAGGCAGGCAGAAATGCTCCAGGACAGAAAGGAGAAAGACAAAGTAGAGCACTTGCCTGCACTCGGGTTCTGTCACCGTCCAGGACTTCGTCGATCCAGGCTCAGGACGAAGAAGTTCGTCATCAGGCTCCCACTCAGCCACGGCGGGTTCCACAGCCGGCATGATGGTGTCTGCAGTCTGAGAACCCTCCGGAGCTGATGTCCATGCCGATAACCTGCACGGTGTGGTGGCAGGGGACCCTCGACCTGCTGACTCAAACTGCTCCAACATGGAGACCCAGGGACGCTTCATCATCGGCGCAGGCTCCATGCTGCAGTCCGCTCTTCTCCTCTGCCCATGACGTGGCTGCAGGGCTGGAACCAGGCTCTCCAGAACCGCAGGCCCCCTCCTCGTCCGGCGACATAGGCCTGGCATCGTGGACCGCTCAGGGGAGGGAGACACAGAGGCAGCAGGTTTAGTGATAAGAACTACAGCAGGAGGTGGGAGCTCGGGGGACTGCGAACCCCGAACTCCGCCCCCAGGAGTCAGACAAGGCAAATCATAACTATGATGAGAAGAATGAACTTGCACTTGCCTGTTTCTTGGAGGTTGGTTGGTGCCTGCTGTAGGGGACGTTGTTCCTCCCTTTCCCCGCTGGATGGTAACAGAGGGCCCCCTGGGAGGAAGAGGAGGAGCCGCTCGCAAAGGTCCACTAACGGGCTTCACCGGAAGCAGATTCAGATGGGGATCTTGCTGAGGTTCGCTTGGAGCATGGCGCCGACGTCTTCTGGCTGGTGGCGAGGCAAAAGTGAGGTCCGGAAAGTGCCGCTCTTGAGCAGAAACGGAGGCGAGCAAGTCAGCGTACTCCGGATAGTCACTCAGTTCGAGATTCCTCTCAACCAGCCTGACAGCTGCCGTCACGTGCTTAATGATTTGTGTGGGGTGACCGGCGGAGCGAGCTGCAGCCACTTGGTCCCAGATAGAGATTGCTGTCCGCTGCAACCTCTCTGGGGGACTCCCGGCTGACCTCATGCTCCTTCGAGGATGACCCCTGGATGGTGCGAACTCCTGGACTGGATCGGGGACAGGAACAGGATCCCAAAGCGGGGAGCGAGGATGCCTCCTCCTCGGCTTCCTGCCGGAGTTTCCCTCCAGCTCACGAAGTATCTCGCGTTGTGCGGCAATGTCATCCCTCCTTGCAACGACTTCAATGTGGTCGGAGTAGCGCGGAAGGTGATTAAGGATATCCTCAGCGAGGTCCAGGTACCAGCGTACATCGCTGTGAAAGTCACAGAGGGAAGCAGTGACGAGCATTTCATCTACGTAGTCCAAGGCCTCCTCCAGCTCGTAGCGCAGTCTCCGAGCGTGGCCCTTGAGCGGTGGCATTCTCCCAGCACACAGTTACCCAGACAGGAAAGAACAAACGTCCAATTAAGCAAAACTCACCAGGACTGGCGTCTCAGTCTGGCGGCAGTATACTGCCATGCGGTGGCCCTCGCGAGCCACCATAAGACACCAAAATTCACCGGTGAAGTTTGCATAGTTGTTTATTAATGAACAAAGGCAATACAAAACAATGAGCCACGGTGGGCCTAAAACATACAAGACTACAAGAAGACGATCATAAGGCAAAAACGAAGCACACTTATGATCTAAACCCAGGGATGGTCAAAGCGTCTGACCATGAAGAACTCGTGCACAAATCCTTGATGAATCGTTGATGAGACTTCCCCATTATTCTGCTCCCAGAGCTCTCTTAAATTGAGGGCCGCTGATGAGCCGAAATGCAACACAGCTGTCAGACTTGACAGCAAGAAGCCCCTCCGAGCGCTGTCACAATAAAGGCTCGGGGAGCCGGAATGTACACACTGCTGTCAAACCTGGTGAGGATGATGCATGGCTCGAGCGCGGACGAGATTGGAGCTCGAACCATGACAGACTTTTAGTTAAATTTTGCCACTCAGTGCTTTGCCATGAGCTGTTCCTGTGCATACCCTCTATAGTGCTGTTAGAACTGATGACGGGCAAAATATCCTGTATCAACACGCACAACTTTAATGCTGCTGCACTGACAACAAGTATACACTAACCATCAAATGATTATAAATACATAGAACAAATAGTTTTACTTACGCTGTATTACAATTGCACTGTATTGCCAACCATGCAAATCCATGATAGGTCTAGCTTCCCATTTGCGATCACACCAACCAAGAGTCATACAAATATGAACTGCTGAACCCTCATTCATTGGATAGCAATGAGAGAATTCAGGATTGCAAGAGTAACTGATCAGTGAGAAAATTAGATGACAATCATAGACATGGGTCTAATCCCACCCAGCAACAAAATGGTTGAAAAGACAGCTTTGCCAAACGTCTAAAAAACCCCCCATGGATTTGGCTGAAAATTAAAAGATTAAAAGCTGTCTTTTTAAGGTCGTTGAAAGGGCGTGTTCATATAGACGTCCCTGTGTAGTCTAAATTTGGTTGAAAAATGAAGCTGAAAAGCTGCCTTTTTGAGGCAAAAAAAACAAAAAAAACAAAAAACATAGTCCCCAACTGTTACGGTCTAAGGTTGGGCTCTGTTTTAAAGTGCAGGGAAAGAAAATGGAACTGTTTTCATGAAAGAAAAACTGTGTGAAGTGGAAGCTCACCAATGCTGTGGGTCTTCAGAGTCCTTGGCAAGCTCAATCTTTACTCCCTTGAGTAGCCAAATCAACTGGTGTTTTATTAGTTCAGTTTATTTTTAAAAGTCAGATCCCTTTTCACCAAAAAGTAGTGATGGCAAAGTCGAAAGAGTTTTTTAGTACGTACCGAAACCTAGGTGGAACTTCTGAATCGACCCACTGTTCCGAGGTCTGTATCGGAAAGAGGATGTCACGTGACTGTTCCATGTCACGTTCCATTACGTCACCGACTGTTTTGAAACGTCACCATTGTTTTATGCAGTGATTTTGCAATCCTGTTTCTAAAATGGAATAATAAATAAAATACTATCATTGCACAATATTAAAATGCCTATTCTATGCACAATGTATGTATCATATGTAAAATATTAATTCCTTGTGTCCTTGCCTGATTGGCTGCTGATTCATCACCCCACATGCCTAAAACATTGAAAAGCTCCTCTAAAGTGCAGTTTGTTTGTGAAGTCTTGCCTCTCTGAGTGTCTTGTACTGAGCGTGCTTTTGGATTTACACTATTTGGAAATGGATGGGGGTAGAAAGCGTCCCAGGTCACATGCCTGGGATCACTTTGACCTTCTTGAGGGAAAAAAAGTTAAATGTATGCATTGTATGCAGCATCTTGCATTTTGTAATAATACAACTACAGCCGTGAAAAAATTAGGATACCCCATTAAATATTCAGTTCTTTATTAAGAAATGTTCACATATCCATGGCTAACCTTGTTTTTGTTTTTATTTCAGGTTCAGGTTCCTTTATTTGTACCAGTAGGTAGATTTGTTTTGCAGTCAGGTGACTGTCATGCAGTGACCCTCGCGGATCACCATAAGACGCCAAGAGTCCACCGGTGTGTTTTGCAATGATGGTAATTTATTAATAAAACAAGACAAGACACAAGGCTATGAGCCGCTAAGGGCAAAAACACACACTAAGCGATACAAGGGCTCGTAGGGCTAACCCCAGCCACTACGAGCTAAACTATGACAAGACCAGAAAGAACACGAACCTGACATGAAAGTCTAACGAGGCCTCACAAGAATTGTTTGACGATATCTGACGATATTCCTGCGATCCAACTGCCGTCACTGCCTGCCTTATAAAGGCGAACACTAACGAGCAGTAATGACAGACAGCTGACCAACCTTTACAGGCGGAAGCCCCACCGAGCGCCTTCACAGTAAGAGCCCGGTGAGGCCAGAATACAACCCACAGCTGTCAAGGCCGGCAGCGAGCAGTGCGTAGCCCGAGCGCGGACAGAACCCAGCGCTTGGGTCGTAACAGTACCCTCCCTCCAAGGGCGGGCTCAGAACGCCCACGGACCACCCTGCCCCCCCACCCCCCAGGGTGGGTGGCTGGCGGTAGGTGCGGAGGGAGAGAGACCAAACCCAGAAACAATCAAAACCCGGCAAGAACAACTAAATACAGGACAATGACAAGAATACCAACTACTCAGATTAAATCAAATGTTCAACTAACGATCACAAAAAAATTGCACAGGATAACATGGAGAAAACAAAAAAAACCCCAGAATTACTGGGTCAGAAAAACTAAATACAGGACAATGACAAAATACCGAATATTCAAATCAAATAAAATACACATGGAGGAAAATAAGGCAACGGTAGGACATAACACAAATTGCCAAGGATCCCCAAATAACAGTTACAGAAAACACAGGACAGCACAAGAAAATTAAATCTTGGCCCACATGTTACACAAGAAAATGACTTCCCGCCTGTGTGAATTCTCATTTGAATTTTCAAATAACCAAATACAGAAAAACAGAGCAATTACTGGCTCATACCTAACTACACACAAAACAAACTAGGGCAACTGCAAGACATAATAAATACCCGCAGACACCCAAATGGCCATAACACAAAGCACACAGGATAGCAAGGGAGAAAAAAAAACAGAACAATCACTGGGACAGATCATCACCAGAAAATGACCACTACCCCCCCGACAGTTTATGCCGACCGGCGGAGACCAGGTGCCATAGGAACAGGTGGTCTCCCCGCGTCCAACGGCCGGCGGGTGGTCATGGGAGGCGGAACATGACCAGGCGGCTCACCACAGTCCAATGCCCAGCACGTCCGCTCCTCTGGCGGCCGAACCAGGTCACCCAACGAAACACATAACATGTCGGGTGGCCGACCTGGGGCGCCGAACCGGCGAAGCAGTCCCTCAGGCAGCCCACCCGTGTCCCTCAGCCACCAGTCCCGGGGAAAAACAGCCCGCGGCGGCCTCCCTGATGAGGACAAAACTTGGGAGAGCCAGGGCAAGCGAACAGGAACCCCCACGGCCCCCGGCGATGATGCGCAGGGGCGGTGACTCAGTAGAGGGGAAAGAAGGCAAGGATGAGCCCGTAATCCGTCCGACGGTGAAAGGTCTGCAGCTCCTCCCCCGTCCGTGGACCACACCGGCGCTGCACCTCCGCTGGACCCTGATTGGGTCCCAGCTGCACCCACATCGGGCCCCGATTTGGCCAGAACCGCACCTGCTTTGGACCCCGATTGAGCCTCTGGCGCACCCACGTCGGACCCCGATTGGGCCAGAACCGCACCTGCGGTGGACCTCGATTCGGCCAGAACCGCACCTGCAGCGGACCCCGATTGGACCTCTGGCACACCCACGTCGGACCCCGATTGGGCCAGAACTGCACCTGCGGTGGACCCCGATTGGGCCTCTGGCACACTCACGTCAGACCCCGATTGGGCCAGAACCGCACCTGCGGTGGACCCTGATTGGGCCTCTGGCGCACCCACGTTGGACCCCGATTGGGCCAGAACTGCACCTGCGGTGGACCCCGATTGGGCCTCTGGCGTACCCACGTCGGACCCCGATTGGGTCGGTGCAGCTCCGCTGACTATCTCCACCCCCGAACCTGGGACCTCCAACCCAGTGACTCCGACTGGTTCTATGCCGGTGACACTGCAACGAGGCTCACAAACAAGAAAACAGGGATCAGAATCACCAGTAGCAACAGAACCCAGCAAGACGAGCTCGGGCGCAGCAGGCGGCTGCTCCTCACTCGCCTCCCCGAGAGGCAGGCAAAAATGCTCCAAAACAGGGGACAGAGACACAAGAGGGAGCACTTGCCTGCACTCGGGTTCTGTTGCCACCAAGGACTTCGACGATCCAGGTTCAGGGCGGCAACTCTCGTCAGCAGGCTCCAACTCAGCTGCGTCGGGCTCCACAGCTGGCAAGATGTCGTCTGCAGCCTGAGGTTCCTCCCGCGCTGCTGTCCACGCCGATGACCCGTGTGGCGTGGGGGCAGGGAACCCTCGACTCACTGGCTCGGCCCGCTCCGGCGAGGAGACCCGGGGATGCTTCATCATCCGCTCAGGCTCAGGGCCGCAGTCCGCTCTTCTCCTCCGTCCACGACGTGGCTGCAGGGCCGGATCCAGGCTTTCCAGCACTGCAGGCCCCCTCTTCATCCTACAACGTTGGCCTGGCGTCGCAGACCGCTCAACAGGGGGGGACACAGAGGCAGCAGGTTTAATCAGTATCTCTACAGCAGGTGGAGGGAGCTCGGGGGGCTGCAAACCCCGAACTCCGCCCCCAGGAGTCAGACAAGGCAGATCATAAACATGATGGGAAGAAACAATTTGCACTTGCCTGTCTCCTGGAGAGAAGGTGGTGCCTGCTGCAGCTGGTGGAGTTCCCCTTTCATCCCTCCGGGAGAAAACGGCAGGCTCCACGGGGCCACGAGGAGGAGCCGCTCGAGGTGGTTTGCTGACAGGCCTCGCCGAAGCATGACTCACAGCATTCCCAGCCGCGGGGGGTGACGTCACAGAGGAGGACATGGCAATCGGGGCGATGCGGGCATGAGGAGCTGACAGCACAGCTGGAACAGATGACTCGTGGGCGGCGACCGCGAGGATTCCCTTCTGTCGTGACGTATATGATGCGGCCAACAGGGAGGCTGGGTCCCTCCGACGACCCGGAGCTGGATCCGGATGAGATTCTCGTTGGGGCTTGGTAGGAGCACGGCTATGGGGCCTACTGGCCGATGGAGTGGCAAAGGGCCCGGGAACACATGACGCTGGGACTGGGCGGGCGGCAGGCACTGGAGTCCGATCCACAGGTCCCCTGCCGGGCTTCCCCTCCAGCCGACGAAACTTCACTCTTGCCAGGGACGCTGTCCTCGCGGGAGGTGGAGGGGTTCCCAGGAGCGCCTTCTCCCTTAATGTGTGTTGTGCGACAATCCACGCTAACCTCTTTTCTCCTTCCGGAATAAAGGCTAGATGATAACGGTGCACAGCCCACTGGGCGAGGTCTAAGTGATAACCAGCCGCTTGGGTGGGCATGAGATGGGCGGCTTCCGCCAGATAGCCGTCAATCTCCTCCAGCCACTCTGGGCAATAATCACACTCGCTAGCGGGCATCTCCCTACCAAGTCCAACTACAGGAAAAAACTCCACACAATGGCAAAACTCACGGTGAAAAAGGCGTCTCGGAGTGGTGTCTCCATTTAGACGTCTGGCAGGAGTATACTGTCATGCGGTGACCCTCGCGGATCACCATAAGACACCAAGAGTCCGCTGGTGAGTTTTGCAATGATGGTAATTTATTAATAAAACAAGACAAGACACAAGGCTATGAACCGCTAAAGGCAAAAACACACACTAAGCAATACAAGGGCTCGTAGGGCTAACCCCAGCCACTACGAGCTAAACTATGACAAGACCAGAAAGAACACGAACTGACATGAAGGTCTAACGAGGCCTCACGAGGATTGTTTGATGATATCTGATGATACTCCTGCGATCTAACTGCCGTCAGTGCCTGCCTTATAAAGGCGAACACTAACGAGCAGTAATGACAGACAGCTGACCAACCTTGACAGGCGGAAGCCCCACCGAGCGCCTTCACAATAAGAGCCCGGTGAGGCCAGAATACAACCCACAGCTGTCAAGGCCCGCAGCGAGCAGTGCGTAGCCCGAGCGTGGACAGAACCCAGCGCTCGGGTCATAACAGTGACATCCATATTTACAAACATATTTACAAATTTAGTCGTATTACATGAATCTCCCATTATTTTAAACACTGATATTAAATATAAATTTTTTCAAAATATGCTTAAAGAAAACCACACAGGCTTATACAGGGTATCCTAATTTTTTCACATGACTGTATGTGGAGACACCTATGGGCAAAACATCCTGACGCATAAATTCCTAGCAAAACACAACCGAGTGCTGAATCAAGCCATGGCCAGCATAATGTTTGTGGTATGTATTCGTGGTCTTTTAATACACATACAGGTATACATTTATTATTTATACACCTTTATTATTATTTACAATAAATATAATTATGCATTTGATCACTAAAAGAAGCCATATTGTTGTACATTTACACATAGTTACATATTTTACATATAGTTACATATATTTACAATATTTACCATACATCAAGCTGCATGACAGCATTCCTCCTGAATCAGTCTTTTTGTTGTTCCTTGACAGGAAGGCAAAAAGAATTAGACGAGGCACTAGTTGACCTTATTGTGAAGGACTCACAACCTTTTTCAGTTGTGGAAGATGAGGGTTTCAGGCACTTTGTCAATAAACTTGACCCCAATTACATCCTTCCATCCAGAAACACACGGAAACACTTGACTGTTTGAGTGCAGTATTATACACATTTGGCCACCAGATGTTGCTGTGGGGAGATGTTTCAAATGTTCCAAAAGATCGATTCTTTTTCTGAATCAGTTGTTGCAAATGATTTGATCTCTCAAACGTTCCATTTCTGCCATCACTACCAAAAAGGGGGAACTGGTTTCCAAAATCCAAGAAGCACGTCTTGATGCTTCTTGATGCAGTCCACCACTCTCTCACTGTCACACCTGAGACCTATTGCCATTTTAAAGGCTTAACAGCCCCTGCTGCATGAACTTCTCAGATGGTGCCTTCATGACCATAGAAAATCACAATCACCACACAGATGGCATTTCTTTATGAAACCAGTTCCAAAATAAAGAAATGAAAACCAAAATAAGGAAAGGAAACAGGCCCATGATATCCCAGCACCAACATCCTGATCCTTTTTGAGTTGCGAGGCACCTACCTACAAAAGCATCTCTGAGCAAGAGGACACCCTGGACAGATAACCAGTCCATCACTGCATCTGGTATTCCCAAGCAGGATCTCATCCAAGTATGAACCAAAGCATACACTGCTTAGCTTTCAAGAACCAAACAAGACTAGGGGTGTCTGGTGACACCCAGAGCCCAAGGTATGACCTATAAAAAAACACAACATAGACAAAAAATTTGAAGAACATACTTCAAATGGCGCTTTTTAAGTGTACAGCCCAATAGCACTAGCACTGCTTTAAGATTGTTCCAGATGTTATGTAACAAGCATTATGCCAAATGTTGAACTTAAAAAAAAGCTGTTAAAAATATGCATTTTTATAAAGTGCTTTTAACAAAGACTCCCAGTGGTTGTAAAAGTATATTTGACTTTTGAGAGACACAAAGGATGTTGAAGATGGAGCTGCCAGGCAGGAGGAAATGAAGAAGACCACAGAGAAGATTCATGGATGTAGTGAAGGAGGATATAGAAATGGTTGGTGTTACAGAGGAAGATGAAAGGGATAGGTTGAGATCGAGGCAGATGATCAGCAGTGGAGAACCATAAATGCTACAATGCTCTGCACTGTGTGTGTGTGTGTATATATATATTTTATAGTAATATGTATATTAGCTGCTCTTGCTTGCTTGTTTTTTTCTTGCCTTCTGATTGTTGCTCTGAGTGTTGCTATCCCTGTGCTGTTGCAATCCTGGAATTTCCCCGTTGTGGGACTAATAAAGGCTTATCTTATCTTATCTTATCTTATCTTAAAGGGAGAAACGGAAAGAAGAAGAACTAGTCCCGAAGCTCTGATATCCACACCCTTATACTGCCAAGTCTGCAGTCCTTTCTTAGCCCAGTACTCCTAGAAAGCTTTGTCAATGTTTCCCCACAGAGCAGGATCGGTATCCCCAAGTCACAACAGGTGATTGATGTAATCCCACCCCCACCTTGAATCCAGCTGTCACTCCAACAGCACACCTCACCATTGTCTCATTGTCCTCATACAGTACATGTCCTGCACCAACCTCACATACAGTGGTGTGAAAAAGTTGATTGATGATTGCCCCCCCCATCCCTTCCCCGTCAGAACATAAATTAACTGTGGTTTATCACATCTTTGGAAAGCTGAGCTCAATTTCTCTAGCTGCATCCAGGCCTGATTACTGCCACACCTTTTCTCAATCAAGAAATCACGTAAATAGGACCTGCCTGACAAAGTGAAGTAGACCAAAAGATCCTCAAAAGCTAGACATCATGCTGCAATCCAAAGAAATTCAGGAACAAATGAGTAACAAAGTAACTGAGATCTATCAGTCTGGAAAAAAATTATAAAGCCATTTCTAAAGCTTTGGGACTCCAGCAAACCACAGTGAGAGCCATTATCCACAAATGGTGAAGCATGGAACAGTGGTGAACCTTCCCAGGAGTGGCCAGCTGACCAAAATTACCCCAAGAGCGCAGCAACAGCTCATTAAAGAGGTTGCAAAAGACCCCAGAATAACATCCAAAGAACTGCAGGCCTCACTTGCCTCAGTTAAGGTCAGTGTTCGTGACTCCACCATAGGAAAAAGACTGGGCAAAAATGGCCTGCATGGCAGAGTTCCAAGACAAAAACCACTGCTGAGCAAAAAGAACATAAAGGCTCATCTCAGTTTTGCCAGAAAACATCTTGGTGATCCCCAAGACTTTTGGGAAAATACTCAATGAACTAATGAAACAAAAGTTGCTGACAAGACAAAAGTTGAACTTTTTGGAAGGTGTGTGTCCCATTACATCCAGCGTAAAATTAACACTATTTCAGAAAAGGAACATCATACCAACAGTAAAATATGGTGGTGGTAGTGTGATGGTCTGGGGCTGTTTTGCTGCTTCAAGACCTGGAAGACTTGCTGTAGTAAATGGAACCATGAATTCTGCTGTCTACCAAAAAATTCTGGAGAATGTCCGGCCATCTATTCGTGACCTCAAGCTGAAGCGCACTTGGGTTCTACAACAGGACAATGATCCAAAACACACCAGCAGGTCCACTTCTGAATGGCTTAAGAAAAATAAAACGAAGACTTTGAAGTGGCCTAGTCAAAGTCCTGACCTGATTCTGATTGAGATGCTGTGGCATGACCTTAAAAAGACGGTTCATGCTCGAAAACCCTCCAATGTGGCTGAAATACAATTCTGCAAAGATGAGTGGGCCAAAATTCCTCCATAGTGCTGTAAAAGACTCATTGCCAGTTATCACAAACATTTGACTGCAGTTGTTGCTGCTAAGGGTAGCCCAACCAGTTTTTAGGTTTTTCACACAGGGACATGTAGGTTTGGATTTTTTTCCCTTAATAATAAACACCTTCTTTTAAAAACTGCATTTTGTGTTTACTTGTGATATCTTTGTCTAATATTTAAATTTGTTTCATGATCTGAAACATTTAAGTGTGACAAACATACAAAAAAACCCTGAGAAATCAGAAAGGGTGCAAACACTTTTTCACACCACTGTACTTCTCTGCCACTCCTGACTTTCTCATACAGTACCACACTTCCTCTCTTGGCACTCTATCATATGCTTTCTCAAGATCCACAAAAACACTACAAATCCCTCTGACCTTCTCTATACTTCTGCATCAACACTCTATAAGCAAACATTGCATCTATAGTACTCTTTCTTCGAATTAAACTGTACTGCTTTTCACTGGCTGTCATCTCTTTTAACCTGATTTCAACAAGTCTTTCCCATACCTTCAGTCTGGCTGATCAACTTTATGCCCCTGTAGTTACTGGATATAGACAGGAGTATATAGACAGTTGGATATAGACAGGAGTTCCTGGCAGCAGAAGGCTAAGGACAGAGCTGTGAGGAGGAATCTGATCAGACCTAAATGAAACAGTCATTGTCACCCTCGACAGACTGCTATGATGATGATGATGATGATGATGAGTTACTGCAACTCTGAGCAGCACCTTTGTAAAATTGGTACCACAGCACTTTTTCTCCACTCCTCAGGAATCTCATTTTTTTCCATTCATCAGGTCCTCAAAGTACTCTTTCCATCTTCTCAACACACTCTCTTCACCTGTTAGTACATTACCATCTCTGTCCTTAATCAACCTAACCTGCTGCACATCCTTTCTCAATATCTCTGTCTAGTCCAGGGGTCAGCAACTCGCGGCCCTGGTATGTTGTCTGGACCAGCTGCCTTGCGTGGTTGATCCTGCAGAGGGTCCTCTTCACTCTAGCTGGATCCAGACTGATGGCCTGATCATCTGGAGGAGGAGTGGTCTTCTGTGCTGATGTGCTGTTTTGTGCTTCAAAGCGGACAAAAAAGTAATTTAGGTTGTTGAGCAGTGTGGTGTCACTCATACAGGTCTGAGGTGGAGGTTTGTAGCTGGTGAAGGTCTGTATGCCACGCCAGAGGGAACATGCATCTCTGGCGTTGCTGAAGTGGCCAGATATTTTCTTGCTGTCCTATCGTTTTGCCTCCTTAATGGCACAGGACAGGTTAGCCCTAGCTGTTGTTAGTCCGGCCCTGAAGGCTGCATCCCGAGCCCTCCAGAGCCTGTGGACATCTGCTGTCATCCATGGCTTCTGGTTAGCACAAACAGTGATGGTTTTACAGTGAGTGACATCATCAATGCATTTTGCTATGTATGCTACAACAACCTCAGTGTACTCCTCTAGGCTTGTGTGTCCATTGTGAGTGGCTGCATGCTTGAAAGTGTCCCAGTCTGTAGTGCTGAAGCAGTCTTTCAGAGCATCAGAGGATCCCTCTGGCCACACACGTACGTACCTGCTTTTTTGTTGGTCTGATTATTTTCACTCTGGGTTTGTATGCCAGCCTCAACAGGATGGTGATGTGATCAGAGAGACCCGGGGGGGGGGGGAGGGAAGAGGGAGGGTCTGTATGCTTTCTTATGAGTTGTGTACACCAGGTCCAGCAAATTGTCTCCTCTTGTTGGAAAGTCTACATGTTGGTGTAGGTTTGGTAGGATGGTCTTTAAATCTGCATGGTTGAAGTCTCCTGCTGTGATGAGGAATCCATCTGGATGCATTGTTTGGGTCTCACTGATGGCCTGATAAAGTTCTTTTAGTACTTTGCTCCTCTTGCTGGTGCCGGTGAGCGGGGCGTACACAGCGGCTAGTAGGACAGATGAAAATTCTCTCGGAATGTAAAAGGGTTGGCACTTGATGATCATAAACTACACTAATGGAGAAGAGTGTTTGTGTACAACAGTTGCATCTCTGCACCAGGCGTCACTGATGTAAGCACACACACACATACACCCCGCACACACAACATTCTACCCATTTCCCTCAATACTTTGCTGTACTTTCCTAGTCCTCTGGTAATTCTTCCCTACCATCCAGAGCCTGTATCAACTCCTTCCTGAACTCTGTTCAACCTTCTTCCTTCTGTAACTCCCCCCATTTAATACTTGAGTCTGCCTTCATTGTCTTCCTCTTCTTGCTGTCCAAAGTCATTCTGCAGACTTCCATCTGATGCTGCCTAGCTGCATTCTCCCGATACCAGATTGCAGTTTCCTATCTATAAATACAAGGAACTCTGTCTGTGTGTGTGTGTGTGTGTGTGTGTGTGTGTGTGTGTGTGTGTGTGTGTGTGTGTGTGTGTGTGTGTGTGTGTGTGTGTTTGGTCCTCACATATCTCTCAAATGATTTGTCAGACTGGCCTCAGATTTTCTAAGGACGGCAATAGCTCAGGAGATAGAGCAACCAGAGGACTGGCGGTTCAAATCCTGCTCTCCCCAGCCATCCTGCCATTGTGTCCCTGCACAAGACACTTTACCCACTTTGTGTCATACCCAGTGTCACTGGGTATGAATGTGTATAAAAGTTTGGTAGTGATAGGAGAGGACGTTGGTGCTGATTGGCAGCCACATTTCCATCAGTCTGCCCAAGGGAAGCTGTGGCTACAGGAGTAGCTTACCACTACCATTGTCTGTGGAGTGAATGAGTAATGGACTCATTGTAAAGTGCTTTGGGTATTCTGAAAGGTGCTATATAAATGCAATCCATTATTTGATGAGCTTACGGGGGTATACATCCCCAAGTATGGAGTTGTTCAGTCAAAATATGTAAGTTTTATCAATAAAAGTTTAGCCATCGCTGTGTTTCCACATGCCCTTGCTTCTGGAGGTGTGGGTGGGGTTTAGAATTGACTCGGTGCTGATTCGATAATATGCTGCATCACAACCAGTCACCACATTGCTCCGTGAACAAAACAAGGAAGTGAAAAGCAACAAATTTGACCAGAAATGCCATGAATCTTATTGTTATGTTTTGCCCTATTTTCCATCTGGCGCTTCAGGGAGCGATTGGGCCTCTGCTCCCTGACGGCTTGGGCACGCCCCCTCCTCCTGTCAAGTGCCATCAGCTGTACTGTCATGGGTGTTCACACACATACAGGCATCCGCACACACACACACACATGCACACGCTCCATTCATTCCCATTCACACGCTCATACACGCTGTCTCACACACCAGGTTCCAATTAAGTTCAGCCCATGCTTTTTCACACCAGCAATCTCTTTCCTCGTTAGCTTCAGGAGTATTTGTTCACTGCTATTGTGGAAAGATATTGTCGGAGCATTCACCTCCATATGCGGCAGCTAGTTCTCCACGTATGAGTTCTCATCTCCTGCTAAGTATTCAGCCTGCACTTGAAGTTCGGTTAATCCCTTGTTGTAATTTGTTGACCCTGCTTCCCCTCTTCATCCTCCAGACTGCACGGATCACGGATCACAGATCGCTCCAGCCCTGTAAGTTTCATGATCGCCTTTCTCTTTGTGCTGGCAGCACCAGGCTTTCCCCTTGACCGGGCTGTAGAGCATCCGGCAGGCGCCCTGCATGTCTGGTGGCCTTAATTTGATCATTTGCATATTCCTATATTTTTGTGGTCCACTGGACTTGTTACCTTGTGGTTATATTTAATAAAATGGCACTTTCCACTTCTGTGATTGGGTTTTCCATTCTCTCCCTCATGCGCCGTACAATGGCGCACGGGGGCTTGTGACAAGAAAAACTTCATACTGAAGATTTAATGCTGAAAAAAATTATACTATAATGCTGTTGTGATTGCGTAGATCTAAACAATAATTCAGCATATGTGGAGAATGCAAGGCATGCAAGAACACCCGGAGGAGCACCAGCAGGGACCCGGGTCTGGCAAAGAACACCGGTGTCCAACACAGAGCATACTGGGAGAAGCAGCAGCTGGGTCGGCTGACTGCGGTCCTTTGCGGGGAGGCAAGCCCAGTCTGCCCAGTCAGCGGCAGACAAGAGTCCCAGCTGCTGCTTCACCACTGCTACCATTGTCCTTTACAGGACCATGAGTCCACGCTGACGCCCCTCCCGGTGTGCTCGCACAGCTATCTGAAATTAAGAGTTAATAATAATACCGCTATGACTGTGGAGCAGAATGACCATCAGCTGCATGCATATGGCTACATACAGTGGATATAAAAAGACTACACGCCCCTGCTCAAATGCCAGGTTTTTGTGATGTAAAAAATGAGACCAAGAAAAATCACTTCAAAACTTTTTCCACCATTAATGTGACCTATAACCTGTACAACCCAGTTGAAAAACAAACAGAAATCTTCTAAGGGGAAAATAAAAAAACGTACAATAATGTGGCTGCATAAATATGCACACCCTTAAACTAATACTTCAGTCCAAATTATTAGGGATAATGGAGGAAGTCTGAGAGCTGAAATTAACAATTAAGGAAAGAGACAAAAAAATTGCAGACTTGGAGCAAAGCATCAAGGATCTTGAACAATATACCCATATGGATGATTTAATCATTAGTGGACTAGACATTAAATATCAATCATATGCTCATGCTACAGCAGGAATGAAAGGTGAGGAGGCTCCCCCAAGTGAATCAGTCTCCTTGGAAAACCAGGTGCTTCAGTCCCTTGAAAGCAGAAACATAAAGGTTGATGTAAATGCAATGTCAGCCTGCCATACTCTACCCAGAAAGGATAATAAAACAAAGAAATCAATTGTGATGTGCTTTGTGAACAGAAGTGTTAAAAATGACATACTGAGGCAGGCCAGAAAGCTGTGGGGAACAGAAGTTTACCTCAATGAACATTTAACGAAGACTAATGCTGAAATAGCACGGCAAGTGATTAATAATTATGATCAGGTATAAAAATTATTTAATTTGTATTAATGTATTGGGACCTGAGATGCACTCTGGGTCCATACACACAGAAAAAGTTAATAAACACTCGTGGAGCACCAGCTCCTCTTTAGGGAGCACTTTAATCCTTAATTTCACTTTATACCTGTTTAATCACTCAATAAATTAATTAATAATCAGTCTCAAAATTTTAGTGAATTTGATACTGGGGGCTTTGAAACCAGACTCAGAATGAAATAAATTCCCAACAACTTCTCTCATTTTCACATATTTATTAAATGAAATAATGATTAAAGGACACTGAAATTAGTTTCATTAAACATTAAATTAAACTTGTAAATGATAGAGTAACAATGTGAACATTTGCAGAACCAGGGTGAAAATGTAAGCTGAATTAGATCAGTTTGAAGTTAACAGATTATGGAAAACAGAACACAAATTTATGGGGAAAATTAAACTAATTATATGGAAAATTCTGGATTACTCTTAAGAAAATGAAAACGGGATTTTAATGAAAAGAAGAGTTATGTTAATTGCTCTTTAATTTTGCATCTGATCAGATACTGAATTATTCTCAAATCTCAGCCGTTTTATTCAGCAGGTGAATTAAGAATGCAGCTCACGTGACCCAGGTTGAAGCTGAAGATCGTTTCAGCATTGTAGTCTGTAGTTCTCAGATGGTTCCAAAACAAGAATATCTGACAAGCAGATATTTTTATAAAGTACAGATTTTCCAGTCTGTTGTCACAAGATGAGATTGTGGATGTTTGATCCCAATGGCTGAGGTACAGCCCAAAAGCCTCCCTTTTTCGTGGCATGTTGATTTCTTCAGCTGCGCGCCATGGATCACTTCTCACGAGGGAATTCGAGAATAATTACAAAATCTGATCCAATAGCAAAATTATAAGATTTTCAGACTTTGTGGAGATGAAATTAGCTTCTAGTGTATAAGTGGTCAATAAAAATGATAAACATAAAGTCAAAATAACAAACGGCAAGTTAAAAGAAAGTTTAACAAGAAAGTTATAAAATTAAACATCTAGAAATGGAGTTTGATTCCAAATTTAGGATTTGAGCTCAGGAAAGAAAAAGATTAGTTCCTAGATGTTTAAAGAAAAACCAAAAACACATGGGAGAAATCTCCTTTGTTCTGTGGCAAATGAAGAGTTCTTTGTTCTCCCATAGGGATCTGAAGTGCTGTGTTCTTCTGTGAAGTGACGAGAAGCAGGAGAAGTGGAAGAAGAGGCTGAAAAGAGAATGTATCTTCTCTTTATCTGCGGATAACTTTCACGGGCTTCCGGGAATGGACAAAAGTTCAAGCCAATAGTTCTCCTTTGTGGGCGGGCTTTAAGAACTTTAGTCCAATGAACAAACAGGCTTTTGTCTGTAACAACCAATAACTTTGAGAGAGCCATTGTCAAGCAGAGATTGGCTGCAATCGGTCACATGATTTGAGAGACTTTTTTTTTGCCAACCTGATAGTCTTAAAACTGAACATTCATCTATACACTTATGTATAAAATCTAACCTTTTTCAGTGGTTCATGCAACTTTATAACTAGTGCTTTTTAAATTAAGATGCAAGAATAAACATTCATTTAAACATTTTAGCATGCACATATTTAAAATCAAGGATTAATATATTTCAAACCCATTATTGATTGTCTACATCAAACATCAAGAGTCCATTTGCTTTTCCATGGTGTCCTGAAAAAGAAAGGATGTTGAAAATTGAGTCGTGTAACAAGAATTGTAGTCAAATAGTTCACTGGTTAAATCCAGCATGTCCCAGAGTTTCCAGTAGAGGGCAATGTTGAGCTGTGGATATTTTGTAGTGACCATTATGGCATTTCACAAAGGTCTGTCTTTTGTCAACGTTTATTGGGCCCTAAAAGGTTCAGGAGGAATTCCTGAGACTGGTTTAACAAAGGAATGTTAGGTCAGCTGTGGTCTTGGGATAAAAGAGCAGTTCTTGACTGTCATTTTCCTGGGTGAAACAATGTCTTTTAACTGAAGAATAATTTTATTGATGAGCCAAAGTAAGATGATGCTACATGTGTGAGCAACAATATGGGTTCAGATACAAGAGGACAACTACATTTGCTGTAATGGAATTTATAGAAAAAATATCAACTGCTGTAGAAAATAAAGAGTATTCAGTAGGGGTACTCCTGGATCTTAAAAAAGCATTTGATACAGTGGATCATAAATTATTGTTAAAGAAACTACAAAATTATGGGATTGGGGGTAGCACTCTCCTGGTTATGTAGTTACTTAAACAACAGATATTAGTATGTATGTGTTGGTCGCAAAAACTCAGTTACTGAAGGTTATTTGCAGAGTCCCACAGAGTTCAGTTTTGGGGCCATTGTTATTCAATATGTATATAAATGATATATGTAAAGTTTCAGAAAAAAATGGATTTAATACTGTTTGCAGATTACACTAATTTATTATGCAATGGAAGCAATTTGGAACAACTTTTGGATATACTCAGAAAGGAATTAGGAAAGCTTAAACTGTGGTTTGATTCAAACAAATTAATGCTCAATTTAAGTAAGACAAAATTTATAATTTTTAACAAGCATCACAACAACTCAGTGTAAATGATGTAGAGATTGAAAGGGTATCTGGAATTAAATTCCTTGGAGTAATAATTGATAACTGTGTTGGACGTCACATATTAATTATATTAAAAGTAAAATATCCAAATCAATTGCAATACTACACAGAGCGAAATATTTGCTGAATCAACCCACACCATATACTTTGACTCATTCATTAATACTCCCATACATGACATATTGTACTGAAGATTGGGGAAATACATATAAAGCAAACATATATCCAGTCTTTATACTTCAGAAGAGAGCTATTAGAATAATAAACAATGCTGCTTATAGGGAATCAACAAACCCACTTTTTCTTAAATCAAAAGCTCTCAAGTTGAAAGATCTGGTTGATTTTAAAACTGCAGTAATAATGTTTAAAGTGAAGAATCTATCACTGCCCGCAAATATCCAAAAGTTGTTCCAAAAAAGGGAGAAACAATATCATTTCAGAGGAACATGTATATTTCAAAAACCTTCAGTGAAAACTACCACCAAGCAACACTGTGTCTCAGTGCAAGGAGTCAGACTGTGGAATGCTTTTGGACCTAAATTAAAATCATGTACAATGCTTGGACAATTTAAACAAAAACTAAAGGAAGAAATTCTCCAAACATATATACAAAATGATATGTAAAATCACATAAGGATTATCATATCCAGTCTGTGTTGTGCTGTTGCTTAGTTTTTTGTCATGTTTTGTCTTAGCTTTGTTCTGAATTGTAATCACTTTTATTTTATTTTCCTTTTGAATTCTTAGATGAAACATGGGTGGGCAATATAAGCTGCGCCTTCAGCCACCACCCATTTCGAATAACTTATGTTGAATTGTATAATCCGAGGAGTTCTTGTTTAATTTGACCTCGTTTGATTTTTTTCCCCTTTGTTATACTATTCTGTTCCTTTCTTTTTAATTTTTTTTGATCTAATCTATCCGAAATAAAGATTCATTCATTCATTCAATACTTTATTGCAGCACCTTTGGCTTTTATTACAGTATTCAGTCTTTTTGGGTAGGGGTCTTTTAGCGTTGCACATCTTGATGTGGCAATGTTTACCCACTCTTCTTTTCAAAAAACACTCCAAATCTGTCAGATTGGGAGGGCATCTCCTGTGCACACCCCTCTTCAGATCATCCCACAGATGTTCAATCAGATTTAGGTCTGGACTCTGGCTGGGCCATTCCAAAACCTTAATCTTCTTCTGTTGAAGCCATTCTTTTGTTGATCTAGATCTGTGCTTTGGATCATTGTCGAGCTGAAAGATGAAGTTCCTCTTTATCTTCAGCTTTCTAGCAGAAGCCTGAAGGTTTTGTCCCAACACTGATTGGTATTTGGAACTGTTCATAATTCCCACCACCTTGACTAAGGCCCCAGTTTCACCTGAAGAAAAATAGCCCCAAAGCATGATGCTGCCACCACTATGCTTTACTGTGTCACCATGGGATGAGATGCCGTCTCAGCACTCAGCCCATGTTTCCCTTCACCCCTGCTTCTCATTGAGCAGCGTCTCAGCAGGCTCCCAGCTGGCAGCATTACGGACGGCTGGGGCCAATTAATCCTCATCAGCTGGGGCGCTGCCAATGAGAATAAATAGGAGCGGCCTCGATGACTCGGGGCTGCGACATAAGCACTGCTAGGCTGAAGCCCCTTCGTCTGGTGTCAGCCTCTACTCCCCTTACACCATTCCTGTGATTGTTACCCACTGAGAGTATGTATGCCTTGTTACCCCTATGTCCGGTACGAGCTCCCTGCTCCTGCGCTGTGCAACTTGTGAGTGAACCTCTGTACGAGTATCTGTGCTTTCCTCATCCCTCACCCCTTACCTTTAATAAAATATCACGACTCACTGGCTCGCCCTTGGTTTTTATTGCGTGGCTCCCTAGAGCCCCGCGTGACATACTGTAGGTATGTGTTCTTTTGGTGATGAGCAGTATTGTTTTTATGCCAAATACACCTTTTGGAATTATGGCCAAAAAGTTCAACCTTGGGTTCATTGGACCATAACACATTTTCCCACATGTGTTTGGGAAATTTCAAATGTCTTTTTGTAAAATGTAGCCAGGCTTGAATGTTTTTCTTTGTAAGATAAGGCTTCTGTCTTGCCACCCTAGATGGGAGATTGTTGTCAGATGTACTAAATAGCCAGTACTTGCCAGAAATTCTTGCAGCTCCTTCAATGTGGCTGTCGGCCTCTTTGCAGCCTCCCTGACCAGTTTTCCTCTCATCTTTTCATCAATTTTGGAGGGACATCCACTTCTTGGTAATGTCACTGTTGTGCCATATTTTCTCCACTTGATGATGACTGTCTTCACTGTGTTCCATGGCATATTTAATGCCTTGGAAATTCTTTTGTACCCTTCTCCTGACTGATACCTTTGAACAATGAGATCCCCCTGATGCTTTGGAAGCTCTCTGTGGGCCATGGCTTGTGCTGTAAGATGTGACTACAAAAATGTCAGGAAAAACCTACTAGAACAGCTGAACTTTATTTGGGGTTAATTACAGGCACTTTAAATGCTGGCAGGTGTGTGCTGACTCCCATTAACAAGAGTTTGAATGTGATTCATTAATTCTGAACACAGCCACATCCCCGGTTATAACAGGGTGTGCATATTTATGCAAACATGGTTATTGTAAGTTTTTTTTTCCCCCTTAAGAATCTCAGTTTGTTTTTCACTTGGGTTGTACAGGTTATAGGTCACATTAATGGTGGAAAAAGTTTTGAAATGATTTATCTCGGTCTCATTTTTTAACATCACAAAAATCTAGCATTTGAAGAGGGGTGTGTAGACTTTTTATATCAACTGTATGCATGCTTTGACTAAATGACAACAGTGACCAAACTGGACATAAAAACAAACAAATAAAATAAATCATTTGCATTTAAATATTTACTGACAAATGGAAAACACTGATGCAACGGTTACAGCCAAATGGGTCCTTCTACTGTGTATAATAATGCTGGCTGTTTTGTTCTTAATTTGATTGATTATGGTTTTAAAAAGCTTTTCCTAACCAAATATTGCTAAAATATAAAAGGATGCACTACAATAGGTCTCAAATAAATGTAAATGTGTCCTATTATAGTACTGCATGAGTTTATTGATGATGTACAACAGAAATTTAGTATTACACTTGACTCCATCAATAAACAGTAATATAAACAGTGATAATTTTAATGGTGACTGAACAACTCCCATTCCCCAAAGAGGAAGATACACTATTATGAATATACTGTAGGTTATAAAAGATCACACAAATAAGTGATCTGACAAACAAACAAGGGTTCCTAAACAGTTGCTAATATTGGATGTCCCATTCATTTTCAATAATTAGGTATTCTATAATTATTATTCACACAATCAAATAAATCTTAGTACCATTCAGTCCCTTTTATATTTGTCAACATCTAACGTGTGACTGCCTACATATAGGCGGCACCTCTTTGTATTCCACTTTCAAAGACAACCTACATTTGGGCCTTTAAAGCCTAATTGGGATACTTGTTTCAGACAGGAATACTTGCTTTAAACAACTAGTCCCATTTGCATCGAATCAGTCTCGTCATCTTACACTATGAGGGACATATTTGACTAAAATCATGAATTAGAAATGTTTAACATATTCTTTCTTTAGGTACTACTCAATATTTTGCCATTTGCCAATAGCTGTCCTTGGGGCCTATCATGGCCAGTTTGATGCCCTATAGGCAAGATTTTAGTTGGTGACTCTTACATCACAGCTAATTCCACCACCAATTATTGTTTTTATACACTTACTCAAAAACTGCATAATTGCTTTCTTTCTTTCTTTGGAGTACCAGGTAGGAGCATTTGGTGCCGAATTAAAAATTACATCTCAAGATAGAAGTATGTAGTTTCATTTGTTTGTAACATTATTTTATTTTTAAGCTGCCAATAATCATATCTTAGTATAAAATTCTGAATAAACATCAAGATACAGTATGACATTTAATTTCATTTATTTGCACAGATTTAAAACAATATACAGAAATTGAAAACAGTACAAAACACCTTTGTTCGGGTAAGGAAAAGAAACCCCTTGGGGCTTATAAATTGCCACCTCTACCCCAATAGTTAGGACACTATTAAATATGTGCGGCAGATTTTAAATAACCCCTTTTCTCACATCCGGCATGATGTGTTTACATAAGACAAGAGTAAAATCAGAACTTGGAATGGGAAAAAAACCCAAAACTATTTACCTGTTGGCCTGTGTGTTAGGGTAGGTATTAGCAAATCATTACACATCGGGAAAGGGCACTAGAAAGCCCCCTTCCACTAGCTGTCACCTTCAGAAGTTTTACGACGATACAGCAATTGTTGGATGTGTGTCAGAGGGAAATGGTCTGGAGTACAGGAGGGTCATGTCTGACTTCATCATTCGGTGTGAATTCAACCACCTTCACATCAACTCCAGTAAAACAAAGGAGATGGTGGTTGACTTTAAGAGGAACCATCAACAACTGTACCAGTAAATATCCATGGTCTGGACATTGAGGTGGTGGTTAGTTACAGATTCCTGGGTGTTCTCCTCAATAACAAATTGGACTGGTCAGATAACACCCAAGCTCTCCACAAAAAGGGCCAAAGTCGGCTCCATCTGTTGGGTAGACTGAGGTCATTTGGGGTCTGCAGGTCATTATTAAGGACTTTTTACAACACTGTGGTGGCCTCTGCAATTTTTTATGCAGTTGTTTGCTGGGGTAGTGGTAGCATGGAGAGGGACAGGAAACATTTGAACAGATTGATCAAGAGGAAGAGTTCTGCCCTGGCTGGTCCCTTGGACTCAGTTGAGGTGGTAGGGTAGAGAGAGATGTTAGCTAAGCTAATGTCTATTATGGACAATGCCTCTTACCCCCTACATGAGTCTGAGGAGGCCCTGAGCAGCTCCTTTAGTAGTAGACTGTTACAGCCACTGTGTAGGACTGAACGTTACTGTAGGTCCTTTATCCCGACAGCAGTTAGACTGTCTAATATATACATAGGATAAATACTTGCCATAAACGTGCATGTAGGTATATTAGTTTTATTGATGTGTATAGTACAATTTGTACATATTTTAAATATTGATTGTTTTTAGTATTTTTTTTAAATTTATTTTTTTTGTTTGTTTTTGGTTTCTGTTCTTCTTTTCTGACTTTGTGCTGCTATGGCAAATGAATTTCCCCAGTGTGGGATTAATAAAGTCTTATCTTACCTTACCTTATCTTTGGACACGACCTTGCACAGGGGACTTAAAACAGCTTACCTTGAAAAAAAAATGTATTTTATTAAAATATGTTTCCATCCATCTGTCCGTCCCTCCCTCCTTCCCTCCCCCCATTTAGATGTTGTATTTTGGACTAAATCAGGTCTGTTGTTTCAAACCTTAATTTCGTCCACAAATAGACACTGAAAATTTGGTTGTGTTTACTCCTTATAATATGAACCACATTTAACTCAAAAATAGACATTGAAAATTGAGCTGTGTTAAGTTCATCTACCACAGACCATATTAGAAAAAAGTTGTTGAAAACTGACCAAAAATAGTCCAATAATTGTTCTGTTCAGTCCACAGGATTTGACCCAAATTTATCCTTAAAATAGTTTCTGAGCATTTGTTGATTGTGGTGGGTGTCTGTCTCTCAAAAATCAAATACACTTTTACAACCACTGGGAGTCATTGTTAAAAGTGCTTTATAAAAATGCATATTTTTAACAGCTTTTTTTTTTTTAAGTTCAACATTTGGCATAAAGCTTGTTACATAATATCTGGAACAATCTGAAACTAGTGCTAATGCTATACACTTAAAAAGCACTATTTGAATACGTCAGGGTGTGGGTGAAAGGAGTCAGTTGAGGTGGTATGGGCATCTGATTAGGATGCCTCCTGGACGCCTCCCACTTGAGGTGTTTCAGGCACGTCCCACTGGGAGGAGACCCCGGGGCAGACCCAGGACTCGGTGGAGAGACTATGTCTCCCAGCTAGTCTGGGAACGCCTTGGTATCCCCTCTGAAGAGCTGGAGCAGGTGGCTGGGGAGAGGGAAGTCTGGGCTTCTCTGCTTGAACTGCTGCCTCCGCGACCCGGACCTCCGGAAAAGCGGTAGAAGATGGATGGATGGATGGATGGAGGGTGTGGGTGTTGGGGGAAAAAGACCCAATTGCCAGACCTCGGTTTGCAGTGTTTAATAGAGCTAAACACCACCTTCAGCTCACAAAATTATAAATAATAAAGAACCTAAAACAGACGGGCAAAAGACAGACACAACAGGAATAAACTAATAACTCAGACTAGACTGACAGGAACAGACAGATGCTTGTAACTCACACTGGTGTAGATGAGGACACCATGCCCAGGTGAGGGAACGGTGCTCCTTAAATAAACTCGACAAATGAACCAAAATTAAAGACAGGTGTAAATTATTAACAACCCAGACTATGCAAAGGCTGGAACTGAAAGCACTGTCAAGATAAAGCCAAACACAAAACCTGAGAATCATGACAGGAATGACAACGGGCAAACACGGACATGATTATGATAATAATGACATGAAATCAACAAAACTGAATAATAATAATAATAATAATGACAACCCAGAATACCAAATACAGAAGTCATGATATTAATGTAAATAATAAACAACTAAGGACCAGGCAAAGACAAAGCCAACAGAATACAAATACAGACAAAATAATAAATAATAAATACAAAAAGTTCATAATACAACTCAAAGTGTGAACGTGAGCTGAGGCCATTTCCTGGGGAGAAGGAATAAAGTAAAGACTCAACGAGAGGACATGGAGCCTCAGTCCACATCTTTACAGAATACAAGTACGTTCCACAAATTTCTATGTTGTGTCTTTTTACTGATGTCCGTACTTTAGGTTCTGAGTGTCCCCAGACACCCCTGGTCTTGTATGATCTTGAAAGCTAACCAGGGTCTACACTGGTTAGTACTTGGGTGGAAGGCTGCTTGGACCAGATGCTGTGATGGACTGATGATCTGTCCAGGATGTACTCTGTCTTTTGCCCAGGGGGTGTAGGTGCCCTGCCATGCACAACACGAAAGGGATCAAGATGTTGGTGACTATATTTAAAAAAACAAACAACAACAACAGCAAGAGAGGTGCAGAGCTGTCAATTGATCACCACCTGGTGGTGAGTTGGATCCGATGGCAGGGTCTGACGCCACGCAGACCCGGTAGACCTAAACATACAGTGAGAGTGTGCTGGGAACATCTGGCTGAGGCCCCTGTCCGGGAGGTCTTCAACTCCCACCTCCGGAAGAACTTCGACCACATTCCGAGGGAGTCTGGGGACATGGAGTCTGAATGGGCCATGTTCTCCACCTCCATTGTTTAAGCAGCTGTCAAGAGCTGTGGCCGCAAGGTTGTTGGTGCATCTCATGGTGGCAAACCCACAAACCAAGTGGTGGACATCAGTGGTGAGGGGGGCCATCAAGCTTAAGAAGGAGTCCTGTCAAGCTTGGTTGGCTTGTGGGACACCTGAAGCAACTGAGGTTTACCGGCAGACCAAGCAGAGTGCAGATTGGGTGGCTGCTGAAGCAAAAACTCTTGTGTGGGAGGAGTTCAGTAAGGCCATGGACCAAGACTTTCTGTTGGCCTTGAAGAAATTCTGGCAAACTGTCCGGCGACTCAGGAGAGGGAAGCAGCTCTCTGTCCACTCTATGTATGGTGAGGATGGGGTGCTGCTGACTTCAACTGGGGATATCGTCGGGCGGTGGAAGGAATACTTTGAGGATCTCCTCAATCCCACTGACACGTCTTCCACAGAGGAAGCAGGGCTTGAGGACGAGGGGGACAACTTGCCCATCACAGGGACTGAGGTCACTGAAGTGGCTAAAAAACTCTTTGATAGCTGGGCACCGGGGAAGGACAAGATTTGCCCTGACCAGAATCAGATTTATTGCCATTGTTCATGTAGTACACAAACTAGGAATTTGTCTCGGTGCAATGCTGCAACATTAAACATGAAAAAATATAAGATAGAAATAAAACTATACATGCAATAAAATGTAGAATATGAATGAGTAATACTAGTCAAAGCAATTTTAAATATATTAACGAGCAGCAGATATTGTGGAGTTCCACATAATGCAGTCGGTAATGCAAAAAGAAAACCGTGAATTGACATGAGTCTGGTTGAGCTGCTGTACATAGTGCACGAGAGTCTAATAAGTCACTTAGTGTTCAGCAGTCTGATGGCAGAGGGGAAGAAGCTGTTCATGTCACGGGAGGTTTTAGTCTGAATGGACCAAAGTCTTCTACCTGAGGGGAGGGGGGCAAACAGTACGTGACCAGGGTGTGAAGGATCGGCTATGATCCGGCCTGCACGCCTCCGGGTCCTGGAGATGTACAGGTCCTGGAGGGATGGGAGCTTGCAGCCGATCACCTTCTCAGCAGTGCGCACGACACGCTGCAGCCTTAGTCTGTCCCTGGCAGTGGCTCCTGCGTACCACACGGTTATGGAGGTGGTGAGGATGGACTCGATGATGGCCGTGTAGAACTGCACCAACATCTTGGTGGGTAGCTTGAGCTTCCTCAGCTGCCGCAGGAAGAACATCCTCTGCTGGGCCTTTTTGATAAGGGAACTGATGGTCGGCTCCCACTTGAGGTCCCGGGTGATGGTGGTGCCCAGGAAGTGAAAGGAATCTGCAGTGGTGATGGGAGAGCCTGTGAGGGTAAGGGGGGGCAGAGGGGTTGTGACTTTCCTGAAGTCCACAATCATCTCCACTGTCTTCAGAGCGTTCAGCTGCAGGTTGTTGTGGCTGCACCAGGACGCCAGCTGGGCCACCTCTCTCCTGTAGACGGACTCGTCGCTGTTGAAGATGAGCCCGATGAGGGTGGTGTCGTCCGCAAACTTGATCAGCTTGACAGACTGGTGGCTGGAGGTGCAGGAGTTGGTATACAGGGAGGAGAGTAGGGGGGAAAGTACACAGCCCTGGGGTGATCCGGTGCTGATGCTGACGGAGTCTGAGACAGTCTTTCCCAGCCGCACATGCTGCCTCCGGTCCGTCAGGAAGTCGGTGATCCACCTGCAGAGGGAGTCAGGCACGTTGAGCAGGGACAGCTTGTCCTGGAGCAGAGCGGGGCGGATGGTGTTGAATGCAGAGCTGAAGTCCACAAACAGGATCCTGGCGTAGGTTCCCGGGGAGTCCAGGTGCTGCAGGATGGAGTGGAGGGCCAGGTTGACTGCGTCGTCCACAGACCTGTTGGCACGGTAGGCAAACTGCAGCGGGTCCAGGAGGGGAGTGGTGATGATCTTGAGATGGGGCAGGACCAGGCACTCAAAGGACTTCATGACTACAGAGGTGAGCACTACAGGTCTGTAGTTGTTAAGTCCAGTGATCCGTGGCTTCTTGGGGACAGGGATGATGGTGGAGGTTTTGAGGCAGGTCGGCACGTGGCATAACTTCAGGGAGGTGTTAAAAATGTCTGTGAAAACAGGAGCCAGCTCTTCCGCACAGTGTCTCAGTGTGGAGGAAGACACGCCGTCGGGGCCGGGGGCCTTGCGCGGATTCAGTCTGGAGAACTGTCTGTGCACGTCCTGCTCACTGATGACAAGGGCAGGGGGGGAGGAGGGGGGGGGCACCTTTGATGAAGTGGGGACCGTGGAGGCAGTGGTGCCGGGGGGAGGGTGGGAGATGGACACAGCTGACGAGGTGTCAAAACGGGCATAGTGTTGGGACATTTTTTGACAAAGGACTTTGTCATCCTGACCTTTAGAAGCCTGAGGCCGATAGTTGGTGATTTGCCTCAGTCCTCTCCACACAGAAGCAGAGTCGTTAGCAGTGAACTGCTGCTGGAGTCTCTCAGAGTACACAGACTTAGCTCTCCTCAGTTCTCTGCTAAACCGATATTTGACCTCCCTGTAGCAGTCCCTGTCTCCACTTTTCAACACTGCTTCCTTCTCCTTCCTGATCTGTCTGAGCTTAGCAGTGAACCAGGGCTTGTCATTGGAGTACCTCACCCTGGTGCGCCATGGAAGAATGCTCTCCTCACAAAAGTGGATATATGAGTTCACAGTGTCCGTGTACTCATCCAGATCATGCGTGGCTCCTTTAAACATGCCCCAGTCAATTATTTCCATGCACGTGCTCAGCTTCTCCCCAGCTTCACTGGTCCATTTCTTCGTGGTGCTCACAACAGGTTTAGTGAGCTTCAGTCTCTGTCTGTATGTGGGAATCAAGTGGACCATCACGTGATCAGATAGTCCGAGCGCAGTGCGGGGAACAGCGCAATACGCATCCTTCACTGTAGGATGTCTGACTGTCTGAGGTGGTCACTGTCTGACCACCTCAAGAACCTGGATGTCATATGGCTGTTATGGTTGACACACCTCTGCAACATTGCATAGAGGTTAGGCACAGTGCCTTTTGCATGGCAAACCGGGGTGGTGGTTCTTCTTTTTAAAAAAGGGGGGCCAGAGGGTGTGCTCCAACTTGAGGGGCATCAGACTACTCAGCCTCCCTGGGAAGGTCTATGCAAGGGTACTGGAGAGGAGAGTCCGACCTCAGATCCAGGAGGAGCAATTGTGGTTTTCGTCCTGGCTGTGGCACATCGGACCAGCTCTTTACACTCTCGAGAATCATTGAGGGTTCGTGGGAGTTTTCCCAACCAGTCCATATGTGTTTTGTGGACTTGGAGAAAGCATTCAACCGCGTCCCTCACGGTCTCTTGTGGGGGTGTTACAGGAGTATGGAGTATCGGGGTCACTGTTACAAGCTATCCGGTCCCTATATGACCATTGTAAGAGTTTGCCAACACTCAGTCAAACTCATTTCCAGTGAGAGTTGGATTCCGCCAGGGCTGCCCTTTGTCACCGATCCTGTTCATAAATTTTATGGACAGGATTTCTAGGTGCAGCCAAGGATTGGAGAGCGTCATGCTCGGTGACCACAGGATCTCATCTCTGCTGTTTTCAGATGATGTTGTCCTGATGGCTTCATCAACCAATGACCGACAGGCCTTGCTGGGATGGTTTGCTACTGAGTGTGAAGTGGCTGGAATGAAAATCAGCACCTCCAAGTCTGAGTTCATGGTCCTTAGCCAGAAAAAAAAGTGGATTGTCTTCTCCAGGTTGGTCACAAGCTCCTGCCCCAAGGGAAAGAGTTTAAGTATCTCGGGGTCTCATTCACGAGTGAGGGGAGAATGGAGCGAGAGATTGACAGATGGATCGGAGCAGCCCCTGCAGTGATCTGGACATTGTACCGGTCTGTTGTGGTGAAGAGGGAGCTGGGCTCTAAAGCAAAGCTGTTGATTTACCAGTCAATCTACATTCCTACCCTCACCTATGGTCATGAGCTTTGGGTAATGACCGAAAGAATGAGATTGCGGATATAAGTGGCTGAAATGAGTTTTCTCCATAGGATTGCTGGACTCACCATCAGAGATAGGGTGAGGAGCTCAGTCATTCGGGAGCGGCTCAGAGTGGAACCGCTAGTCCTCCACATCGAAAGGAGCCAGTTGAGGTTATTTGGGCATCTGATAAGGATGCCTCCTTTACGCTTCCCACTTGAGGTGTTTAGGACACGTCCCACTGGGAGGAGACCCCCAGGGCAGACCCAGGACACGATGGAGAGACTATGTCTCCCAGCTGGCCTCGAAATGTCTTGGTATCCTCTCTGAAGAGCTAGAGCAGCTGGCTGGAGAGAGGGAAGTCTGGGCTTCTCTGCTTGAACTGCTTCCTCTGTGACCCGGACCTC
Source organism: Pholidichthys leucotaenia (assembly GCA_020510985.1). NCBI lineage: Eukaryota > Metazoa > Chordata > Actinopteri > Cichliformes > Pholidichthyidae > Pholidichthys > Pholidichthys leucotaenia. The sequence continues at coordinate 33,455,792 of CM035843.1, forward strand.
CAGAAAAGTGGTAGAAAATGGGTGAATGGATGGAACAACAACCACCTTAAAAAGGAAGCTTTTCATCTTCATTTTTCGACCAGAGTCATCTATGTGAAGATGCCTTTTCAATGACCTGAAAAAGACAGCTTTTCATCTTTTACCCAAATCTGTACGATTTTTAGATAATTGGCAAAGCTGACTTTTCAAACAATTTGTGCTGGGAGGCATCTATACATCCGTCCGACTGTCTGTCCATCCATGGTAAATTGTGTTCACTTATATAGCGCTTTTTCTCATCTCTGGATGACCAAAGCGCTTTACAGATCCTGCCATCCACGCACACATTCACACACTGATGGCAGCAGAGCTGCCATACACACACAGGCGCTAGCCTGGCCACCAGGACCAACTGGGGGTTCGGTGTCTTGCTCAAGAACACTTCGACATGCAGGCTGCAGATGGAGCAGGAATCGAACCCATGACCCTTCAATTAGTAGTTGGTCACACTACACCTGCACCACAGTCGCCCCATCCATCCTTATGGCTGGTGGCCTTAGCATCTGCCTAATCTGCCTATACTAAGGGTTGGCTCTGGCTTTGAAAGTGAATGCCCACTTTATTGAAGCTACAGTCCTCAAAAAAGTTTGGAGGGGCAGTGTTTGAATAAATCAACTGTCTGTTCAGCAGAAGAAGTGAGTTTGCATCCCCATGTAGTTTGCTCCCCCCACCCCCCTTTTTTCCATTGCAAATTCCTGTTTTTATTTTTACTTGCTGGTTGTTAAGCACTCCTTCATTATGCAGTTCTTCTTCAACTAAATCAAAATTAAAGCATTGAATGACCAATACAACACAGCACACCAACACCTCTGGGCTCAAGCAGACTGCTGTCTACACATATTAACATTTCACTGAATCTAAATCTTTTTCCTTCTGCCAAACGTACCCAACCTGCCCCCATTTCTCTCTCTCCTTCTGTTGTATGTTTCTTTTCTGAATCTGGGCAAGAGACCATTCATCACCTGTTCTAATTAAACATACCCTCATGGCGCGGCAGTGGCAGCTGCAGGAAATGGAGACAAGAGAAGGTGATCAATTGCCACATCAAAGATGAAAAAAGACAGAGGTAGAAGAGAGAAGGAGGAGGTGACATTGGCAGAAGGGGAGAGAGCAGTCACTGTGATAGGGAACATAGGATGTGAAAACGCTGTGGTGGCTTTGAGTCAGGTCTCCTGGTAGATGGGCAGAGCCTCCTACATGGGTAATAAGAAGAGTGACTCCCTCCTCAGGATGCCTGACAGCCCATCTTACTCCATTTCTTTAACAACATGTGGCCATTTTTCCATTTCACTGGAGACTGATGGAAGTTTTGCGTCACAGCAACTGCAGCTTCAGGCTGATAGGACTTCACAGCAGGCTTAAGATTGATTCCATCAGGACATTTTGATTCCTGAGCCCTTTTCTTCACTGACAGATTGGTTAGATTAATGTGAGCTGGTGCTTATCCCTTTATTGTAAATGCATCCCTGTATCATGTACTCAGTTGTCATACACAATAAGTCAGTGACGGACCGTGTATTTTACAACAAGGCCTTCAGTGGTGATCTACCTGATTAAAGTGCCATTCATACCAAGCACCATAAAAATAGCCTATAGGGCCATCCATACAAAGCATGTTAAAGATAACTTTAAGTATAAAATTATAGTTTTAAAAATCTTTTCCTTTTCGCAGTAGAGCTCGATTTCCCTGCGCACTTGTTCGTTGAGCTGCAGATCCACTCTTGTTTCCCCAAAGGTCTAAAAGTACTGTTGCTTGTAAATGTCCAGCTGGCGGCTGTGCTTTGGTGCCTTGCTGCTGCCTCGGTTAGGCCCCGTCACACCTAGACAATTTAGACAGTGTTTGCCAAATGTATGAAAAATTACGCTGGCGTACGTGAATCAGTTATGGCTAAATTTTGTCTAAGGTAAGAGCACGCTGAAGAACTCTCAACCATGTTGGTATACAGCGCTGTTCGATGAGCTCCTCTGAAAATCAATTTTCAGCATGCTGAAAATTTTCCAACGTATCCAGTGTATGGCTGATACATCCCGCATTTGTGGAGCAAATGGCAGCTGCTTTCCATAATAAATCACACCTTGGTGTTGGCTGCATGTCCCAGCAAAAGCACATTCCATGAATTTTTTTTTTCACTTTATTGAAAATAAACTGTTTTTTCATCGCCATCAGTTCGTGTGCCTTTCAGCCAGGTTGTGACAACTGTCATCTGACAGGTGTGACTGACCTGACAGATTTGCCAGCTCTGCCAGGTCGGTCACGTGGTCTTTGGAGGAGAGAATCATTTCAGTTGAACAGTGATGACCCCTCGCGCACCTATGATTCATGGATCGGGAGGTAACGGCAGTTTGGCATGACTGTGCTATACAGAAGTTGTAAGCTATGCAGAAGTTAAACTATTGTTGCACATAAATTGTGACTGTTGGCAACATGCTAAGTATTAATTCGTTTAAGTTACTTATAAGTTATGGAAATATTCTAAGTTACTAATACGTAATGTATATGTCCAAGTTGATATGCATATGGCCAAAAGTGAAAGTTTCGGTGTATCCTAGTATTTCAGATCAATTTTTATTCATTTGGCAAACGCTGCCTAAATCGTCATGGTGTGACAGTAGACAGCTCAAGTTTGCAAACTCTGTCTGGCTCCAAGTAAATACTCGATCAGCTGCAAACAACAGGCATTCCCAGCAAGATAATTTTCAGCAGTCCTCGGAGCCTGTAATCCAAGGATACCGCTCATTGCTAACATGGAAGTGACCTCTCTTCACAATGACCAGCTTTTCTTGAAAAGTCCGTCTGGAAAATCGATTTTTTAAAATATCATGACCAAATAATTTTCTTCTCCCCTGTCAGCCATTGTGGGTGGAAAAAACAGCTATTATATTTAAACAGATACAGTATATTTTAGCTGCTTAAGCAAGTCCTTGCACTGGCGTTTTGCAAGCTAGCATCCTCTGCATTGTGGGTAGAGGAGTCTAACCATCCAATCAAAAGATGTGAAAATGCCGACATTCTCAAATGCCTTCTATGCCCCTGGACGTACAGAAGACATCTGATTGGTTTAAGCAACAGGATAAGTTTAACAGTTAATTTAACCTGTAGAGCTGCATTGTTAATTCCTGAAGGCCCAAGGAAGATTTGCTTGACTCTGGCAAAACAGATGGCTGAAATATGATTGGACAAAAAACTCTAACATGCATTACACTTCTGGAAGGAATGCAACCAGGAGATAAGCTACAAAATGAAGAGAATAGACTATTGGGAATAATTTAATACATCCTCATGGAACAAATATAAGAATGTAGGTTGTAAATGTAATTCTTACAGTGTTTAGGCCAGCAGAGAAGGCTTTGCTGGCCCTGAGGGCCCACCACTGCAATAAGTATTATCTGTGGCAGCTTTATGTGTGTGAACATACAGTAGAGGAATGTACAAGATATGAAAATATGAAGATTCATCAATTTGTTTTATGATAGTGTTGTTTTGTTCATTTTTATTAGATATTTATTATTTTTTATTTCCATTTTCTCTTCATGAGAGACTAATGAATATGTCAGACAAGCTAACTGCTTGTCTGACATATTACTAATTATTACTAATATTCATTCATTCATTCATCTTCTTCCGCTTAATCCTAATTAAATTCCACTCAACTTCATTTACAGTATATAGCAGCTATTCACAAGAAAAGACCTCAAGGCATTGAACAACATCCACCTGATAACACTAGTGTCAAAACAGTCTGTCTCCTTCCTTGGTTTCTTATTGCCAGAGACCAAGCAGTTAGGCAGGGAAGAAGTTGACTTGTATTTGCACAATAATGATAATAATTAAAGCTGCAAGCAGCGATAAACGGGCCCTTGCGTCCTCGCTAGACCTCGGCTTTGCCACTCAGAGCGCGTAACTCTGTGCAGGCTCCATTCCTCCCTTCCCAACTCGCTCCCTCCTGCTCTTTGTCCGTCCATCCTTCTATAACGCCATCCGCCATCCATTCGTCCATCAATCCATTCACTCGTCCATACTGCCATCCATCATCAGTCCGTCCATGTGTCCATCTGTACATTGCAAGAGAGCACCTCAGCAGAGGTACTGTATAAGCTTGTGGATTACCTCAAAAATCTAATATGTTTATCCATAGTCTAAAGGCCACTGCTAGTGAAAATTTCACCAGGAAATTTGTTTGAATTTAGACAAGCTATGCCATCGCTATAAATGTTTTGTTTGTTTTTTTTTTTAATAGGGGGCACTATAGCTAAATGTGGTATAGTCATATAAATCTGTTCTGGGTGGTGCTAGTACCATGTATATCAAGTTTGGCTCCATTTGGACAGTGCATGTGTGAGTTATGACAAATTCCTTTCCATTGGTGGTAGGGGGCACTACTGCTGTGTCTCATTGTATAATAGAAATGTTCACCATTGGCTGCTTATTCAACATGCTAAATTTGGTTGACTTCGGACAAAGTATGCCAGAGTTATTAAGCTTTGTTTTTCTGGTAAAGGGGTGCTAGATCTATGTGTAATTGTTCATTATAGAAAGGTTTAGTGTTAGTTAACCATGCACCACACAAAATTTGGTTGAATTTGGACTAAGTATTTCAGAGTTATAAGGCTTTGTTTTTTTCTGCTAGGGGGCGCTATAGCTATGTGTCATTTTTCATTATGCAAAGGTTCAATGTAGGCTACCGATGCACCACACAAAATTTGGTTGAATTTTAACAAAATATGCCTGAGTTATAAAGATTTTTTTTTTCCCTAGGGGGTGCTATAGCTATGTTTGTTATCATTACAAAAATCTTTTCTGGGTCCGACTAGTATCAAAAATATAAAGTTTAGCAGCAATCGGACATTCTACATGTGAGTTATAGCAACTTCCTGTCCATTGGCGGTAGGGGACGCTGTCGCTATGTGTCATTCTTTATTATAGAAATTATCAGTATTGGCTACCTATTCACCACACAAAATTTGGTTTAAATCAGTCAATGTATTCCAGAGTAACAGCCATTAGAAGGGTGATGGTGATATCGCTATAATTGTTTGGAGGCATACCCCATATACATCATACCTACAGTATCTTGGTGCCAATCCGACATTCCATTTCAGAGGTATTTAAAAAAAACAACATGATGCCAACTCTCTGATGCAAAGCTTTCTGCCTTCTATAGGTGGCGCTGTAGATTTCTATTAATATTGTTCTATAGAACTGTTTGGAATTGGACTAATATCCGTAGTAGTGAATTTAGTTGAAATCCCTCAATGCACACCAGAGTTATCGGCATTAGAATGGTCTTAGAATGGCTGACTTTCTCCTGGGTGTAGACCATCACTTCTATGGAGTTTTTTGCATGTCTTGACATGATAAACATCTTACCTGATTTTCATCGTTCTACGCAAAAGTAAACGTGTGCCACTCCGCTTTGACTTCACATGTTAGGTGGCACTGTAGAGCCGTTTTTGTGGGGTCATTCATATTTCCTCCAAAATATTAAATTTTTTGCCAGTTTTGAGGTCCCTGCAAAAAATGGTGAGTTTTCGTGCACGTTGACTATCCCAAAAATGAGATCTTAGATGGAGAGGAAGAAAAAAGAAAAAAAATACTAACAAATATAATAGGGCTCTCACCCACTGATGTTGTCAGTGGCTCGGGCCCTAATAATGTAAAAAGTCATCCCAGAGAGCATTATCAGCTCAATTTAATGCTGATGGTGAAGTAACTTGACATAAACTAATATAAACCGATTGCCCCATAATGCACAGAAATGGCTTGCATGTTCACCTGTTTAAAGTTGTGCAATTGAGATGATAAACTCATTATAAGTAACTTATTTTCAGCACTTCTGTATTTTTGCAGGATGCAGGGGCTACATTCCCCACAGGTATATTCACAACAAGTTGCTGACATCTGCATGAATGAAGACATAACACCAAATATCTGAGCATTTCTTTGGCATCTGTGGTATCTCTATGGCATCGGCCAGAATGGCAGCAGCACATTAAAAATGAAGTCGCTTGATATTATTTATGTATTAAACAACTATTTGGATTCAATTACTTGCTGTTCTGAAAGATTAATTTCGCTTTTGGTAGTAATACCTACACATACTTAATGTGCTTTACATCATAATCTTATTGCTTCTGCCTCTAACATTCTATATGTATTATCCACAGGGAACAAAAATCAAATACTTTAGATTGTGGCCAAATATCTCAAAAACAAATGGCAATGCTGCTTATTTCATTTGTCATCAAGCTGCGTAGCTTGCAGAAAAATGGAATTCTAACCCCTCAGTGGAAGAGTGTTGAAACTCTGCCAAAAATGCCCTATGGCACACAACTGTTCCAGGGCATGTAAATGAAGAGAATGAATATTACCCACTACCTCAAGTGATGCAACTCATGCGACAGTTTATTTCTTCTGAATGCTGGTACAACAATGCCTCATTTTCCTGCAACCCTAAAAGCACCAAACTTGTACGCTTTCCTTTTACCACTGGTCAACAGAATGATCTTGATAAATGGGTGCAATTTATGACCAAGAGGAAATTAAAGCTACGGTCACAAAGACTCTTATGAATGATGGGTTTGTAAGAATGTCCCTACTAATTCTGAATTTCACAATATGCACCGTATGGCTTCCTTACTGTATGGGCAACTAACGGCACTCCTCAAGTCATTGGAGGGAAGATCTTACAGCTTTCGTCACATTTTGTAGGGGTACTACTCCCTAACTTTATTATACAGAACAGGGTTTATATACAGAATGTGCCGTGCCCGCCTGATGTCACCCTGTGGGTGAACACGCCATCCCAGGCACACATATCCATACACCACACTTATTATACTCAAAGTTGCCAACCAGCAAAATAAACAGAATATTGTATTTAAATAATTTTTTTGGTATGTTTTTAAAAGAAAATATGCCATAAATCACGACAGGAGCAGTGTCAGCATTGAATTACAACTAGGTCCAGATATTATCATTTAATAAAGTGATAATATCTGATACAAACAAAATTATTTAATTCAATTCAACTTTATTTATATAGCGCCATTTCACAACAACAGTCATCTCATAGCACTATCAACTGTAGGGGGGACCCCCACAGTTGCAGAAAGACCCCAGCAATCAGGCGATCCCCTGTGAGCAAGCACTTGGCGACGGTGGAGAGGAAAAACTCCCTTTTAACAGGAAGAAACCTCCAGCAGAACTAGGCTCAGGGAGGGGCAGTCATCTGCTGCGACTGGCTGGGGGGTGAGGGGATAGAGAAGAAGAAAAGAACAGACATGTAGAGAGCAAACAGCACGATGGGGACTCAATCTATGGGAGAGAACAAAAATGTTAATGACCAGCAAAAAAAAAAAAAAATATTTCATAGAGAGTGAGGAAAGGAGTGAGGCCCAGTGTATTACTGGAGGTCCCCCGGCTGACTAAACCTATTAGCAGCATAACTAAGGGAGGGTTCAGAAACACATGATCCCTCCCTAATTGTAGGCTATATCAAAAAGGTAGGTTTTAGCCCTATTCTTAAAAACAGAGATCGAGTCTGACTCCCGAATCCAGATTGGCAGCTGATTCCACAGGAGAGGAGCTTGATAACTGAAGGCTCTGCCTCCCATTGTACTTTTGGAGATTCTAGGTATTACAAGTAATCCTGCATTTTGGGAGCGTAGTGTTCTGTTAGGATGATACGGTAGTATCAGATCTTTTAAATAAAAAGGAGCCTGATTGTTTAGAGCTTTGTAAGTAAGAAGAAGGATTTTAAACTTAATTCTAAACTCTATGGGAAGCCAATGAAGGGAGGCCAGAACCGGAGAGATATGATCTCTCTTTCTAGTACCTGTTAAAACTCTTGCTGCAGCATTTTGGATCAGCTGAAGACTTTTTAAAGATGTTTTAGGACAGCCTGATAATAAAGAATTACAATAATCTAATCTCGAGCTAACAAAAGCGTGGATCAACTTCTCAGCATCACTCTTAAGACAAGATGCTCCTAATCTTTGCAATATTACGCAAATGATAGAAGGCAGTCTTAGAAACAAATTTAATATGTGAATTGAAGGACAAATCCTGATCAAAAATAACTCCAAGGTTCCTCACAGAGCTATTAAGAGAAAGAGTAACTGCATCCAAACTGAAAGTTTGATTTGGAAAGGAATTTCTAAGGTTTTTTTGGACCAACAAGAATGACTTCAGTCTCATCTGAATTTAATAGCAGGAAATTATAAGTTATCCAAGCTTTGATTTCCTTAAGACAGGCTTCTAACTTGGCTAATTGATTACTATCATCTGGCTTCATTGACAGGTATAATTGTGTGTCATCTGCATAACAATGAAAATGTATACAGTGCTTTCTAATAATGTTGCCTAACGGAAGCATATATAAACTAAAAAGAGTAGGGCCTAGCACAGATCCCTGTGGAACTCCATGACTAAGCTTTGAGCTGAAAGAAAACTCATCATTTACATGAACAAACTGGAACCTATCAGATAAATAAGATCTAAACCACTGCAACGAAGTTCCATTAAGTCCAACAGTGTTCTAATCCATCAAGTAGAATATTATGATCAATAGTATCAAAAGCTGCACTAAGATCTAAAAGGACAAGTACAGAAACTAGTCCATTATCAGATGCAATGAGGAGGTCGTTGGTGACCTTCGCTAAGGCTGCTTCAGTACTATGATGGATTCTAAACCCAGATTGAAACTCTTCAAGTAAACCATTTCCCTGCAGGTGGTCAAATAATTGCATAGCAACAACTGTTTCTAAGATTTTTGAAATGAAAGGGAGATTAGAGATTGGTCTATAGTTAGCTAAAGCTCCTGGATCTAGCGTTGGCTTTTTGAGTAAGAGTTTAATTACAGCCGTTTTAAAAGCCTGCGGTACATGGCCTAAAGTTAATGAAGAATTGATTATATGAAGAATAAAGCTACCAATAAGTGGGAAGACTTCTTTAAATAACCTGGTAGGAATAGGGTCTAAAAGACAAGTTGAAGGTTTGGATGAGGAAACTATTTTGTCTAACTCACAAAGGTCGTTTGGAGTAAACTCATCAAGACAGACATCAATAGAAGGAGTTGTAGTAGTTACAGTATTTAAGTTAACTGTGGGAAGAATCTGATTGATTTTATCTCTGATGGATGAAATTTTATTATTGAAAAAGTTCATAAAGTCCTGACTAGTAAGCTCTAAGGGGATGCTAGGATTGACAGAGTCCTGACTCTTTGTCAACCTGGCTACAGTACTGAAAAGAAACCTGGGATTTTTCTTGTTCTCTTCTATTAATGCAGAATAATAACTCGTTCTAGCTTTTCTAAGAGATTTTTTATAAATTAAAAGATGATTTCTCCAAGCTAAATAGATTTCATCTAAATTAGTAGAGCGCCATTTTCTTTCTAATTGACGAGTCTTCTGTTTTAAGCTACGAGTTTCTGTGTTGAACCAAGGAGTTAAAAATCTCTGATTAGACTCTTTTTTAAGGGGGCCACCAAGTCTAGAGCCTGATGCAAAGAAGCTGAAACACTATCCACCATGTTATCAATTACAGAAGGAGCAAGCTGTCTATAGCTTATTTCCGTTGTGTTGACACATGGCATAGAGGAAAGAATCTGCATAAATTTGGAAACAGCATCATCTGAGAGGCATCTACTGTGATAATATTTTTCTTTAGGAGCCAGATAGTCAGAAATAGTAAAATCAAAGGTTAACAGACAATGGTCTGACAGTACAGGGTTATGAGGAGACACTACAAGATTTTCTATTTCTATGCCATATGTCAGAACAAGGTCCAATGTATGGTGGAGGTAATGAGTAGAATTTCCTACTTTCTGAGAAAACCCAATCGAGTCTAATATTGAATTAAAAGCCACATTAAGGCAGTCACTATCTACATCCACATGTATATTAAAGTCCCCTACTATAATTATTCTATCAGATTTCAGCACTAAATCAGCTAAGAAATCAGCAAATTCGGATAAAAATTCTGAATAGGTTGATGGGGGACGATAAACTATGGCAAATAAAATTGGGTTTAACCTGAAATTGCTAAAGTGCCCAACACTGAGGACCAGGCCCTCAAAGGAATTATAACATGTTTTTTGCTTTACATTAACTAGTAATTTGGAATGATAAATTGTTGCTACTCCTCCTCCATGACCAGAACTTATGGGATTTTGACAGTTTAAATAACCAGAGGGAGTTGATTCATTTAAACCAACATAATCCTCTTGCCCTAACCGAGTCTCTGTAAGGGAAATTAAATCAATCTGATGATCAATTAACAGATCATGGACTAACAGAGACTTGGGAGTTAGAGACCTAATATTTAATAAACCACATTTAATTTTTAAGTTATGAGGAGGAACAGAGGCCAAATCATTCAATTTAGAGGCTTTATGTTTAATTTGAGTTTTACCAATATTTTGCTTTATCACTTTGGGACGCTTATACATTATATTTTTATTTACTTTGGAGGGAGCAGACAACGATTCTCTGATGGGGAAGACAGGGGCTAAGCTGAGGGGTGGCGGATGAAGAGGAGCTGCAGAGAGGCGTGTAAGACTACGACTCTGCTTCCTGGTCCCAACTCTGAGTAGTCACGGTTTTGGAAATTTGGATAAAAAAGATGCCAGATTGTTAGATAAATGAGAAGCACCATCCAAAGTGGGATGAATGCTGTCTCGTCTCAAGACCAGGTTTTCCCCAAAAAGAGCTCCAATTGTCAATGTAGCCCACGTCATTTTTAGGACACCACACAGACAGCCAGTGGTTCAAGGATGACGAGCGACTAAACATGTCATCACTGGTCAGATTAGGGAGGGGCCCAGAGAATACTACAGTGGCAGACATCGTTTTTGCAAACTCACACACCGATTCTATATTAAGTTTCGTGACTTCCGACTGCCGGAGACGGATGTCATTAATGCCGGCGTGAATAACAATTGTGGAGTATTTACAGTTACTTTTATCCAGCATTTTCAAATTTGACTCAATGTCGCCTGCTCTGGCCCCAGGAATACATTGGACTATGGCCGCTGGAGTCTCTAGGTTCATGTTTCTGACTACAGAGTCGCCAATGATCAGAGTTTTTTCCTCAGCGGGTGTGTCGCTGAGCGGGGAAAAACGATTAGAAACGTGAACAGGTTGGTGGTGAACCGGGGCTTTGCGACTAGGCTTCCTTCTCACCGTCACCCACCCAGTCTCCTCGCTGCTGAGGACAGCCGGGGAACCGCTGACAGTGGGACCTAAGCTAGCTAGCTCCGCTGCAGCTAATGGGCGTCCGTCAAGATTAACTGGCGCAGACGGTGTTTCAATGCAGCGGAGCCGGGATTCCAAATCAGACAACCTCGCCTCGAGCGCCTCAAAAAGACAACATTTATTACATTTACCGTTATCACTAAAAGAGGCAGAGGTGTAGCTAAACATCTGACAGAGAGAGCACACCAGAGGAGGAGAGGAAAGAAAGCTAGTAGCCATAGCTAGTGGCTGGAGAGCTGGAGAGCAAACCACACAGGTTTAATAATAATTTCATTTGAATCTCTCTTTTCTAGAGAAAAAATATGCTTTTCTAACAAAAGAAATACTTATAAGCACTGGGAAAAAAAAGTTCAGAAAACACGCAGGAACTCACCTGGAGTGGGGATTAATTTCAGTCACACAGAGAAAATCAGATCCCAGAGGAGAGAAGAATTTTGGATAAAAACTCTGTTTATTCTGGAAATTTTGACCAGATTCATCTCGGTTTCTGCTGGGTCAGAGCAGCTGTAGAAGGCTGTGGGCACACAGTGCACACATCTCCAGGGGAGGAGACACAGGGATTAGTGATGGGATCTACAGTTCACCAAAATGTAATAAATCACTTTGGCTTGTTCACTAAAAAAATCCATTCTAAAGATCTGTACACTCTGTACAATCACTCAGTGCTGTACTGGATAGCTAACTGCCTGCCACTCACTGAACTGAAAAACGTGGCTGAACTGGCTGGGTGGGGCTTGCTCCTTCACTGCTCTTCAGTATGTTCACTGACTGAACTGATAGTAAAAAACGTATCTAATAAACGTTTTCCTGTCATGGGTGGCTCTCGCGAGCCACCATAAGACGCCACACAGTCGCCAGTGAGTTCAGTGAGTTTTATTTACGGTGAAAATATAGCGACAACACAGTCTGCTGAGACAATGACACAAGAGTCTACTCACAACAGGAGGCATAGGGCTATACAGCTCACTACAGGTCCAGAGCAGGAGACGGTCATACACAGGCAGGCTTGGTTGTTGAAAATAATAACGATACACAGGCTGCTAAGGCAGAGACTCAGATCAATTCACACCGGGAGGAATAAGGCTAATACAGCACACTTACTAGTTCCGGGGAACGACGGTCAAACCCAAAGCAGGCGTGGTATGAAATAGTCTAGGCATCCGTAGCATGACGGAGAGTGAACTGGAAAGTGAACAGACACTGCTACGAGATGCGATCGCCAGCGTGGGTTAAAATAGCCTGAGCGCTAATGACCACAAATGCAGCACAGCTGTTGAGGGTTTGACAGCTGGGCGGAAGCCTCCCCGAGCACTATCACAATAAGAGCTCGGAGAGCTAGAATCATAATGCCGCTGTCAAACCCTGACAAGAATAACCCGAGCACCAAGGCATAGTGCTCGGGTCATGACAGTAGGCCCCCCTCCCATGACGGGCTCCGAACGTCTAGTAACCCCTAACCCCCCCCCCCCCCCCCAACCACAGGGTGAGCGGGTTGAGGAACAGGCAAGAAGGGAACCAAACAAAACCTAAGACCTAAAACAGAAAGGGAAAAGAATACATCACCCGACATATCCAATCAATTTCCCCCCAGAACAATGACGAGAAAAAACAAACCCGAGAAAAAAAAACCCAAAACAAGACATGACTACAAGGAAAAAACAATCATAAACAGCAAACTGTTTATGATTGTTGTTGGCGTCAGGTGGGGTCAGGTGGCGGTACAACATAAACTATGGTAACTATGGAAACAAAAAAAGAAATAAATGCAAACATAACTGTGGAAGAAAGGAAAGAAATACATAACTAACTATGGAAACAAAAGAAATACGTGCTAAACATGGTGAGTATGAAAAAAAAACAAAAAAACAAACGAAGCCAGAAATATATGCAAACACTCGGTAACTATGGACAAAACCCTGGATGCGAGTGGTCATGACATTTCCACTCCTCTAAAAACATACATTTGCATGTTAAATCCCAAAAAAACATGTCTCGGTACGTTTTTACAAGCTCACTCACTGCACATACAGTCATCACTGCGCATGCACAGAACAACGCATCTTTTACTTTGGTTTCCCAACGTTCATTCGGTTGGTGACGGGGATGGCGGACGGTTACCTATACAGCCGTTCAGGCAACACATACAAAAGCACTCGACTTCGACGCCCACTCTCATCTGTGACTGATTTTTTTCTTCGTTTTTTTTTTTCCCCCCTTACTTTGTTTTTCACTCCACTAATGAAAGGTTCCTGTGAGGTTAGGGATTAAAGTATGGGGTAGTTGGTTGATGCTGAAAAACAAAAGAAAAAACTGCAGTTAGACACCTTTCTTAAAGCTGTAAATGCCACGTACCCAATGCACGTCAAAAATCTTTGTGCCTGTGTGGGTTTTCTCTGAGTGACAAAACATGGAATTGAACATTTTTTTTTGCTGAGACTGGGCTCGTGTGTCATTACCTCACATTTAAGTTTGCTCGTTGTCCCCCTGATTGTCATATTACAGATTTTACCATGGAGTGTCAACAGGGAATGAGGTGAGATCAGAGAGTGCATACTTTTTAAGTTTAAATAATGGCTGAAAGAAAACCACTCTGTCTTGGGCAGGGAGAGTGCGCCCCTCCCATCCTGCCTCACATTCACCAACTTATCACTGCACCTGAGGCAGAAGACAGACCTGCACCCGCTCATCAGTCAGCGTACTTCAGGAGGCTCTCTCCGCGCAGTCAACGCTGGGTCGTTTGGGTATACTGCCCGTGATTAGGCAAGCTGACCAAAAGTTATAAGTGTTGACATGTCGTTAACCTTATTTCTCCTCTTTCCTCAGGTTGCTGCTACCGTGTAGGTGTGTCCCTAGGACTGCGTGCGCTCTCCTGCTACATCTCACCGTACTTCGGCTTCCTACTCCACCCGGTCAGACACCATCAGCTCATCTTCCCCTACCCTACTGGTCCGTCTGTTCCTCACTGGGTCCTGCCAGTTCTCCCTGGATTTCCCAAGTAAGTGGCAATTTGGCTCGACCATTTCCCCTTACTCCATTCCTCTGCTCACGGCTCTCATCTTCTCTCCACAGGGCTATCCCTCTGGCGAATGACTGTTTCTGTAGCTGTGTGCTTGTGTTTGCTAGTTAATAAACTTTCAAATGTGCCCCTCTGTGTGGTTCCTTCCTGTGCTTTGGCATCGTGCATGTGAGCTGTCAATCTTAATTAGTCATGACACTGCATTTTTTTTTTTCACTCTTGCGCTCCCCATTTATTGTCTATAAAGAGGTTGCATGTAACATCAGTGGTCACGTGCCACATTGTTTTTCTGCCATTTTGGACGGCAAATAGCGTGGACCCTGTGTTGAGAATAATAATTTCACTAGCCCATACTCAGTCCGACTCACCACGGTGTTGTTCGTTTTCCATTACAACTGAATACCACCATAAGTTAGTGAGATCTTTACAGCAAGGCGGCCCGACACTCCCATGACATTGTTTGTATGTGACAAGAAAAACACAAGATGGATATCGAGGCGAGCCTGCTGCTTGCTAGCTTTTTGTCAGAGTAAAGGCAAAAAATGAGAGCCAGAAAAGGCTACAGGCGGCTAGACGAAACACTGGAAAAGTACTGGAGAGTTCAGGAAGCCATGGAGCAGTGGAAGACGTGAGGATATGAACTAGATCACATATGAAGGTAAGCTAATGATTGCTAATACCAGTTAGCACTAATAAGTCCCCCGTACTACATTGTAATCACGGCAAGTTATCGCTATTAGTTACTAAAATATGTTTGCTGTGTATGTTAGTTAGCTCATTGTCTGCATACAGGAGACAACGGTGTTGCTTGTTCAAAGTGAGCTTTCCACCACTGGAATAAATAACGACAAAGATCCATAATAGGCCCCCGGTCCGGACGGCGTGTCTCCCTCCACCCTGAGACACTGTGCGAAAGAGCTGGCTCCTGTCTTCAGACATTTTTAACACCTCCCTTAAGCAATGCCACGTGCCGACCTGCCTCAAATCCTCCACCATCATCCCTGTCCCCAAGAAGCCACGGATTACTGGACTTAACGACTACAGACCTGTAGCGCTCACCTCTGTAGTCATGAAGTCCTTTGAGCGCCTGGTCCTGTCCCACCTCAAGTCCATCACCACTCCCCTCCTGGACCCGCTGCAGTTTGCCTATCGTGCCAACAGGTCTGTGGACGACGCAGTCAACCTGGCCCTCCACTCCATCCTGCAGCACCTGGACTCCCCGGGAACCTACGCCAGGATCCTGTTTGTGGACTTCAGCTCTGCATTCAACACCATCCGCCCCGCTCTGCTCCAGGACAAGCTGTCCCTGCTCGGCGTGCCTGACTCCCTCTGCAGGTGGATCACCGACTTCCTGACGGACCGGAGGCAGCATGTGCGGCTGGGGAAGTCTGTCTCAGACTCTGTTAACATCAGCATCGGATCACCCCAGGGCTGTGTACTTTCCCCCCTACTCTTCTCCCTTTATACCAACTCCTGCACCTCCACCCACCAGTCTGTTAAGCTGATCAAGTTTGCGGACGACACCACCCTCATCGGGCTCATATCCAACGGCGATGAGTCCGTCTACAGGAGAGAGGTGGCCCAGCTGGCGTCCTGGTGCAGCCACAACAACCTGCAGCTGAACGCTCTGAAGACAGTGGAGATGATTGTGGACTTAAGGAAAGTCACAACCCCCCTGCCCCCCCTCACCATCACAGGCTCTCCCATCACCATTGCAGATTCCTTCCGCTTCTTGGGCACCACCATCACCCGGGACCTCAAGTGGGAGCCAACCATCAGCTCCCTCATCAAAAAGGCCCAGCAGAGGATGTTCTTCCTGCAGCAGCTGAGGAAGCTCAAGCTACCCACCAAGATGTTAGTGCAGTTCTACACGGCCATCATCGAGTCCATCCTCACCTCCTCCATAATCGTGTGGTACGCAGGAGCTACTGCCAGGGACAGACTAAGGCTGCAGTGCGTCGTGCGCACTGCTGAGAAGGTGATCGGCTGCAAGCTCCCATCTCTCCAGGATCTGTACATCTCCAGGACCCGGAGGTGTGCAGGCCGGATCATGGCCGATCCTTCACACCCTGGTCATGTACTGTTTGCCCCCCTCCCCTCAGGTAGAAGACTTCGGTCCATTCAGACTAAAACCTCCAGGCACATGAACAGCTTTTTCCCCTCTGCCATCAGACTGCTGAACATTAAGTGACTTATTGACTCTCGTGCACTATATACAGCAGCTCAACCAGACTCATGTCATTCACTGTTTTTCTGTTGCATCGACTGCACATCATCTGCTACTTGCTAATTTATTTAAAACTGCTGTGACTAGTATAACTCATTATTATTATTATTATTATTTATTATTCTACACTTATTGCATGGTTTTAGTCTTTAATTTATCTCTTTATCTTATGTTTTAATGTTGTAGCATTGCACCGAGACAAATTCCTAGTTTGTGTACTACATGAACAATGGCAATAAATCTGATTCTGATTCTAATATCACATCACTCACCATCCTCTATCACTGTTTTCAACAATGACGATGCTGTGGTCGGGTCCACGCCACTCTGCTTCCCATCTGCCTCCACCGTGGCCATGAATTTGTTTCAGGTTGTTCCGTCCAGCTCCCTCTGGATTTCTTTAATCACCTACCAAGCACAGAAAAGTCTGCACCTTGTCGGTGGACCACGGTGTTGATTTGTGTGCAGCCATTTATCTTGTTGATTACACTCACTCACGCTTGCTGTTGGTAAATTTGACTGTTCGTTGCTGTCCAAAGTGGTGCCGTAAACAAAAGACATGTAACCCATGTGACGTCGGTGCAACCCCTCTACTGTATATGGAAAACTTTGTGGTGCATTCTGAGCAGGTTACGTGTGATTTTTTTCAGCTGTTGAACTGAGTCAACTAAAAACTTTTAAACAAGCAGATGTGTGTGTGTCATATAAAAACAGATAAAGCAGCTAAATGATATATTTCTCACTGTTTCATTTCATCGTGTTGAATCCATCCATTGTTTACTTCCTGGTTCCTGCAGGCCAGGCAGGAGGAGCCTTTTGTTAACAACTCGTCCAATTAGAGCAGCTCCTTCCAGAGCTCCAGGTTTGCGAGGCTGTAATAGGCTGTAGAAGGCTAGGAGAGCTACTAGTCAATGATGTATACGTGATTCGGAAGCGGGGGATTAAATAGCTGCTATTTTCTAAGTGATTCATTCAGTTATGGTAAGTGATCTAGTACAGTCCGTTCACCTAAAAGAACTAGTACACTCGAACGACTCGTTCATGAGCATTCCAACTCTAACAGGGATGGACCGTAACACCTTTGCTAATGTGTTACATTGTGTTGCCCCACGCATCACAAAAAATGAGAAGTAATTGTAATTTTCCGGAAGCAACAGTATTTCATTGTGGTCTATTTTTATGTACTTGTACAAGCATGCAGTCCTCTACAATTTTATAAGAAAAATCTGTTTTCTTTGTATTGTTCCTACGTTGTTCCTAAGGCATTCATACGGCCGCCCTATGATGAGAGGCTTTCACAGGGTGTTCGTAGAAATTTTGGACAAGACCATGGACCTGACCACAAATTTACGAATGGTCTACGAATGCTGGATTCTCCTTCGGCCGCCTTAAGAAGGCTGTATGAAGTGGTCCAAAAATTATTTGTACGGTGTTCGCAGCCATTTCTAAGGTTATTTGTGATTGTAGGTTAATCAATAATAAAAATTATACATGATATAGGACAATTGATCAACTATTGACAAATCAGCACCAAACTCAAAAACAGTAGGACTGAGACATGTGGTATAATGTACACTTTTGAGACTGTCCTCCAGTAGAAAACACCTTGGGCCTCATTTGTCAACATCTAAAGAACTGCAGGTCTCACCTTCCTGAGTTTGGACTGAGGAAGGTGAGGCCTGATTCAACAATAAGAAAGAGACTGGGCAAAAATGGCATCCATGGGAGAGTTCCAAGGTGACAACCACTGCTGACTAAAATGAACACAAAGGCTCATCTCACATTTCCCATAACACATCTTGGTGATCCTCAAGACTTTGGGGAAGATATTCTGTGGACTGATGAGACAAAAGCTGAACTTTTTGGAAGGTGTGTGTCCCGTTAATATGGAGTAAATCTAACAGCATTTCATAAAAAAGAACATTATACCAACAGTTAAACATGATAGTGGTAGTGTGATGGTCTGGGGATGCTTTGCTGCTTCAGGACCTCGACGACTTGCTGTAATTAATGGAACCATGAATTCTGCTCTAACAGAAAATCCTGAAGGAGAATGTCCGACCATCAGTTCATGACCTCAAGCTCAAGCCCTCCAGTGTAGTTGAATTAAAACAATTCTGCAAAGAAGAATCGGCCAACATTCTTGAGCAGTGATGCAAAAGATTCATTGCCAGTTATCACAAATGCTTGATTGCAGTTGTTGCCGCCAAGGGTGCCACAACCAGTTATTATATTTAGGGGCAATTGCCTTTTGAATTACTGTTCTGAATAAGATTGCACTGGATAACTGTCTCTAGCTTTCTGACACATGACATTTGTTTTCATGAAAATACTATCATTGCACGTTTTAAAGAAAGAAAAAAGAAAAGTAGCATTACCTTATAATATTAATTGCTCAACTTTAAGTAAGAGTAGCTATGTAAAACTGTTAGAATTAACTGATTAATTAATTTGAGAGCTTAATGTACTTAATTGTTTAGGATTATGCAGTTATTCCATTTTTAGTGAGACTGATGGGTTCACTGATTTTAAGGATGACCTTTTGTATTGATGTACTTATTCATCACCAGGCAGAAGTGTAATTGCCTTTTCTACTGGCTCAAAGATGCCTCCTTAATAAAACGAACACACAATCTGCTCCTGTGGGAGTTGTGAGGTAGAGTGTGAAATTAATACCTCTCTCTTTGCAGTGTAATAAATATGGTCTGTAGTTTTTCAAAAGAGAAACAGCTCCTACTTGTTTATTTTTCACAGAGTTAAAAAGGCTACATGTATAGTTTCTAACTAAAAGTGAACATATAATGAAAATTTCACTTTTTCAGGACTTTTGTGCACCTGCATCAGTATCTAGAGGGGCTGCTAATAGAAAAACTTTGATAAAACACAAGCCTTTCACTTTTTTAGGGCCAGCCTTTGTTTCAGTACCGCTCTCTAAATGAGGGCTTTTAATTTTCCTCTGGCTGTTATGTGAGAACCGGAGACCACTGGAATGATACCACACTCTGCTTCATCTCCACCCATTTTAAGGACACCGACTGGCAGTGCTAACTGTGCTAACACTGTGCTGTGACAGTGCCAACCCCATAACATGCTATACCTAGCATTCTATGGTGTTAGCTCAGTGAACGTGGTTTAAATTGCCATCTTCTGTAGTCACCCCACTAGACATCCCTGCTCCCACCTGGTTGCACAGTTAATGATCTATATTACATTTATTTGGCTTATTTTAATATATTTTGCATGTAAGGGGCTGCCATTTTAGACAGTTGACATCTTTGCTAGCCACCTGTGGTCGGGCTTTCTTCCGCCACAGAACTTGCCTCAGGGAGAAGCTGATCGCGACCTGACTCGCACTAGGTTACCTGTCAGATTGCAGTCGGTTCTTAGAATATATATTTATAAAAAAAAAAAACTGTCTACCATCAAAAGACATCAATGTTGCCACCTGGTTAACTAATCTACAGTCAAATTTGAAAAGCCCTAGTTATCATCTGGCTAGCTCTTTCACATTCGTTTATGACAAAATAAACAAGCTAGTAGAGCTGGGCAATTAACCAGAACCGCTGTTCGGGTTGTAGAACTGACATAATCTTGGTCATGTAGGGTTTTTTTTGCTATTCCCCTCTCCCTGTTGTATGCATGTATGTGAGAGCTTTTCATGTACTGCCCCTTTAAGACATGCCCGCAGAGTTACAGGAAGCAGCGCAGTCAACTCTGTTCAGATGCAGCAAAGCATGGCTGGAACAATTAAAGACGACTTGTGATGAAAACAAATGTGGTTTCCATCTCCATAATATGTGATGATTGATTCTTTAATCTGAAAATACCAAGAAAAGTTGACAAAAGTGCACATGACACTAAAAGGAGCAGAAGCTAAGTCGTTATTAGCATCGGGTGGCTATCTGTGTCATCTCAACAGTTTTACTGGACAACAAAATGGACAAGCTAAGGTTGTATTTAAGAATGCAATTAGAGTCTCAATCACTGTGTGGTGGTAGCACAATCATGGGTGCATAAAGGTCTCCAGCTTACAAGCTAATTAGCCACCACGCATGTGACGTGACCCACAAACCCTCAAGATGCATGTTTATAAACACTGGACAATGTTTATTTTGTGTGTGAAACAACAATAGGTACACTACCGTTCAAAAGTTTGGGGTCACCCAGACAATGATTGTGTTTTCCATGAAAAGTCACACTTATTTACCACCATGAGTTGTAAAATGAATAGAAAATATAGTCAAGACATTGACAAGGTTAGAAATAATGATTTGTATTTAAAATAATTTTTTCCTTCAAACTTTGCTTTCATCAAAGAATCCTCCATTTGCAGCAATTACAGCATTGCAGACCTAACATGATTGCACAAGGGTTTTCTAATCATCCATTAGCCTTCTGACACAATGAGCAAACACATTGTACCATTAGAACACTGGAGTGATAGTTGCTGGAAATGGGCCTCTATACACCTATGTAGATATTGCACCAAAAACCAGACATTTGCAGCTAGAATAGTCATTTACCACATTAGCAATGTATAGAGTGTATTTCTGATTTTTAAAGTTATCTTCACTTAAAAAAAAGTGCTTTTCTTTCAAAAATAAGGAAATTTCTAAGTGACCCCAAACTTTTGAACGGTAGTGTATGTTCTTTACTATATTATGCTCATTTACTACTGCACTGCAGTGATATGATACCACACTCTTGTGTGATATTGCTTAATTGCGAGCCGTGTCAGTAAGAAGGGAAGGGGAAACAAAAACTAAGATGAAAAGGTCAATTAACCGTGTTGCTAATTTTATGTCAAATTTCCCAGCCCGACAAGCTAGAGCTGGATTTATTGTCTTGATTAACCAACCATAATACCTTTGTGGTGACGGGCTCTTTATTTCATCTGACATTGCCAAAAAAAAAAAAAGTAACCGACTGTTACATCTTGAAATGAAGAGGAGTCGAGGTGACGTTTTATAGTTTTATTAAACACACAGGATGGTTAATGCGGATGTATGTTACACCAGTGGAGTTAAATAGATATAACAAAAACATACCAGATACATGCACAAAATGTATGGAAAGTAAAGGAACCCTATTTCACCGTTTATGGGAATGTAGAAAAATTAGAATGTTTTGGGAAGAGGTGAGGGTAACAATTGAAAAAATAATTTCAAAACAATTCACATTGAACCCTAAACTGTTTTTGTTGGGTCTGTATCCAGAAAAGCATAACTTTAATAAGAGTGAAAGAGCATTCATAGACCTCAGTTTGCTTAATGCCAAAAAATGTATTGCACTACTGTGGAAAAAGACTCATAGACCAGATGTGACTCAGTGGTTAAGACAGATGTTAACAAACCTTCCACTAGAAAGAATAACATACATACTGAAATCAAAGGAAAATGTGTTTGAGAATATATGGAGACCTTTCATTAATTATGTAAAGAAATTAAACATAACTTCTGAAGAAGAAGGTGAATGATGTGTGTGGACCTTGCAAATTCCAAATTGGTGAATGTATAATATGTATACTTATGTAATGGATTACCTAGACTAAACAGAGGAGCATTGTTGATGACTTGCCTTTGCTAGTGGTTGTTGGTGTTTTTAGTACATTTTTTTGTAGTTAATGTTTTTTTTTATTTTTAAATTACTTTAGTGTTAGTGTTTGATTGTCTGTGCCATGTTTGTAAAAAACAAAAAACACACACACACACACACACACACACACACACACACACAGGAGTCACCACGCTTGCCTGAGAGTCCACAGCGAAGAGACAAGATGTCTCCCGCTGTGGCTTCTTATACTCAAGGTGATGCTACCCCAGGAGGTGGGGCGTCACCTCCCACCACACCCAGGGCACCGCCATATTGGTACACCCAACTCGTATATATTACAGATATAATATCCAACACCGACGTGTACAGAAACTAACATGGAAATGTGCCAAAACAAAATAAGATAAGATAAGCCTTTATTAGTCCCACAA
Organism: Pholidichthys leucotaenia; assembly: GCA_020510985.1. NCBI lineage: Eukaryota > Metazoa > Chordata > Actinopteri > Cichliformes > Pholidichthyidae > Pholidichthys > Pholidichthys leucotaenia. The sequence continues at coordinate 33,478,314 of CM035843.1, forward strand.
CGGGGGAATTCCAGGATTGCAACAGCACAGGGATAGCAACACTCAGAGCAACAATCAGAAGGCAAGAAAAAAAAAAAAAAAAAAAAAGCAAGCAAGAGCAGCTAATATACATATGTACATATTACTATAAGATATATATATATATATATATACACACACACACACACACACACACACACACACACACACACACACACTGCAGAGCATTGAAAATCTCCAACTATGAGTAATGTGACCCACAAACCCTACTCAGCAAGTGACTGGTATGTACATAAACTGTACTGGGCAATATTTAATTGTAGGATGTAGGATATGAAATGACAGTAGTCCTTTTGTTTTCTTTATTATGCTTACTGAGGTGCATAGCAACAGTTAACTGTATACATTCGCAAAAGACTGTTTATGTCAGCAGAGCAAAATAACTGGTAAAATTAACAAAAATCACAATATTTGTCCCATATTACTGACATTTAATAAAGTGTCTGGAACACACTGTGCAATTTACAGCCTTTATTGGTGCACAGACTGATATTTCAACATTGTCTTCTTCGGAGTCACATAAAGCCGAACAAAATGGCTGCCATTAAATAGACACTAGACCATGCGTGAGAAACTCATTGGACAGTTAAAACGTTAGAAATTCAAATCCATTGGTTGATGGAGTGGGGTGGGTGTTGCCACACATTTGATCCACCCCAACCAATGATAGATACACACCTAGAAGGAAAAGTAACATGACAAAGAACGGCATCTATATTTTTTTTTTTTTTTAAATAGTATCAACCTTATTCCTGGGGGTGCCACTGTAGGAACAATTATGGACGGAGCTTTTGGTTTCAGCTGACCTAGTGTTAAATTAGTAAGAGTGGAGTAGCAGAGGCATTTAAAATAGCATTTTTAAAAGTTTTTCAAATTAATTTTTAATGTATAGTCCTCATGCGTGTTTTGCACTCCAGTGGCAGCTAATTTCAGCACTTGTAGTTTTTGTATTTTTGAATGTTTTTGCATAGTTCTGGTACTTGCTGCTGTTCGTGGTGCGAGGCTCCTCACAGACAAGCACAGCTAAATCTGTGGCTTCAACAGCAATGAGTAGATCACGCACTGAAAACTAAAGGATTGTTCGTGTGATCGGTGGTGCAGACACAGGACAGACACCAAGACAAGAGCCAGGTATGTTTTGACTTATATGAATGTCACAGATCTGATGTTTTAACCCAAATTTAAAACGCCCAAGCACGGTGTTGTGGTTCTTTGTGGCTCTGACTCACATAGCTCGAGATCAGGCAAGTTAGCGCTCTTGTTTTTCTAATGTCAGTATGAGAGAGATCTTGTCTGGCTTTAGGTGAGGACAGTCAGGTGCAGCGCTTCGGACCCTCGTGGGGACTGCGCCCCAGGATAAGCACGACATGGGTGCTGCACTCCTGTCCGAACCCGTCATGGACGCCATGCTCCTGCGAGGGTTCCACTGAGGGTGCAGCGTTGGCCCGGTCGGGGTCTACCGAGGGTGCAGCGTTGGCCCGGTCGGGGTCTACCGTGGGTGCTGCAGAGCTCCAGCCGGGAGCTTCCACGGGTGCAGCATTTGCCTGGTCATGGTCCACCGAGGGTGCAGCATATGCACGGTCATGGTCCACCGAGGGTGCAGCATATGCACGGTCGGGTCCACCGAGGGTGCAGCATATGCACGGTCGGGTCCACCGAGGGTGCAGCATATGCACGGTCGGGTCCACCGAGGGTGCAGCATATGCACGGTCGGGTCCACCGAGGGTGCAGCATATGCACGGTCGGGTCCACCGAGGGTGCAGCATATGCACGGTCGGGTCCACCGAGGGTGCAGCATATGCACGGTCGGGTCCACCGAGGGTGCAGCATATGCACGGTCGGGTCCACCGAGGGTGCAGCATATGCACGGTCGGGTCCACCGAGGGTGCAGCGTTGGCCCCACCGAGGGTGCAGCGTTGGCCCGGTCGGGGTCCACAGTGGATGCGGCTGTGTCCCAAGCCGGGACCACTGAGGGTGCTGCGGGTCAGTCTGAGGACGCCATGGCCCTCTTCTCCCCCCTGTCCGACGCCATGGGGGTTCCCTTCCTAAGGTCCGGTCACCCACCAGTGAGCCTCTCAGTGGGCAGGCCACCTCCTGCTTCACCCCGCCGGCACTGGTGGCTTAACAGCGCTGGCCGACCGCCGGAGGGACTGAGTGTCTGGGCTAGGTGGCCCATGTTTTCTGGCAGGCCACCGGACTCTGTTCGCTGGACTGCCTGCTGTGCCTGGGACTCTGGGTGGCCTCCCGAGCCTCCACGCCTTTGGACTTGGGGGGTTAATTGTGGGCCCTGGGCCAGGCGTATTTTGTTCCTTCCTTGCCTGTTCCCCCTACCTCCCACCCGGGTTCGTGGTTGTTGCTCCTGTTGGGGGGGGGGGGGGGATCCTTCCTTATGATGTTGCCATGGGTGTCTGGAATCCACCCCTAGAAGGGGGGGCTCTGTCACAAACAGAGCCGGTGTTGTCCTTAGGCTCTGATTTGACCATTCTCTGTGGCTCAGGTTATAGGTATATATTTGTGTATTGTGTTATCTTTTGAGTTCTTGTTGTTGTTCTATGTCTTTTGTTCTTTTTTCCGTGCCTGTAGCCACTGCTCTGGCCGGCAGCTGTTAGGCAGCCTCCTTGACCTACATTCGTGTGGGCATTGTTTAACACTTGCGGTCCGACAACGCCCCTTCTTTCTTGACAGCCAGCTGATTCCACTCTGGTAATTGTCTTTCCCTTGCCTCGCCCAGGTACACCCAATCTGTTGTCCAGCAGTGCTTGTACTTAGGCGGCCTTTGCCAGTCAAGCATTGCTGGACCATTGTGCATAGTCATATGGATGTGAATCATCATATGGATGTACTGTCTAATGAGGGAGTCAGGAACTATACTGTGATACTCCTGTCAGTGTAGTCACTGGTTGTGTGTGCTTGCCAGTAAATCTTGGACTGCTTGGACTGCTCCAGTGTTGTGAGTAAAAGCTGTCTGCGTTTCCCTGTGCAGTTCTCTGCTACGCTTTGGCACTGTTGCCCAGTTTATTCTCCCCATCTGTAGAGCATCCTGGAGGACTCTAAGTTAACTCAAGCCATCATATTGTTGTGCATTTCATTCTGTTTGTCTGTGGCCACGGTGCACTGTGGTCTGCCCGCTCGTCGTGCGAGTCCCTTTAGTGTACACTGTTGCCTTTTTGCATGTCTATTTTGGGGAACCGTCTGACTCTTGTTAATTAATGTGTTGTGGTGTAGCCCTGCGTTTAATTGGGCTGCACGGTGGCGCAGTGGTTAGCACTGCGGCAGCACAGTTTACCCTTGGCCGGGGGATTGTGGGGATCGTGGGTTCGATCCCAGCCCCCGACCAACAGTGATCTGTGTGGAGTTTGCATGTTCTCCCCGTGTTGCGTGGGTTTACTCCGGGATTTCTCCGGTTTCCTCCCACATGCCAAAAACATGCATGTTAGGTTAATTGGCTGTTCTAAATTGTCCCTAGATATTTGTTTCCTATAGGCCCTTAGAATAGAGGGTTAGTATTAATGAAAGCGCTTTGAGTGGTCTTTGTGACTAGAAAAGCGCTATATAAGTGCAGGTTAGTTAGTTAAATCCATTCTTCCTTCCCCTCCTCCGTGCGCTGCGTAAAAGTGTATGAGGAGGCTCATGACACTGAGGAGCTCATTTAGTGGTAGGCTATGCCATCCCAAGTGCTCAAGGGAGAGATTCCGCAGGTCCTTCCTACAGCTGTCAGACTGTATAATCTAAATACTGCTCATAGAGACTGTATTAAACGTAACAACTTTGCACAATAGAGATCATCCCCTCCAATACACAACTAAGACAATTACAATTAATATTGAGGGTGGCAACAACAATGTTCATTCAATGTAAAATATACTGTCTGGGTTGGTCTATATTTATTTTTTGCCGGATAATTTAACTGTAATGCTGTTGATGCCATCTAGCTGCAATGCTCCTGCACTGTGTATATAACTGTACATATGTATATTTATTTACTGCTCTGGCTAACCAGTTCTTATCTTATTGGAGGGTGAAGGACAGAGCTGCATGGAGGAATCTGATCTGACCTAAATGAAACAGTCATTGTCGCCCCCGACAGACTGCTATGATGATGATGATGATGACTATTGCTCTGAGTGCGTGGTATCCTTGTGATCCTGCAATCCTGGAATTTCCCCATTGTGGGACTAATAAAGGCTTCCCTTATCTCATCTTACACTTGAAGTCATATGGTATCATGAATAGTCTTTTTTAGGTTTAAGTTGCTATGGACGCCAGCCTATGTCACTCTAGTAGCATAATGGAGGCTGCCTTTCCACTTCTTATTTTGGATAGTAATGATAGAATATACAGTATGTGTGGTTAGCTGTTACTGCACAATGTGCTATAGGAGCTGCAATATACTACTTGCCGAGAATAACAAACTCATATTTTTAACTTTCTGTGCTGCACAGTGGATAAGTGGTTGACACTGCTGCCTCACACCAAGAGGGTCTGGGATGGAACTCAGGTTTGATTACAGGTCAAGTCCATTCCGTGTGGAGTTTGCATGTTCCCGCCATGCTGCGGGGGTTTCCTACCACAATTCAAAGATATTTGTGACAGTGCCTTGCATGGCATTGGTCCCACCAATCCTAGGGTGGGACTGATGTACAGTAGGCTGTTTTGCTCTACTGTACATGCTTTGCTGTGTGTAGGTCTAATGATAGTAAAGCCAACTTTCTTTCCAGGTTGCTTTTTTTATGTTGAAGATTTGTTGAGATTTTTTTTTTTACACAAAAGTAAAGGGTGGCATAAACATCTCACGTTTAAGAATGAAAATCTGAAGAAATAAACTTTTTTTTTTAATGGCACCAGAAATTCATTTCATTCTTTTCATTTATTTTACTGAATAAACAAGTTCAGGACGAATACAAATACAAACTCAGACTAAAATCCAGCCCTATTTGAATAAATGTTGCATGAATTATATTAAATCAGTTTGAAGGATTGCTGTATATCTTGGTGTTTGAATTTATACTGCATTTCTGCCTGATCAAACAAGCATTGCTCCCTGATAACCTGGGATCAGGCTTTGACACATTTTCTTATTTCAAGTAGAACCAAACAGTAAGGCGATAAGCTGACCTTGGAGCAGGATTTGTTGTATTGGCATGTATTCTGTGAAGCCAAACATTCACTACAATGCCTCAACGCCTCACTGTGCATGTATAGATGATTATTGAATACAGATTTTCTTTTTTAAAATATCAATGATTTGATATATCTTTTTCACTTTTATGAGGACAGTCTTTAGTTAGAGTGTGCCATTGCAAAGCATTGTTTTTCTTTTATCTTGAAATAGCATAAATGAGTGCTGAAGTTAATCGGTGCATGCATGCTTTCTACAATATTCTGTAGCTAGATTTCTATAGTATGTACTACTATATATTTTTTGGTATATACATCTATGGCTTTAACACATTTATTGTAATATTGAATTTTGTCTGTGAAACGTGTGCTTATTTAACTTGATAATGTAGTGAATTTAAGACATTAAAAATAAAAATAATGCCTCATGTCACTTCCTGTTATACATCTGCATTCTCTCTTGTCTACACTCCAGCAGAGTCGGCGGTGCTAACGCACATCGAAACGGGATTACGGTTACATATATTGCTTCTGTGGCTATGTAGATGGAGAAGGTGGAAAAAAAAAAAAAAAAAAAAAACACTTTTAGATAGAAAATTCTCTTTCAAAAGATTACCAGATGGCTCTACACCGTGTTCCAAATTATTATGCAAATGATATTTGTCTGTCCTAAATAGTCGGTGCAAATGACAGTCAGTATAATTTTCAAGTCAACCGTTAGAGCATAATTCAGATTTTATTGAACAAACCTCCCAATGATAACTTTTTTTTCAAAAATAAAAAAAACTCAGAATGCACTGTTCCAAATTATTATGCACAACAGAGTTTCAAAACATGTTATTGGTTGTAAAGAACTGAAAATGGTCATTTGTTGAATTTGCAGCATTAGGAGGTCATATTTACTGAAATCAAAAGTTATCTCAATCAAAAACATCTTATCAGGTCAAGTTACACGTTAACATAAGACTGCTGGAGGATCCTACACCTTGAGGTTCGCGGGACTCCAGGGGCACCAGCAGCTTCAAATACCTGTTTGCTGCTTTGTAATGGCATTTTAGCAGCTGCCCTCTTAATCCGATGAATTTGTCTGGCAGAAACTTTCCTCATTCCGCCTTTATCTGTACAAACCCGTCTGTGCTCTGAATCAGCCGCAAATTTCTTCACAGTACGATGACACTAAAATCCCATTTGCATAATAATTTGGAATGTGGTGTATGGACAAAAAACTTAGATGCACGTTGTGCAAGGCTGAATTTCATTACAATTCAAGGAACTCATCTGTATTGTATCACCTGAAAGCAAAACACCCAGGTGCCATTGCTACGACATCCGGTCCTCTCTGACAGACGAGTGCAGTGCTCAAGGTGGGTCAATAAGCAAAGAAACTTAAGATAGTTGCACTTTTTGACCTTTCCTCAATTTCAGGCACTCTTGCAGTGTTGTTGAATATGAGGGTCAAAGTTATATTTTATTAAAAAACAAAAAGTTCCTTTAAAGGGTATTTTTAATTAATTTATTCATTTCTTTATCAAGGACAATGTAGTGAAACATAGTGGTCATATAGACCATCTGATGTTATGCACAGAGACTATGTAGCATTAAGCTACCTTGCAACTTCTGTCCCTGGCTGACTTTTAAAAAAGAAATACAAGAAAAAAGGAAAAATACAAGTAAAAAGTCTGACCTTGCTAGCATCACATACTGTATCTGAGGTGTGGGTACATTCTTGTTTTACCTTCAGCCAGTTCGTCACTTTTACTGTGAATGTTTTTAAATCTGTTAGTTTAATTTCATTTGGCATTGTGTTCCACATGTGACTACCCTTTATAGAGAAAGCTATCTGTCCAAATGTGGTTCTGCGATGATATTTTACAGTTATTGCTGTTAGAACTCCTCATGAATCTGCTGCTATCCTGTCTTTGGATGAAACCCCAGAGTGGCTCTGGTTCTGATTTATTCATACATTTGAAGGTTAATTTCACAAAGTACAGACTGGTGAAGCTTTCAAAACTCAATTATGTTTTTTAGTATATGACAATGATGCCAGTGAATTGGCTTTTTATCCATGATTTTCAAGGCTTGATTATACAGTATAATAAACCTATGTTTTATTGTAAACCCAGTCTCAGCAAAAAAAGAAAAAAAAAAGTTCAATTGCACGTTTTGTCACTGAGGGAAAATGAACAGAGGCACTTAAAGATTTTTGATGTGCAGTGGGTACGTGGCATTTACACATGTGGACAAAATTGTTGGTACCCCTCTGTTAATGAAACAAAAACCCACAATGGTCACAGAAATAACTTGAATCTGACAAAAGTGGTATTAAATGGCATTCACTTATATAGTGCTTTTATTCTCATCTCTTGATGACCAAAGCGCTTTACAGATCCTGCTATTCACCCATTCACACACTGATGGCGGCATGCTACCTAACATGGCGCTTCCAGACCCACCAGGAGCAATTGGGGTGAAGCGTCTTGCCCAGGGACACAACGGCAGGATACCCGGGGAGAGCGGGATCCGAACCGCCAACCATGTGGTTATTGGATGACCTGCTCTACCTCCTGAGCCACTACTGCCCTTATTAAATAAATATAATAAGAGTATTAAATAAAAATTCTATGAAAATTAACCAATGAAAATCAGACAGTGCTTTTGAAATGTGGTTTAACAGATTTAAAAAAAAAAAAAAAAAAAAAAAAACTCATGAAACAGGCCTGGACAAAAATGATGGTACCCCTAGAAAAGATTGAAAATAATGTGACCATAGGGACATGTTCAACCAAGATGTGTCCTCTAATTAACATCACAGGTGTCTACAAACTCTTATTTTCCTATCTTCTAAATTATTGCTCTGAGTGTTGCTATCCCTGTGCTGTTGCAATCCTGGAATTTCCCCATTGTGGCACTAATAAAGGATTATCTTATCTAATCAGTCAGTCGGCCTATTTAAAGAATGACAAGTAGTCACTGTGCTGTTTGGTGACATGGTGTGTACCACACTAAACATGGACCACAGGAAGCAAAGGAGAGAGTTGTCTCAGGAGATAAGAAAATTATAGACAAGCATGTCAAAGGTAAAGGCTATAAGACCATCTCCAAGCAGCTTGATGTTCCTGTGACCACAGCTGCACATATTATTCAGAAATTTAAGGTCCACGGGACTGTAGCCAACCTCCCTGGATGTGGCTGCAGGAGGAAACTTGATGAAAAATGGAAGAGACGGATGATACGAATGTTAACAAAAGAGCCCAGAACAACCTCTAAACACATTCAAGGTGAACTCCAAGGTCAAGGTACATCGGTGTCAGATCGCATCCGTCGTTGTTTGAGCCAAAGTGGACTTCATGGGAGACGACCAAGGAGGACACCACTGTTGAAAACAAATCATAAAAAAAGCCAGACTGGAATTTGCCAAACTGCATGTTGACAAGCCACAATGCTTCTGGGAAAATGTCCTATGGACAGATGAGACAAAATTGGAAGTTTTTGGCAAGGCACATCAGCTCTATGTTCAGACGCAAAAATGAAGCATACCAAGAAAAGAACGCTGTCCCTTCTGTGAAACATGGAGGAGATTCTGTTATGTTCTGGGGCTGCTTTGCTGCATCTGGCACAGGGTGTCTTGAATCTGTGCAGGGTACAATGAAATCTCAAGACTATCAAGGTATTCTAGAGAGAAATGTGCTGCCCAGTGTCAGACAGCTTAGTCTTAGTCGCAGGTCATGGGTCTTGCAACAGGATAATGACCCAAAACACACAGCTAAAAACACCCAAGAATGGCTAAGAGTGAAACATTGGACTATTCTAAAGTGGCCTTCAATGAGCCCTGATATAAATCCTATTGAACATCTGTGGAAGGAGCTGAAACATGCCGTCTGGAGAAGGCACCCTTCAAACCTGAGACAACTGGAACAGTTTGCTCATGAGGGGAGGGCCAAAATACCTGGTGAGAGGTGCAGAAGTCTCATTGACAGTTACAGAAATCGTTTGATTGCAGTGATTGCCTCAAAAGGTTGTGCAACATAATATTAAGTTAAGGGTACCATCATTTTTGTCCAGGCCTGTTTCATGAGTTTTTTTTTTAAAATAATTCTGTTGAACCACAATTCAAAAGCACCGTCTGATTTTCATTGGTTAGTTTTCATAGTTTTATTTATTACCACTTTTGTCAGATTCAAGTTATTTCTGTGACCATTGTGGGTTTTTCTTTCATTAACAGAGGGGTACCAACAATTTTGCCCATGTGTGTACAGTTTGAAGAAAGATGCCTAATGGCAGGTTGTTGTTTTTTTTCACTTTTATTGTCTTTCAGTATCAACCAACTACCCCATACTTTAATCCTTAACCCTAACCTCACAGGAACCTCTCATTAGTGGAGTGAAAAACAAAGGGGAAAAAAAAAAAAAAGAAAAAAAATCAGTCACAGATGAGAATGGGAGTCAAAGTCGAGTGTTTTTGTGTGTTGCTTGAACATCCGTGTGGTTAGCCGTCCACTGTCCCCCTCCCACCAACCAAATGAGCATTGGGAAACCAAAGTAAAAGATGTGCTGTTCTTCGCATGCACGGTGAGGACTGTATGCACAGTGAGTGAACTTGTAAAAATGTACAGAGGCACTTTTTTTTGGATTTAAAGCGCAAATGTACGTTTTTAGAGGGGTGGGAAAACGTTTATTAGATATGTTTTTTACTGAGACCGGGTTGTTTATTTTAGAGGGAGCTGCAGGAGCCCAAACTGTCAGACAGTATGAAATATGGGAGAAAATCATTGCATGCATGTACAGTAGGGCTGCCTGTTTTGCTATGTAATTTCTGATTAATTTAAAGCAGTTCTGATTTTTTTTTTTAATGGTTTAAAATTTTCTTTATGTGTTGATTGAATTTGAGTTGAGGGTCTAGTAGAACTCCAAGGTATATGAATTCTGTCACTGAACTGTTTTCTTGATTATGTATGTTAATGTTAAAACATTGCTGGTTAGATTTCCTAATTGAAGAACACAGACGCTGTTTTAAGGTTCAACAGTTAATGATTTTGGAAGAGCAGTTCTTGGACATCAACCATACACTTAGATGGAACGTCAGCAGCCTATGTCAGTCTTGACAGCTATATATGAAGAGTTCTTTTACAAAAACATACGTCCAGGTGAGTTTAAAATGAGTAAAACCACTTTTTCATCAGTAGGTTTATAGGTGTTAGTATTTCCAAATCAGCTTCTAAGACATGGCCACTTGAAATGTGATTATCTCAGACATAATAAAGCAAAAAAAAAAAAAAAAAAACAAGCATCAACTCATTGGTGCTTTTTGGTAATTAGTATGTTTTGTTTTTTGTTGCAAAAACAGATAAGTCCACAAGCCATTTTTTTTTTTATTTATTTATTTATTTATTTTTTTTTTTTTTTTTTACAAAAACAGGTAAGTCCAGAAAGACATGTTATTTTGTCTGGAACATACTTGAATGTCTAAGCATCACTGTAGTATGATTGACAATGATTTAGGCATATCCACTCAGTAAAATGGTATAATATAGCTATAATTCAAGATTCAAAGACTTTATTGTCAATACTACTATATGTACAGGACATACAGGTGAATTAAAATGGTGTTTGTCTCTCTTTGTTGGTGTGCACAGTATAAAAAAGGGAATAAGGCTGGAAAAAAAGAAACTCCTTCAACATATAGTGTATGTGCAGCCAATGGAGCAGTGAGAGAAGAGCTTCACATCACAACATAAAATACCTTAAGGTATTTATATTTAATAATTCAGCAAAAACGATTTGATTTAATACATATTCACTACAAATTACATGCAAGTATTAATTTTTTTTACCACCATTAGTCTGTTACATTTTAGTCTCATGTGATGACGTCATTAACCGTGCCGCAAAAACAAGCCCAGTAGTGTCCGAAAGTGGTTAATTTTATTGTTACATTGAGTTTACTGTATAGTCCACTATATCTAAATTCACTATATAGTAAGTAGGGAGTGAGTGAGTGAGTGAGTAAACTTTCTGAACACAGTCAGGGAAATCAGTCAGAGCGAGCAGACCCAGAAGGCAGCCAAGATGAGTCACATGACCTAAATACCAAGCGCTGATTTGCCCTGTGGAGTCATTTGCTTTTGTAAATAAAATGTTCCTGCTGTTTATCGGCTTTTGAAAAAAACAAAACATGAATTTGTAGTGTCTATAACATAGGACATATCAGCTTTTAAGACAAAATGACTTGAACTTCTACAAGTAGGTAATGTTAACAGTTGTTTGACGTAAAGAGTGAAATTTTCATGGAAGTGGCGTTTATCCGTTTTTTCAAACAAACTCTTCATATATCACTGCATCATCTGCCTAAAGTTGGCATGTTGCAGGTGAGCAGTTTGACAGGTCATTAATGAAGAGGCAGAAAAGCAGTGGACCAAGAATAGACCCTTGTGGAATGCCCATGCTGTTATTTAAAAGGGAGGATGTGTCCTGATCAACTTTGACGGACTGTTCTCTGTTCTGGAGATAAGATATAAACCTTTCTATTGCCTCACTAGAAAAATCAAAAGCTGACAATTTGGACAGAAGCAAACTGGTTGACAGTGTCAAATGCTTTAAGCTCAAGAAACAGCACCCACCACATTACCCCATATTCAAAGACTGTTTAATATTTTCAGTGAGGCAACAATTTGCTCTATTCAATATCCTAGTCTAAAACCAAACTGGTATGAGTGGAGAAGTTGATTGGCCTGTAAGTGGTCTACATATCAGCTGTGTAGCTACAACTTTTTCAAGAACTTTATACAGAACACGTAAAATTGAGATTGGGTGACAGTTACCGATATTGTCCTGGCTTCCTGATTTAAAAACTGGTGTGATGAGTGTTTTTTTTCAGCCCAAAGGAAATGTGCAGGAACTAAGAGAGATTAATGAGATGAGGCAGTGGTTTAAATTATTCTGTTGCTATATGTTTTAAGGAATTAAGTACTCATATTATAGATATCATTAGTTTTAGAATTTGATACTTTTTTTAATGACACTGGCAATTAATTCCTCGTTTACCTCATTGATGTGAAACAACTCGATATCATTGCTTTTGGATAGTTTAGGACATTTAGCAGCACAATTTTTTTTATTCTTCCTGTAACTGCTCCCAAAGTCTTCTTCTAGGTCAGAAAACCACGCTCCAACTGATGTTGACAGGTTTTTTAAATTTATTTTGCCACAGCAAATCTTCGCCCTTAAACACCATGAAAAACTAAAAATACAGATATAAGAAACATGAATACAAATGAACACTCCTAAATTCTAGGCCTTCTGCCTAGAATTTAGGAGTTGTTAGTCATGTCTCAAATTTCCCAGACAAAATCCTCTCTCCGCATCTGATTGTGGACAGCCTCCTGCAGCCATGTGACTCTTCTAATCAAGCATGTGAACAGCGCATGCCTACCACCCATTTTTGCACCATATCAGGTCCAGGTCCGCCGCTGGTTTCCTCACAAACATGGAGGACATTTAACATTCCGGCTGCCTGCAGAAAAACACTCCGTCCTCTCTCCGACACTCGCTCACACAATGGCGCTGATAGGCGGGGCGAGACGCCTGCACGAGCCCCCTTCACGAGCTCTCCGACTCACCCGCGAGCTCGGCAGCACGAGCGCATATGCACCGCGATATGGAGGGACTGAAGGCGGAGAAAAGGACACCGCTAATGTCAGCAACACTGGCGCACACAGCCATAAACAAACATTATTTCAGAAAAAGAACCAAAAATACATAAACCTTTTCACTGTGGCAACTACACTTCCACTGGTTTCACAAAATACAGTGCATCCGGAAAGTATTCGCAGTGCTTCACTTTTTCCACATTTTGTTATGTTACAGCCTTATTCCAAAAGGGATTCAATTCATTTTTTTCCTCAAAATTCTACACACAATATCCCAAAATGACAATGTGAAAAAAGTTTTTTTTTTTAATTTTTGCAAATTTATTAAAAATAAAAAAACACAAAACTAAGAAATCACATGTACATACGTATTCACAGCCTTTCCTCAACACTTTGTTGATGCACCTTTGGCAGCAATTACAGCCTCAAGTTTACTTAAATATGATGTCACAAGCTTGGCACATCTATCTTTGGGCAGTTTCGCCCATTCTTTGCAGCACCTCTCAAGCTCCATCAGGTTGGATGGGAATCGTCGGTGCACAGCGGTTTTCAGATCTTTCCAGAGATGTTCAATTGGATTCATGTCTGGGCTCTGCCTGGGCCACTCAAGGACATTCACAGAGTTGCCCTGAAGCCACTTCTTTGATATCTTGGTTGTCTGCTTAGGGTCGTTGTCCTGCTGAAAGATGAACCATCACCCCAGTCTGAGGTCAAGAACACTCTGGAGCAGGTTTTCATCCAGAATGTCTCTGTACATTGCTGCATTCATCTTTCCCTCTAACCTGAGTAGTCTCCCAGTTCCTGCCGCTGAATAACATCCCCACAGCATGATGCTGTTACTAACACTGGCGTGGTTATGAACGGTGCCTGGTTTCTTCCAAACATGACACCTGGCATTCATGCCAAAGAGTTCAATCTTTGTCTTGACAGACCACAGAATTTTGTTTCTCATGGTCTGAGAGTCCTTCAGGTGCCTTTTGTCAAACTCCAGGCGGGCTGCCATGTGCCTTTTTATTAAGGAGGGGCTTCCGTCTGGCCACTCTACCATACAGGCCTGATTGGTGGATCGCTACAGAGATGGTTGTCCTTCTGGAAGGTTCTCCTCTCTTCACAGAGCAATGCTGGAGCTCTGACAGAGTGACCATTGGGTTCTTGGTCACCTCCCTGACTAAGGCGCTTCTCCCCCAGTCGCGCAGTTTAGACAGCCGGCCAGGTCTAGGAAGAGTTCTGATGGTTCCAAACTTCTTCCATTTATGGATGATGGAGGCTATTGTGCTCATTGGGACCTTCAAAGCAGCAGAAATTTTTCTGTACCCTTCCTCAGATTTGTGCCTCAAGACAATCCTGTCTTGGAGGTCTACAGACAATTCCTTTGACTTCATGCTTGGTTTGTGCTCTGACATGCACTGTCAACTGTGGGACCTTATATAGACAGGTGTGAGCCTTTCCAAATCATGTCCAATCAACTGAATTTAGCACAGGTGGACTCCAATTAAGCTGTCGAAACATCTCAAGGATGATCAGTGGAAACAGGATGCACCTGAGCTCAGCTTTGAGCTTCATGGCAGAAGCTGTGAATACTTATGTACATGTGATTTTAGTTTTTTTTATTAATGTATTTGCAAAAATCTCAAAAAATGTTTTTTTTGACATTGTCATCATGGGGTATTGTATGTAGAATGTTGAGGAAAAAAATGAATTTAATCCCCTTTGGAATAAGGGTGTAATATAACAAAATGGGGAAAAAATGAAGCGCTGTGAATTCTTTCCAGATGTCCTGTAAGAGTTACATTCATTTGCCAGAACGACATTTTTACTGATGGGCTTTGTGTTAATTATAATTCCCTTTACTCCCTTCCAATTATTTGTGTTTTTGGTCAAGTTATTTAAGTGCTTCCACAGGGAAGTTGTCATGATTCAGATCAGGGTTCGACTCAAGACTGGTTAGACTGCGGAGGAGGAGGTGGAGGAGTCGGAGTTGGGCGAAAACTGGCGTGACAGAGCATCAGCCTTTGCATTATGGGACCCTGGACTGTACGAGATGAATAAATTAAACCTATTTAAGAACAGGGCCCACCGAGCCTGCTGAGAATTTAACCGTCTTGCCGACCAAAGGTATTTTAAATTTTTATGGTTGGTCCAGACAATGGCCGGTTGGCTAGCTCCCTCCAGCCAGTGTCTCCATTCCTCCAACGCCAGCTTAATGGCCAACAGTTCACGGTCCCAAACAGCGCAATTCCTCTCGGCTGGTGTTAACCACCGGGAGAAATACGTGCACGAATGGAGTATCTGATCAGAGGAGGAGTGCTGGGAGAAGACAGCGCCAACCCCCAAATCAGAAGCATCCACCTCGACCACAAACTGCGCCGTGGGATCCACCTGTGCCAAAACATTGGTGAATAGGCTTTTTAGAGTCACAAAAGCTTGTTCAGCAGCCTCGGACCACTTAAACGGGCTTTTGGTCGACGTCAACTGCTAAGCAGTTGCGCCACCCTACTATAGTCTCGGATGAATCGGCAGTAGAAGTTGGCGATGCCCAGGAAGCGTTGGAGATCCTTCCTGGACTGGGGGGTCAGCCAGTCTACTACCGCCTTAATTTTCGCTGGATTGGCCTTTACCGTGCCTTTGGTGATGATGAACCCCAAAAATGAAGTAGAGTGAGCGGAAAATTTGCACTTTTCAGCTTTCACAAAAAACTGGTTCTCCAGCAGCCATTGCTGGACAGACCAAACATGGACTAAGTGCTCCTCCAGTGTGCAAGAAAAAGTGCTGGAAGACGGCAGGGGTTTTGGTCAGCCCAAACGGCATGACCAAATATTCAAAATGTCCCAAAGGTGTTTTAAGATAAGATAAGCCTTTATTAGTCCCACAACGGGGAAATTCCAGGATTGCAACAGCACAGGGATAGCAACACTCAGAGCAACAATCAGAAGGCAAGAAAAAAAAGCAAGCAAGCAAGAGCAGCTAATATACATATTACTATAAAATATATATATATATATATATATATATATATATATACACACACACACACACACACACAGACAGTGCAGAGCATTGTAGCTGGATGGAATAAATATATAAACACAGTGTGGAGCATTGTAGCTAGATGGAATAAATATATAAATATATAAACACACAGTGCAGAGCATTGTTGCTAGATGGGATGAAACAGCATAACCGTCTAGTTATCCTACATGGTATGATTATGTGCCCATACATATTCTCACCCTCCATAGCGACCGGTATTTTCCTAGTTGTATGCCGGAGGGGACCATTGTGTAAGTCTATTGCATCTTTTGCATTCAAAAAAAAAAAAAACTATTAGAAAACGTTTTAAACGCCGTCTTCCACTCGTCCCCCTCTCAAATGCAAACCAAATGATACGCATTATGGAAGTCGAGCTTGGTGAAAAAACACGCCTGTTGGAGTAACTCAAACACTGAATTAATGAGACAGCGGATACTTATCCTACCAGGTAATCGCATTAAGCTTGCGGTAATCAATACACGGCCGCAGAAACTCATCCTTCTTCCTCACAAAAAAGAACCCTGCGCTGAGTGGAGCGGACGACGGGCGAATTATGCCGGCACTCAAGGAGTCTTTAATGTAGGTCTCCATTGCCTCCCTGTCCGGCCCAGATAAACTGTAGAGCTGGCTGGATGGCAGCTGCGCGCCCGGGAGGAGATGAGTAGCACAGTCGTAGCCCTGGTGAGGTGGTAAAGATTGGGCCCTAGACTTGCTAAAGACCTCCCCTAAGTCATGATAAACCTCGGGCACGAAGCTGAGATCCACTGGCTCAGCCAGAGGGGAGCAGATTGGGAGCAAAGGCGAATATGCGGCCAAGCGGAGACATGACGAAAGGCAGAAAGGACTCCAAGATGCAATAGAGCCCTGACTCCAGTTAATAATGGGGTTATGGGTGCAGACACACCTGCGGGTGGCAGCAACCTGAGGAGCAGGACACACAACGCAAGTATAACTTTAATAATGAGACAGAGCTTGACAAATTGTGGCTGCAAACCCAGACGATCCAGCGATGAGCTCTCCACACACTGGATCTTAAATACACTGGCTCATCAGATGCAGCAGGTGTGTGATCATGCAGGTGTGTCCAATCTTCTGGAGCTGGTAACAGGTACAGGAGGGGAAGGGGAGAGAGCCCGCCTGATCATCACAGAATTGTTGCTACCCCTTGCATAGTCTTTTAATTTACTGTAGTAGGATACTTTAAATTAAATAAACACCTTCATTTAAAAACTACATTTTGTGTTTACTTGTGTTATCTTTGTCTAATATTTAAATTTGTTTGATGGTCTGAAACATTTAAGTGTGACAAACATACAAAAAATGAGAAACCAGGATGGGGGCAAACACTTTTTCACACCACTGTATATATGTATACTGCTCAAAAAAATAAAGGGAACACTTTTTAATCTGAGTAAGCTGGACTAGCCTGCCACAATTTCTTCACTTTAAGTTTTGGAGTGTTTTCATTTCCATCAAAAAACGTGGCATCTCTTCATTCTTAACACATTATCCAGTCCATATCAGTGTAGATATCCAGCTTATTTTTTCCCATTAAAATCTGATGTGTTTTCAAAGTGTTCCCTTTATTTTTTTGAGCAGTATATATAAACCCTAAGGAGTGCATGTGTACATGTTAATGTCAAGGAACGTTTTCATTTCACAGTTCCAGCATCAGCTCATCGATTTGAAAATCATCCCAGAATCTGCTCTTTAGGCAATATCCTTTAAGAGTCATATATACTGTCTTTTACAGCATGAGGATTCCTTGGAGGGCAGTTTATTCCACATGTACCCCTGCCCTCCCAGCTGACTCCAAGCCAACTGCCATCAATCGTTTCATTTCAGTCCTGGTCATAAAAAAGCTGCCTCATTGTCCATGAAAAAAAAAATCTTCCTTTTGAAATGCAGACTGCCTTTTCCCCTGCTTGCTTCCCAGCCCTGCCTCGCATAACACCTTCAGCATGCAGTACATGTTGTCAAAGCAAGGTACCACACAGTGCATTGCAAAATAGATTTTCCACAACCAGCTGTCTAAAAATGAAATGCAACTCTGAAATATCACTGAGTTTCAGTTAAGACAGTTAAATCACTCACTTGCTATCATTCCCTTTGTAGCAGAGGTGATAGGTTACTTTTGCAACTTTGTCTTTTCTTTAATTCATATTCACAATTGTGCACAAAATCTAATGTCTGTGATAGTTGTTAGCCATATTACAGCAACACATAATTCACCAAGAAAGAGTCCAGCACTAGACTTTTCTGTGGTTGTAAAAGAACAGTTTATATTTTTCAATATCTTGTTTTGATTAAGTTAATGACTAATTTCTTATCATGGTGTCTTTATTATTCAAAATGCCATTACTCTCTAGAATCCCAAGTCTAATTAAGGCTCAAGAAAATGTAATGAAATCCAAGATGACAATGTAGCACTGGTTTCCTGTGCCATGTCTAATGATCCATTGCCTTACCAATATGGGAAAAAAGGACTGAAGGAAAGAAAGGGCCTTATCACTTCAGCAAATCTTCAATCCTCTGTCAGCAGTGCTTCTCCCAGGGTAATTAAAAGAATCTCTTCTTATCAGAAAGAAAAGCAAAACTATTTTACATAGCCATGACAGAACTCTTTCCTGTCAACTGCAGAAATATTTGATGCGCTACCTTGAGTGCCATGAGAAAAATATTCCCATCACTATCTGGAAAATACAGTAATCACCATAATATACTATCTGTCAGGGCGTGGGCCAGGTCTCATGCCCTCATCCTAATTTATGGTGTTATCTTGTCTGCAGGGCATGGACCTCAGCTCTCGCCCTCGCTTTAAGTTTTCATTTTAGCATTTACTGTAGTTCACTCTGGTTGTTACCTTATCCAGGTTTGCCATTATCATTATTCTGTTTTTTTATATTTATTTCTGTGGGTTGTCCTCATTATTATTATTATTGCTATTGTCATTATTTTCATGGTCTTGTGTCCCCTGGTTCCTCTGTTCATGTTTTCTGCATCCTCTGTCTATGATCGTCTGGGTAGCCCCTCCCGTCCTGTGTCTGTGACTAATCCCTGCCGTCTCCACTTGTCACTGATTGTGCTCACCTGTTCTGTTATGTTTGATTACTCCTGTGTCTATTTATGTCAAGCCGCAATCTGTGTCTGGTTATGTGTGTGTTGTTAGTCATACTTGCGTGATCAACATGCTGCTGTTCTGACTTATCCCTGCCTGGTCCTGCCTGATTTTTGTAAGGTTTTGTTTCAGCTTCCGAAATGTCAAATCTGTTTTTTTTTGAGCTGTGCCCGTCTGACCAGCTCTTAATAAATCATCACTGCTGACTTTAAGTATTGTGTTTGGGTCCAGTTTTCCACCTCTCATGACACTATCCTTAATAGCTCTCAGTAGATTTCATTTCAAAGAACAGTCCCCCATGAATACTCACTGTAAAAATTCATCTCTGAGCAATACCTTATTCTTGAATTCATTTGGTGGTTTTCCATGTATATTCATACAGTGCTTACTTGCACACAATAGGGAGCTCTCTCTAATTACCATTTTACAGAACATACAGTATAACAATATATTGATAGTTTTTACAACTTTATTTTTGTATTTGTTCACAAGTTTGCAATTACATCTAATGTGCTTTTGGCATTGTCTGAGAACATATTGACTATTAAGGAAAAGTAAAGTACACATTGAAATCCAGTATAATTTGAAAAAAGTTCTACTCTTCATGGTCTGTTTGTTGCTGCCTCATGTGTAAATAGAACAGCATTGTAATACAATTAAAATAAAAAAAAAAACAGTCAAGCTTAAATGAGTTTTAAGCAGATGAATCTCCCTCCAGGTTTATTTTCTACTGCAACTAATTCCTTAGTCTAAATCATAATTCTCACTCACAGTATCTCCCTCTCTCATCCCTTCCATTTTTCATGCCAAATGCTTTAACTAATTGCCAGGGGGCAGAGGGGCATCTGCTTCATCCTTTCTCAACCCCCCCAAGACTTCCCAGAGGGATGCCATTGTGGATATTCATTGACATTTTCCCGCTGCCTACAGCGAAGAACTCCTTGGTCCCATCCCATAAACCCAAAGGAGTGAACTTATTAAAGGGATATTTTTCATTTGTGATGCACTAGTGAGCCTGCTGACCATCTTGTCCTGTTTTCTTTCTCTGGAATGACATCACTACACATGCAGATCACCACCAAGTGAAGATTCACGGCTGTATTACAAAGACACAGTCTGCCATCAGTTGTCAGTGGCGCTGGACACGTTTATGGGCATTTCCAAGTTCATTTCACTATCACAGTCAAGCAAAACTGAATTTTCCGCCAGGCGCAAAGTCAAAAAAGGCTGTCCCAGTGCTCTGTGTTTAGGGCATAATGTAAAATAAACCAATTGCTGCCATTGCTCTCATTCCCTTTAATAAACAGAGGTGCAAGATCAAAGACGTGATACTTATATGAAAACATAAATGGAAGGACAATTGTTTTCCACTGAGAACAATGGGAGCTCATTCACAAAGTGAAAATGCATTTAAGAGCAAAGAGCCTTTGAGGAGCTTTTTAACTGACAGCCTTGCTTGTGCACGGATGAGAGGTGTTGGCTACAATTCAGAGATGATGCCAGTCTCTCTTTGTCCATGATTTTAACAGAGTTGCAAAATTTCCTTGTATTATTGTTTATCCAAACTTCTCTTTTTAACCAAGAAATAGCCAACCTGCACATCTTGGCCAGACCTCTGTCAATCTGCTCTGGTGAATGCAAAATTGTAGTTTTAATTCAAAACAAGTGTTGGGATATTTTCATTTTGAATCATTATGTTAAAAAATGACAGTTAATGAGGTTAAAATTCAATTCAATTTTCTTTAGATAGCACCAAATCACAGCACAGGTTATCTTAAGGCACTTTACAAAAAAAAAAAAAAAAAAAAAAAAAAAAAAAAAAGAAAAGAGTGGGTTTAGGCCATGCTCTCAAAATTATAGAACCCAGCAGAGACCCTTAAGAGCAAGCACTACATGTTATGTTTGCCCCTTTCAGAGCATAAATGAGGCACCACTCGCCTGCAGTGAGTTTGGTGATTTAATAAGAAATAATAAACACAAACACTCGCCTCGAGGGGCGGATTTACGAAAAGCCAAGGATGAGACCCCAGTGGGGTGATAACAAGAACGTAAAGAGCAAGAGTCAATACAACAACTTACATATAACTTGCGAGGACAAAACCTTGAGTCAGGGTTGGGGACTCCAGCCTAAGTTGGGCGAGGTCGCAGCGAGGAATAAGCCTCGCTTGCAAGCTTAAATAATGCTACTCAAATCAATGAACAAACAGATGTCAAGTGAATGCAATCAGTAAAACATAAACAGCTGTGGCAGGAGGCAAACAGACTGACAGGCGGAAGTCCTGCCGCGGCTCTGTCAAAATAAAAGCACAAACCAAACAACAGATAAACAGGACTAAATATATACACAGCAAAAGAATAATAATCAAAGACCCGAACGTGGTACAGACCCGCGCTTGACGTCATGACACTGCGGTGACACAGGCGAGGAAAAACTTCCCTTTAACGGGCAGAAGTCTCGAGCGGAACCATAGCTCATAGAGGACGGCCATCCGCCTCGACCGGCTGGGTTGAAAAAAAGTTGTTGAAAAAAAATTGTAAAACTGTCATCATTAGATAGTAATAAATATCAGTTTTGTGCGCACCTACCTGCTCTTCTCTGGGTCATGGTGGCAGCTGTTTTCCCTGTAGGGCAGACTGGTCTGGTTGCGTTCTGGTAGTTAACTTAAAAAGATGACTGAATCATAAACCCACAATTTTTTTTTTTTTTATCTGTGCAGTGAAAATCTATGTTGTGTCTTTAAATAGTCTGCATTTAACTGTCCTGAATTAACAAAAAGCACCAGCTGGGTGTGTTTTTTTCTTTAATCGGAATGCACAAGCACAAAAGGAAACAAGATATGATGTGATATGATGACTCAACACACGACAGATTAGTGGACAGGAAGCGTTTTCACAGCGTTTTAACGTCTTTAAAAAGCATTTTAACATCTTTAAAAAGTCTTCAGCTGATCCAAAATGCTGCAGCAAGAGTTTTAACAGGTACTAGAAAGAGAGATCATATCTCTCCGGTTCTGGCCTCCCTTCATTGGTTTCCCATAGAGTTTAGAATTAAGTTTAAAATCCTTCTTCTTACTTACAAAGCTCTAAACAATCAGACTCCTTTTTATTTAAAAGATCTGATACTACTGTATTATCCTAACTGTATCGATATGTGAAGTTCATATGGAGTCACCACTAGAGGGCAGTATGACCCCGGCCATGACCTGACTATAAAAGGAGATGTACATGTGCCACTGTGTGGTTAGTTGTGAGTTGCTGTTGAAGTGACAAGTAAAAAGTCCTAACTGACACCCGGTGTGTGCGCCTCGTCATTACATGTTCCAGGAGAACATTACAAGGTTCCAGGAGAACATTACATGGTACCAGGATATAAAACTACGAACCGACGGCGAAGATGAACGCTCTTCGACAGCCGGACGAGTTAAAGTTGACCGGTAACGTCAACGAGAACTGGAAAGCATTCAAACAGAGTTTTGAACTTTATTCGCTTGCTATCGGTCTCCGTGACGAGGAGAGGAAAATAGCATTACTGCTAACAGTAGCAGGGCGAGCGGCGCTAAATGTGTTTAACACATTCATCTTCACGGAAGAAGAAAAAGGCAACTTCGACGCCGTGATGAAGAAATTTGACGATTATTGCACACCGAGAAAGAATGACACGTACGAGAGGTATGTGTTCAGAAAAAGACTTCAGAAAGAGTCAGAGTCCATTGAGCTGTATGTCACAGACCTACGGTTGAAATGTCAGTCATGCAACTTTGGAACATTGAGTGAGTCAATGATAAGGGACCAAATTGTAATTGGGGTCCAAGACAACAAATTGCGGATGCAATTACTCAAAGAGACTAACTTAACGCTGGAGAAAGCGATACAGATTTGCCAAGCGTCTGAGAGTACAAAGGCACAATTAAAGACTTTTAGCAGCAAGGAAAAAGAGACTGCTGAGGTCGATGCAGTGCAGCGCGCGAAGCCGAAAGGAACGTTGCAGGCAAGAAAAAGGGAGGCAAACCCAGAGCGCGCGCGCGGGAACTGTGAGCGGTGTGGAAGGCAACATGCGCTGAAACAGTGTCCAGCATTCGGGAAGGAATGTCGCAAGTGTGGCGGAAAAAATCACTTCGCAAAGACCTGCTTCTCGAAGAAGAGGGTGCAACTCGTGGAGAAAAAGAGTGACAGCGAAGAGGATCAGTTTTACGTGGACGCCATCGAGGGAGAGACGAGCGCTGACGAATGGATAGTGTGCCTGGAGATGAATGGCACGGACATGTCACTGAAGCCCGACACAGGTGCGCAGGTAAACATCCTGCCAATGAAAGATTTTAAAAGACTGAAAAACAAGCCGAAAATAAGAGATAAAAAGATTAATCTGAGAACATATGACGATAAGCCAATACCCACTAAAGGAATGTGCAGGGTTACACTGTCAAACAAAGATAAGACAGTGAATGCATTGTTTGTACTTGTTGATGGAAATAGACAAGCAATTTTGGGTTTAAAAACATGCGATCAGCTAGGTCTGATCAAAAGGGTGAATGTCATTGATACAGACAAGGTGAAAACACGAGAAAATACAGAGGCTACAACAAGTAAGCACAAACACACTGACTGGGTGAAAGAATACAAAGAGGTGTCCAAAGGAATAGGCCGCCTACCAGGCAAACAAAAAATTAGGCTGAAAGAGAATGCTGAGCCAGTCATACATGCAGCAAGAAAAGTGCCAATAGCTCTTAAAAAGAGGCTGAGAGAAACACTAGACTCACTGATAGCAGACGGAGTGGTCAGAAAAATAGAAGAACCAACTGAATGGGTTAACTCACTAGTTATAGTGGAGAAGCCAAATGGAGATTTGAGATTGTGCATAGATCCAAAAGATCTAAATAAAGTAATACAGCGGGAGCATTACAGGCTACCAACAAAATCTGACATAACCAGCACAATGAGTGGAGCAAATTACTTCACAAAATTAGATGCCAAATCTGGGTTTTACCAAATAGTGCTCGACGAGGAAAGCGCTAAATTGTGCACATTTAATACGCCATTCGGAAGGCATTGCTTTCTACGAATGCCGTTCGGGATTAGCTCAGCCCCTGAAATTTTCCATAGAACTGTGCAGCAATTGTTTGACGGAATAGAAGGGGTGGGAGTTTTTCTTGATGACGTGGTAGTCTGGGGAAAAACAAAAGAGGAGCACGACGAAAGGTTGGCAAGAGTTCTCACACAGGCGCAAAAGTCAGGTATGAAACTGAATAAGAGTAAGTGCCAATACGGGGTACGGGAGATTACACACCTGGGAGAGAAATTATCTGGGGCAGGCGTGCAACCAGATCCGGAAAAAGTGCGGGCCATAGCAGAGCTGCCAGTACCGCAGAACAAAAATGACTTGCAAAGAGCCCTAGGGCTAGTCAATTACATGGGAAAATTTATCCCAAATTTATCAGCTAACACAATAGCTCTTAGAAGCTTGTTAGAGACCAATACAATGTGGCAGTGGATGGCAGAGCATGCCAGAGAATGGGAGTGGCTCAAAAGCAGTCTAATAAAGGAGCCAGTGTTAAAATTCTATGATCAGGACAAACTGCTAAAAGTGTCCACAGATGCGTCCAAAGCCGGCCTAGGAGCTGTGCTATTGCAAAAACATGACACAGAGTGGTATCCAGTCGCATACGCATCGCGCACCATGACAAGCGCAGAAAAAAAATTACGCGCAAATAGAGAAAGAGACTCTAGGTGCAGTGTTTGGATGTGAGAAGTTTCATGAATATGTGTATGGACGGTCAGTAATACTAGAAACAGACCACAAACCACTGATTGCGATCTCACAGAAGCCACTGGGTGACGCACCACCGCGCATCCAGCGTCTAATGTTAAGATTACAGAAATATGACTTGAAATTTGAGTTTACACCAGGCAAGCAACTAATTGTAGCCGATGCGCTGAGTAGGGCTAGCTTGAGCAACACCAGCAGCACAACAGAGGAAGCTGTGCAAATACATGTAGACTCTATTAAGGCACACATGCCAGTGTCAGATGCAAAATGGACGAAGATAGTGAAAGAAACACAAAAGGATGAGAAACTAAAAAGAGTAATGGAACAGATACATCAGCCAGGACAGGTTATGATTGACAAGCCTTACCAACACTTTAAAGGTGAACTGTCTGTGTTAGATGGGGTTCTGTTAAAGGGTACAAGGATAGTCATACCTACCTCCATGAGATCAGAAATGGTTAAATTAGTGCATGAGGGGCATTTGGGTATTGAAAAGTGCAAAAGACGTGCACGTGATGTTTTGTATTGGCCCAGGATGCACAAGGACATTGAGGCATATGTGCAGCGCTGTGAGATTTGCCAGCGCCACAGGTATCAACAGCCAAAGGAGCCTATGAGGCCCCATGAGAAGCCTCAAGGGCCATGGAGAAAAGTGGGCATGGATCTATTTCAGCTTAAGGGCAAGGACTATCTGTTAGTCATGGACTATCATTCCACCTACCCAGAGTTTGCAGGGTTGAGTGACACAACAGCAGAAAAGGTCATTGCACATACAAAGACAATGTTCGCACGCCATTGAATTCCAATGACTGTTGTAAGTGATAACGGACCACAATTCACGAGTCAGTGCTTCAAAGACTTTGCAGACACATATGGGTTCAAGCACGTGACCTCAAGCCCTCTGTACCCACAGTCAAATGGGTTAGCAGAGAAAGGGGTGCAAATTGTGAAGCGCATACTGAAAAAGGCTGCAGACAATGCAGAAGACCCACATCTGGCGACCCTGAATTACCGAGCATCACCACTGGAGAATGGACTGTCCCCAGCAGAAATGCTCATGAACAGAAAACTCAGAACGCGACTTCCATCAGCATCTCAGGTGATGGAAAAGAGAGATGTGAGGCGTGATGAGAGGCAAACTGAACTGTACAACAGAACAGCACGACCTCTGAGACCACTTGCACATGAGGACATTGTGCGAGTGAGATGTGATGGAGAATGGGGACCGCTGGCAAAAGTGGTTAAAGAAACAACTCCCAGATCATATGAAGTCATCACAGAGCATGGGAAAACAATGAGGCGAAACCAACGTCACTTACTGAAAGTGCCTCAGACAAAAATGAGAGTCACAGACAGTGAAATAAGCGACATGCTAATTTCCAGCCAAACCGAACAACCAGAAATGGCTGAGAACCAAAACTTAGAGACAGACAATAACGAACAGACTGAGGTGACACAAATCAGAAGATCACAAAGGCAAATTGTGAAACCGAAAAGATTGATTGAGGAAATGTAAGGAGTACTGAAAAAAAAAAAAAAAATGTGTTGATGTTGAATTGTAAACAGAGGAAAAAATGTGTTGATGTTGAATTGTAAACAGAAAAGAAAAAAAAAAATTGAACTTGTGATTCAGTGTACAAGGTGAAAGAAATGTAAATAGAAATGGAGTTTATTTTGTATATAGAAATTTGAGAAAAAGTTTATAGTTGGACATGACCTTACTTGAAAAAAAAGGGAGATGTATTGATATGTGAAGTTCATATGGAGTCACCACTAGAGGGCAGTATGACCCCGGCCATGACCTGACTATAAAAGGAGATGTACATGTGCCACTGTGTGGTTAGTTGTGAGTTGCTGTTGAAGTGACAAGTAAAAAGTCCTAACTGACACCCGGTGTGTGCGCCTCGTCATTACATGTTCCAGGAGAACATTACAAGGTTCCAGGAGAACATTACACTAACAGAGCACTACGCTCCCAAAATGCAGGATTACTTGTAATACCTAGAATCTCCAAAAGTACAATGGGAGGTAGAGCCTTCAGTTATCAAGCTCCTCTCCTGTGGAACCAGCTGCCAATCTGGATTCGGGAGTCAGACTCGATCTCTGTTTTTAAGAATAGGGCTAAAACCTACCTTTTTGATATAGCCTACAATTAGGGAGGGATCATGTGTTTCTGACCCCCCCCTTAGTTATGCTGCTAATAGGTTTAGATAGCCGGGGGACCTCCAATAATGCACTGGGCCTCACTACTTTCTTCACTCTCAATGAAATGTTTTTTTTTTTGCTGGTCATTAACATCTGTTTGTTCTCTCCCATAGATTGAGTCCCCATCGTGCTGTTTGCTCTCTACATGTCTGTTATTTTCATCTTCTCTATCCCCTCACCCTCCAGCCAATCGCAACAGATGACTGCCCCTCCCTGAGCCTGGTTCTGCTGGAGGTTTCTTCCTGTTAAAAGGGAGTTTTTCCTCTCCACCGTCGCCAAGTGCTTGCTCACAGGGGATTGCCTGATTGCTGGGGTCTTTCTGCAACTGTGGGGGTTCCCCCTACAGTTGATAGTGCTACGAGATGACTGTTGTTGTGAAATGGCGCTATACTAGGTTTATCATCATAACTAAAATTACTGTTTCCTCCTGAACTCCAGAGCTGTGATTTCAAAACACACCGCTGAAATAGCATTAAACAATGCACTTATGACAGACCTCCATTTTCCTGATCAAAAGCGCATTGTCATAAAATGCACCATAAAAGCAATGCACATGAGATTGTGCACCACCACACCTCTTTGAAATTAGCACCACTGCTCCCAGTGCAAAGCCGGCACACTGTCTAATGGTAATTAGATGGTGTGATGTAAAGTAACAGAAACTAACAAAACCACTGACGTAAGATGTGAAGTCTGGCGAAAAACATACAGATGATCGTCAACATGCGGCCCATAATTTGTTGCTATAGTTTCTTAACATCCAGGCAAGGAGTACAACAACAATCTCAATGATCATATGCATCGGAAATTCTAAAATTTTTGAATTAATTATTCATTTGCTAAATGCTGAAAATATGATTTATTTAAGAGTCAGTACAGAAGGACTAAAGTTATTTGTGAGTTTGTTTTTGTAATGTTCTTATCCTAAAAACTGACACACCGCAGGGCTGTCTCCTCAGCCCCCTTCTTTTCTTCCTCTTCACAATGACTGTTCCCCAATCTACACCAGCAACACCATCATCAAATTTGCTGATGACACCACCATCAGAGGACAGATTAAGGATAACAACAAGTAAGCCTAAAGGAAGGAGGTCTGCCTTCTGCAGCAATGGTGTGATAACAATAACCTGGACTTGAACACATCCCAGACCAAAGAGGTGATAATGGAATTCAGGAGATCCAAACAAATTGAGCACCCCCCCCCCCCCCCACCACCATATCGATGGAGAAGAGGTAGAGAGGATGGAGAATGTTGCAACATTGCACCGAGACAAATTCCTAGTTTGTGTACTACATGAACAATGGCGATAAATCTCATTCTGATTCTGATTCTGGAGAGCTTGAAGTTCCTGGGAGTCCACATCTTGGCCGACCTCACTTTGGGGCTCATGTACAAAGACTTGCGTGGATTTCCTACTGAAAGATGACATACATTTAAATCAAGAAAAAGCCGTAAGCAAAAAAAAAAAAAAAAAAAAAAATCCAGATGTATTAAACAGTCCGTACACAGGAATCCAAGCACATTTCCTTTGTACATGCCAAACTGCTTGAAATTGAATGCACATGAGGAAATACCGGACTCCTACCTTGACACGCCTCCATTTGAATATGCGATTAGATGCAAATAGGTATTTGCATACCAGAGTGGTGGCTCAGTTGGTAGAGCATCCGCCCACACACCTGGGGGGCCTGGGTTCAAATACCAGCTGGGTCATTCCGAAGACCATATAAAAGCAGAACTTCCTGCTGTCCAGTTTGGTGCTCAGCAATAATGGAATGGAGGAGGGAAATTTGTGGCGGCGCCTTGCATGGCAGCGACCTCTCTGATTCTTGATGTGATTAACATTGTAGATAAGAGAAATGTAATTTCATTCTACTGTACATGATTGGCTGTATGGATTGAATGACAATAAAGTTGGCTTTACCTATAAATACAAGCCCAGCACGTTTGATTCTCCTGTATCCACGATCAAAAATAATGGAATTTCATGGAACGTGAGTTGGGGATGCTCCTGAATGAGGCAGAGACTTATAAAAAATGTTTGTTTTGCACGCTGTCCTCCGGCATTAGCTCTGGACACAGGTAATTCAATAGCCTGCTCACAGCCTTATAAGATTAGTTTATTGTTTTATTTATTCAGACAGGGATAAGAAGGAGAAGTTTATTTATTCTTCCATCTTCTTCCACTTAATCCTTTCGCGGGGGTGCTGGAGCCTATCCCAGCATCTTTGGGCGAGAGGCAGGGTACACCCTGGACAGATCGCCTGTCCATTGCAGGGCCAACACAGAGAGACAGACAACCATTCTCTCTCACAGTCATACCTTTGGACAATTTAGAATCCCCAGTTTGATGCCAATTAACCTAACTTGCATGTTTTTGGCATGTGGGAGGAAACCGGAGAATTTGTTACATCTAAATGTTTCAGATCATCAAACAGATTTTTATATTAGACAGAGATAACCTGAGTAAGTGCAAAATGCAGTTTTTAGATGGTGATTTGATTTATTAAGGGAAAAAAAAAACTATCCAAACCTACCTATGTGAAAAAGTAATTGCCCCCCAACTGCCCCCGGAACCTAATAACTGGTTATGCCACCATTGGTGCCGGGTAATGAGTCTTTTACATCGCTGTTGAGGAATTTTGACCCACTCTTCTCTGCAGAATTGTTTAAATTCAGTCACACTGGAGGGCTTCATGAACTGATAGCCAGACATTTTCCTTTAGGATTTTTGGGCAGAGAGCAAAATTCATGGTTCTGTCAATTAGGGCAAGTTGTCCAGGTCCCAAAGTTTATTTAATTTTGACATATTGAGACTGACGTCTGCAGTCGTCCTCAGAAATGTCAGCTGATCGCTGCCATTTGGAGTGTGTATAGCTCAGTGGTTATAGTGCAAGATTTCAAAATGAAAGGTTGCAGGTACAAAACCAGCTGTGATCTTTTAGGGACCACAATGGAAATAAGTGTGCACATTTTCTTGTGTTATCCCATTGTTTTTAGATGTATGTTGTATCTTTTATACAATGTTATTTTAAACGATGAATAAATCAATCAATTTGTGACCAGCCGGGTCGATCAGCTGTTTGAATAAAGGAACACAGTCGTGAAAAAGAAGACAATATGAACCTATTTAGTGGGCAGCCAAGGTCACTTGTGAGTTGAAAGCAGATCATATTAGATTCGGCAAGTACATATTTTATGTCCAAAATGTGCTAATCTCATCCTTTATAGTTATTTACAACTTACATGGATTACATACACACTATTGCAAATGAGTGAAGTGCGCCGGGGAATGCGTGAGACTGTTGTATTTCAAACTTTACGCATGTGTTTATTGACATAACTACTGTACACACAGAGGCAGGTGGGGGCTTGGTAAAATGCTGTCAAACTGTAGTTTAATCATGGCCCTGCCTCCCTCTGATTCCCTGGAAGCCCTGGAACCTATGGTAGTGGGACAGTCCAAATTACTTCCGGTGGAGAAACAGTGCCCCCGCGAGCTGGGGTTGTGTCTGTACTGTGGGAGTGAGGAGCATGTGGTAGTGTCATGTCCGGAACGGCCAAAAGGGGGAGTCTGTGCATCGCAGTAGGGGGACTCAGACTCACCTCAATCTAATCCCCTATCCAGATTACTTCTCCCTATTCGTTTCATTCATAAACAGACTGAAATAGGGACACACACACTGATTGATTTGGGGGCAGAGCAGAGCTTTATCTCTGGGAAACTGGCAACCCGGTTGGGTCTCACCTGTCAATCGCTCAAAGTTCCACTGCAGCTCATCGCCCTGTCCAAAGCCCCTCTCGCTACTGTATCTCAGCAGAGCCCCCCCCCCCCCCCAGTGGCCATCATTACATCTGGGAATCATCGGGAGGAACTGAAGTTCTTCATGTTACCGGTTTCCTCCTCTCCGGTTATTCTTGGGTATCCCTGGTTACGGCTTCATAATCCCTCTGTTGACTGGCACTCAGGGAATGTATTATCGTGGAGTTCGTTCTGTCTCGGTGCCTGTCTTCAATCGGCTGCTTGCTCGCCGTCCATGCCCCTGATTGTTCCCACCATCCCTCCCCCCGATCTGTCCAAGATTCCCCCGGAGTATCACGACTTTGGGGCCACTTTTAGCAAGACCCAGGCCCCCTCAACACCCATTTGACTGCACCATTAACCTCCGTACCGGAGCCCCGCTACCCCGCTACCGTCGAGTTGTCTATACAGCCTGTCACCTCTGGAGCGGGAAGCCATGCAGGCTTATATTAAAGAGTCATTGAACTCTGGCATAATTTGGCCATCATCCTCAGCGGGGGGGGGGGGGGGGGGGGTGTTGGAAAGAAGGACGGTTCGCTAAGGTCGTGCATTGACTTCAGGGAATTGAACAATATCACAATCAAGGACAAATACACCCTGCCTCTTGTTAACTCGGGATTTGATTCCCTCCAGGGGGCGTCCTGGTTCACCAAGCTGGATTTACGGAACGCCTACCATCTGGTCTGGATTTGGGAAGGTGATAAGTGGAAGATTGGGTTCCGGACCCCCAGCGGCCACTTTGAGTATCTGGTCATGCCGTTCGGCCCCGTCGTGTTCCAACGGCTGATCAATGATGTGCTGAGGGATTTTCTGGGTGTTTTTATTTTTGTCTACCTTGATGACATCCTCATCTTTTCACAGTCCTTGGACGAGCATTGGGTGCATGTGAGGCGAGTGTTGCAGTGACTCCTGGAAAACAAATTATTTGTCAAAGCCGAGAAGTGCGAATTCCACGCGTCCAAGACTTCCTTCCTGGGTTTTATCATCTCCCACAGTCAGATCATCCCGGACCCTAGTAAGGTAAAAACGGTGGTAGATTGGCCCACCCCCTCTTCCAGGAAACAACTGCAGCAGTTCTTGGGGTTTGCCAATTTCTACCGCCGCTTCATCAAAAATTACAGCATCATTGCTCTTCCACTAACCCGTCTTACTTCCTCGAAGGTACCCTTCCAGTGGACTGAGGAGGCAGCAGTGCCTTTCACTGATCTTAAAGGACAGTTCTTGGCCTCTCCCATCTTGGCTCAGGTGGATCCCACGCTCCAGTGCTTAGTAGAGGTGGACGCCTCGGATTCGGGGGTCGGAGCAGTCCTATCCCAGCATTCCCCGACGGATGGCAAGGTTCGTCCCTGTGTGTTCTTCTCCCGGCAGCTGTCTCCAGCTGAGCAAAACTATGACATCGGTGACAGGGAGCTCCTAGCAGTGAAGCTTGTGCTGGAGGAATGGCGCCATTGGCTGGAGGGGGCCTCCCAGCCGTTTGTGGTCTGGATAGACCACAAGAACCTGGAGTACCTTAGGACGGCCAAGCGTTTGAATGCGCACCAGGCCCGCTGGTTTCTGTTCTTCGGGCGTTTCGACTTCACCATCACATACCGTCCTGGGTCCAAAAATACCAAACCTGACCCCTTGTCCAGACAGTTCGCCTCTGACGTTATGGAGAAGACGGAGCACCCCATCCTTCCTCCATCATGTGTCATGGGCGCCCTGTTGTGGGGCATTAAAGAGAAGGTCTTGAAGGCGCTGGATGCTGAACCGGATACGGGCGGGGGGCCAGTGGGGAAACTGTTTGTTCCATCCACCATCCGAGGCGAAGTCATCCACTGGGCCCATGTCTCCAGGTTCTTGTGCCACCCCGGGAGGGCTCGCACGGTGGCGCTATTACAGAGGGTGTTTTGGTGGCCGTCTATCCAGAAAGACGTTGGAGATTATATCTGCGCCTGCCCTCAGTGCGCCACTGGCAAGACGTCATCCTCCCCTCCAGCCGGTCAGCTCCACCCCCTTCCTATTCCTGGCAGGCCCTGGTCCCATGTGGCGTTGGACTTTGTCACCGGTCTTCCTTCCTTTAACCATCATACTGTAATCCTCACCATTGTGGATAGGTTCTCCAAGACCGCCCACTTCGTTCCCCTGCAAGGGCTGCCTACGGCGAAGGAGACGGCAGACCTGCTCGTCCCAACATGTGGTGAGGTTACATGGGATTACCCTGGACATCGTCTCCGACTGAGGACCCCAATTCATCTCCCAGGTTTGGAAGGCCTTCTGCAATGCCCTTGGGGCCACGGTAAGCCTAGCTTCTGGTTTCGACCCTCAGAGCAATGGGCAGTGTGAGCGGGCGAATCAGGAACTGGAGGCTGCTTTGCGGTATGTCACGACTACCAACCCGGCAATCCTGGAGCACGCATCTCCCGTGGATCGAATACGCCCACAACACCACAGTTTCATCAGCTATTGTTATGTCCCCGTTTGAGGCATCATTGGGATACAATCCCCCACTAATTCCTGAAAAGGAGAGGGACATCGCCGTCCCGTCCATCCGGGCTCACCTGAGGCACTGCCGTCGGCTGTGGAGAGCTTCCCGGACCACGCTACGGTGCACGGCGGAGCGCAACTCCACAGTGGCCAACCATCGCAGGACGTCAGCCCCCCCACCAGGTGGGTCAGCAGGTATGGCTATCCACGAAGCATGTTAATCTGAAGGCAGAGTGGAAGAAGATGTCCCAGCGGTTTATTGGGCCGTTTTCCATCACGCGCATTATCAACCCTGTTTCTGTGCACCTAGCCCTCCCCCCAACCTCCGTATTTGCCCTACTTTTCATGTGTTGCAGATCAAACCCTTCTGTTCCAGCCCTCTATGTCCCCCTCCCAGGTCTCCACCTCTGCCGATGATGATCGACGGTGACCCAGCGTGAAAGGTCAATACCATCCTGGACGTCTGCCGCCGGGGTCGCGGCCTGCAATATCTGGTGGACTGGGAGGGCTAAGGGCTGGAATGGAGGTACTGGGTGTGTCCTTCCCTCATATTGGATAAAGATCTCATCAGGGACTTCCATTGGGCTCACCCAGGTATGTTGGATCGACTGCCAAGAGATGTCTCGTGGGGGGGGGGGGGGGTACTGTAATGGTCTGCTCTGGCTGCTTATTCTCCTCAGCTGTGCACACACCTGTTCCTCATCACGGCCCGGGCTATTTATACCACGTTGCCCTGGGATCCGGGTGGAGTCGTCTGTCTTAGTCCATGAAACCAGCGCACGCCTTCTTTGTGATTCCTGAGTTCTTAGCTACAGCCTGCCTTCAGCCCGGCTTCCCAGCCTCTGCCCACCAGCGTCTGGAGGAAAGCCCTCTACGCAAGTAAGCCTTCACTCATTCACCCTAATCCTCTCTCAGTCCCCTGTGCACAGGCGGAGCTCCGTGCGGCGGACCTCTCTCCTCCCTGGCGGCGGACCGAGTTACACAACCTCACCTGTCATATTCTACATGCAACAACCGGAACAGTGGGCGCTGTCCTCCTGGCCGTAGCCGCCGAGCTGAACCTGATCGTCACTACATCTCTGCAAACAGTAAGCCCAGGATTAATCTGTACATCGCCACCTGTATTGCCACTAACTGTCCTGCCTCTGTTTGTCTATAGGGTTGCCAGGTCGTACGGCGTTCTGCTCTCCCCCAGCTGCTACAAGACCACACATTCACGCATACACACTCACAAATTACTGTTAATAAATATAATTGTATCTACTTTGGTGTCCGAGTCTGCTCACTGGGTCAACAACCATGTCAATTCTAGCAGCTCTGGATGTAAAATATGATGGCTGATATGGAAAACAGGAATCTGGGTAGGAACTGTATTGGCATCCTATGTCCCACCCTTCCTTAATTCTGATTGACTGCTTAGAAAGGTCTGACATTGATGAACTCAGCTGCAGTCTGAAAAGTCAAACTTTTTTCAACTCTGAGTACCCTGAGTGCCACGACAAAAAGCGGCCACCGCCAAGAGCGTTTCAGCACCGAGGGCACTCAACGCTGCAGACGCTGAACTACATAGAGAATGAATAGAAAACAGTTGCCCAGACTGGAAAAAACACATTTGGTGGACACTCAGCCTAAATAAGACATAGTTGAGTGGTGGTTAGTTCTGTCACTTCACACAAAAGAAGGTCTGGAGTTGTAATTTCCTCTTTGACTGGGGCCATTCTTTGCGGAGTTTTTGCTGAATTAATAAATATAAGTTACTTAAGGTAGTTTATGTTGTGATATCAAGCTCTCCTTTCACTGCTCCATTGGCCTCGCGTTGCATTATGGGATACATTGACTAATGTAGTGACCATCCGTGGTACACTACTTTACAAAATGCATTGTGGGATATTTTCAGTGTACTATATAGTGAATGTCTCCCTCGGCAGTTACTCTCCTCACAATTATGCAAGGGCAAACGCAATCAGGGTAGACCAAGGCTCAGATTTAAAGACACTGTAAAAAGAAACTTGAAGAAGTTGGACATAGACAGGAGTTCCTGGTAGTGGAAGGCTAAGGACAAAGCTGTGTGGAGAAATCCGATCAGACCTAAATGAAACAGTCATTGTCGCTCACAACAGACTGCTATGATGATGATCATGATGATATAGTGAATGAAATTTTCAGTTAAGATTTTGAACAGCACTACAAAATGGCTGATTCACTATATAGTACACGGGAACGAGTGAACATTTCAAACACAACAATCATCATCATCATTATCATAGCAGTCTGTTGGGGGCGACAATGACTGTTTCATTTAGGTCTGATCAGATTCCTCCACGGAGCTCTGTCCTTCACCCTCCACTGCCAGGAACTCCTGGCCTTGTTAACCCAGACGATGTCCGAGCTGGTATAAGTTGCTTTCTGACTGACCATTTCATGAAACTGCTTGCAAAGTAATTGAGTACCGCTAGCTTTTGCTGGACTAGCAGCACATTCTTGGCAGATAGTGGTTTTATCAGTGGCAAGGACAGGCCAAGACAAACTGACTCCAGTATCTGTTGCAGTAACTGACCAGATGATAGCTTTGTTTATCTCTGCTCTTTGTGTAGTGCATATCACGATAAACCAACTGGCAAAAGTCCACCACAGACCTTGCGACAGATGTGCTTATCTGCCAGGATGTCCAGTCTCACCACAGACCTGTGACAGATATTGTTTTTAGTTCTGCCAGGATGCCCAGTTTTACCCTCCACACCCTCGGAAGGGCGGGGTTGCCGGTTGAGTCGCCGACGGCCCAACCCATGAAACAGGTAGTACCGGTTTTCATGGTTATCCGGTAGCAAGCAAACCAATGTCTGACCTGACATGAACACAACTCAACAATACACTGTATAAAAAGTGTCTGATTTGGCTAAACTTTTCCTGTTTTAGGTCAGTTAGGATTTGTTAAATAATTGCGTCAATTGCAAAATAATTTTTATATTTGTTAAATCATTTTTTTGATCATTTTTTTAAACTTTCTTCAAAGTCATAAGTTTACACACATTTCCTTAGTATTTGATAGCATTGCCTTTAAACTGTAAGACTTGGATCAGACGTTTTGTGTATCCTTCCATAAGCCTCTCACAATAGTTTGCAACAATTTTGGTCCATTCCTCCTGACAGAACTGATGTAACCGTACCAGGTACGTAGGCCACTTTCCTCGCATACGTCTTTTCAGGTATGTCCACAAACTTTCTATATGATTGAGATCAGGGCTTTATGATGGGCACTCAAAAGCATTGACTTTCTGGCTAATGATACTCTTTTACCAGCTTCAATGCAAATGCATTTGTCTTTACTCATTTGTGATGAACATAATAAAAAGGATAGAATAACAATCTGATACATATATATATATATATATACACTACCGTTCAAAAGTTTGGGGTCACTTAGAAATTTCCTTATTTTTGAAAGAAAAGCGCTTTTTTTCAATGAAGATAACTTTAAACTAATCAGAAATACACTCTATACTTTGCTATTGTGGTAAATGACTATTATAGCTGCAAATGTCTGGTTTTTGGTGCAATATCTACATAGGTGTATTGAGGCCCATTTCCAGCAACTATCACTCCGGAAATCAGGAAAATTATTAGCATGGCAGATTAAACAATTGGAAATTAAAACACCAATTACCAGTATTATAAGTAACGGACAGGTAGTTATAGATCCTTTAGAAATTAATAGAGCCTTTAGAGATTACTATGAAAAATTATATGATACCAAAAATGAACCTGATTTAACAAAACTAAATGGGTTTTTGAACGAACTATCTATACCGTGTATTCCAAATGAAAACAGGGAGATATTGGAGTCTAAAATTAGTCAAGAAGAAGTTGGGCTAGCCATTGATAATATGAAATCAGGAAAAAGTGCAGGACCAGATGGTCTTCCAGTTGACCTTTATAAAAAAATTTAAGAATAAATTAATAAAACCTTTTTTGGAAATGGTTTTAGAAGCATTTCAAAATAATAATTTACCATCATACATAAATAATGCCTTAATTATACTGCTGCCAAAACCAGGTAAGCCCTCTAATAAATGTGAAAATATGAGACCAATAAGCCTATTAAACGCCGACCTTAAGATAATCTGTAAAATTTTAGCAAGACGAATACAAGAAATTTTACCAAATATTATTAATCGAGATCAGAATGGCTTTATAAAGGGTAGACAAGGCTTCCATAATGTAAGAAGACTATTTAATATTATTTATTTTAATAAAGAATCACCGGATACAGCTCTCCTATCATTGGATGCCGAAAAGGCCTTTGATAGAGTTGCATGGCCCTTTCTTTTTGAAGTCCTACAAAGGTTTGGACTTGGAAATAATTTCATAAAATGGGTTCAAATAATATACAATAATGCTACAGCAGAAATCCTAACAAATAACAATATTTCAAAACCAATAAAAATCAATAGAGGATGTCGACAAGGCTGTCCACTTTCACCTTTACTGTTTACTATGGCAATTGAACCTTTAGCGATAGCGATACGTTTACATTCACAATTATATGGAATTAAAGTTGGACCAACAGAACATAAAATCTCCCTGTACGCCGATGATATAATTTTGTTTATGTCGAATCTAAAAAAATCAATTCCAACCTTGTTGAATTTAATAAAGAATTTTGGGGAAATATCAGGATATAAAATAAATAAAACTAAATCTTCAATATTAATGCTAAATGAGACCCAGAGAAATTACCCAGCCCCTGAGGTAAATCAATTCAATGTTGTAAATCAGTTTAAATATTTAGGAATCCATATTATGCCTAAGCTAGAATCAGTCGCCAGTGTCAACTATGAAGCCTTAATGTCAGATATCAATGAGTTAACTCAGAGATGGATGTTACTACCAATGTCGATGATCGGGAGAATCAATATACTTAAAAGTAATATTTTACCTAAAATACTTTATTTATTTCAATACATTCCCTTATCACCACCTTTAGATCTATTCTCAAGAATAAAAAAAAAGTTAGTGGAATTTATATGGAACAACAGGAGGGCTAGATTACGTTTGTCTTTATTATATTTACCATTTGATCGTGGAGGTCTGAAATGTCCAAATTTTATGTTGTATTATTGGTCGGCACAACTGAGGTCTATGACATATTATTTTTCATCAAATGATCTCCCTCACTGGACTGAAATGGAATCATACAATTTACCTTTACCTCTTCCCATATTCATATACTCAGATTCGGCAAAAAAATTACAAAAACAAGTTAAAAATCCATTTGTAAAGCATATGATCAAAATATGGTGTGAAGCTAAAAACTATTTAAAAGAACCACAGTTATTGTCACAATTTAGTCCAATATGGGGTAATCAATATTTTAAACCAGGGAGAGCGGACGCTGTATTTAAAGTATGGAATTTAAAAGGGATACAAAAGATTCAGGATTTATATTTGCCATGTGCAGACAACATAATGTCTTTTGAAGAGCTGAGGATCAAATTTAATCTCAATAGAACACATTTTTTTAAATATCTTCAACTTAGAAACTTTATTCGATCAAATCAAAATAAAGCTCTCACTCGACCTATTTATTCATCCTTGGAAAAAATGATGATGAAAGATAGTAAAAGAAAGGGTATTATTTCAGATTTTTATAACTCATTGACACTATCTTCAAGTGAAAATTCACTGAAAAGATTAAACTATGGGAACAATGGGAATTGGCTTGTACAGAAGCTCAAACCAAATCAATAAATGCACGCCTTAAATTGATACATTTCAAATGGTTAATGCGGATGTATGTTACACCGGAGGAGTTAAATAGATATAACAAAAATATACCAGATACATGCACAAAATGCATGGAAAGTAAAGGAACCCTATTTCATTGTTTATGGGAATGTAGATTAATAAGAATGTTTTGGGAAGAGGTGAGGGTAACAATTGAAAAAATAATCTCAAAACAAATCATATTGAATCCTAAACTGTTTTTGTTGGGTCTGTACCCAGAAAAGCATAATTTTAATAAAAGTGAAAGAACATTCATAGACCTCAGTTTGCTTAATGCCAAAAAATGTATTGCACTATTATGGAAAAAGACTCATAGACCAGATGTGACTCAGTGGTTAAGACAGATGTTAACAA
Source organism: Pholidichthys leucotaenia (assembly GCA_020510985.1). Classification (NCBI taxonomy): domain Eukaryota; kingdom Metazoa; phylum Chordata; class Actinopteri; order Cichliformes; family Pholidichthyidae; genus Pholidichthys; species Pholidichthys leucotaenia. The sequence goes on from CM035843.1 coordinate 33,517,640, forward strand.
ACCTTCCATTAGAAAGAATAACATATATACTGAAATCAAAGGAAATTGTGTTTGAGAATATATGGAGACCTTTTATTGATTATGTAAAAAATTTAAACATAACTCTTGAAGAAGAAGGTGAATGATGTGTGTGGACCTTGTAAATTCCAAACTGGTGAACATAATATGTATACTTATGTATTGGATTGTCTAGACTAAACAGAGGAGCATTGTTGAAGACTTGATTTTGTTGGTGGTTGTTGGTGTTTTTAGTGCATTTTTTTTTGTAGTACTTTAGTGTTAGTGTTTGATTGTTTGTATCATGTTTGTTAAAAAAAAAAAAAAGGTTCAATAAAGATATTGTGGAAAAAAAAAAACTATCACTCCGGTGTTCTAATGGTACAGTGTGTTTGCTCATTGCGTCAGAAGGCTAATGGATGATTAGAAAACCCTTGTGCAATCATGTTAGGTCTGCAATGCTGTAATTGCTGCAAATGGAGGATTCTTTGACGAAAGCAAAGTTTGAAGGAAAAAAATTATTTCAAATACAAATCATTATTTCTAACCTTGTCAATGTCTTGACTATATTTTCTATTCATTTTACAACTCATGGTGGTAAATAAGTGTGACTTTTCATGGAAAACACAAAATAATTGTCTGGGTGACCCCAAACTTTTGAACGGTAGTGTATATATATATATATATATATATATATATATATATATATATATAACACAAAATAATTGTCTGGGTGACCCCAAACTTTTGAATGGTAGTGTATATATATATACTGTATATATATATATATATATATATCATTCATTGGCTCCATCGATCTCGAAAGATCATGGGGGGGGTTTGTGCCTTGGGTCATCATTCAGGGACCTGCACCATCGGGCGTGGCTGTAGAGGCCGATACGGGATCTGCAGGTCCTGCCGCAGCCGTTGCAGATGAATTCTTCACAGTGTAGTGGGGGTCTCGACAGTCTCCTCTGTCTGCGGAGTCTCTTCTCCCCCCAGCGAGTGTCTCTTCTTTCCTCTGCTGTTCGGATGACATCCTGGGTGATGGTCCGCCAGTTGGAGCGGACGGAGGCGGCTGACTCCAGGTCGGAGGGGTTAAAGCCTCCAGCCTTGAGGTCACGCTTGCAAACATCCTTGAATCTGAGAGTTGGGCGTCCCTTTGATCTAGTTCCAGTAGCCAGCTCCCCATACAGTAAGTCTTTGGGGATGCGGCCATCCTCCATTCGGTTGACGTGGCCAAGCCATCGCAAGCGTCTCTTTGTCAGGATGGCAAACATACTGGGCACATCTGCTCTGGCCAGGACGTCGATGTTGGAGACACGGTCCTGCCAAGTGATGTGCAGTAGTCTGCGAAGGCAGCGCTGGTGGAAGGCGTTCAGTCGGCGTTCCTGGCAGGAGTAGAGGGTCCAAGCTTCACTGCCGTATAGGAGAGTACTCAGTACACAGGCCATGTAGACTCTTATCTTGGTGTTGATGGTTAGCATAGAGTTGTCCCAGACTCGCTTCGCCAGACGGGCCATCACCGTCGATGCCTTGCCGATACGGGCGTTCAGTTCGGCGTCTAGGGAGAGATTGCTGGAGATGATCGACCCGAGGTAGGTGAACTTGTCCACCACCGCAAGTGTGTGGTCGCCGATATTGATATTGGGAGCACTGCTGACATCCTGGCCCATGACCTTGGTCTTTTTAAGGCTGATGGTGAGGCCAAACTCAGAGCAGGCACGAGCAAAGCAGTTGATGAGACGCTGGAGCGCTTCCACGGTGTGGGCAACAAGACCAGCATCATCAGCAAAGAGCAGCTCCCTGATTAGAACACTTCGCACCTTGGTCTTTGATCTGAGGCGTGCCATGTTGAAGAGGCCTCCGTCGCTCCTGGTGTGGAGAAAGACACCGTCTTCAGAGCCCCGGAAGGCGTAGCACAGAAGCAGGGAGAAAAAGATGCCAAATAGGGTAGGAGCCAGAACACAACCCTGCTTCACACCGTTCTTGATCGGGAAAGGGTCTGAGGATAATCTATCAAACTGGACAATGCCGTTCATGTCCTGGTGGAATGACTTGATCATGCTCAAAAGCTTGGGGGGACATCCAATTCGTTGGAGGAGGGCAAACAGTCCATCCCTGCTGACCAAGTCAAAAGCCTTGGTCAGATCAATAAAGGCCAAAAAGAGGGGTTGTCTCTGCTCCCGACACTTTTCTTGCAGCTGCCTCATAGAGAAGACCATATCTATGGTTGACCTGGTTGCTCTGAATCCACACTGCGCCTCTGGATACACACGTTCGGCAAGTAGTTGTAGTCTGTTGAGGACGACACGGGCAAAGGCTTTGCCAACTATGCTTAGGAGTGAGATACCGCGATAGTTGTTACAATCGCTCCGCTCCCCCTTGTTCTTGTAAAGAGTGATGATTTTGACATCACGCATATCTTGGGGCACAGCCCCTTCCTCCCAGCACTGCAACAGGAGCTCATGGAGGTGTTTCAAGAGCGAGCTCTCCTTTGCGGTTTTGACGATTTCAGGGGGGATGTTGTCACTGCCCGGAGCCTTGCCGTTTGAGATAGAGTCTATCGCCTTGCTGAGCTCCTCGATGGTGGGTGGAGCGTCAAGCTCATCCATGACTGACAGTAGAGGGGTGTTCTCAAGGGCCGTGTTCGAGACAGTGGTTACTCTCGAGTAGAGCTCTTGGTAGTGCTCAGCCCATCTCTCCATTTGTTTACCGCGATCCTTGATGACATCTCCTGCAGCTGATTTAAGTGGGGCGGTCTTGATGACACTGGGACCGAAAGCCTTCTTCATGCCTTCGTACATTTTGCGCATGTTTCCGTGATCTGCAGAAAGCTGAATGTCCTGGCAGAGGTTAAGCCAGTAGTCGTTGGCACATCGCCTTGCAATCTTTTGTGCATTGTTCCTCGCAGCGCGCAGTGTAGCAAGCGTCTGCACAGAGGGCTCCTTCTTGTGGGCAATTAGGGCTGCACGCTTGGCAGCGATTGCAGGTTCCATCTCAGCGGCTCCAGCTTCAAACCAATCTGCACTCTTCCCCACCTTTTTCCCAAAGGTACCTATGGCGGTCTCAAACACAGCCTCACGGATATGGTTCCACCTTGCAGAAGCACAGTCAGTGGGACAGTCCACCAGGGCTTCATTTACGACTTTAGCATAGCGTTCCCGCAGTTTAGGTACTGTAATCATAGCTGTGTTGATGCGGGGTCGGGGTTTCTGCTTGGAGCGGTTGACACGTCTGAGGCAGAGACGTACCTTAGTGGCGACCAGGGAATGGTCGGTGTCACAGTCAGCGCTGTGGAAACTGCGCGTGACCAGCACTCGGTTCAGCAGGGATCTCCTGGTGATGACAAAGTCCAGCTGATGCCAGTGGCGAGACCTTGGATGTCTCCAGGACACACGGTGACAAGGCTTGGTGGAGAAGAATGTGTTGGTCAGACAGAGGTCATGAAAGGAGCAGAGTTCAAGGAGGCGTTGACCGTTCTCGTTGAGCTTGCCGATGCCGAAGCGGCCAATGCAGCGGGGCCAGGAGTCATGATCTGCCCCTATCCGTGCGTTAAAGTCACCAAGCAGAAACAGGTGCTCCTTGGCAGGGATCTGCTGGATCCTGGTTTCGAGCGCCTCGTAGAATGCATCTTTCATCTCAATTGAAGAGCAGAGCGTCGGAGCATAGGCGCTAAGGATATTAGCTGGTCCAGAGGAGGTTATGAGACGGAGAGAGAGGACTCGTGGAGTGCCTGAAGACGGCGGTTCAATAGAGGACAGAAGGGAGTTTCGAACAGCGAATCCAACACCATACAGGCGAGGCTCGTCAGGCTCCTGTCCCTGCCAGAAAAACGTATAGTTCTTCTCCTTCAAGCTGCCGTTGCCCGGGAGTCGCGTCTCTTGCAGTGCTGCAATGTCAATATTAAGCCTCTTCAGCTCGCGGTCGATGATAGCAGTTTTCCTGGCATTGTTGATTTGCTGGAGGTCGTCAGAGAGGCCAGGACACATTGTTCTGACGTTCCAGGTTGCCAGACTCAGCGCTGGCGGCTTTGGTTTCTTGATATTAGCTGGTGCAGTGATTACAGTCCGTGATTCAGCTTTTGGCCTACACTTCAAGCACCCTTTGAAGTAAGCGGACCGTGACGGGCCAGCACCTTACTGACTGGGGGCTGCCCAGCTAAAGGCGGGCGGTAGCTGGCCAGTGGGACACGACGATCCCTCCCACCGTCGGGAGACAGCCCTAGGCGCCCGAGCTTACGCCAATTTGCTCTGGACTTTTAACCAGTAACTGCGTCTCCCCGTATTTGAGCTGCCGCAGAAGGCGGCACTGGAGTGACCTCTCCAGGGCACAGGCCAGGGCGAAGTTGTGGAGAAACTGAGATGCCCAGTTGACAGGTCCTCCTTCTCGGCCTTGTTGGTAGTGTCCAATGGAAGGAACTAGCCGATACAGTTTGGTACCAACTTGGCTACAGGAGTTGCCGGGAGGTCCCGCTACGCGAAGACCAACCGCCTTCGGGGCTCCACTCCGGATTTTCTGTAGGGGTTGTCTCCCTTAGCCTTTGTCACTCCCGTGTCGACCACAAGGCAGTGGTGCTATTTGCCCATAGCTGGGGGTTGTTTTGTGTGGCACCAGGGCGTGTCCACGCGCCGGTGGGCCTGCGTGCCACACATTTGGGCCCAGCCCAAGGGGGACACACCTCCTCCCTTAATGCGACAGGTTGTACTGGGCTACATCTTACCAGTAGAGGAGAGAGAAAACTTCCTCCCCCCACCTGACATGAGATATCTATATATCTATCTACGGTAGTGTATATATATAACTATATACGGTAGTGTATATATATATATATATATATACACTACCGTTCAAAAGTTTGGGGTCACCCAGACAATTATTTTGTATTTTCCATGAAAAGTCACACTTATTTACCACCATGAGTTGTAAAATGAATAGAAAATATAGTCAAGACATTGACAAGGTTAGAAATAATGATTTGTATTTGAAATAGTAATTGTTTCCAGATACTCAACCTGCTCAAAGGAAGGTCAGTTTTATAGCTTCTCTAACCAGCTAAACTGTTTTCAGCTGTGCTAACATGATTGCACAAGGGTTTTCTAATCCATTATCCTTCCGACGCAATGAGCAAACACATTGTACCATTAGAACACTGGAGTGATAGTTGCTGGAAATGGGCCTCTATACACCTATGTAGATATTGCACCAAAAAACAGACATTTGCAGCTAGAATAGTCATTTACCACATTAGCAATGTATATTAGATATTAGAGTGTATTTCTGATTAGTTTAAAGTGATCTTCATTGAAAAAAACAGTGCTTTTCTTTCAAAAATAAGGAAATTTCTAAGTGACCCCAAACTTTTGAACGGTAGTGTATATATATATACACACAATAGCAATAGCAGTGTGTACCCTTGTTGCATGCCTTACAGAAAAGGCATATTTTTTTGGTGGTGGGGGGTAATGGTTATGCTTGCTCATCTACTTGACTATGCATACACACTTACATGGCTTAAATGAAAACTCTAAATTTAAGATGATTCATCCCCGCTTCAAAATAGACACAGCTTAGCACATTTTTGGCTTGGTACATGAATGCCAAATGTGATATTTTTCTCTCCTTTCTTAGAGGAAACAAAACTAACACAAGCAGAGCTGATCTCCCTCTCAAACTGTAAATACAGCACAAAGGTTGCAAGTGGCCCACTGGGAGTGATGTCATGACAGGCGTCCTTTCCATTGGAGTTGTCAGGGAGAATGAGCGGTGTAAAATGCGGATGTCAAAAAGCCCTGTGTTTAGCTTGTCCATGCTGACAGGTTAGGAAATGAAGCTTGCTACCTGACCAGCATCAGAGAATTGCTGCCCTCCGGTGCTGTGAGAGTCACATCTCCAGACCCACTGTAAACAGCTTTTCATGGCACCAGTCATCTATAGCTCTCTTTTTTCTCAAGGTATTTTTTTCTGACCTTCCCAATTGTATAACTCCCAAAACTCAATCCCCAATGAACTTTTGTAGCAAGATTAGTTATAGGCAGTCTCTGACAAAGTGTACTTCAAAATTTTCAATTTGTAGTGATTATGTGACATATATGTAACTATTAAATTAGTAAACCTTTCTGTTGTACTATGTATAACTCATTGGTTTTCTGGGAGGCACTAAAATGGCATCTGTCCTGTGTTGTCAGATTTCAAGTTTGAGTCACACACTCTCAGAACTCATGCTCTAGTTTCTAAAATGAAGAATCAGTCTGTATAAATGAGCCACTACAGTTCACTCTTTATAAGAGGGTCATTGCACTTTTTCCACATTTTAATGGCTCACATGTCTTAATGAAATGTTTGTGACATATTTTGTTCACATTTCTGTAGTTCCGCTGCACGGTGGAGCAGTGGTTAGCACTGCGGCAGCACAGTTTACCCTTGGCCGGGGGATTGTGGGGATCGTGGGATCGTGGGTTCGATCCCAGCCCCCGACCAACAGTGATCTGTGTGGAGTTTGCATGTTCTCCCCGTGTTGCGTGGGTTTACTCCGGGATTTCTCCGGTTTCCTCCCACATGCCAAAAACATGCATGTTAGGTTAATTGGCTGTTCTAAATTGTCCCTAGATATCTGTTTCCTATAGGCCCTTAGAATAGAGGGTTAGTATTAATGAAAGCGCTTTGAGTGGTCTTTGTGACTAGAAAAGCGCTATATAAGTGTAGGTTAGTTAGTTAGTTACTTAGTTTTTTAAATTATTGAAGCAAATTAGTTTTTTATTTTTCCTGGCTTTCTTTAAATGCTCTGATTAAAAGCCTATCACTTTAAGAACTATCCTTCATCTTTTCAGCTCCGCCTTCCCTCTTATGTCAGTTAGCCATTAAAACTGACTAGCTTCTAGCCTCCCAGCTCGATTGAGCAGTGCTCCGGTTTACTGATCCACAGTTGACGGTATATCTCGCATCAGTCCAGTCTAGCTCCCAATAATTTTGCCGTGATTCCACAACAAATCACTAGCACTGCATGCTGGACGATCACTGCAACCTGAGGCAAGCTACCAAGCCATGGGATCTCAAAGGGCAATGTGGCTCTGTGGGACTCCACTCTGCTCTCACAGCCAGCTGAAAGCTGGAGTGACTACACTGCCTGCGAGAGCAGAGCGGATCCATGGAGGATGGTGGGGTTGCTGAGCATGACAGCCAGTAGCATCTGGTCCCAGGACATTTTGATTGCAGAGAATGGGAGACTTCATCGTGATTCCACGGATGATCACTTGTACCGGCTTCGGGCTCGCACCGCCAGCTAAAGGGTAAAGATAGCCTATTAGCCCCTGAGCTATTAGCCCATGAACTAAAACTGGTACCAGTACACTGGCTGTAAGCATGGCTTATATTATTTTTTTCAGATCTTAGTCACGCTAATAGCGATCCCGGTTATGATCTGGTTAGCCGGTGTGCCTCGTATCACTGCGGCCCATCTCTTCATGGTTTCATCCTGATTCTGCGGCAAATTGCACGTACTGGTGTTATGTCGAGAACTCCCCTGCCAATCCAGGGGAGTTCTTGGCATTAAAAAAAAAAAAAAAAAAAAAAAAAAGATGGCGACCGGGATGGTCACACTTTTTCAGTGCTGAGACAAAGTCGCTGATTTTTCCCATTAAAAATACCTAACCAACAGCGATCGGCGCTCGTGACGGACACCCACGGACTGAATTTCCACCTCCGTAAGAATACCGTTGGAATACCCCTTTAATCGGGTAGAGCTGCTGCGCTCTTCCCGAAGCGATTGTTAAGCTAACGCTAGTTAGCTTAGCGCTGGCCCCAGTTGTGCCACCTAACTCCGACACGAAGTGACTCAGCCCCCGGTGAGGGCTTACCAGAGGAACTAACCGAGGCAGCAGTTGGGCGCGAGCCGGATCGGAGCTCGGGCGCGGCGTTGGTGAGAGACGGGGGCCACCTGGACCCAGCCAAACAATAGCCTGAGTCGGAGCCCAGTTGCGAGGCCCAGCGGAGGAACAACCAGACTGACGGCGGTTGGTGACGGGGCCTAGCGGAGGTACCACCCAGGCAGACGGCGGCAGACGGCGGTGATCAGCGGAGCATCTACCGTGACCCCAGCGGAGCTCGGCTGCACCGGCGGTGTGCGGCGTGACTCGGTGGAGGAGCTGTACAGGAGCTCGGTTGCGGCAGCGGTGAGCAGAGGGACCAGCAGCGGAGGGGTTAGATGAGGCCCAGCCGGATTCACTGTTTTTACTTTCCACAGGTCAGTAAAATGCCACCAAAGAAGGAGGAAATGGAAGAGATCAAAAAAATCTCTGAACTTCGTGTCAGAAGAACTGGCCAAATTGGTTAGCCAGCAGGCTAAAATAATAGGCCTAATGGAAGATGTACGAGCCCTACAATTAACAATTCAAGAAAAAGACAAAAAAATTAAGGGCCTGGAGCAACGCGTCGAGGATCTTGAACAAGGTTCTCGTATGGATGACCTAGTTATAAGTGGACTAGACATCAAATATCAGTCATACGCCCATGCCACAACAGGACTGAGAGGTGAGGATGCTCCCATGAGCGAATCAGTCTCCCTAGAAAACCAGGTGCTTCAGTTCCTGGATAGTAAAGATATTAAGGTAGAAGCTAATGCAATTTCTGTCATATCCGGCTCTAGGGAGCCGGGCAATCAGAGCCAGGGACAAGCCAGTGAGTCGAGATGTTTTATTCTGGGTAAGGGATAAGGGATGAGGAGAGCACAGACACTCATACAGACGTACATTCTCAGGCTGCACAGCGCAGGGGTAGGTAGCTCGTACCGGACATGGGGGTAACAAGACGTGCATACTCACAGCGGGATACAAACACCGGAATGCTGCAAGGGGAGTTGAGGCTGACACCAGACGAAGGGGCTTCAGCCTAGCAGTGCTTATGTCGCAGCCCCGAATGATCGAAGCTGCTCCTCTTTATACTCATTAACAGCGCCCCAGTTGATGAGGATTAATTGGCCCCAGCCGTCCCGTGACACTGACAGCTGGGAACCAGCTGAGGCACTGCCCAATGAGAGGCAGGGATAAAAGGAGCATGGGCTGAGCGCCGAGCCGGCGTCTCACCCCATGGTGACAGAGCCTCCCCCTCACGGTCGGGCTCCCGAACGACCAGGAACATCCCAGCCCCCCCCCCCCTCCCCACCTAGGGTGGGCGGAAGGGAGGCAGGACCGGAGGGGAAGATGCAAAGGGAAGGACAAAAAAAAAAAAAAAAAAAAAAAAAAAAAAAAAAGACCAATGTAGGGCAGCAGGGCAGAGAAAAAAAAACCCAAATACAATACCCTACAACACAGGGAAAAGGATTAACCCAGAGCACAGTTAGGGAGAAAACTGAGTTAGGACACAGGTAGGGAAAATACCAAATACGACTACAGACAGCATACAAATAACGTATAGATCGGGGCAAAAAAAAGAAAACCAAAAACCCACCAAAAAGGTGGCAGGAATGAATAAAGCAATCAGAGTATAGTTAAGGGGAACAAAACACACTACTCCATAATGCACCAACAAGACAAAGGTCAGGACAAAAAATGATGAAAAACGCTGTGCATGGATACTAAAGAAAACAAAACACACAGCACCGAATATATAAAAGATCACCTAAAGAAACAGAGGTGACAAGGACAAATGGGTAATAATGAAGTACGGTTAAGTGGGGATGAAACACATTACTTCAAACAATAACAAACACAGTCAATGTTAAAGCCGGGGCCAGGGAAGGCCCCCCACGAGGATAATAAGACAGAATGGGGTGATCACAGAGTATGGTTGAACAGGAAACCACACGCATACTCCATGATGCACCGACGAGGCCAAGGCAAGGATGAATGAAAACGCTGAGTAAAGATAAGAAAATGCAATACACAGCGCGATACATAAGGTGAGTCACCAAGAGGAAAAAAGGTGACAGGGTAACAGGATAACAATACGATAAAAATGCTGAGTATGGTTAAAAAAAACAACACACAGCACAAAAACATATATTCCCCTAATGGACAAAGAAACTACACCCGAGTGACCTCAATAATAATAAAAGAAGTAAAGGACACCCGAGGAGACGGCAGGCAGAGTCCAAAACGGCCGGAATTGTTCTGGTAATCTCCCCGCCCATTGTCCAGTTGGCAACCCGGGGAAGAGAAATGTTCGGACGGCGAACTCTGGGCCCAGATCCCAGGAATCCAGTCCAACGGCTGCCGAACCAGGCCGCCCAAAGGCAAACGCAGACCAGTGGGGGGAAACCAGATCGCCGAACCGAAAGTTTTGCGGGTCGGGTCGTCGACCCGCATCACTCAACCACCAGGACCGTTGAGACGGACGAAGGGTCAGAGCGGATCCCGGTGGAAGAGGCTCAGGGGAGAGCCGATGACGAGGGCGGCGGGCCTCAGGGAAACGGCCACCTCCTCACCGGACCTGGACAACACTGGGGCAGCACCCACGTCGGACCCCGATCGGGCCTCAGGCGAACCCACGTTGGACACTGCACCAGAACCGACCTCCAACGTTGAACCCGGACCCTCCAGCACCACGAGGAACAGCAACTCCTCGCCGGTGACCCTGGAAGAAGGCTCAGAAGAGAAAACAGAACCGGGATCAGGATCACCGGCAGCGCCAGAACCCGGCGAGACGAGCTCAGACGCAGCGGGCGGCTGCACCCTGCTCGTCTCCCCTGGAGATAGGCTGAAGTGCTCAAAGATAAAAAGAAAGAAAAGAAAGGAGAGCACTCGCCTGATCTCGGGTTCTGACGCCGTCCAGGACTGCGAAGATCCAGGATCCGTCGTCAGGAGGTCGTTGTCAGGCTCCCATCTAGCCGCGTCGGGCCCCGCAGCCAGCACGATGGTCAGCGCAGCTTGAGATCCCTCCAGCGCAGGTAACCCCGCCGACGACCCACTCGGCGTGAAGCCAGAAGAATCTCGTCCCGCTGGACCGAACCGCTCCTCCGTGGAGACCCAGGGACGCTCAGTCGTCAGCGTAGACTCCACGCAGCAGTCAGTCCCCCTCCTCCGTCCGCAATGTAGCTGCGGAACCACAGGCCCTCTCCATATCCCACCACGTTGACCCGGAGCCGGGGACCGCTCGGCGGAGAGAGACACAGAGGATGCGGGATTAGGCATACAGGTTACAGCAGGTGGGGAGAGTTCAGGGAGCTGCGAACCCTGAACTTCTCCTCCAGGGATGTGACAGAGCAAATCATTAAGCAGGTGTGAAAAAACAATGACTTGCCTGCCCCCTGGAGGTTGAGTATCGCCTGCTGTAGTGGAATCTGCTTCTTCCTCTCCCCGCCCGGCGATAACGGAGGACCCCCCGGGAATTCGTCTGAGGATCGCTCGCGTTGTCTCCAGCAGAGAGCTCACCAGGCCGGGATTCCAGGCACACACAGCGGTCAGGAAGCGCGTCGAGGAGGAGGGGGAAACAGCCGGGGTGAGCCAGCCCGAATTTCCAGGAATGACAGCGGGGGAACGAGGCTCAGGGGACGAGGCTGTAGAATCTCCACACTGACGAGGCGAAGGGATGACAGCTGCGTGGGAGGAACGGTCCTGACGATGACCCAGAACTGGATCCGGACGAGGTTCGTGCAGAGGTGACTCGGCGATGTGATGACGACTACTCCCAGGGGACGAAGCGAGGGGGAAACCCAGGATTCGCCGCTCCAGATCGGAGATCGAGACGAGGAAGGCGTCGAGCACGGGAAGGCTTCGTAGCCCTGAAGTCCTCACCATCAATCTCACTGCCGCCGCCACATGCCTGAAGGTGGTGACAGGAAACACAGTAGAGCTCGCGACAGCCACTCGACCCCGGACATAACTGCTGTCAGCTGCGGCTCCTCGAAGGGAATCCCGAGGGACGTGGCGCAGGTCGGGGGAAGTCATCTGGTTGGCGCGAACTCCCGGACTGGAATAGCGGCAGGAACGGGACTCCGAAGCGGGGAAAGACGTCGCCCACTTCGACTCCCTGCCGGGATTTCCATCCACCCCGTGGAGCTTCTCTCGCTGTGTACCTGCAGCGTCTATCCTGGCACTGTCCTCCAGATGGTACAGAGAGTGAGGGTGACAGTCCAGGAGTTCCTCAGCACGGCCCGGATGCCAGCGTCTCGCGTTGGAGGCGTCGTGCAGGGTGAAGAACGTCCCGTCGACTGCCTCCGAGATGGACCTCAGCCCGTCGCCCTGGCGCCGGAAGTGACTCCTGGGAAACGGCATGCTAGCAGCGCTGACACCCGGACAGAAAGGTACATTTCCACAGCGACTCACGGCCGCCGGCAACTCTTCTGGCTGCGACATACTGTCATATCCGGCTCTAGGGAGCCGGGCAATCAGAGCCAGGGACAAGCCAGTGAGTCGAGATGTTTTATTCTGGGTAAGGGATAAGGGATGAGGAGAGCACAGACACTCATACAGACGTACATTCTCAGGCTGCACAGCGCAGGGGTAGGTAGCTCGTACCGGACGTGGGGGTAACAAGACGTGCATACTCACAGCGGGATACAAACACCGGAATGCTGCAAGGGGAGTTGAGGCTGACACCAGACGAAGGGGCTTCAGCCTAGCAGTGCTTATGTCGCAGCCCCGAATGATCGAAGCTGCTCCTCTTTATACTCATTAACAGCGCCCCAGCTGATGAGGATTAATTGGCCCCAGCCGTCCCGTGACACTGACAGCTGGGAACCAGCTGAGGCACTGCCCAATGAGAGGCAGGGATAAAAGGAGCATGGGCTGAGCGCCGAGCCGGCGTCTCACCCCATGGTGACAATTTCAGCCTGTTATGCTTTACCGATGTTACAAAACAAAGAAATCAATTGTGATGCGCTTTGTGAACAGAAGGGTAAAGAATGACATACTGAGGCAGGCCAGAAAGCTACGGGGAACACAAGTCTACCTAAATGAACACAAGTCTACCTAAATGAACACCTGACAAAAACAAATGCTGAAATAGCACGGCAAGCACGGATGCTGAAAAGACAAAATAAGATACAGGCAACCTGGACAAGAAATTGTAGAATTTGGATTAAACTAAATGGAACACCTGAGCAAGCAAAGAGTATAATGATCAGAGATGCTACTGACTTAGATAAATACAGATGAACACTGATTAAGAAAATTATGAGTCAATGATAATCCATATTCACACACAGTAAGAATAGTTCTTTTGATACACCATGCCAAAGTACTTTAAAAAAATAAGCAAAACAAACAAAAAGTTATGACTGACTTGAGTAGACATCAATTATCCCCAGTTGGAGGAAATCATTTGACACAGAGTGAGGAAACTCAAACTCTGAAAATATGCCATTATGCTGAACATAAACCACAAGAGATGGAGAATGATATTGATCCTGATAACCACTTTTTCAATAATATTCATAACCATTGTGAATATTACACTGAAAAGCAATTCAAAAGTCAAGTGCAACTAGATGGTAAACTATCAATAATACACTTCAACAGCAGAAGTCTTAACAAAAACTTTCCACAGATTCAGGACTATTTAAAACAGCTAGACAGAAAATTTACAGCTATTGCAGTCTCTGAAACCTGGCTTAATGAAGAGCAGGCTCCCCTGATGGCAATAGAGGGATATCAGATGTTTCATATTAACAGATCTCAAAAAAAAAGGGTGGTGGTGTTGCACTGTATATTGATGACCTGTATAGGTGTAAGCTTGTAAATGGAATGTCCTTTGCACTACCAGGGATCTTGGAATGTGTTACTGTTGAGATTGACCAAGATAAAACAAAAAAAAATTTAATTATAAGTTGTATATATAGAACGCCGGGAACTTGCATTGAGACATTCAGAGATAAATTAGTCGAGCTGTACAATAATATTACTAGTAAGAAAATGGTAGCAATTTGTGGAGATTTCAATATTGATTTACTGAATCCACATCAGCAAAATGTAATTACAGAGCTCATGAACTCTATGTACAGCATGAGTCTATATCCCACAATAACACATCCCAGTAGAATCACAGTTCACACCGCTACACTTATTGACAACCTGTTTGTCAATGTTATTGATAAGAAAATAGAAAGTGGATTATTGATAAATGATATAAGTGACCACTTGCCAACCTTTGCACTTATCCATGGCCACACGGGGGCAAATACAGAAAAAAATCTCAAAATCGTTCAGATACAAATCTCCAAATGCAATCAATTCTTTTAAAGAGGACTTGCTGAAGCAAGACTGGACAGAAGTCTATGTATCAGATGTAAATGAAGCCTATGACACATTTATAAACATTGTAACCACTCTTTATGAAAAAAAACTGTCCATTAGCAAAAAAAAAGCTTAAACGTAAATTTGCCGATAAGCCATGGTTAACCAAAGGACTACAAAAGGCATGTAAAAAGAAAAATTTATTATATAAAGCTTTCCTAAAGAAAAGGACAAAAGAAGCAGAGCAGTGGTATAAAACATACAAAAATAAGTTAACATATATAACAAGATGTAGTAAAAGAGACTATTACAGTAAAGAACTGGAGAAAAACAAAGACAATATTAAAAATACATGGACAATACTTAACAGTATCCTTGGAAACAAAAGCAGAAATACAAGCAACCCAACCAATATTCCAAAAAATAATAAAACGACTCAGAGTGTGAATGTTGCCTCACCTGCAGATGAATTTAATAACTTTTTTGTTAATATTGTTCCTAATTTGGCTCGAGAAATACCCACTACGGTGCCTACAGGCGATACAATATGCAATAACACTGCTATAAAAGACTCCATTTTCATAAAGAACACAGACGAAAGAAAGGTAATTGAAATTGTTAAATTGTTTAAAAGTAAAACATCTACGGACTGTGATGGTATTGACATGCTCTTAGTCAAAACTATTATTGAATGCTTAGTAAAACCACTGACGTATATCTGTAACCTGTCTCTCCAAACAGGTATATTTCCCAATGCAATGAAAATAGCTAAAGTAATTCCGATATACAAGACGGGTGACAGAGGGGAATTCTCAAACTATAGACCAATTTCACTATTACCGCAATTTTCCAAGATACTTGAAAAAAATATTCTATGAGAGAATTGACAACTTCATACTGAAGAATAATTTATTGTGTGAGCAGCAATATGGGTTCAGACACAAGAGGACAACTGCATATGCTCTAATGGAATTTATAGAAAAAATATCAACAGCCATTGAAAATAAAGAGTATTCAGTTGGAGTATTCCTGGATCTTAAAAAAGCATTTGATACAGTGGATCATAATTTATTATTAAAGAAACTACAAAATTGTGGTATTAGAGGGGTAGCACTGTCCTGGTTAAGTAGTTACTTAAAGAATAGATATCAGTATGTATGTGTTAGTAACAAAAACTCACAGTTACTGAAGGTTACTTGTGGAGTCCCACAGGGTTCAATTTTGGGGCCATTATTATTCATTATGTATATAAATGATATATGTAAAGTTTCAGAAAAAATGGACTTAATATTGTTTGCCGATGACACTAATCTATTATGCAGTGGAAACAATTTGGAACAACTTCTGGATACACTCGGAAAGGAATTAGGAAAGCTTAAACTGTGGTTTGATTCAAACAAATTAACGCACAATTTAAGTAAGACAAAATTTATAGTTTTTAACAACCATCACAACAACTCAGTACCTAAACTCAGTGTAAATGGTGTAGAGATTGAAAGCGTATCTGAAACTAAACTTCTTGGAGTAATAATTGATAAACTGTGTTGGAAGTCACATATTAATTATATTAAAGGTAAAGTATCCAAATCAATTGCAATATTACACAGAGTGAAATATTTGCTGAATCAACCCACACTATACACCTTGTATCATTCATTAATACTCACATACATGACATATTGTAATGAAGTATGGGGAAATACATATAAAACAAACATATATCCACTCTTTATGCTTCAAAAGAGAGCTATTAGAATAATAAACAAAGCAGCTTACAGGGAACCAACAAACCCACTTTTTCTTAAACTAAAAGCTCTCAAGTTGAAAGATCTGGTTGACTTTAAAACTGCAATAATAATGTTTAAAGTGAAGAATTTATCACTGCCCGCAAATATCCAAAAGTTGTTCCAAATAAGGGCGAAACGATATCACTTCAGAGGAACATGTGTCAGGCCTGGCTCTCACGAGCCAAAAAGGAGATGCGAGGGCGACCAGTGAGTTAGCGTAATTTATTAACATAAACACACAGCGTACAAAATAACAAAGTAAAGAGCCATGTGGGGCTAAAACACACACACAACACTAGATAACGAACAGCAAAGTAAAGAGCCACGTGGGGCTAAAATACACACAGAACTAAGGATAACATACAACCCAGGGAGAAAGGCTCGAGAGGCGGCGAGGGGAAAACACACGCCAAGTCGCAGCACTTACTTTGGGAGTAGCGCCGAGGTAACGGTGAACTGAAGCTAGACGTAGGAGCTACAGTCGTGGAAACACAGGGCACGTCTTTCCATAGCGAGGTCGCAGCGAGGAGTAACACTCAGCTGCTTGTTTAAAAGGAAAAGGGAACCCAATCAGAAGCGGGGAAGATGATTGACAATAATGAGAGACAGCTGTCCCAGAGCAGCTGAACTAGACAGCTGGAGATCAGCTGGGCGCTGTCAAACTACGGGCCTAGTAAGACCTGGCACGGACTAGCACGGAGCAGGAGCGGCACTGGACAACCTGAACGCGGGGAAGGATAGCGTTCAGGTCGTGACAACATGTATATTTCAAAAGCCTACAGTGAGAACAACCACCAAGCAACACTGTGTTTCAGTGCAAGGAGTCAGATTATGGAACGATTTTGGACCTGAATTAAAATCATGTACAACGCTTGGGCAATTTAAACAAAAACTAAAGGACGAAATACTCCAAACATATATGCAAGATGACATGTAAAATCACATAAGGATTGTCATATCCAGCCTGTGCTGTGTTGTTGCCTAGTTTTTTTTTTTTGTTTTTTGTTTTTTTTTTCTTTTGTCACATTTGGTCTTAGCTTTGTTCTGAATTGTAATCGCTCTTGTTTTGTTTTTCTTTTGAATTCTTGGATGGAATATGGGTGGGCAATATAAGCTGCGGCTTCAGCCATCACCCATTTCGAATAACTTTTGTTGAACTGTATAATCAGAGGAGTTACTGTCTAATTTGACCTTGCTGGATTTTATTTCCCCCTTTTGCTATACTATTCAGTTCCTTTTAACCTGTATTATCCGAAATAAAGATTCATTCATTCAGTCATTCATTCATTCAACAGCGGTCAGTAGCCCTAGTTCTGGGCCACAAAAGTGACCGGTGTGCTGGGGCAGGCGATCCGCCACAGAATCACGATGGAACCACTCAGAGATGGGCCAAAGTGAACCAGGTGGTAACAGGGATGGCTATTAGGGTGACAGAGATCTGAAGAAAATAACAATATAAGCCGCACTTACAGCCAGCATCCTGGTACCAGTGTTAGCTCGTGGGTTAATAGCGCAGGGGCTAATAGGCTACCTTTAGCCACCACTTCAATCTACATGATGGACAGTTAGGCGGGCCAATAATTGAGCAGTGGGTGGGTCTTTAGGACGGCAGTGGGTGGGCTTTTGCAAGACTTGATGTAAGAAACTTACGCGGAAGAGTCAAAAAACATTTTTTTCTATGAGAGAAAAACAAGGTAAAGGCAGTGTGCTTTTTTTTAGATTGTTGACTGTTTGGAAAATTTTTGGCTAGTTATGTGACCATTTAACACATTTGAGACAGTTACAATCTACAAACACCATTTTTCAGTCAATAAGCCCTTTAATTATCTGATCGATGAACTGTACCAATATAATGCAAATATAACCCCAGTTAGTTTGCAGCCAGGTGGCACATTGAAGGTTTGAATTAATCTATAGCCATGGTTGCTATCTTTGGTCCAAAAACAATCCATCTTAAGCCAGTGATAAGTCATTTGTCAATTGAAAGCAGTGCTCCCAAGAAGGTGTGTCATCCTTTGAAGCTGTCAGGCTGTCAATGAAACATCCAAAATTCACAGTAGTAGATTTTTCATAGACATTACAGCAGAATTGAACATTGGTTGTTTTGCCAATTTGACACCTGACTGCCTAACACAGTGCACCACAGAGTGCCTATTATGGGTCCATTGTGATTGTCTAGTCAAAAGCACAAACATCTTATATGGGCAGTCCATTTTACTACTGCAAAAGGTTGTTTGATCTCTTATTTTTTTAGAGGTGTGTTTTGGGTGTAACATGCAATAAACCAATCAGAACGGCTCTTCACCTTACCTTTAAAAGACATTACTGTCAAGTTCTGGGCATGGTCTGAGACTGTGTCTACGCCTCTTGTTCATTTTTTGTTCCTCCGTGATTATTATTATTATTATTATGCCTTGGTGAAACAGAGGTATACAGTAATCGGCTAGTGCATCTGTTTGTGGCTGTGTGAGTGTGTGTATCTGTCTGTCTGCCTCTCAGTTTCAGCTCGCCTGGTCAAAATTAAGTGGAACTAAAGGCTTATATCATTGTATTGCCATATTTTCTCAACTTTTAATTAGCCAGAATTGCAAGATAAGGTTTTGTTTTCAAAATAAACACAAATTGGAAGGATAAACCATCACAAATTAGTTTAAAAACCCTCCAAAAAGCGAAAGAGTGCAGAGGCTTAGATCTACCAAATTTTTTTAATTACTTTTTAGCCAGTAGACTGCAGTTTGTTTCAAAATGGACAAAATCAACCCCACTAGGAAACCCATGGTTAGATGCTGAACAGGCTTTCTGTGGGTCGCTAAATATCTCTGACTTACCTTTTATAAGTCCCTGTGTTAAATGCCATGACCGTTTTAAAAGTATTAATATCAGCTCCTCTCTGACGGCTTGGTGGAAATTTTTAAAAATAACAGGGTCTCCACTTGTCACCTGTAAACTCACGCCCATTTGGAATAATCCTGATATCTTGCAACAAAAGAGGACATTAACATTTCCACTATGGCAAGAGAAGGGAATAAATAACTTAGAACATCTTATCCAAGGTGGAAATTTTATCCAATTTCAGGAACTAGTGTCACAGTACGACATCAGTGATAAAAAGTATGTTGAATATCAACAGCTTAAATCTATAATAAAAGTGAGATTTAATCTTAATCAGACAGATTTAGAGGTACCACTTAAGGTGGCAGAGTTTCTAAATCTTCGTTCCCCTAAATTGATATCGAAAATACATGGACTATTATCAAAGCTGGATGAGTCCGTATCTCTTCCAACATCAAAATGGGAGACAGATTTATAGATTAATAAGGAGGAAAGTTTCTGGACACAAATATGTTTAAACACTTTTAAGATGACTAAAAACTCTAACTTACAACTTATACAGTATAAAGTTCTACAAAGAATTCATTACACAGGACAAGGGATGTTCAAAATGGGCCTGAGTCACACAAATATCTGCTCTCACTGCACCAGCAACGTCCGGGATAGCTATATGCATGCTATGTGGTCCTGTGCACCGGTTCAAAAGTTTTGGCAGAAGACATGTGAGGACTTGTCGGCATGGCTTGGGTATAGTGTCCCACCCTCACCCACACTTTGCATATTAGGTGATTTTGTCACATGGGATGAGACCCCGTGTCATCCGGCGCTCAGACCATATTCCCCCTCAGCCCAGTTCTCTCTATGACAGCGTCTCAGCGGGCTCCCAGCTGTCAGTGTTACGGGACGGCTGGAGCCCAATTAACCCTCATCAGCTGAGGCGCTGCTAATGGGTTTAAAAAGGGGCAGCTCCGATCATTCGGGTCTGTGACTTCGCTCACCATAGGCTGGAACCCCTTCACCTGGCGCTAGCCTCCTGCCCTTCGTCTGCATTATATGTGAGTGTTCCACTGGTATGATTATCTGTGCTTGTTGGCCCCACGAGGCCGTGTTCCTTATCCCCTGTTCCCTTTCATAATAAAGACATCGCAAACTCACCAGCTCGCCCTTGGCTCTCAATGTGTGGCTCGCGAGGGCCACACGTAACAGTAAGTCACAGCCAGGCGAGTTGCCGGCGGCCGTGAGCATGCCGTCTCCCCGGAGTCACTTTCGGCTGCAGGGCAATGAGCTGACGGCCATCTTGGAAGATGTCGACGGGACGCTCTTCACCGCCTCCCTGTACGACGACCCCAATGAAAGATGCTGGCACCTAGAGTTTGCTGAGAATCTCCTGGACAGTCTCCCTCGCCATTCCAACCATCCCGAGGTCTGTGCCAGGAGGGACGCTATCGCTGCACAGCGAGAGGAGCTCCGTGGGTTGGAGGGAAATCCCGGTAGGAAGCCGAAGAGGAGGAGACGTCACCCTTCGTTTCGGGATCCTGTTCCTGTCTCCACTCCGGCCCGGGAGTTCACGCCATCCAGAGGGCTTTCCCCATCCAGCAGGAGTCACTCGGGATTCCCCCGGAGGATCTGCAGCTGACGGCGATTAAGGTCCGGGACCGAGTGGCTGCTGCTCGTTCCGCTGTGCACCCGTCCTCCGTTATGAGGCATGTGGCGGCGGCCGTTAGACTGGTGGAGAGGAGTCCAGGGCTGCGTGACTTCTCAGAGTTCGACGCCCTCCTCGCCTCTGTCTCTACTCAGGAGTGGCGATTTCTGGATCTCTCCTTCGCTTCGTCCCCTGTGAGTAGCCACCACCACACAGCCTCTTCTTCTCAGCATAAACCCCGTCCGGATCCAGTTCCGGGTCGCCGCAAGGTCTCATCTACCTCCGCCTCTTCAGAAAGGAGATCCCGCAGCCTCGTCCCTCGAGCCACTTCCCTCCACTGTCACGCCAGCGGCCCGGCTCATCTCGGCTGTCGCCCCCTCCTCCTCGACGCGCTCCCCGACTGCTGTGTGCATCCAGAATCCAGACCTGGTGAACTCCATCCCGAAATCAACACGAGCGGCTCCCCGACGTCCTCCCAGGGGGTCCTCCGTTACCGCCCGGTGGGGAGAGGGAGGAGCAATGTCCACTACAGCAGGCACCATCCAGCCTCCAGGAGACAGGCAAGTCCCAGTTTTTTCACATTCACCTTGTGATTTGCTCTGTCAAACTCCTGGAGGTGGAGTTCGGGATTCGCAGCTCCCCGAACTCCCACCACCTGCTGTAGCTGTAATCATTAATCTTGCATCCTCTGTGTCTCCCTCCGCTGAGTAGTCCCCGGCACCAGGCCAGCGTCGTGGGATGAGGAGGGGGCCTGCGGTTCTGGGCAGCCTGGTTCCGATTCCGCAGCTACGCCATGGATGGAGGAGGAAGGCGGATTGCTACGTGGAGCCTGCGCCGCCGACCAAGCATCCCCGGGTCTCCACGGAGGAGCGGTCCGGTCCAGCGGGACGAGGTTCTCCTGTCACCACGCCGTGTGGGCTGTCGGCGTGGGCACCGGTGCCGGAGGACTCACAAGCTGCGTTGTCCATCATGCCAGCTGCGGAGCCCGACGCAGCTGAGTGGGAGCCTGACGACGACCTCCTGACGCTGGATCCCGGATCTTCGCAGTCCTGGACAGCGTCAGAACCCGAGATCAGGCAAGTGCTCTATCTTGTCTTTCTTCTCCTTACTTTAGAGCACTTTAGCCTGTCTCTAGGGGAGGTGAGCTGGGTGCAGCCGTCCGCTGCGTCCGAGCTTATCTCGCCGGGTTCTGGCGCTGCCGGTGATCCTGATCCCGGTTCTGTTTTCTCTCCTGAGCCTTCTCCCAGGGTCGCCGGCGAGGAGCTGCCGTCACTCGTGGTGCTAGAGGGTCCAGGTTCGACGTCGGAGGTCTGTTCTGGTGCGGCGCCGGCCCAATTGGGGTTCGACGTGGGTTCACCCGAGACCCAATCGGGGTCCGACGTGGGTTCTGCACCAGTGGTGTCCGGGTTCGGTGAGGGAGCTGCAGGTCTCCTGCCGTCTGACCTACGACCACCTCGTCATCAGCTCTCCCCCAAGCCTCTTCCACTGGGGCCCGTTTGGACCTCTCCCCCTCCCCTACGGGCCTGGTGGCTGGGCGATGCGGGTCGGCCGCCAGAGGGCCTGCCGTGCCTGTTCGGCTCGCTTGTGCGGCCGCCCGACCAGCTAGACTTTCTGTTCGGCGATCTGGTTCGGCCTCCCGAGGAACTGTGTTTTCTGGCCTGGGGTTCGGGTAGGCCGCCGGAACTTTTCCCTTCACCCCTGTTAGCGGTGTGGACGCTGGGTGCGGGGAGACCCCCCGAACTGAATGTCTTTGGCTGTGCTTGTGTTTGGGTGGGTACAGCTAAATTGTTATTACTTTTCCGCATTTAGCGTGATTTTTTTTTTTTTTTGGTTTCCCCTCCTGTTTGAGGGATGGCTGTAATGTTCTTTTTTCACCCTTGGGGGTTTTTTCCTCTCGTTTTGGGGTCCCCGGGGTTGATTTACTTTGTATTTGTTCTGTACATGGTTTATGGAGTATTGTGGGGGGGGGGGGGGTTCTCTTCCCTGTGTGTTGGGTTGTTATTCCCGCAATTATCCTCTGCCTGAATGGGTTTTCTCTCTCGTTGTATTTTATGGAGTATTGTGTTTGGGTTTTTTCCCTTGTACTCTATATTGGTTTATTGTCCTTTTTTTCCCCTGTTCTCTGGGTTTTTTCTCATGTTGCATTTTATGGAGTAGGGTGTTCGGGGTTTTTTTCCCCCTGGTACTCTGTATTGGTTGATTGTCGATTTTTTCTTTTTCTCCCTTTCTCTGATTCTCTCCCTCCTGTCCTGCGCCCCATCCGCCCACCTTAGGTGGGGGGGGGGGGGTCTCGGATGTTACGGGTCATTCGTAGTCCGACCGTGAGGGGGAGGCTCTGTCACATGGGATGAGACGCCGTGTCATCCGGCGCTCAGACCATATTCCCCCTCAGCCCAGTTCTCTCTATGACAGCGTCTCAGCGGGCTCCCAGCTGTCAGTGTTACAGGACGGCTGGAGCCCAATTAACCCTCATCAGCTGAGGCGCTGCTAATGGGTTTAAAAAGGAGCAGCTCCGATCATTCGGGTCTGTGACTTCGCTCACCATAGGCTGGAACCCCTTTGCCTGGCGCTAGCCTCCTGCCCTTCGTCTGCATTATATGTGAGTGTTCCACTGGTATGATTATCTGTGCTTGTTGGCCCCACGAGGCCGTGTTCCTTATCCCCTGTTCCCTTTCATAATAAAGACATCGCAAACTCACCGGCTCACCCTTGGCTCTCAATGTGTGGCTCGTGAGGGCCACACGTAACAGATTTAAGTGAAATAAAAGGATTAAGTGGAAGAAGATGAATGAATGAATGAAATATAGATGCAAGGATGCCACACATGGTTCTCACTGCTTTACGCATTGCAAAGACAGCTATCCTCATGAATTGGAAATCAAGAAATAACTTATGCATGACTTATTATAGTAAAGTATTATTGGATTATATTAGCCTGGAGAGATTGTCAGCCTCCTCAAATAATCAGTTGGCGGAATTCAATTCTCTCTGGTCCCCGCTTATTAATTCTATAATCTGAGGGGTGGCTCGCTCTCCTTGGCACCTCTGGTGGCTGGCTGCACCCCGACCGCAGGTGTCCAGGGGGCCTGTTCCGGGGTGGCCGTTTGTTTGGCCCTGAGGGGGAGGGGTTGGTTGGGGGGGCTGCGGGGTGGGCTGGGGGAGTGGGGCTGTGGCCCCCGGCCAGCTGGCTTTGCCTCTCCGGGGGGGCGGGGTGTCTGGGTGTGGCCCTGGGCCCCTGGTGCTGGTGTGTGGGGGGTGTCCCCTTCCGGGCCGGGGTCAGGTGTTCGCCGGTGGTGTGGGTTGGCCCTGGTGCATCCTTGCGCGGCAGGGTTGTGTTTTCCCTGGGGCCCCGGTGGCACCATGGGGTAGGTGCCTGCATCCTGGGTCGCCCTCCCCGTCCAATGGGGTCTGGGAATGTGGGTGTGCGTGTGTGTGTGTATGTGTGTGAGAGTGGGTGTGAGTGGGGGCTTGTGTATGAGCGGATGCGGAAGTGGGTGTGTGTGTTGAGTGGGCAGGTGGGGCTGTGTGTGGGTGTAGCTGGGCATGTATGATGGTGGGTGGGGGTACGTGTGTGTATGGGTGCGGTTACCTGTGGGTGGATGTCTGGGGGGTGGAGGATGTGTGAATGGGTAGGAGAACTTTGTTGCGTGGCAGGGGTTGGGCAGTCCATCTAGTGGCATGGGGGTTGGCGTTTCGGGGCCTGCTTGTCCCGGCCGCCCTGCTGTTGTGTTGTGGGGTGAGGCGCTTTGTCGCATCGCCCCTGGTGTCATTGGCGGTGGGTGTGTGTTGGTGCTTGGGGGTGGTTGGGGGGCCATTGGCGTGGGTTGATGGCCGTGTTTCCGTCGGGTTGCTCCGGGGTGGCTGTGGTTACAGGGCGGCGTCCACCTGAGCAAGGTC
This sequence comes from Pholidichthys leucotaenia, assembly GCA_020510985.1. Lineage (NCBI taxonomy): Eukaryota > Metazoa > Chordata > Actinopteri > Cichliformes > Pholidichthyidae > Pholidichthys > Pholidichthys leucotaenia. The sequence continues at coordinate 33,541,963 of CM035843.1, forward strand.
ACGTGGACGCCGCCCTGTAACCACAGGGATCTGCTTCCCTGTGGGGAATCTGTGGGGATCCCTGTGGGGATCTGCTTCTGTGGCCTGCGCCGGTGGTCTCCCTGGTCACTGCCAGGCACTGGTGTGTGTTCAGGCTCGCTGCATCTGCTTCGCAGCCACCTTATGAGACAAGGGTGAATGAGGGGTGAGTTTGAATGGGTACAGGAGTGAGAGAGAATGGGTCGGTCTGGGTGAGTGAGAGGGAGTTAGTGCAAATGGGTGCGCATGGGAGCATGTGGGAGTGAATGTGTGGGAAGTGGTGTGTCTGTGAGTCGGGAGATGCTGGATTAAGGGGGGTAGTGCCAGTCGGCAACGTGGGCTCCCCTGGGTGGGGGGACTTTTTTGAGCATGGGGGTCCCCGGGGTGTGTGACAGAGGTGCTGGGGCAGGCCCGCTGTGGGGGTGTCTGGGGAGGGGCTCGCACCGGGGGGCGCGGGCCGGTCTCCGCCCTGGGGGGTGGGGTCGCTGGCCTCCTGGTACATGGGACCCAGGGGCAGGCGTTGGCCCCGCTGGGGGGGGGGGGGGGGGGGTCAGGCGGGTCCGGGGGTGTGAGCTTGCCGCGCTGGCCACTGAGCAGCCTGGTCTCCCTTGATTGTACCTCTGGGTTCAGATGCCTGTCTTTCCCGGGGCTTGCTGACCTCGGACGTTTGTGCCCTGTGGTGGTTGGTGGCGCTGCCTTACCTGCTTGGGGTTCCCGGGGGAATAGTTGCTGCAACCGGCCCTCCTCTTCGTATGTTTCCTGACAAAGCACTCACATGCACACACTTATTTTGCGTGCGTTCTTATATATATGCACACAGACATACACGCACAAGTGTTTCTCCTTTAACAGGTGCAGAAACCAGACTTGTGTTGAGACATCTTCCGTGGAAGAAGCAGTTTGTCTTTTGTTTGTTTTAGTTGTTGTTGTTGTTTTTTTGTCTGTTCCCTCCCTTTTCTTTCCTCCCTCCACACACTTCCTTTCCCTCTTCCTCATCCTGTTGGGTCTTCCATGGGTAAAATAATTAAAATAAAGTATTAAAAGTTATTACAGGAGGAGTTTACAACAATATACAATACACAGTTAGGTACTGTATAAGCTCCTCTTGGCAAAGTAAATCTGTTTTGGCACAGTAAGGGTGACAGATCCCTGTTCTGCTTGCCTAGCTGCCTGACAGGACAAGGGGGGAGAGAAAAAAAATAAAAATAAACACAAATTTCACTCACCATTTCTGTCAATGAAGCCACGAAAAAAGGCATTGTAATAACTATGCTGGGCCACTAGTGATGGCAGTGTGACTTTTTTTATAGCACATGATGGACCACTTTTGTGACATCACTAGGTTAGTTAGTATGGCGCTGTGTTTGTGCTCAGAGGTCTGCATTAGCTATTGTGGAGAGTTTTTACAAACAGCAGTTTAATGGATAACACTGGTCAACACCAATGTATTGTCTAAGGTTTTTTTTAGCTAATTTAGGACAATTTTGATGTGCTGAATCCAAAAATCACATTGGTTTTGCTCAATCAGGTCAACTTTTTGAACTATGGCCACATGATTTTTACATTTTTGTTTACATGAATGGGTAGTTTCACTTTATATGATGCAAAATTCTTTTTTATTTCTTGAAATTCTCTGAATTTAGAACAATGATGACGTAACATTCAATTTACATGTACTTAACTTTATCACTGTCTACTATTCAATGTAATTAACTTCATCACCGTCTACTATTCAATTTACAGTACAACTGTACAACTGCTGTACAACTGCTTACAACTTAGCATAAAAACCTGACCTGATCGAGAGAAACGGACATCATTTTCGGATTCAGTGGTGCAAAATTGTCTTAAATCAGTTGAAAAAACACAGACAACATACAAAAAAATTATTTTTGTTATGTTTGTGTAATTATTAGACCAAAATTTAAAACAGATGTAAGGGCGATCATTATTATATTACCCCGACTGTAGTGGTGCATTTTAGGTGGTCAAACTCAGTTAGTGCATCTGTTTGTGGCTTTGTCGGTGTGTGTATCTGTCTGTCTGTCTGCCTCTCTGTTTCAGCTCTCCTGGTCAAAATTAAGTGGCACTAGATTCAAAATTCAAGATTCAAAGGCTTTATTATCCTGTTCACAGTTAAGAAATGCTACATTTCCTGAGCAATGAAATTCTTACTCTGCTGTCCGAACGAATGCCAAGGTAAAAAGTACAGAAACAACAATTCTAATAAGGTAATGACACAGTAACACAGTAACTCAATCCTAATACTAATGGATGCTAATAACACACACCAACACACAGTTAGGCAATTAGGACTCCTTAAGCACACCTTGATACTAAGCACTAAAATTAATGAGGACTAATAACACACACTGGGCAGTTTTGACAGTTAAAGTAGTTAAAGCAGTCAGACAAGAGGAATTAAATTGAAAATTCACTGGATGACTAAAGTGATAGTGGTATATTGATATCAGAGATGATGTGAACCTGACATAACATAAACCTATGTACAGTGTGCAAATGAGCATTGTGCAACGAGCGGTGTATAATTACAAATTACAAATTAGCCCTGGTTCTAATTTCTCTGTAACAATAGCACCAGTGGACTGTGCATGATAAATAGCAGCAGAGATGATATGGACATCAGATGGGTGAGACTATATCTACTGTACAGGTGAGCAATGTGCAAATTTAGCAGCCAGTGTGTGAGTTCCTATATGCAAGGCTGTTATGCACAGTTTTGGGAGTTGTTATTTGTTCAGGAGTCTGATGGCAGCGGGAAAGAAGGAGTTTTTCAGTCTGCTTGTCTTGCATTTCACACTTCTGTACCTCCGGCCTGAGGGTAGAAGTGTGAACAGTCTGTTCTGGGGCTGCGTAGGATCCCAGAGGATGGTGTCAGCTCTCTTTTGGACTCTGTGGTGGTAGATGCTCTGCAGAGAGGGGAGTGGAGTCCTGATGATCTTCTCCGCTGTCTTCACCACTCTCTGCAGACGTTTGCGGTCCAGGGCAGTGGTGCTGCCATACCACGCAGTGATGCAGTTGGTCAGGATGCTCTTGATGATGCACATGTACAAACTGTTGAGGATCCTGGAGGACATGCCAAACTTCAGCCTCCTCAGAAAGTACAGTCGCTGTTGAGCTCTCTTAACCAGCTCTGTGGTGTTGAGTGTCCACTTAAAGTCCTCGCTGATGTGGATGCCCAGGTATTTAAAGCTGCTCACCCTCTCCATCTCAAGCTTCCGGAAGAACAGCGGCCGATGGGATCTCCTCCTCCCTTTTCTCATGTCTGCTATCATCTCCTTTGTCTTGTCCGTGTTGAGGGTGAGGTTGCTGTCCTCACACCATGACACCAGGTTGGTCACCTCCCTCTTGTAGGATGCTTCTTCATCACCAGTGATGCGTCCCATCACTGCTGCATCATCCGCGAACTTTAGGATGATATTGTCTTTGTGGGAGGCAACACAGTCATGGGTGAAGAAGCTGTAGAGGATGGGGCTGAGAATACAACCCTATGGGACACCTGTGTTTGTGATGATGCTGGCTGAGGTCCTGTTACCCATCCTGACGGACTGGGGCCTGCCAGTTAGAAAGTCCAGTAGCCTAAAGGCTTACATGTACAGTATGTCTTTGTATCACCATATTTTCTCGAGTTTTAATTCACCGGAATTGTGAGATGAGGCTTTGTTTTCAAAATAAACACAAATTTAACTCTGGTTTCCTCCCACATGCCAAAAACATGCAAGTTAGGTTAATTGGCATCAAACTGGGGATTCTAAATTGTCCTTAGGTATGACTGTGAGAGTGAATGGTTGTCTGTCTCTCTGTGTTGGCCCTGCGATGGACTGGCGATCTGTCCAGGGTGTACCCTGGATCTCGCCCAAAGATGCTGGGATAGGCTCCAGCCCCCCCGCGACCCGAAAAGGATTAAGCGGAAGAAGATGAATGAATGAATGAATTAACTCACCATTTCTGTCAATGCAGCTGTGAAAAAAGGAAATGTAATAACTATGCTGGGCCAGTAGAGGTCAGAGAGCCACATTTTTACAGCCGCCCATGCTACCATGCCACAGGCACAGCATCTTTGTGCATTTTATTTATAATAGTTATTGTCTCCTGTGTCTTCCCGGGTCTGTTGTGTCACCCCGTTTGTCTTTAGTGTTTTTATCATGGTCTTGTTTTATATTTGTCTGCCTATTGTTTCCAGTCCCTTGTGTTTCCATATCCATAGCCATTCCCTCATGTGTGCTCCTATTCTGCCCTTCATTGTTGCCTCAGCTGTCTTATGTTTATAATTATTAGTTACCCAACTTATGTTAGTTTGTGCTTGTGCTCTGTCTGCTACCTTCGTCTTTCATCCTCATCATTTGTCCTGTCTAGCTTCGAGTCATGTAGCCCTTGTTATTTGGTTTTGTTTGCAGCCCCCGAGCTGCTGGTTATGTTCTTTAGCTTTCTGTTAGTAAATATCATTAAACCCTCATTCTGCATGTGCCCATGACTCCTCTCCCTCAAGCTCTACATCTTCCTGGAGGCAGATATTATGACACTTATTATCAGGGCTGGAGTGGGACCAGTTTTCAGCCTGGGAGTTTCATGTCCAAGACCAGCCCACTTTTTTTTTTTTTTTTTTGTCAGGTGGAGGAAATTGGAGCAAAATTTCTATTTCTATCCAATTATTGCAGCCATGTTTTGATAAGAATATAGAGCTTAAGTAATAGTTCATCTCAGTAAACCATCAGTTAAATAAATGAAAAACTGAAAGACAAATGACAAACTGGAAAATCAATTCAGTAGCATAAAAATTTTACAGAAACAAAACTATTTGCTATTCATTAACCAATTTTAACCTGGTATTTATTTAATAATTTTAGATTTTTATGGGTTGGGCTCTATTATTTAGCACCTTGAGTTTATGAATGTGAAGTGTGCTGTACACAAAACTGATTCAACTATATTCATTAACTGAATTTTGACAGGCCTTTGTTTTCATTTTAATTAACAATGTCAACACTAATTAATATCTGGGTTTCCTATATGCCAGTACATCTATCAGTTGTGGCCTGTAGACTTCATTAATACACAGTGAACAAGGAACAACATAGTACCTTAACTTATAAATATTGTCTTTGAGTACACAGACATACATACATATAAAGAGGACAAAAAGTTTCTATGGTGAAATTACACAAAATGCAGTCAAATATTCATCTAATTTTGTTCTGTGATATCATTACTAACACTGAACTGACATGACTCTATATACGGCTACATATAATTGTAATACATTGTTTAGATTGACAGCATCATGTTTGCATGTTGCAACATTATAGATTTGTGGTTATATCCTTATCCTCTGGATTGTCTGACTGAATAACCTCCTCCTGAGTAATTAGGAGATGGGGTATCTCAGCAGTCGGCAATTTGACGGGAGATGAAGGGGGATGCCATCCCCCTTGTTAGCAAAAGACCCAAATCACCCCCTTGCTAAGCTGTCATCCCTCCATGCCACTGAAGAGTGCAAGGATAGCATAATAACAAACTGCATTTATGTACTCAAGTAGCTTTTGCACAAAGTTCTTCCTTCATGACTCCTTTTTTTATGATTTTCCTCAGACTAGTGCTTCTAAGAGGAAAATGGCCCAAACAGGGGAGAGGAATTTATCACAAAAAGTGGCAAATTTATTCGAAAAAAGTACTAAACTTAATGGAAAACTTACAAATTTACCAGAAAAATGTTATAAATGTCCAAGGATGTTTACAAGAAAAGCCTCACTAATTGCATAGAATATAGGGAGTTTATGAGAGAAAAACTAAAACATTTCTATAAATCTGCAACTTAATTCTCGTCAATATATGGAATTTTTTTTTTCATGGAAATGTGCTATTTCTTCCCTGCATTCATCATTTTTTTCTCACAATTTTTTTTAACTTTTTGCTAAATAAACTTACAATTTTACTTGTAAATTAGCATCTTTTTTCACAGTTTTGCACCATTATTTGTGAAAATTTATACTTAATTTACATTTATAGGCTTTATTTTATACTAAATTTGTGAGTCCGCCACTACCACCACTACTATCCACCTTGTTAAAAAATAATAAATCACCTGAGAACAAGCAGGATTTGTTTTCTTCATTCAGCAACATGTAAAGATGCATTTTTCACCAAATGTGTCAACAAAAATCTTCATGGAGCAGTATTTTAGTTTAAAATCAAGCTAATAGGTTAAAAAGTAATAACTGCTAGTTTTGCTAACAAATTTTTATATTAACATATGGGTTTATGTAGCCTGTTTTTGTTTTTTTTTTCTTGGAAATTTAGAACTTTAAAAATCTTTGTAATGAGGAATTAATTCGTTTTTAAATTAGGCCTACATGAGAAAAGAGATGTTGGCATCAGAGAAGTGTGACCTGTCTGGTGGCAGCTAAATATTTAAAAGTTGCTCTGAGAGTCAGGTCACTAACCTGAGGTGCTGGGAATCTCATGACCACTGCTGCAGAAGAACACACTCCTCCACTGCCTCCTCTTCCCTCATCTGTGCCTTCTGACTATTTTTCTTTCTGGGAAAAAGCCTCTTATATCCATTTCTTCCTTAACTTGTTGACTACTGAAATATGAACACAACCTCTGGAGTCCTGCGCCCTGTTGAATCCACTTGATGCGGCTGATCAGATTATAATGATATTCACGTTCATTAATTTTCCTTCCGACTGGAGCACCGGCCCATAAGTGAAGTGGACGATCGGGAATCCTCCCGACTCTCCCTATGGGCCACTCCGGGCCTGATTACTATCACGATGGCATGTTTACCTGTGAGGGCAGATCAGTTTTCTGCAAAAGAAACAGACATGCTCATTAGTGCTGTAGAAGGCCACCGATACCAATACCGACACCCAGGGCCAGCTCTTGCCATTCTGGCACCCTAGGCAAGATTAGATTATTACAAAGATGACTGTCTCATCATTGTGCGATGAAAACTCAGCGAGCTAGCAACCAGAGTAGCAAAAAACAAAACTCATAAAATCATAAAGTATGTCTTCCCTCTGCTGTTTTGTGGTCAAAGTTCTATTCTAGCTCAAAAAAAAAAATGCTTCTAATTCCTAATCTTTTGATTATTAGGATTGCCGGCTATTTTCTGAGGTCTACTCCTCCACTACTGTGTCAGACAAGATAAAAACTTTGATATAACATACAGACACTTTACAGAATTAAAATTGATGGGCTATTTACACATTATTAGAGCACCCGAATCCAGATGGAGAGCTGGCTCTCCATGCTTCCTTAATATCATGTGATTGCAATCAGTCCTCCTTGGTCTCTTTGGAGCTCTCGTGTTATTTTATAAAATTCTTGGGTGATCTTGTAACTTGAACCCTGTTCTTATCCGTGCCACTTCAAAACACAAATGTAGCTGGTAGGGATGGCCGCAAGACTCAAAACTGTATTGCTGCTGTCAGTGGAAATCCGGGGTGAGATGTCTCGTCCCAGCTCCCTCTTCCACAGTCACGTGACTGAGGATGGTGCAGGACAAGTTTTGGGTTCCAAGTCATATAATGAGGAACAACAGAGGGTTTGTTGTTTTTTTTAAATTCATTTGCTCATTTTTTAAGTTTCAAGACCAAGCATGTGGGAAGTGCATCCGTCAGGGCTGTAAATTACTTCTATTATTAATTTATTTTATGTTTTTAATTTATTTTGAGGGCTTGCAGTGCACCCTCCAGCAGCTGGTGCCCTAGATGAACATCTACCTATGTCAAGAGGTGGCGTTGTCAATACCAATAGCTTTTACTCATGAAAGCAGCATAGTATATACTGTGGTGTGAAAAAGTGTCTGCCCCAATACTGATTTCTCTTTTTTTTTTGTGTGTATGTTTGTCACACTTAAATGTTTCAGATCATCAAACAAATTTAACTATTTGACAAAGATAACACAAGTAAAAACAGAATGCAGTTTTTAAATGAAGGTGTTTATTATTAAGGGTAAAAAAATCCAAACCTACATGGCCCTGTGTGAAAAAGTGACTGCCCCCCCCCCCCGTTGAAACCTAAATTAACTGTGGTTTATCACATCTTTGGAAAGCTGAGTTCAATTTCTCTAGCCACACACAGGCCTGATTACTGCCACACCTGTTCTCAATCACGAAATCACTTAAATAGGACCTGCCTGACAAAGTGAAGTAGACCAAAAGATCCTCAAAAACTAGACATCATACTGTGATCCAAAGAAATTTAGGAACAAATGAGAAACAAAGTAATTGAGACCTATCAGTCTAGAAAAAGGTTATAAAGCCATTTCTAATGCTTTGGAACTCCAGCGAACCACAGTGAGATCCATTATCCACAAATGGCAAAAACATGGGGCAGCGTGGTGGTGGAGTGGTTAGCACTGCGGCAGCACAGCAACTCACCCTTGGCCGGGGGATCCTGGGTTCGATCCCAGCCCCTGACCAACAGTGATCTGTGTGGAGTTTGCATGCTCTCCCCGTGTCTGCGTGGGTTTACTCTGGGATTTCTCCTGTTTCCTCCCACATGCCAAAAACATGCAGGTTAGTGTAACTGGCATCAAAACTGGGGATTCTAAATTGTCCTTAGGTATGACTGTGAGAGTGAATGGTTGTCTGTCTCTCTGTGTTGGCCCTGCGATGGACTGGCGATCTGTCCAGGGTGTACCCTGCCTCTCCCCCTAAGATGCTGGAATAGGCTCCAGCCCTCCTGCGACCCGAAAAGGATTAAGCGGAAGAAGATGGATGGATGGATGGATGGATGGATGGATGGATGGTTGGATGGCAAAAACATGATTCAGTGGTGAACCTTCCCAGGAGTGGCTGGCCGACCAAAAAGTGCCCCAAGAGTGCAGTGACGACTCATCCAAGAGGTCACAAAAGACCCCACAACAACATCCAAAGAACTGCAGGCCTCACTTGCCTCAGTTAAGGTCAGTGTTCATGACTCCACCATAAGAAAGCGACTGGGCAAAAATGGGCTGCATGGCAGAGTTCTGAGACAAAAACCACTGCCCTAGCAAAAACAACATAAAGGCTCATCTCAGTTTTGCCAGAAAACATCTTGATGATCTCCAAGACTTTTGGGAAAATACTCTGTGAACTGACGAGACAAAAGTTGAACTTTCTGGAAGGTGTGTGTCCCATTACATCTGGCGTAAAAGTAACACAACAGTTCACAAAATGAATATCATACCAACAATAAAATATGGTGGTGGTAGTGTGATGGTCTGGGACTGCTTTGCTGCTTCAAGACCTGGAAGACTTGTTGTGGTAAAGGGAACCATGAATTCTGCTTTCTACCTAAAAATCCTGAAGGACAATGTCCAGCCATCTGTTCGTGACCTCAAGGTGAAGCACACTTGGGTTCTGCAGCAGGACAATGATCCAAAACACACCAGCAAGTCCACCTCTGAATGGCTTATGAAAAACAAAATGAAGACTTTGGAGTGGCCCAGTCAAAGTCCTGACCTGAATCCGACTGAGATGCTGTGGCATGACCTTAAAAAGGTGGTTCATGCTTGAAAACCCTCCAATGTGGCTGAATTACAACAATTCTGCAAAGATGAGAGGGCCAAAATTCCTCCACAGCACTGTAAAAGACTTACTGTCAGTAATCGCAAATGCCTGATTGCAGTTGTTGCTGCTATGGGTGGCCCAGCCAGTTATTAGGTTTAGGGGGCAATCACTTTTTCACACAGGCCCATGTAGGTTTGGATTTTTTTTTTCCTTAATATAAACACCTTCTTTAAAAAAAACCTGCTTTTTGTGTTTACTTGTGTTATCTTTGTCTAATATTTAAATTAGTTTGATGATCTGAAACATTTAAGTGTGGCAAACATACAAAAAAAAATGAGAAATCAGGTAGGGGGAAAACACTTTTTCACACCACTGTACTTTCATGTTGGGGAGGTCAGTTTGTCATTACTTATGAGGCAAAGGTACCAATATACAAAGTCTGAATACATTTAGTATACTAAACAAATTATTAGATGACTAAATGTTTTTTTTTTTTTTTTTTTGCATTCCACTGTTCATCGTGGTTGCACTGTATGGAGGGTGTGTAATCCTCCTTCCAGTCTTTGGAGCGGGCAAGCCTCTATGATGTGTTCCATAGTTTGCTCCTCTCCACATGCGCACAGTGGGCTAGGGCTACTGCCCCATCTGTGAAGGCTGGCCAAGCAGGGGCCATGTCCTGTCATTTGAGTGTAGACCACTGTTTCCTTGGGAGGTTGGTGCCCGGGACCTGTTGGTTGGGGTTTATCACCAGCTGTTTGTTTGGGACCTCCTTGGTTTCCCATTCCTCTTGCCAAGCTGTCTGGATGGTAAAGTCAGCTGGGGGAGGGTTTTTCCAAATCGGCCGTCTGGATGAAAGTCGGGCAGTGGGTGGGGTGTTTTTCAATGAAATCATCCAGTCTCTTAGTGAAGATTTTTTCAAGTATTTTGGAGAATTGTGAGAGTAAAGAGACTGGCCTGTAATTTGTGAAGCGATGACTGTCTCCTGTGTTGTATAGAGGTATTACTTTTGCTATTTTCATTTTGTCTGGAAATGTACCAGTTTGAAATGACAGGTTACAGATGTGGGTGAGTGGCTTAACAATTCCTTCAATTACTTTTTTCACTATTGTCATGTCAATTTCATTCCAGTCCGTTGATTTTTTGTTCTTAAATTTGCTCACAGTCTCGATAATTTCCTTTTCAGTAACTGCACCCAAAAAGATTGTGTTTGGATTTCTATCTTCTATTTCATTCACAGAACCACTGTTGTTTGTTTCTGGTGTCACTATTGATTTTGCTAATTCAGGACCAACGTTTACAAAAAATTTATTGAAACCACTGACCACATCTTCCATATTATTTATCAAGTTGCCATTTTCAATAAAATATTCTGGATAATTAGCATTCTTAGGTCAATTACTAATAATCCCATTGAGTACTTGCCATATTCCTCTTAAGTTATTTTTGTTATCCTCTAATATTCTGTTGTAATATTCTTTCTTACAGGTCCTCATTATATTAGTAAGCTTATTTTTATGTCTTTTATATTTGATCTCAGCTTCCACCGTTCTGCATTTAATGAATTGCTTATATAATGTATTCTTCTTTTTACATGCATTTATTAACCCCTTGATGACCCAAGGAATATTTTTTTGTTGTTGTCTGTCATTGTATTGTTTTATAGGACAGTTTTTATTGTACAATGATTGGAATATTTGTAAAAAATTATCATATGCTTTATTTATGTAATTTTCATCATAAACTATCTTCCAAGCTTGTATTAATAATTCCTTTGTCAGTAAATACATTAATTCTTCGGTTCTTATTCTTTTATATTTAATATTTTTGGTATGCTTTTTCTTCCTATAATCACATTGATAGACAACAAAAATTGGCAGGTGGTCACTGATATCATTCAATAAAAGCCCACTCCTGATATTATTTTCCATAATGTTTGTGAATATGTTATCTATTAGTGTGGCACTGTGTGACGTGATTCTGCTAGGTCCGGTAATTGTTGGATGTAAGCCCATACTGTACACTGTGGTGATAAATTCTTCTGTCAAACTATGTTGTTTTGAGTTCATCAGATCTATATTGAAATCCCCACAGATGAACATAAGTTTATGAGTTAGTTTTGCATACATTTTTTCCATCCAGTCCTTAAATAAGTCAACAACCTTTTCAACAACCTTGTATTTCAAGCTCTTGTCAACATAAATTGCAACTCCTCCTCCTTTTTTCACTTTTCTATTTATATAATTTAATTCATAGCCATCCATGGTAAAATCCACTCCTTTCTCTTCACTGAGCCATGTCTCTGATATTGCCACAATATTGAATGGCTCTTTAAATTGATGTAAATAATCTTTAATGTTATTAAAGTTGGCATAGAGACTTCTCCTGTTGAAGTGGATCACAGAAATATTGAAATCAGATGTGACCATTGTGTTAAACTGATCATCTGTGTAGTAATTACAGTCATTATTGATGGAGCTAAATAAATTATTATCAGGGTCTATGTTATATTCTACGTCCTGTGGGTTGTGATCTGTATATTCAAAAACTTTCAGTTCCTGTTGTTCCTGTTTGTTGATCTTTTGATTCATGTTGTTGAATGTCTTGTAGCAGATGAGTATATCCCTTCAGTGTCCTACAGTTGTCTGATTGTTACCGTGACTCCAGTTCATAATATTCATTAATATTTGTCCAGTTCCATAATATTACGGATGTTAATGACCTTGGCTTCTTCAGGTGATCCGTTTAATTTGATGAATATTTTACAGTTTGATGTCCAGGTGTTTTGAATCTTTTTCTGCTTTTTCATGTATCTTGCTTTTCTGGCTATTTCTGCGTTTTCCTTCGTGAGGTGCTCGTTTATGTAAATGTTCATTCCTTTCAATTTCCTACCTTGTTTTAACAGCGCAGTCTTGTGTTTTTTGTTCACAAACCTCATGATCACAGCCGGTTTGTCGCCGTTTTTCCTGGGCAGAGGGTGGCAGGCCTCAATGGTGTTGCAGTCCAGCTGAATTCCTTTCGACTGCATGAAGGTCGCAACTTGTTGCTCCGTGGATTCATCTTCCAGCTCACTTCCACTGCTGTCCGCGGCCACCGCTCTCGCGTATGATCGGGGTTTAATGTGGAGCCCCGTGATGATCACGTCGTTCACCCGAGTGTTCTGCTCCAGTTCCGACACTCTGCTCTCCAGATACGCCAGCCTCCTTTCCTTCTCTGCATTCTGGATCCGCAGCGCTTTCACCTCCTCTACCAGGTCCAGGATGGTTCTTTGCTGCATCTTAACAGCAGAAATCTCTTCCGCCAAGAAATCCAGCGCTTTTTTTATTTCGTCCACCTCCTCAGTCTGCTGCGTTTTCCTGGGAGCCATGATCCCGACTGATGATTGTTGATTATGATCGTAAGAGAAAAAAAAAAACACACGCGGGAGAAATCCCTTTGTTATCCCTGAGCGTGAGGGGCCTGATTGCTTCACTAGCCACTACAATATTAAGTTATGAGACTGGCAAATTCTCTTTTTTTCGCACGAGCAGGTTTATTCTCCAGCGGTAGTAACAAAAAAAAAAAAAAAAAAACAGCTCAAAACGCCAGCTCTAAACTGAGTTTTAAACAGAAACGAACTGGGAGCCTTTACTTGTGCATCCTCACTTTACAGGAACCGGAAGGCTTCCGGTTTGAGGTCCATTTCTTTTAAATTCCACTGAAATAAATTTACACATTTTATTGGGCTGGATATATTGTTTAAATGTCTGAATGTAGTTTATAGCAAAGGTTCAGGTTCAGGTTCATGTTACTTTATTTGTACCCGTAGGTAGATTTGTTTTGCAGTCAGGTGACATCCATATTTACAAACCACAATTACATTCAACACGAACACAAACACAGGCACACATGAAGCTGACTATAAACATGATAAAAGTACTCAAGGCTCCACCAATCAGGACATAAGACAAGGAGATAAGAGAAAAAGGTCATATTAAAAAGTTAAAGACTAGTCAAAGAGGTTAAAAACTCAAAAGTCTAAAACCCAATAAAAGTCTAAAACCCAATAAAAAGCTAATTGGTCTGCTCAAGTATACAGCAACCATAATGACTAATTCTACTTGCAAAATTAACTTTAGCAAATGTTATAACAGCTGTGATTACAATATTACTCACTACTACATTAAACTACCTGGAAGTTCTTTGCCTCCCTGAAAGGGCTTTACCCTTCTTTCACTCACTGCAGTTACAGGTGTTTCATCAGTTGGCTGCAGCACCTTGCTGAGTGATATAAAAGCACAGCAAAACACAGCAGAGGGAGAAGGTGGAGCAAATCTTTATTTGCCCAACACGTCTGTTTTAACATAAAATGTAAAACATAGGAAGTGAATGTAAAGGGGACAATCTGGAACGAAAGTCCTGAATCCATTGTGCAAATAACATTTGGGGTGCCACTGTTCCACCTAAACCTTTCAAGGTGATGAAGTAGCAGGGACAGATTCCTCACACATGCCTCTACCTGCATAGAACCCATCTCCTTACTCCTACATTTCAATTCAATTCAACTTTATTTATATAGCGCCATTTCATAACAACAGTCATCTCATAGCACTTTCAAATGTAGGGGAAACCCCCACAATTGCAGAAAGACCCCAACAATCAGGCAAACCCCTGTGAGGAACCACTTGGCAATGGTGGAGAGGAAAAACTCCCTTTTAACAGGAAGAAACCTCTAGCAGAACCAGGCTCAGGGAGGGGCAGTTATATGCTGTGACTGGCTGGGGGGTGAGGGGATTGAGAAGATGAAAAGAACAGACATGTAGAGAGCAAACATTAAAGGAGTGAAGCCCAGTACATTACTGGAGGTCCCCCGGTTGTCTAAATCTATTAGTAGCATAACTATGGGAGGGTTCAGAGACACATGATCCCTCCCTATTTGTAGGCTATATCACGATGGCCCTCACGGGCCATCACAAGACGCCACAGTCACCAGTGAGTTTAGCAGTGATGTTTTATTAACAGAGAGGGATGAACAAACACAGGATACATACAATGGCTGGGTGACGTCTGAGCCGGGGAGCACCCGATGCGCCAGACGAACAATAGTGAGGGTGAAGTCTTAAGGGAACGTACCTTACAAGACCACAACGTTAACAGGCGGATTACAGATTCCCAAGTCCGTTAACAACGATGAGCAAGGCAAACAGGAACATAACGGAGCATAACAGAGACTGCCGCACTGGAGGACATTCAGCACCGGCTTTTAACTCTGGCTGCTAATGACCCCAATGCGGCGCAGCTGCTCGCCGTGACAGCAGCGCAGCAGCTGACTTTGACAGCAGGGAGCTCCCTCGGGCACCTTCACAATAAAAGCCCGAGGAGCTGAAAGAAATCCTCTGTTGCCAAAGCCAGGGAAATAAGATATGAGACCCGAGTGCGGCCAGAACCGACACTCGGGTTATGACAGGCTATATCGAAAAGGAAGGTTTTAACACTATTCTTAAAAACAGAGATTGAGTCTGACTCCCGAATCCATATTGGTAATTGGTTCCACAGGAAAGGAGCTTGATAACTGAAGGCTCTGCCTCCCATTGTACTTTTGGAGATTCTAGGTATTACAAATAATCCAGCATTTTGGGAGCGTCTGTTAGAATGATAGGGTAGTATCAGATCTTTTAAATAAAGAGGGGCCTGATTGTTAAGAGCTTTGTAAGTGAGAAGAAGGATTTTAAACTTAATTCTGAACTCTATGGGAAGCCAATGAAGGGAGGCCAGAACCGGAGAGATATGATCTCTCTTTCTAGTACCAGTTTAAACTCTTGCAGCAGCATTTTGGATCAAATGAAGGCTTCTTAAAGATATTTTAGAACAACCTGATAATAAAGAGTTACAATAATCTAATCTTGAGCTAACAAAAGTGTGAATCAGTTTCTCAGCATCACTCTGAGACAAGATGCTCCTAATCTTGGCAATATTACCCAAATGATAGAAGGCAGTCTTAGAAACAAATTTAATATGTGAATTGAAAAACAGATCTTGATCAAAAATAACTCCAAGGTTCCTCACAGAACTATTCAGACAAAGAGTAACTGCATCCAGACTAAGAGTTTTATTTGGAAAGGTATTTCTAAGGTTTTTTGGACCAACAAGAATGACTTCAGTCTTATCTGAGTTAAATAGCAGGAAATTACAAGTCATCCAAGCTTTGATTTCCTTAAGACAGGCTTCTAACTTGGCTCACTTATTACGATCATTTGGCTTCATTGACAGGTATAATTGTGTGTCATCTCCATAACAATGAAAATGTATAAAGTGCTTTCTAATAATGTTGCCTAACGGAAGCATATATAAATTAAAAAGAGTAGGGCCTAGCACAGATCCCTGTGAAACTCCATGACTGAGTTTTGAGTTGGAAGAAAACTCATTATTGACATGAACAAACTGAGCCTATCAGACAAATAAGATCTAAATCACTGCAGCGAAGTTCCATTAACTCCAACATAGTGTTCTAATCTATCAAGTAGAATATTATGGTCGATAGTATCAAAAGCTGCACTAAGGTCTAAAAGGACAAGTACAGAAACAAGTCCATTATCAGATGCGATAAGGAGGCCATTAATGACCTTCACTAAGGCTGTTTCAGTACTATGATGGATTCTAATCCCAGATTGAAACTCTTCAAATAAACCATTTCCCTGCAAGTTGTCAAATAATTGTGTAGCAACAACTCTAAGATTTTTGAAATGAAAGGGAGATTAGAGATTGGTCTATAGTTAGCTAAAACTCCTGGGTCCAGCATTGGCTTTTTGAGTAAGGGTTTAATTACAGCCGTTTTAAAAGCCTGCGGTACATGGCCTAAAGTTAATGAAAAATTGATTATTTGAAGAATAGGGCTACCAAAAAATGGGAAGACTTTTTTAAATAACCTGGTCGGAATATGGTCTAAAAGACAAGTTGAAGGCTTGGATGAAGAAATCATTTTATCTAACTCTAAAAGGTCAGTTGGAGTAAACTTATCCAAACAGATATCAGTTGAAGAAGTTGTAGCAGATGCTGTATTTAACGGTGGGAAGAATCTGACTGATTTTTTCTCTCATAGATGAAAGAAAGCTTGTGAAAACTTTTGAGAGCATTTTGTCATATGGCATCACGGTTTGGTATGAGGGCTGTTCAGCCGCAGACAGCAAAGCCTTCCGGAGAGTGATCGAGACTGCACAAAAAATCACTGGCTGTTTTTTCCCTTCTCTGGAAGAGATTTCCAAGTCTCAGTACCTCAACAGAGCTACTGCCATTATTAAAGACTGCACTCATCCAGGCCATGATTTCTTTCACTTGCTTCCCTCAGGAAAGCGGTACAGATCCCATAAAACCCGGACTACCAGGTTTAACCATAGTTTTTTCCCAGCAGCAGTACGTATTTTGAATGGATTTATGTAACACATACAGACTGCTGAAGTTATTTTACGTTATTTTAGGTTATTTTGTGGCAGTAACCTTGTGTGTATAAGCTGGTCTTATTTATTTATCGCTCAGTATGTTTTTGTTATTGCTATGTACATATTGTATTCAACTTTTTAGGTATTATTGTTTTAAGCATTATTTATTGGTGTAATTATGAGAATGTTAGATGCATGTGTGTGATAGTTTGTTTTAGGGAGCAGTATCTCAATTTCGTTGCATTGTTGTTGTTGTTGTTTTTTTTTTAGAAATGGAATGACAATAAAGGCACTTTGACACTTTGAAATTTTATGATCGAAAAAGTTCATAAAGTCCTGACTAGTAAGCTCTAAGAGAATGCTAGGATTG
Source organism: Pholidichthys leucotaenia (assembly GCA_020510985.1). Lineage (NCBI taxonomy): Eukaryota > Metazoa > Chordata > Actinopteri > Cichliformes > Pholidichthyidae > Pholidichthys > Pholidichthys leucotaenia. The sequence goes on from CM035843.1 coordinate 33,559,281, forward strand.
ACAAAGTCCTGACTCGTTGTCAGCCTGGCTACAGTGCTGAAAAGAAACCTGGGATTATTCTTGTTCTCTTCTATTAATGCAGAGTAATAACTTGTTCTAGCTTTTCTAAGAGATTTTTTATAAATTAAAAGATGATTTCTCCAAGCTGAATAGATTTCATCTAAATTAGTGGAACACCATTTTCTCTCTCATTGACCAGTCTTCTGTTTTAAGCTACGAGTTTCTGTGTTGAACCAATCGGGTTAGAAATCTCTGGCTGGACTTTTTCTTTTTTTAAAGGGGCCATCATGTCTAGAGTCTGATGCAGAGAAGCTGTAACACTTTCTACCATGCTATCAATTACTGAAGGAGCAAGCTCTCCATAGCTTATTTCCGTTGTGTTGACACCTGGCATAGAGGAAACAATCGCCATAAATTTGGTAACAACATCATCTGAAAGACATCTACTGTAGTAATATTTTTCTTTGGGAATCAAATAGTCAGAAATAGTAAAATCAAAGGTTAACAGACAATGGTCTGACAGTACAGGGTTATGAGGAGACACTACCAGATTGTCTATTTCTATGCCATATATCAGAACAAGGTCCAATGTGTGGTGGAGATAATGGGTAGATTTTTTCTACTTTCTGAGAAAACCCCATCGAGTCTAATATTGAATTAAATACCATATTAAGACAGTCACTATCTACATCTACATGTATATTAAAATCCCCTACTATAATTATTCGATCTGATTTCAGCACTAAATCAGCTAAGAATTTGGCAAATTTGGATAAAAACTCTGAGTAGGCCAAGGGAGGACGATAAACTATGGCAAAGAAAATTGGGTTTAACCTAAGATTGCGAACATGCCCAAGACTGAGGACCATGCCCTCAAAGGAATTAAAACATGTTTTTTGCTTTACATTAACTAGTAATTTAGAATGGTAAATTGTCGTTACTCCTCCTCCACAACTAGAACTTCTGGGATTTTGATTGTTTAAATAACCAGAGGGAGTTGATTCATTTAAACAAACATAATCCGCTTGCCCTAACCAAATCTCTGTAAGGGATATTAAATCAATATGATGATCAATTAACAGATCATGGACAAGCAGAGACTTGGGAGTTAGAGACCTAATATTTAGCAAACCACATTTAATTTTTAAATTATGAGGAGGAAGAGATGCCAAATCATTAAATTTAGAGACTTGATGTTTAATTTGAGTTTTACCAACTTTTTGTTTAATCACTTTGGGATGCTTGTACATTACATTTTTATTAACTTTGGAGGGAGCAGACAATGATTCTCTGATGGAGAAGACAGGGGCTAAGTTGAGGGGTGGCGGATATGTTATGTTGTTATGTTATATATATGTTATGTTGTTATGTTATATATGTCAGTTATGTTGTATTTGTCTTGGGTTCTAATGTTTTGGGAAACGGGAGCCAGGCACAGTCTCTGTGGGGTTATTAATTGAAGACTGATCTAAATAGTGAGAATTATTTGGATTAATAGGATTAAAATGAGAAGTGGAAGCAAAAAAAGGCTGGCTGGGAGACCCAGGTACTTTGGGGTGAGTTAACACATCAGCTTTCAGTCACTGTACTAAAAAATGCTGAATGGAATAAAACAGATTGTCCCTTAGAACATGTGCACTGAGTCTATTTGGATGGATGCCATCTGGCCTCATAAATGATGGGTGGTTCCAAAACAGGTTGAAATTGTCTACAAAACCAGTGTTAAAAGTAGGACATGTTGAACACAACCAGATATTAAGGATGAGAGTTCTGCTAAAATAATTGCAACTTCTTCTAAAAGGAGCAAGTGGCCCAGAAATAAACACACGTCTGCCACAGTTCAAAAGAGTGGACAAAAGGCTTCTAACGTTTCTCTTTAAGATCTCCGATGCTTCATTTGGGATGTTGTTGCAACCAACATGCACAATGAGAGTTTTAGCATGGGGGTATTCATTTAATAGGTCAGGGGTAAGAGCCTTGATGTCTGACACTTTAGCCCCAGGAAAATATTTTGTAACACAGTACAGTACCTGCTTCTGACGTTCCTCATTATCGAATCACCAATTACCAGTGTCGTCTGAGGGGGCTTTGTCGGTGACTTCTGAGATGGTGGATAATTTTGCCGTTGTTGTTGCTGAAGCGGCGGGGTGCTGATGCGGGGATGATATGGGGGGGGGGGGGCGGATGCGCTCACTTCTTTTTGGAACTGGTGTATAGTGTGGCACACCTAAGGTTGTTACTTATGGCTCTGTGAGCCATAAATGAGAGCCAAGGGCTAACCAGTGAGTTTGCATTGTTTATTGGCAATACAGGAAAGGGAACAAAGGAACAGGGCCTTGTGGGGCCAAACACAAACGATCAAACAAAGGTATACACTTACAAAGATGCTGAATGACAAGCGGGTGGCTGGCGCCAGACGAAGGGGTTCCAGCCTTACCCACGCCGGAGAAGAGCGTGGATAATAGTGCGAGGTCACAGCCCCGAGTGATCGGAGCTGCTCCCTTTTATAATGGTTGACAGCGCCTCAGCTGATGAAAAGTAATTGGGCTCCAGCCGTCCTGTAGAGCTTGACAGCTGGGAGCCCGCTGAGACGCTGTCACAATAAGAGCTGGGCTGAGGAGGAATATGGCCTGAGCACCAACAAGGGTGACGGGAAATGTTCAGGCGGCCTACCGGAATCCCAGGCCAGAAAAAACAGTATCTCGGGCGGCCGGACCAGATCGTCAAACAGAAAGTCCTATAGGTCGGGCAGCCAAACCAAAGAGCCGAATGGGCACGGCAGTCCCTCTGGCGGCCGACCTGCATCGCTCAGCCACCAGGCCCGTAGGGGAGAAAGGAGCAATGGCTTCCCTGTGGAGAGAGATAGTGAGGGCGAGCCGGGCCTACAGTGAGAGGTCCAAATGGGCCCTGGTGGAAAAAGCTTGGGGGGAAGATGAGAGTAACTCAGATGATGATGGTGAAGAGGGAGAAGAAGATGATGATGAGCCGGTCCAGTGTCCGATGGCAGGGGATCTGCAGCTCCCTCACCGGACCAGGATACCACTGGTGCTGCACCCTCGTTGGACCCCGATTGGGTCGCGGCTGCTGCCGCGACGGACCCCGATTGGGTCTCGGTAGCATCCATGTCAGACCCCGATTGGGTCGGCGCCGCACCAGAACCGACCTCCAATCCCAAACCTGGAACCTCAGGCACAGCAGGCAAAAGCAGCTCCTCGCCGGCGACCCTGGGAAAAGGCTCAGGAGAGAGAGAAGAACTGGGATCAGGATCACTGGCAGCGCCAGAACCCGGCGAGATAAGCTCGGACGCAGCGGGTGGCTGCACCCGGCTCATCTCCCCTAGAGACAGGCTAAAATGCTCTAATATATGAAGGAGAAAGACAAAGTAGAGCACTTGCCTGATCTCGGGTTCTGACACCATCCAGGACTACGAAGATCCAGGTTCAGACGGCAGGAGGTGGTCTTCAGGCTCCCACTCAGCTGCGTCGGGCTCCGCAGCTGGCATGATGGTGCGCGCAGCTTGCGAGTCCTCCGGCACCGGTGCCCACGCCGATGGCCCACATGGCGTGGTGGCAGGAGAACCTTGACCTGCTGGACCAGACCGCTCCTCCGTGGAGACCCGGGGACGCTTCATCATCAGCTTAGGTTCCACGCTGCAGTCCGCTCTCCTCCTCCGCCCACGGCATAGCTGCGGAACCGGAACCAGGCTCTCCAGAACCGCAGGCCCCCTCCTCATCCCACGACGTTGGCCTGGCATCGAGGACCGCTCAGCGGAGGGAGACACAGAGGATGCGGGGTTAACAATTACAGCCACAGCAGGTGGTGGGAGCTCGGGGAGCTGCGGACCCCGAACTCCACCTCCAAGAGTCTGACAGAGCAAATCACAATGAGTGGATGAATGAACTGGGACTTGCCTGTCTCCTGGAGGCTGGATGGTGACCGCTGTGGCGGACGTTAATCCTCCCTTTCCCCGCCGGACGGTAACGGAGGACCCCCTGGGAGGATGTCGGGGAGCCGCTCGTGATGGTTCCGGGCGGAGCTCGCCAAGTCAGGACTCTGGGTGCACACAGCAGCCAGGGAATGCGTCGAGGAGGAGGGGGCGACAGCCGAGATGAGCCCGTCCTGGAGTGCTGACGTAACAGCAGGGGAAGATGGCTTGGGAGACGAGGCTGCGGGGTTTCCCCCCCTGATGAGGCGCAGGAGTGACAGCTGTGTGGGGAATTGAGACCTTGCGGCTACCCGGAAATGGATCCAGATGGGATTCGTGCTGAGGTTGACTACCGGTGTGACGACGGCTACTTGCAGGGGGCGAGGCGAAGGTGAGACCCGGGAATCGCCGTTCCTGTGCAGAGACAGAGGCGAGCAGGTCGGCAAACTCCGGGAACTCACGTAACTCCGGATTCCTCTCCACCAGTCTAACTGCTGCCGTCACATGCTTAATGATGGCGGATGGATGAACCGCAGAGCGAGCAGCAGCCACCTGGTCTCGGATCTTGACAGCTGCCAGCTGCAGCTTCTCCGGGGGATTCCCGAGTGACGTCGTGCCCGATGGGAAAAGACCTCTGTATGGTGCAAACTCCTGGGCCGGAACAGAGGCAGGAGCGGGATCCCGAAGCGAGGGGTGACGACGAATCCTCTTCGGCTTCCTGCCGGGATTTCCCTCCAGCCCACGGAGAATCTCACGGTGTGAGGCGATGTCATCTCTCTTGGCACAGACCTCAGGGTGGTTGGCGTAGCGAGGAAGATTGTCCAGGAGAACCTCAGCGTAATCTAGGTGCCTGCGTATGTCGTTGGGATTGTCATAAAGGGAGGCGGTGAAGAGCGTCCCGTCGACATACTCCAGGGCGGTTGCTAGCTCATTACCCAGGTGCCGAACGCGGCTCCTGGGAGACGGAATGCTCTCAGAGTAGACACCCAGACAGGGAAGAACAAAGTCCAAATTAGCAAACTCACGGCCGCCGGCAACTCGCTTGGCTGTGACCTACTGTTATGTATGGCTCTGCAAGCCATAAATGAGAGCCAAGGGCTGACCAGTGAGTTTGCGTTGTTTATTGGCAATACAGGAAAGGGAGCAAAGGAACAGGGCCTCGTGGGGCCAAACACAAACGATCAGACAAAGGTATACACTTACAATGATGCTGAATGACGAGCGGGTGGCTGGCGCCAGACGAAGGGGTTCCAGCCTTACCCACGCCGGAGAAGAGCGTGGATAATAGTGCGAGGTCACAGCCCTGAGTGATCGGAGCTGCTCCCTTTTATAATGGTTGACAGCGCCTCAGCTGATGAGAGGTAATTGGGCTCCAGCCATCCTGTAGAGCTTGACAGCTGGGAGCCCGCTGAGACACTGTCACAATAAGAGCTGGGCTGAGGAGGAATATGACCTGAGCGCCGGTAAAAACGGCGGATGTGACAAAGGTAGTTTTGATCCGGGGCTTGCGGGTTTGGGCCACCGCTGAAGGAGAAGGGGTGGCCATGGGAGGAAGATCGACGTCCAGGTGGGGGAAATCTTCCAGGGAAAGGATATCAAATCTATTTTCCAGCAAAAGGGGAAGGGAGGAGGCGTGGCCATATCTGGTCAATCCCCGATGTTTGCTATTTGGCTCAACCATGGTCCAGGGCGCACATTGAGGCTGTGAAGAACAACCTGGGGCTTTGGGTTTAACTCCGAGCTGAAGCCAGTGTTTGTTGCTGGAGTCGTGGACAGCTGAGGTGACCGGAGAAGGGGTGGAAGTGGATGGCAATGTGCTAATATCACCCAGGTAAGTAGCCATCTCTGCTAGCTGCGAGTCTGTCGCTGGGGTCGATGTCCGTCCAAAAATAATAGTGTCCAGGTGGTTTTCAGCCTCCCAAATCTTATAATTCAATTCAATTCAACTTTATTTATATAGCGCCATTTCACAACAACAGTCATCTCATCGCACTATCAACTGTAGGGGTAACCCCCACAGTTGCAGAAAGACCCCAGCAATCAGGCGATCCCCTGTGAGCAAGCACTTGGCGACGGTGGAGAGGAAAAACTCCCTTTTAACAGGAAGAAACCTCCTGCAGAACCAGGCTCAATATAGAGGATAAAGAGTCTCAATTCTAACTCAGAAACCTTCTTAGAGAGGGAAACACAGCTGACACAAGTTGGGGATGGAGCAATGGCTATCCAGGCCAGAAGTGGCTAGCTAGCTAGCTAAAACAGGTCAACCTAACCCAATGAACAGTCCTGACCGGGGTTTGATTCACCTCTGTGCCTCTCCGGGCTGTTGTATTTACTAAGCCGACACTAAGTAAAAAGTTAATATCAGTAAAAAAGATAAAGAGATAAAAATTTAAAACGGAGCTAAAACAGCAAAAAAATCCCCCCAAAAAACAAACAAAAAAAACCCAGACAAGATAATGCTTTAACAGCATCGTCGCCAGTTCGTCAGTTGTATGCAGTGTCGTCGGAAAGCCAGTCATGTGACTAGTTTTCCAAGATAAACCTTATATCGTACTCAGACGTCCATTTGCTGGGAAGTGGAGTCAGGTTTTGACCTTTCATTAAGAGTTGTAGGTATTTCTGAACTTCTGTCCTTGCAGTTAAGTCTCTAATCCGCTGGTGAGCTGGCATAAATAGCCTCTTGTTACAGAGGGGTTTTTCCACAGCTCAGAGGGGATTCATTTGCATAGACGCAGAACAGACCGATATTAACTTCACCACTTTTTCTCTCTATTTGAACAAAAAGGTTCAGGTTCAGGTTCAGGTTACTTTATTTGTACCCGTAGGTAGATTTGTTTTGCAGTTGGTGACATCCATATTTACAAGCCACTAATTACATTCAACATAGACACAAACACAGGCACACATCTTACAAAATAGGTAAATATAAAATATGTACAATATAATTTTTATAGCTTGTTCAACTCTTTGACAGCAGCAGGGACAAAGCTGTTTTTGTAGCGCTGGGTTCTACTTTTTGGGACAGCAAACCTCCGTCTGGAGGGAAGAAGCTGAAAGTTGCAGTGCAAAGGGTGGGAGTCATCATTTAAAATCGAGTCGGTGATGTATTAAATATTTAATAGTACTTTGTTACTTTAAATCATCTATAAGCTGCTTGCCTAATTACATGATCCAAACTGAATAGATATTTATCTTTTGAAGAGTGATCCTCAAATTTGTGACTCTCACTGATTAACACTTTCCGAGACACAGTTTTACAACATTCAATATGCCGACCACCCAGTTCAGATGGGCACATTTTTTTTTTAAATGGCAGTATAATATGTCCTCCTCCTCCTCCTCCTCCTCCTCCTCCTCCTCCTCCTCCTCCTCCTCCTCTAGGGGTTGCCACAGTGGATCATCTGTCTCCATCTCACCCTATCCCTTGCATCTTCCACTGTAACACCAACCCTCTCCATGTCCTCCTTCACTATATCCATGAATCTTCTCTGTGGTTTTCCTCTTTTCCTCCTGCCTGGCAGCTCCATCATCAATATCCTTTGTCCAGTATATGCACTATCCCTCCTCTGCACATGTCCAAACCATCTCAGCCTTGACTCTCTTACTTTGTCTCCAAACCGCTCAACCTGAGCTGTCCCTCTGGTATACTCATTTCTAATCTTGTTCCTCCTAGTCACTTCCAATGAAAATCTTAGCATCTTCAACTCTGCCACCTCCAGCTCCATCTCCTGTCTTTTTGTCAGTGGCACTGTCTCCAAACCATACATCATAGTAGGTCTCACTACTGCCTTGCAAATCTTCCCTTTCACTCTTGCTGTTATCCTTCTGTCACAAATCACCCCTGACACTCGTCTTCACCCACTCCACCCTGCCTGCACTCTCTTCTTCACCTCTCTTGTGTATTTTCCATTGCTTTGGATGGTTGACCCTAGGTATTAAAACTCAACTACTTTCACTATCGCTACTCCTTCCATCGTCACCGTCACACCTGCCTCCCTCTCATTCACACTCATGTATTCTGTCTTGCTTCTACTGACTTTCATTCCCCTTCTCTCCAGAGCATACCTCCACCTCTCCAGGTTCTCTTCCACCTGCTCCCGACTCTCACGACAGATCACAATGCTGTCTGCAAGCATCATGGTCCATAGAGAATCCCGCCTGACCTCGTCTCTCAACCTATCTATCACCATGGCAAACAAGAAGGGGCTCAGAGCTGATCCCTGATGTAACCCCACCCCCACCTTGAACCCATCTGTCACTCCAACACAACACCTCACCACCATCTTGCTGTCCTCATACTGTACATGTCCTGCACCACCCCCACATGCTTCTCTGCCATGCCTTACTTTCTCATACGGTACCGCACTTCCTCTCTTGGCACCCTATCATATGCTTTCTCTAGATCCACAAAGACACAGTGCAACTCCTTCTGACCTTCTCTGTACTTCTCTATCAACACTCTTTAAGCAAACATTGCATCTGTAGTACTCTTTCTTGTCATGAAACCTTACTGCTGCTCACTGATTGTCACATATTATGAATTAATATGGACACGAAAACCGGATCTATTGATTTTTTTCTATGGGTATATTGGGAAATAACCAAGGACTTGATGATGACTTGTCTTGTCTTAGCCCACCTGAGGCCACAGGTGAAGATGTGGGTGGACCCTCTGCAGTTTGCAGATCAGCCCCATTTAGCAGTTGAAGATGCTGCCATGTAACTGCTGCAACGAGCTCATCTGCACCTGAGACACTGTGAGAATCACATTCTTTGATTTTTCCAGTGCCTTTAATCCCATCCAGCCACTGCTGCTGGGTGAGAAGCTATGGATGATGGGGGTCGACAGCTTTGTGATCTCCTAGATTACTGACTACCTGATGGGCAGGCCACAGTTTTTCCAGCTGGGCAGTGTCTTGCCTGATGTGGTTGTTAGTGATATGGGAGATCCACAGGGGACTGTGCTTTCTCCTTTTCTCTTCACCTTATACACCACTAACTTTCAGTACAACTCCAAGTCATGCCACCTCCAGAAATTTGCTGATGACTCGGCTGTTGTTAGGTTTATAAGAGGGGGAGAGGAGGGGGAGTACAGGGCACTGGTAGACAGATTTGTAGAGTGGACCGAGCAGAATCACCTGAGACTGAACGTCAGATAGACCAGAGATGGTGACAGACTTCAGAAAGAAGAGGACACCTTCACAGCCATTGCAGATTAGGGGGGAGGATGTGGACGTAGTGGAGGACTACAAATACCTGAGAGTCATGATCAGCAATGGACTGGACTGGAAATCTAACACCAATGCTTTGTACAAGAAGGGGATGATCAGACTCAATTTTCTGAGGAAGCTGAGATCCTTCAATGTGTGCAACAAGATGCTGGAGCTTTTCTATCAGACCGTCATTGCCAATGCCATCTTCTTTGCTACTGTCTGTTGGAATAGCAGTATCAGGGCCAGCAACACTAACATACTTGACAAGATTATCAAGAAGGCTGGCTCTGTAATTGGTCTCAGGCACGAGACTTTTGACAATGTAGTGGAGAGGAGGACACTGAACCAAATCTTTTCCATCATGAACAACCCTGATCACCCCCTCCACCACACACTGGACAAACAGCAGCGCACTTTCATCAGTAGACTGCTACAGTTACACTGCCAAACAGTCAGGTACAGGAACTCTTTCCTGCCACATGCAATTTCACTGTACAAGAATTCACTCTAATGTTGAATCTTGGTCATAACAATGCTGCCATACTGCACCTTGCAGAAAATTGGTACCTCACATTTCAACCTGCACCCTATAGTCCTGCATTGTACAGCTAGTATGATCCATGTATCTAGAGTGGTGTGAAAAAATGTTTGCCCCATCCTGATTTCTCACTTTTTTGTTTGTTTACCACACTTAAAATTTTCATTCATTCATTCATTCATTCATTCATCTTCTTCCGCTTAATCCTTTTCGGGTCGCGGGGGGGCTGGAGCCCATCCCAGCATCCCTGGGCGAGAGGCAGGGTACACCCTGGACAGATCGCCAGTCCATCACAGGGCCAACACAGAGAGACAGACAACCATTCACTCTCACAGTCATACCTAAGGACTTAAAATTTTCAGATCAACAAATTTAAATATTACACAAAGATAACACAAGTAAATGCAAAATGCAGTTTTTAAATGAAGGTCTTTATTAGTAAGGGTAAAAAACAGCCCTGTGTGAAAAGTGAAAAAGTGATTACCCCCTAAACCTAATAACTGGTTGGGCCACCCTGAGCAGCAACAACTGCAGTCAAGCATTTGCGATAACTGGCAATGAGTCTTTTATAGTGCTGTGGAGGAATTTTGACCCTCTCATCTTTGCAGAATTGTTGTAATTCAGCCACATTGGAGGGTTTTCAAGCATGAACCACCTTTTTAAGGTCATGCCACAGCATCTCAATCAGATTCAGGTCAGGACTTTGACTAAGCCACTCCAAAGTCTTCATTTTGTTTTTCTTAAGCCATTCAGAGGTGGACTTGCTGGTGTGTTTTGGATCAATATCCTGCTGCAGAACCCAAGTGCGCTTCAGGTTGAGGTCACGAACAGATGGCTGGACATTCTCCTTCAGGATTTTTTGGTAGACAGCATAATTCATAGTTCCATTTACCACAGCAAGTTGTCCAGGTCCTGAAGCAGAAAAATAGCCCCAGACCATCACACTACCACCACCATATTTTACTGTTGGTATGATGTTCCTTTTCTGAAATGCTGTGTGGCTTTTACGCCGGATGTAATGGGACACACACACACCTTCCAAAAAGTTCAACTTTTGTCTCATTAGTCCACAGAGTATTTTCCCAAAAGTCTTGGGGCTCATCAAGATGTTTTCTGGCAAAACTGAGATGAGCCTTTATGTTCTTTTTGCTCAGCAGTGGTTCTCGTCTTGGAACTCTGCCATGAAGGCTATTTTTTCCCCAGTCTCTTTCTCATGGTGGAGTCAGGGACACTGACCTTAACTGAGGCAAGTGAGGCCTGCAATTCTTTGGATGTTGTTGTGGGGTCTTTTGTGACCTCTTGGATGAGTCATCGCTGCGCTCTTGGGGTAACTTTGGTCAGCCCTCAACTCCTGGGAAGGTTCACTACTGTTCCATGTTTTTACCATTTGTGGATAATGGCTCTCACTGTGGTTTGCTGGAGTCTCAATGCTTTAGAAATGGCTTTATAACCTTTTCCAGATTGATAGATCTCAATTACTTTGTTTGTCATTTGTTCCTGAATTTCTTTGGATTGCAGCATGACGTCTAGCTTTTGAGGCTCTTTTGGTCTACTTCACTTTGTCAGGCAGGTCCTATTTAAGTGGTTTCTTGATTGAGAACAGGTGTAGCAGTAATCAGGCCTGGTGTGGCTAGAGAGATTGAACTCAGCTTTCCAAAGATGTGATAAACCACAGTTAATTTATGTTTTAACCGGGGTGGGGGGGTGGGGGGGTCACTTTTTCACACAGATCCATGTAGGTTTGATTTTTTTTTTTACCCTTAATAATAAACACCTTCATTTAAAAACTGCATTTTGTGTTAACTTGTGTTATCTTTGTCTGATATTTAAATTAGTTTGATGATCTGAAACATTTAAGTGTGACAAACACACAAAAAAATGAGAAATCAGTATTGGGGCAAACACCTTTTAACACCACTGTATATGGGTCATCATCTATTCATCTTAGAGGTGGTCTGTGATGTACATAAAGTTATCTAGGCAGGTTTGCTTTCCCTGGGTAAATCCTTTTTTTTCTATTATATTGTGTGTGTGTCTCTGTCATTTTGGTTGTTTACTGTCATGCTGCTGTTACACTGTAATTTCCCAGTTTTGGATCAGTAAAGCACATTATCTATCTGTCTATCTATCTATCTATCTATCTATCTATGAATATCAACTGCCTTAAATGAATATAATGCAAACAAGTACTTGTTGTTGTAGTAAAATAGTGTGCTTAGAGACAGTCCCTAGAGACATCCCTTACAAAGACTATGATCAAGGTGTGCAGAAGTGCTAATCCAGCCATTTCTGGAAACATAGCCTACCAACAGAAGCTTTTCTTTATAAAGTTAGAGGAAACTACAGTTTGACTCCATCTGTTAACTATAGATTTATTACACTGTTATTTGAAATATGTCTTTTGTTCAGAATGTGCTATTTTGCCAGACTTTCTACTGAGCTACCCCTATGTGACCTTGTTCCACAGCTCATGAAGGAATGCAATTTTGCCTTATTCATACACCATGGCTCAGTATCTCCAAAATATGCATAACCTCATAAATACATTGACTGGCTATTAAGAAAGTGCCATCAAGCAGACAAAGACAAATGACTGTTATTAACAGTACAACATTTCCATATGTTCACCAGAATAGCAAAAATTCACAAACTGAACACAATGTCAGACCAAAATCCACGCTCACACTAAATACATACAAATGCACCACACTATGATTTTGGATTGAAATGTCATTTGTCCAAGATATGACCCATGACTAATGGTTCACCCATCCATCCATCCATCTTCTACCGCTTAATCCTTTTCGGGTCATGGGGGGGCTGGAGCCTATCCCTGCGTCTTTGGGCGAGAGGCAGGGTACGCCCTGGACAGATCTCCAGTCCATCGTAGGGCACTAATGGTTCATTGTCACCATAACAAATGATTCATTTAATATGAAGGCAAATTAATAACTGATTTTCACGAGGCGATTAGAGTCTGGATGAGACCTTTGATGAACTTCAATGTATTTGCCTCAAATGGTTTGATGTCTGAAAATTCCTGGTGTTCATAAGTGAACATGTCCAGCTGGTAGAAAACGAGATGAACACTATCTACCACTGTGAAGCGGCTCGCCATAAATGAGAAAATGGAAACACAAAGAAATAATTGCACGAATGAAAATATATTCTTTTTTTAAAAATTCATTCAGGTTGGGTCCTTTTTCCAAGTATGTTTTGCCTTAAGGGTTGTGCTGTATTTTTAAGAGCAGAGTGTCCATTTTCAGAACAAATTTACTGTAATCCAAACACAAATTTTAATTATCTAAGCTTTTAGTGCCATTTCTGCTCGTCATAATCATTTTAGAAAACCAGAACAGGCTTCACTTTGAAACACTTCTCATGGATGATGCACACTAAAGCCACTCAGCTTCCAGGCAATGGTCAAATGCTGCTTTGACTCACTTTACATAAGCAGTGCATTCTTTGATAAAGGGACTTTGTAGTACTTACTTTGCATACAGTCTGCTCTTTTTTTCCCCCACTTGTCCTGTCAGTAGCTAGGTGAGCAGAATAGAAATCTACTTCCCTTATTGTGCCAAACAGATTTACTTAGCAAAAAGGAGCTTTATACAGCACATATGTATGCATATTATTTATAAACTCCTCTTGAAACAACTATTAATAGTTTAATTTTTTTTTTTTTACCCATGAAGGACCCGACGAGGGGGAATGGGGAAAGGAGGGGTGGGGAGGGGGAAAGAACAGTGAGAGGAACAGACAAAGAAGACAAATAGACAAACACAATTGAAACAAACGGAAGGGAAACTGTTTCTTCTACTGAAAAGGTCTCATCACGAGTCTGGTATCTGCACCTGTAAAAGGAGAGACGTGTGTGTGTGTGTGTGTGTGTGTGAGAGCACGTACAAAATAAGTGTGTGCGTGTGAGTGGTTTGCCAAGAAAACACACGAAGAGGGTTGCAGGTCACAGCAACCCCCCCCCCCCCTACTGAAACCACAAGCAAGCAAGACAGCGCCACCAACCCCCACTGAGCACAGATGTCCCGAGGTCACAAGCCCAAGGACAGTTAGGCATCCACCCCAGGAGGGACGGCTGAGGGAGGCCGGGCCACCAAGTGGCCGGCATAGCGCACCTCCACCCTCCTACCGGTCAGCCCTTGGGCCTCAGGCGCCAGAAGGCCAGCACCCCCACTCCCCCCCGGGCCAGAGACCGGCCAGAGACTGGGCCAGAGACCGGCCACGGCCCCGGCACAAGCCCCCCCCCAGACACCCCCACAACGGGCCCGCCCCCACCCCAGCACCACTGACACACACCCCGGGAACCCCTATACCCAAAGAAGGAGGTAGCAAGGCACATGAGCCCCACAGGGGGTCACCCCCCCCCCATCCAAGTCAGCCCACACAGCCAGGAGTTGCCACCCCCTCAATCCCCCTCAAACCCCCTCAATCTAACGTGCGGTCTAATCTAAAAAATCTTGGTGTCATTTTCGATCAATCGATGAGTTTTGATCAACATGTCAAATCTCTGACCCGGAGTTGTTTTTTCCACCTTAGGAATATATCCAAAATTAGGTCATTGGTTTCCTACAGTCAGTTAGAAATCATTATTCATGCCTTTGTTTCTTCACGTTTGGACTACTGTAATGCTCTTTTCACATGTCTTAGCAAATCCTCTTTACACCGCCTACAGTTAGTCCAGAACGCTGCTGCAAGATTACTAACTAGGCCCAGTAGATTCTGTCATATCACTCCTGTTTTGGCCTCCTTGCATTGGCTTCCTGTAAATTATAGAATTGATTTTAAAGTTCTTGTTCTTACTTACAAAGCCATTCATGAAGAGGCGCCTTTTTATATTAGTGACCTGCTCTTTCTACACCAGCCCAGCAGGTCTCTCAGTTCTTCTCATTAGAATCTATTGGTAGTCCCTAGTACTAGGCTCAGAACCAAAGGCGATAGAGCCTTTGCTGCTGTTGCTCCCAGACTGTGGAACTCCTTGCCTTTTGAACTTAGATCTGCACCTTGCATTGGTGTTTTTAAGAAGCAACTAAAGACCCACCTTTTTAGCCTGGCTTTTTAATTAACTATGTGGTGATTGTATTTTTATGTGCTTTTACTGTCTACTTTGTTGTTGTTGTTTGTTTTTTTTTACTGTTTTATGTGCCTGTGTTTTTATTTTGTTTTTTACCATGTTAAGCACTTTGTGACTCTGTCTGTGAAAAGTGCTCTATAAATAAACTTATTATTATTATTATTATTAATCCAGCACCCCCTAACCAGCACACACACTCATTCCCACACACTCACACCCTCATGCTTTTATACGCACCCACTCGCACCCACACACACTCAGTCACTCCCACTTGCCCTCTCCCCCACACAATCCCACACTCACACTCCCAAACCCACCCACTCTCACCCACTCTCATACCCACTCAATTTCGCTTCCACTCCCACTTGCCTTTGAGTTGCCCGCATCCACTCACGCTCACCCATACACACACTGTAACTCGTGCGCCAACTCATTCACCTCCACTTGTGCTCTCTCCCACAAACGACCCCACACTCGTTCACTTTAATTACTTGGAGTGGCTTTGGCGCAGATGTAGCGGACATGAACGTGCACCAATGCCCAGCAGTGGCTAGGGAGACTGCTGGTGCAGACCAGCAGCCTCACCCCTACCAACTCATACCAGACCAGACCAGACCTATCAACTCATACCAGACCACCATCCCCAACACCCACCCAGAGCGCATGATCAATGGGCCGCTGCAAGCGCCCCGAGATGCCACCCAGCACACAAAGCACCACACAAATCCGACCCACCATCACCATCGCTATCTCCACTCATCACTCCCTCACTCTCACTTACTCACTTGTTCACTCACTCTCTCTCTCTCTTGCTCGCACCTATTAGTTCGGCAGCTCCCAGGGATGTTGACAACATGATGGGCCCCAGGTCACCAGCCAGGCCCCCGGCAGAAGGAGGGCAGCAGGAGGGGGGGAAGACCACCACCCCCCATCTCCCACGCACAAATTGTGATGGGTCAGTGTTAGTTGTGTGATGTGATTGTGTGCAGGTGTGTGAACTACAAAAGTACAGTTAAAATTGGGGGGATGGTGTGTTGGAGCACCGCTAGCCACTGTTATAGTCAGCGGGGCTCCCATCCCCTAAGCCCTCAGTGTCTACAGTGCAATTAAAATTGAGGTGAGGGTGGCCCCACTGTGCAGTAGACAGAGGGATCCTCTTTACCGACACAGTATGGCACACCTCTACCTCAAAACCCTAGGTGTATCCAATAAGATGTATGTTCCACCCACAACTGGGGGAGGGGGTGGGGAGAGGTAAGACTGGGAATGAGGTGGTCAAAAAGAGAGCCCATCCTCCTCCAGAAGCCAGCTCCAAAACTGGCTCTGGAGGCCACCCACTGCCCCCAGGACCCGCCAGCATCGCAACCAGGCGAATCCCCAGCACCACAGGCATGATGGAACAACCACACTCACATTTACTCTCACACATATTGTACATACAAACATAATAACAACAACAATCATAATAATAATAATAATAATAATAATAATAATAATAATAATAATAATAATAATAATAATAATAATAATGGGTTGGACCCATACGGCACCCCACATGCCAAGCGACACCCCAGAGCACCCACCGCGAGCCTACCAACCATCCACCCCAGACAGACATCAACAGCTGCAGATTACCCTGCAGCCACAGCCACCCCAGGGCAAACCGACAGAAATGCGGCTGCCAACCCGCACCAACGGCACCCCCAGCCACCCCGGCCACCCCCGAGAACCCACACACACCCATACCCTGCGCCACGGATACCGGAGGCAAAGCGCCCCGCCCAGTGACACAACGGCAGGATGGCCGGGAAGAGCAGGTCCCGAACCGCCACCCCCCCCCCCCCCACCCAAGGCCACCAGACGGCCCAATCCCAATCCCCATCCCGGGCTAAATCTCTATACTCAGAGAGACTCCAGCAGCAGTTCACTGCTAATGATTCGGCTTCCGTGTGGAGAGGACTGAGGCAAATCACCAACTATCGACCTAAGGCTCCTAAAGGTCAGGATGACAAAGCCCTTTGTCAGAGACTGTCCCAACACTATGCCCGTTTTGACACCTCGTCATCTGTGTCCAACTCCCCCCCTCCCTCCAGCTCCACAGCCTCCACATTCCCTACTTCATTTAAGGCACCCCCCCTCCTCCCCCCCTCCCCTTATCATCAGTGAGCAGGATGTGCTCAAACAGTTCTCCAGACTGAACCCGCGCAAGGCCCCCGGCCCAGACGGCGTGTCTCCCTCCACCCTGAGACTCTGTGCGAAACAGCTGGCTCCTGTATTCACAGACATTTTTAACACCTCCCTTAAGTTATGCCACGTGCCGTCCTGCCTCAAATCCTCCACCATCATCCCTGTCCCCAAGAAGCCACGGATCACTGGACTTAATGACTACAGACCTGTAGAGCTCACCTCTGTAGTCATGAAGTCCTTGGAGCGCCTGGTCCTGTCCCACCTCAAGTCCATCACCACCCCTCTCCTGGACCCGCTGCAGTTTGCCTACCGAGCCAACAGGTCTGTAGACGATGCAGTCAACCTGGCCCTCCACTCCATCCTGCAGCACCTGGACTCCCCGGGAACCTACGCCAGGATCCTGTATGTGGACTTCAGCTCCGCATTCAACACCATCCGCCCCGCTCTGCTCCGGGACAAGCTGTCCCTGCTCAACGTGCCTGACTCCCTCTGCAGGTGGATCATCGACTTCCTGACGGACCGGAGGCAGCATGTGCGGCTGGGAAAGACTGTCTCAGACTATACTAGCATCAGCACCGGATCACCCCAGGGCTGTGTACTTTCCCCCCTACTCTTCTCCCTTTACACCAACTCCTGCACCTCCAGCCACCAGTCTGTCAAGTTGATCAAGTTTGCGGACGACACCACCCTCATCGGGCTCATCTCCAACGGCGACGAGTCCGCCTACAGGAGAGAGGTGGCCCAGCTGGCGTCCTGGTGCAGCAATAACAACCTGCAGCTGAACGCTCTGAAGACAGTGGAGATGATTGTAGACTTCAGGAAAGTCACTACTCCTCTGCCCCCCCTCACCCTCTCAGGCTCTCCCATCACCACTGCTGATTCCTTCCGCTTCCTAGGCACTACCATCACCAGGGACCTCAAATGGGAGCTGACCATCAGCTCACTCATCAAAAAAGCCCAGCAGAGGATGTTCTTCCTGCGGCAGCTGAGGAAGCTCAAGCTACCCACCAAGATGTTAGTGCAGTTCTACACAGCCATCATCGAGTCCATCCTCACCACCTCCATAACCGTGTGGTACGCAGGAGCCACTGCCAGGGACAGACTAAGGCTGCAGCGCGTCGTGCGCACTGCTGAGAAGGTGATCGGCTGCAAGCTCCCATCTCTCCAGGATCTGTACATCTCCAGGACCCGGAGGCGTGCTGGCCGGATCATAGCCGATCCCTCACACCCTGGTCACGTACTGTTTGCCCCCCTCCCCTCTGGTAGAAGACTTCAGTCCATCCAGACTAAAACCTCCTGTCACATGAACAGCTTCTTCCCCTCTGCCATTAGACTGCTGAACACTAAGTGACTCTCGTGCACCATGTACAGCAGCTCAACCAGACTCATGTCAATCATCACTGTTTTCTTCCTGCATTACCGACTGCACTATATAGTTCTCCACAGTATCTGCTGCTGGCTAATATATATTTTAACTGTTGACCAGTATCACTTAGTCTTATCCTACACTTTATTACATGTATAGTTTATTTCTCTTATCTTATCATGTTTAATGTTGCAGCATTGTACCGAGACAAATTCCTAGTTTGTGTACTACATGAACAATGGCAATAAACCTGATTCTGATTCTGATTCTGATTCTGATTCTGATCCCACCCCCCGCCACCCAACAAGGTCTTCGTGTCCACACACACACCCTCCACCCCTGCATGTCCCCCCACAGGTCCGTGCACCCACACATATACACACACACAGGCCCACCCTCATGTGTACACACATATACCCCCCATCGCATATGTCCACCTACACCCACACACAACCTTGCATGTTTAGATACAACACACATACCCACACATTCACACACACGTGCACACACCCATATCCATACCCACACATATACACGCAAATCCACACACACATACTCACGCACACCTGCACATACTGTACACACACACACACACACACACACACACACACACACACACACACACACACACACCCAGGCCCCGGAGAACAGGATACAGTCTACTCTTAATATTCACGTTTTATTTGACATTCATGGTGTTTTGTTTTCTCAATCTTTGTTTTCAGTTACTCTACTAAGTTATTTAACTTTTTGTTTTGTTTTAAATTATTATTCTAGAGTAAATTTAACATATCTACCCAGCCAGCGTGTCCGTGTGGACCCCACCAAAGGTTAAGTCTGGACTGTTTTATGGGTCCCATGTCAGTTGGTCCGTGGGTTCCATGTTTTCCCATCTGTGTTTGCCCACACTGACTTTAGCCGTTTGCCTATTTTCAACTTATTTTCTCATAAATTTGTGATTTTCTTATAAATTTGTGAGTTTTTCCCATTAATTTGCAACATTTTCTTGTAAATTCTGGAACTTTTTTCCATTAATTCAATACATGTTTCCTGAAAATCGAAACTCGCTCATCAATTTGCAACTTTGTTTTACTGTAAACTTGAAACTTTTTCTCATAAATTTATGATTTTTTTCCTTGTAAATTTGAAATTTTTTTCTTCATGAATTTGTTAGTTTTTCTTTTAAAATTGTGACTTTTTTCTTGCAAATTTGCTCAGCTTTTCTTGCAATTTTGGAACTTTCTCATAAATTTGCCACTTTTTTTACTGCAATCATGCATCTTTTTCAAATAAATTTGTGACTTTTTCCATCTAAATTTGCTGTTTTCTCGTAAATTTGTGAGTTTTTCCCATTAATTTGTAACATTTTACTTGTGAATTTGAAACGTTGTTAAAAATTTTCAACTTTTTTTAATTGTTAACTTACAGGTTTTCCTCATAAATTTGGGACTTTTTTCTTGTAAATGTGAAAAACTTTTCTTGTAATCTTGTAACTTTTCAAGTAATTTAAAAAATTTTTCTAGTAAATTTGTAACTTTTTTCTCATAAATTTGCTACTTTTTTTTGTAAATTTGTCACTTTATTTCTTAAAAATTTTCATATTTTTTCTCATAAATGTGTGACTTTTTTGCTTAATTTTGCAATGACCCAAGTGTTACTGAAACCTGCTCACCCATTATAACCCAAGTGGGGCCCAGTTGGATTTAAAGTGTGTAAACAGATTATCTGCTTACCTGTACCACAGGTAAAGTCCATGTGGGCAAACACAGATGGGGCCAACATGGAACCCGCAGACAAACCTACATGGGACCCGTAAAACAGCTCCGATTAAACCTATAGTGGGGCCCACATGGGCATGTTGGCTGGGTACTTACTAATATTGATGTATCTTATTCATAAAAAAATACCTCCAAACTTTTAAATACTCTACATCCATCCTATTCACTTTTATAGGGCAATTGTTCAGTGGCCAGAATATGTATTGTCAACATTATTACTTAGTAATAATTCAATAAGCCAAAACATAACCAGAGGGAGCTGGTATGACAGCATCTTCATATTTAGACTATTCTGACATATAAAAAAATGACAACATCACAATGGATTCTCAAATTTGTCATAACATCCTGTCTGGGATATACATAAATAAAATAAATTCTTAATAAAAAGAAACTAAGTATTCCACAGTCTATCTGTGATACTGACACTTTAATACAGTTAGTGTTTGAGCAATGTAGCATGGACCAGTTTTTGTTTGTTTGTTTCTTTTTCTCAATCTCTACTATCTTCTTTCCTTTATGACTGACTGTCTCTCACACCTTTGTCATTTGCTGCACATCCACCAAAGAGTATTGGTCTTCTGGTAAAATATGATTGTAGTACTATATCCATTTATATTTCTTGACAGAACCTACTGTAATATCTCCCAAATCAAATAAATGTCATCATTCATCACATAGCCAAGTCTCCTCTGGTTTGAAAGCTACAGAAAAATTCAATTCACTTCAGCTTGACATCCATCTATCAACATTGTATTCTCTAATTGAACTTTAAGGTTAATATTCTGGCCTATACTCTGCTCTCTTGTATTTTGGTCTTTGCAAGGACATCCAATAGACTGTCTAAATAAACAAAGAAAAATCCAGACATCTTTGGAAAAAGAGCTTGGTGTTTTTTTCTGTGCAAAAACATAAACCAGAACCAATCTTAAATTTGTGCTGTCCTAAATTTGCTTCCCAAAATATTTCAACTTTATAGGTAAATTTCTGTGATATTGAGTCCTATCACAGTGAGAGTCTACTAACCAGGTCAGCCATATATCCCACGCTTGATTTGCAGTTGTTGCCGCCAAGGATGGCACAACCAGATATTAGGTTTAGGGGCAGTTATTTTTTTCACATAGGGTAGGTAGGTTTGGAAAGCTTTTTTCTCTTAATAAATGAAATCATCATTTGAAAAGTGGATTTTGTATTTACTTGGGTTATCTTTGTCCATTATTAAAAATTGTTTAATGATTTGAAGCATAAAGTGTGACAAATATGCACAAATATAAGCAATTGGGAATGGGCAAATACTTTCTCACTGAACTGTAGCTTTATTTCTCAATTTGATGAAAAAATTAAAAGTAGTAAAAATATGTCTTTTTTGGCTATAAAAATATTGAGAAGCTAGCATGATTTAAATCAAGAATTCATATATCAGCATGTTAATGCACAGCAAACAGTGGTACAGTACATTTATAGATCTAAATGGTAAAATCACATACTATTCTCTCATTTCTACACATTGTAAAAGATTTTTAAAAATCTGATTATTTTAATCAAAGCTTGGTTTTATATTCATCTAAATGATGCATGCTGTGAAGGGAAAATAACGATGGCTTGTGAAAGGTGACTAATGTATAAAGGAATTGAATGGGTAAAACCATAAATGGCTTTTCACACTGTGAAGAGCACAGAGAAGCAGATCAGGAACAGCAGTCCCTCGGGTCATGCATGCAGTCTCAGATGAGGTCACCCAACCTGTTTGTTTTCACTCTCTGCATTTGTCATACATAAATACCTCAGAGAGCTCTATCTATCTATCTATCTATCTATCTATCTGAATATAAAAAAAAATCTATCTGAATATAGAAGGCAAGTATTTTCTATAAATATATGGCTGATACCATTTCACATGTTATGAATTTTGCTCTGATTGTATTACTGTATGTGCAAATGCTGTTCTTGGACTTCTGTTCGGTATTCAACACAATCATCCCCCAGCGCCTAATACAAATGCTCAGACACTTGGGACTCAAAACCTCTCTCTGTAACTGGGTGCTGGACTTTCTCACAGGGAGGCCACAGAACGTGCGGGTCGGTAGCAACACCTCCAAGACCTTCACAATGAGCACAGGGGCCCCACAACGGTGACTGCATACCAGCACACAGCACCAACCACATCATCAAGTTTGTGGACGACACATCAGTGGTGAGCCTCATCACCAATAATGAAGAGGCCAACTACAGAAATGAGGTGAGCCAACTGGTCCAGTGGTGTGAAGATAATAATCTCTTTCTGAACGTGAGAAAAACCAAGGAGATGGTGGCTGACTTCAAGAGAAGACACACACAGCATCCCACTCTGATCAACAATGCAGCATTTGTGGAGAGGGTGAGCAGCACCTGGGGGTGCACATCTCTGAGAACCTCTCCTGGTCCAACAATACCACATCACTGGCCAAGAAGGCTCAAACTCACCTCTATTTCCTCCGCAAATTGAGGCAAGCACGAGTCCCACCCCCAATCATGTGCTCATTTTACCGGGGTACCATTGAGAGCATCCTCACCAGCTGCATCACGGTGTGGTACAGAAGCTGCACCGCCTTCTGCTAAAAGACACTACAACGCACAGTGAAAGCAACCAGTAAGATCATTGGTGCCCCTCTACCCCCCCTTTTGAACATCTACCACACTCGCCTCACCAACTGAGCCATCAACATTGAAGGCGACACCTCCCACTCCTCACACTCCCTCTTCAGCCCCTTTCCTTCGGGTGCCAGAGCCCACAGGCCCACTCCACAAGACTGCTAAACAGCTTTGCTCACCAGGCCATCAGGACCCTGAACTCTGCCCCCACTCCCACCCCCACCCCTGGACCGTAACACACTCACCCACACAATAACTACCTCACCTGTTGGAGCAGAAACACTTAGCACACCAGCAGTAATTCATCTGCTGCTGTATGTCTCAAAGTAAGGTGCTTACTGCAATCATTTGCACAAATGCCATATCTGCTGCTGTCTGTTACTGACTGACTGAATGAATGAATGAAACTTTATTTCAGATAGATTAAATGTAAAGATTAAAAGAAAAGCACAGAATAATATAACAAAGGGGGAAAAATCTAACAAGGTCAAATTAAACAATAACGCCTCGGATTATACAGTTCAACATAAGTTATCTGAAATGGGTGATGGTTCAAGGCACAGCTTATATTACCCACCCACATTCCATCTAAAAATTCAAAAGGAAAACTGATAGAAAAATTCCATATTATCTACATTATTATTGAAATTAATAACTTATTATATTTGCAAAGTATCATACCTTTCATATGCCATGTTTAACGTTTATATGTGCATTCCATATAGGATAAGTTCATCTACTCTTGGCATGTTTCTGTGAGCAATTTCAGAGAGTTCAGACTGAAGATCAGTACAGGGTCAGTACATGCGTAAGGAATGATCTAAGCCACTTTTTATAATCTCTCTGACATGTCCTGTTTCAGGTCACAGGAATGCACAGGAACTCCTCAGCTTATATAGATTAGTGTTTTATGGACGTTCGGTTAGATTTACATTCTTGTCTCCAGAGTGTCTGTGACATCTGCCTGGATAAGCTTTGACTATCAGGACTGTCCTGACCATTGTGGGTTTTTGTTTCATTAACAGAGGGGTACCAACAATTTTGTCCACGTCTGTACGTACTGATATCTGTTCTTTAAGTAACTACATAACTAGGACAGTGCTACCCCCCTAATACCATAATTTTGTAGTTTCTTTAACAATAATTTATGATCCACTGTATCAAATGCTTTTTTAAGATCCAGGAATACCCCAACTGAATACTCTTTATTTTCAACAGCAGTTGATATTTTTTCTATACATTCCATTAGAGCAAGAGCAGTTGTCCTCTTGTGTCTGAACCCATATTGCTGCTCACACAATAAATTATTCTTCATTATAAAGTTGTCAATTCTCTCACAAAATATTTTTTCAAGTATCTTAAAAAATTGCGGCAATAGTGAAATACGTCTATAACTTAAAAATTCCCCTCTGTCACCCGTCTTGTATATCGGAATTACTTTAGCTATTTTCATTGCATTGGGAAATATACCTGTTTGGAGAGACAGGTTACAAATATATGTCAGTGTTTTCACTAAGCATTTGATAATAGTTTTGACTAAGAGCGTGTCAATACCATCACAGTCCGTAGATGTCTTACTTTTAAACGATTTAACAATTTCAATGACCTCTCTCTCGTCTGTGTTCTTTATAAAAATTGAGTCTTTTATAGCAGTGTTTTTGCTTATTGTATCACCCGTAGGTGCCATAATGGGTATTTCTCGAGCCAAATTAGGACCAATGTTAACAAAAAGTTATTAAATTCATCTGCAGGTGAAACTGCATTCACACTCTGAGTCGTTGTATTATTTTTTGAAAAATTATCAATAACCCACTTTCTATTTTCTTATCAATAGTATTAACAAACAGGTTATCAATAAGTGTAGCAGTGTGAACTGTGATTCTACTGGGATGTGTTATTGTGGGATATAGACTCATACTATACACTGAATTCATGAACTCTGTAATTACATTTTGTTGAAATGAAATGGATTTAGTAAATCAATATTGAAGTCTCCACAGATTACAATCCTTTTCTTATTAGTTATATTATTGTACAACTCAACTAACTAACTAACATTGATGTGTGGACAGAAGATTCAGTGCACAGCATCCAGGAATGCTTTGACTGTACAGACTGGGAGATGTTCACACTGGCCTGCGGGGATGATTTGGACTCTTTGGTGGAAGTCACATGCTCATATTTCTGTAAAAATAAGATTGTTCCACGTAAACGTGTCAAAATATATCCCAACAACAAACCATGGGTTACAAAATCAGTTAAATCCTGCTTACAGACTTCAATTTTAATGAAAATTTTTAAAAAATGGTCAGATGTGAGGTCCTAAAGCAGACTGAGCATGCATTGGATTCTCTGCAGTTTGCCTATAGGCCTCACAGAGGAGTGGAGGATGCCACTGTCACTCTGTTTAACATGCTTTTTAAACATCTGGATTTTAATGGGACACGCGCCAGACTTTTATTTGTGGACTTTTCCTCTGCCTTTAATACAATCCAACCTCATATCTTAGTTGAAAGGCTCCTGCAGCAATTTGATTTGAGCATTAATCTGGTGGGTTGGATTCTGGATTTCTTAACCAACAGGACGCAGAGAGTAAGGGTCAATGGTACATTGTCTGACCTAAAGTGCTCTTCTACTGGCTCTCCTCAGGGGTGTGTGTTGTCACCACTACTCTTCATCCTGTACACAAACATGTGTCGGAGCAGACATGACAACAGACACATTATAAAGTATGCTGATGACTCAGTTATTGTCAGTCTCCTCCAGGATGGTGAGAGTGGCCACGGCCCAGTAGTTGATGATTTTGTTCACTGGTGTGAGGATTCCTACCTGCAGCTGAATACGACAAAAACTAAAGACATGATTATTGACTTTAGGAGGAAAAATCCCAGGCACAAAGTCACCGTACTAAAAGGCCAGACCACCGAATGTGTACAATCCTACAAATATCTTGGGACGATTATTGATAGTAATTTAAACTTTGAAGAGAACTGTGAAAGGGTGTGCAAAAAGGTCAGCAACATTTGCATTGCTTGAGAAAACTTGCACGCTTCCATGTTGACCGAACCATAATGACAATGTTTTATCGGGCTTTTATTGAATCTGTTTTATCCTTTTCTTTAGTGTCATGGTTTGGTCAGATAAAACTGAAACAGAGGAAATCCTTGGATCAGGTAGTTAGATGGTCTAGTCGTTTGCTTGGTGAGCCACAGCTAAGCCTGACACCCCTGTACACCAGACAAGTACAGAGGATGGCTACCTCCATTTTAAATGATGACTCCCACCCTTTGCACTGCAACTTTCAGCTTCTTCCCTCAAGACGAAGGTTTGCTGTCCCAAAAAGTAGAACCCAGCCCTACAAAAACAGCTTTATCCGTGCTGCTGTCAAAGAGCTGAACAAGCTGTAAAAATTATATTGCACATAATTTAGGTACCTATTTATTAACTCCATTTTATATTTACTTATTTTTGTAGGATGTCACTTGGGTTCTAAATATTTTTCTAAATATTTTATTGGGTTTTAGACCTTTGAGTTTTTAACCTCTTTGACTAGTTTTTAACTTTAAATATGACCCTTCTCTCTTACCTCTGTTTTTTCTCCCATCTCTTTGTCTTTTTATACCCTGATTGATGGAGCCTTGAGTATTCTTATCATGTTTATAGTCAGCTTCATATGTGCCTGTGTTTGTGTCTATGTTGAATGTAATTTGTGGCTTGTAAATATGGATGTCACCAGACTGCAAAACAAATCTACCTACGGGTACAAATAAAGTAACCTGAACCTGAACCTGAACCTAACTTATCTCTGAATGTCTCAACGCAAGTTCCCGGCATTCTATATATACAACTTATAATTAGATTTTTTTTTTATCTTGGTCAATCTCAACAGTAACACATTCCAGAATCCCTGGTAGTGCAAAGGACATTCCATTTACAAGTTTACACCCATACAGTTCATCAATATACAGTGCAACACCACCACCCTTTTTTTGAGATCTATTATTATAAAACATCTGATATCCCTCTATTTCCATCAAAGAAGCCTGCTCTTCATTGAGCCAAGTTTCAGAGACTGCGATAGCTGTAAATTTTCTATCTAACTCTTTTAAATAGTCCTGAATCTGTGGAAAGTTTTTCTTAAGACTTCTGCTGTTAAAGTGTATTATTGATAGTTTACCATCTAATTGCACTTGACTTTTGAATTGCTTTTCAGTCTAATAATCACAGTGATTATGAATATTATTGAAGAAGTGGTTATCAGGATCAATATCATTCTCCATCTCTTGTAGTTTGTGTTCAGCATAATGAGATATTTTCAGAGTCTGAATTTCCTCTCTCTGTGTCAAATGACTTCCTCCAACTGGGGATGATTGATGTCTACTAAAGTCAGTCGTAAGTTTTTTGTTTTGTTTTGTACATTGTCATGTACAAAACCATGACAATGACAATTGTCATGTACAAACCATGACAATGTACTTTAGCCATACTAAAGTACATTGTCATGGTTTGTCACAAAAGGACTGTTCTTGCCATGTGTGTGGATATGGATTATCGTAGTCTCTTAATTTTCTTAATCAGTGTTCATCTATATTTATTTAAGTCAGTGAGATCTCTTATTATTATGGCCTTTGCTTCCTCAGGTGTTCCATTTAGTTTAATCCAGACTCTACAGTTTCTTGTCCATGTTGCCTGTATTTTTTTTTTTTCTTTTCAGCCTCTGTGCTTGCCGTGCTATTTCAGCATTAGTCTTTGTTAAATGTTCATTGAGGTAAACTTCTGTTCCCCGTACCTTTCTGGCCTGCCTTAGTATGTCATTTTTTACCCTTCTGTTCACAAAGCTCATCACAATTGATTTCTCTGTTTTATTATCCTTTCTGCGTAAAGTATAGCAGGCTGAAATTGCATTTACTTCAACCTTTATGTTTATGCTTTTAAGGAACTGAAGCACCTGGTTTTCCAAGGAGACTGATGCACTTGGGGGAGCCTCCCCACCTTTCATTCCTGCTGTAGCATGAGCATATGATTGTTATTTAATGTCTAGTCCACTAATGATTAAATCATCCATATGAGAATATTGTTCAAGGTCCTCGATGCATCGCTCCAAGTCTGCAATTTTTTTGTCTCTTTCCTTAATTGTTAATTTCAATTCTCAGACTTCCTCCATTAGCCCTAATAATTTAGACTGTTGATTGGCCACTTTGGTAAGTTCTTCTGACATGAAGTGCAGAGATTTTTTAATCTCTTCCATTTCCTCCTTCTTTGGTGGCATTTTTTACTGACCTGATGATAGTAGGACAATCTCTGCTGGTGTCGCCGGTATCCGATCCAGCCAACTTCGAATCCAGCTGGGGCCTCAGCAAACCCCCTCCGCTGCTAGCCCTGCTGCTTACCGCCACTGTAGTTGAGCTCTGATCCGGCTCCTGTCCAGCTGGGGCCTCAGTAGCTCCTCTGCCGAGCTCCGCCGCCCACCGCTGCTGTAGCTGAGCTCCGATCCGGCTCCTGTCCAGCTTGGGTCTCAGTAGTTCCTCTGCCGAGCCCCGCCGCTGTTATTGCAATACTGATCATGTGCAGTCCTATCTGTCACTGTCTGCACCTACACTACCGCACTGAACTTGCAATTACGGATATTACGACTCTACTTTTTCTGTATATAAGATTGTTCTGTTTTATTGTTTATCTTTATTTACACTACAGGGTTGCTGGTTTTTATCTTTTATCTTTATTTGCACTATGGGTAGCATTACTGTACATAGACTGCTGTTGTTGTTTTTCATCCTTATTCCTTCTTTTCTTATATATTGTGCATACCATTAACACAGAAACAGCATTTCAATTCTCCTTTATGTCCTGTATGGATAGAAGTACTGACAAATCAAAGTCTTTGAATCTTTGAATCTACGTATATCACTTGTCCATAGTGATTCTATTACAGTTATTGTCACCTCATTGGACATTTAAGTTGCCAAGGAAACTGCATGGTGATGCACACTTCTTCAGTCAGTGCAGGGTGTGTTTTGAAAGAAAGAAATGTCAATTCAAAGCAGACAGTGACTCATTAATATTCCTTTTGGATTTCTGGACATTTATACATTACATTGTATGATACTACGGCGGACGATAAAAAAATAATAAGCAGCGATTGCTGTAGGTTTTAAGTAGAGTTTATTATCATACCGCCGTCACAGGTTCCGCTCCCGGCGCCGTGCATGCGCGCCGGGAGCGAGCCCAAACGGCTCTCAGAGAAGAGGGACACAGTCTGTGTCCAGCAGCAGCAGTTGCAGAAGTGGGAATGAGAGTGAGAGAGGGTTTGCGTTACAGAGTTGCAGCATATATACTCGACCACAACAATACATCAAAAGGGCATACCCCAGCAGTTGGTATGATCAAAGAGATAACAGAACAGGCATAAGACATTTGCATTTGAGAGACATATTGATCTCAGTCCCTAGGTCACAGTGAGGACAGGACGCATGAGCACAATGCATGAAAGGCAACATTAACATCACAGAAGTGAGCCAGACGAAACAAGTCTGCCAGTAGACATTAATACACATTTCACTGTTCTGTTATTTGCTCTAGCCGAGCGCTGTGTTTGGCCAGTCTGTTTGTGGGGGTTACACCAAAGCACATCTACATATTGATCTCAGCCTCCAGGTCACAGTAAGGACAGAACGCATGAACACTATACATGAATGGCACATTACATCACAATACATGCATGGCACATTGCATCACAATACATGCGTGGCACATTGCATCACGATACATGAATGGCACATTACATCTCAGTAGTGCAGCGGAAAAAACCAAGGAGTGCGAGCTGACTGTCTAGTGTTCTGTCTCTGTGTTGTGGGGGGTTGAATCAACCCGCTACAATACAACAATTAGTTCTGACCAAGCAATTTGATTGGACAACAGGGATTCAAGGAGTTACTATATTCCATGATATTGCACTCCAGCATTTCACTGGATATGTACAGTGCATCCGGAAAGTATTCACAGCACTTCACTTTTTCCATATTTTGTTATGTTACAGCCTTATTCCAAAATGGATAAAATTCATTTTTTTCCTCAAACTTCTATACACAATACCCCATAATAACAACTTGAAAAACGCTTCTTTGAAATTTTTGTAAATTTATTAAAAACTAGAAAAGCACTCGGAGAGCGCAGACCTCCGCCAAGCGCCACAGTTCCCCCCATACAGTGTTTGTGTGTACGTTTTCAGATTCCTTGACCATGAAAACATATGACTAGCAATTGGATTCACAATGATAGGATTAGTGGTTCAGTAGTTATTGACAAAAATAGCAATTTCCGTAATGGCGGTTTTCTTCTGGACGGTGATCCGGATCACGACCAAAATCTAATCATCCGTAGGATAACCCATTTCTGACAATCTGTGAAAATTTCATGAAAATCCGTCTATAACTTTTTGAGTTATCTTGCTAACAAACAAACAGACAGACAGACAAACCAACGCCAATGAAAACATAACCTCCTTGGTGGAGGTAATAAAAAAACTAAGAAATCACATGTACATAAGTGTTTACAGGGGCAGTGCAGTGGTGGAGTGGTTATCACTGCGGCAGCACAGCAACTCACCCTTGGCCAGAGAATTCTGGGTTCAATCCCAGACCCGACCAACAGTGATCTGTGTGGAGTTTGCATATTCTCCCTGTGTCTGCATGGGTTTACTCTGGGATTTCTCTGGTTTCCTCCCTCATGCAAAAAATATGCAAGTTAGGTTAAACTGGCAACAAACTGGGGATTCTAAATTGTCCCTAGGTATGACTGTGAGAGTGAATGGTTGTCTGTCTCTCTGTGTTGGCCCTGTGATGGACTGGCAATCTGTCCAGGGTGTACCCTGCCTCTCGCCCAAAGATGCTGGGATAAGCTCCAGCCCCCCCACGACCTGAAAAGGATTAAGTGGAAGAAGATGGATGGATGGATAAGTATTTACAGCCTTTGCCATGAAGGTCAAAATTGAGCTCAATTGAGCTCAGCTGCATCCTGTTTTCACTGATCATCCTTGAGATGTTTCTACAGCTTAACCCCTTGCACTCCGGTCAATTTCCCTAAAAATGCCAAAAAAATAACGTGCCCAAAATAAATCGAAAGCTGTTCTTCAACCCTTTGCAGCATCTTCATGGGGTTGGTCTCATTTAAAAGAAAACACTTTGATTTTTTTTGGCAAGACAGTCATAGTCTCTCTAAGTGCTCCGGCCACTGAGTTAGAGTCATCTAAACATACTGAACTTGAAGAAAATAAATTTGGCCTGGGTGTTTTTTTGGATACAAATGCTTGCAAATAACACACAGCTTCAGATCCGGGCTGGAAAATGCAACAGAAATGTAGAACCAAGTGTTATCCAGCTGAGGTCAAAATTTTGTAACAATACCACAAAAAATGAATATATTACACAACTTTTTCCTCAGGTAGTTCCCAGGCGTTTTTGAACTGTGCCAAATTGTGCCAAATGGCACAGTTTGGAAAAACGTCTGTAACTCCGGTTCCGCCGGACCGGTGGCGCCACACGAGTCAGCTGCCCGTTGCAACAGCCTTTTTTTTTATCTTCCTTCTTCTTTCTACACTTTTCACTCTGTATATATATCACGGACGCACGGATCACCCCGGGGGTCTCCCGGGTCGGCGGACGGAGCCACTGTTTGCAGCGGGAGACGTTACAGCGGGGAGGAGCTGGTGCTAGCTAGCACTTGGCCGCCGCCCGGTGCTAATGGGAAACTCGACATACCGGGAGCTGTAGCGAAAACGACGCGGGTGCTGGGCTGGAGTTTAGGCGGCGTGCAAGAAATATAAGACAGAATAATAAAGAGCGATGGCAAGAACCAAGCAGACCGCCCGTAAATCTACTGGAGGAAGAAGCCCCCCAGGAGACAGCTAGCCACCAGCTAGCCACCAGGGCTGCTCGGAGAGGCAGAGTGAAGAGGCCTCGCCGTCACAGGCCCGTGGCTCTGAGAGAGATCCGTCGCTACCAGAAATCCACGGAGCTGCTCATCCGTAAACTGCCCGTCCAGCGCCTGGTGAGGGAGATCGCTCAGGACTTCAAGACCGTCCTGCGCTTCCTGAGCTTCGCCGTCATGGCTCTGCAGGAGACCAGCGAGGCCCACCTGGTGGGTCTTTTCTTCGCCAAGAGGGTCACCATCATGCCCAAAGACTTCAAGCTGGCCCGCCGCATCCGCGGAGAGAGAGCTTAGACTTCCTGTTGCACATTCACCAACCAACCATAATGCTCCGCACTGTGTGTCTATATATATACATTTATAGTAATATGTACATATGTTTACTAGATGTTCTTGTTTTTTCTTGCCTTCTGATTGTTGCTCTGAGTGTTGCTATCCCTGTGCTGTTGCAGTCCTGGAATTTCCCCATTGTGGGACTAATAAAGGCTTATCTTATCTTAACTTTTGAATGATTCAATATAGAAGCTTCATCTTGGGCTCTAATGAAAGGTGACACTCAGGGCTCTGTGTGTGTGTGTGTGTGTGTGCCGGACATCGGCCATCGCTACATGATGGAATAGTCATGTGGCGATGTGGCGACCGCGGCGCAGTCACCACGGCCCCCCCCCCCATCGCTACAGAAGAGTAGCGGGGGGGGGGGGCCTTCACGGTCCGGACGCAGCGCACGAACCGTGTACCGCGGCGCACGGACTTCAGACTTCGTGCGCCGCACAGTTGTAATTTACCGATCGGTCAAAAGTCATTTTTGATTACAATTTTCAGGGATAAAGAATAATTTAGCTTATACCACTTACCTCTTCACAGCAGCAGTGTCCTGGCGAATTTCTCTTCCTCATTGTCAGACGAACGCGACGCTGGTCCCTTGTTACGGACTCGTGGTTCTGGTCTCGCAACCTGGTCAAAACACAATTCCATTATTGCGGTTTTGCGCTTCCATGATTGCGGTTTTGGCGAATGATTTTCGACCTTCGTCGTCGGCCTCCGTCGGTCTATGATGACCATAGAAGAGAATCCTAAACGTCTATTCTGCTGGAATAAAAAAAAAAAAAAAGCACCGCCTGTGGCTGAACAGGCCGATGTGCGAATGGCAGTCCCTGGCACACAGGTCGCACTTGTGGGTGGTCTCCGTGCTGCTGGGTCTGTGACGGTTCTTCCTGCAGGTCCTTTTTTCATCTGCAGCAGTCAGTCTCTCTTCACCCAGCCTTACACAAAACAGCTTTCAAACTTCTGTGCTTCAATTGGCTCGCTGCATTCGCAGCGTTGGTAGGTGGGTCCTTCTTGCTAGGTTTTCAATCATTGGTTCTTAAAGGTTTCAGAAACCCAATTCAAGGCTCTTATTAGTCGAATGAGAGGTCAGTCATAATTGATCTGTTTGCGGCTGTGTCTGTAGTGGAAGAACGGAAATGCAGCTTTTTTTTTTCAGTGCGCTCTTGGCGTACCGCCCTCGTGCGTCCTAGAGCACACGAGAGCACCCTCTAGGACGCACGCTCTAGGACGCTCTAGGAGCGCGCTCTAGGACGCAGAGACGTGCCCGTCTGCGGTACACAGGAGTGCAACAGGTTAATTGGAGTCCACCTGTGGTAAATTCAGTTGATTGAACATGATTTGGAAAGGCACACATCTGTCTATATAAGGTCCCACAATTGATAGTGCATGTCAGAGCACAAGCAAAGCATGAAGTCACAGGAATTGTCTGTAGACCTCCGAGACAAGATTGTCTTGAGGCACAAATCTGGAGAAGGGTTCAAAAAAAATTTCTGCTGCTTGGAAGGTCCCAATGAGCACAGAGGCCTCCATCATCTGTAAATGGAAGAAGTTCAAAATCACCAGGACTCTTCCTAGAGCTGGACATCTAAACTGAGTGATCGGGGGAGAAGGGCGTTAGTCAGGGAGGTGACCAGGGACAAGATGGTCACTCTATGAGAGCAGTAGCGTTCCTCTGTGGAGAGAGGAGAACCTTCCAGAAGGACAACCATCCCTGCAGCAATCAACCAATCAGGCCTGTATGGTAGAGTGGCCAGACGGAAGCCACTCCTTAGTAAAAGACACATGGCAGCCCACCTGGAGTTTGCCAAAAGGCACCTGAAGAACTCTCAGACCACCAGAAACATAATTCTGTGGTCAGATGAGATCAGAGAATTTTGCCTCCAAACATGAATGCCAAACGTCATGTTTAGAGGCAGCCAGGCACCACTCATCACCAGGCTAATACCATCCCTACAGTGAAGCTTGATGGTGGCAGCATCATACTATGGGGATATTTTTCAGCAGCAGAAACTGGGAGACTAGTCAGGATAGAGAGAAAGATCAATGCAGCTATGTACAGAGACATCCTGGATGAAAACCTGCTCCAAAGCACTCTTGACCTCAGACTGGGGCGACAATTCATCTTTCAGCAGGACAACGACCCTAAGCACACAGCCAAGATATCAAAGGAGTACTTCAGGACAACTCTGTGAATGTCCTTGAGTGGCCCAGCCTTAGCCCAGACTTGAACCCAACTGAACATCTCTGGAGAGATCTGAAAATGGCTGTGCACCAACGCTTCCCATCCAACCTGATGGAGCTTGAGAGGTGCTGCAAAGAGGAATGGGCGAAACTGCCAAAAGATAGGTGTGTCAAGCTTGTGGCATCATATTCAAAAAGACTTGAGGCTGTAACTGCTGCCAGAGGTGCCTCAACAAAGTACTGAGCAAAGGCTGTGAATACATGTGATTTCTTAGTTTTTTTTATTTTAAATAAATTTGAAAATCTCAAAAAAAACAAAACTTTTTTGATGTTGTCATGATGGGGTATTGTGTGTAGAATTTTGAGGAAAAATTAATTTAATCCATTTTGGAATAAGGCTGTAACAAAGAAATGTGGAAAAAAAAGTGAAGCATTGTTAATACCAATACCACCGGCTGCACGGTGGCGCAGTGGTTTAGCACTGTGGCAGCACAGTTTTACCCTCGGCCGGGGGATCGCGGGGATCATGAGATCGTGGGTTCGATCCCAGCCCCCGACCAACAGTGAGCTGTGTGGAGTTTGCATGTTCTCCCCGTGTTGCGCGGGTTTACTCCGGGATTTCTCCGGTTTCCTCCCGCACACCAAAAACATGTAGGTTCAGGGCGCTCGCGCACGCAGCGACCAGCAGCCGGTGGCTTGTCACCAGACTGCAAACCAAGTCTACCTACGGGTACAAATAAGTAACAAAAAAAAAAAAAAAAAAAAAAAAAAAAAAAAAATACTTCCGGATGTACTGTATCATTCCGCTGGGATCATGGAGCACATCTTCAGCCTTAGCCTGAAGCTGGGGACGGTACTACAGCTGTGGAAAACATCCTGTGTAGTATCCGTACTGAAGACCCTTCACCCCAAGGACCTGAAAAGCTACAGCCCAATCGCCCTCACATCATACCTAATGAAGACCCTGGAGAGGCTGCTCCTTCTCCCTCCTCCGCCCCCTGGTGGGACCAGCGATGGATCCATTTCAGTTTGCCTACCAGCATGGCATCAGGGTGGAGGGTGCAGTGATCTTCCTCCTACATCATTTCCTATCCCACCTGGAGAAGCCTAGGAGCACTGTGAGGATCATGTTCTTTGATTTCTCCAGTGCTTTCAACACAATCCAACCAGTGATCCTGACTGACAAGCTGTTGTGCACAGGGGTGGACCAGCACCTGTCATCATGGATCCTGGACTACCTCACAGATCGACCACAGTTTGTAAGAGCCCAGGACTGTGTGTCTGACACCATCATCTGCAGTATGGGGGCCCCCCAGGGAACAGCTCTGGCTCCATTCCTTTTCACCCTCCACACTGCTGACTTTTCACACAACACACCACACTGCCATCTACAAAGGTTCTCTGATGACGCTGCAATCGTCGGCCTCATCTCTGATGGGGATGATGCAGAGTACAGAGGACTTATCGAGGACTTCGGGGGCTGGTGCCTATGGAACTGCCTCCAGATCAATGTGAGGAAAACAAAGGACCTGGTGGTGGACTGCCTCAGGTGAGGACAACCCCCCACAGCACCAGGGAACGGACATTGAGATGGTGACATCTTAACAAGTACCTGGGTGTTCACCTGAACAATAAACTGGACTGGTAATACAACACCAACGCGCTCTACAAAAAGGGGTTGTGCAGGCTGTTCCTCCTGAGGAGGCTCAGGTCTTTTGGAGTGCAATGGGCACTCCTGAAAATGTTCTACGATTCAGTGGTGGCGTCAGCTATCACATTTGGAGTGGTCTGCTGGGGCTGTGGCATCACAGCAGCTGACAGGAAGAGACTGAACAGGCTGATCAAAATGCTAGCTTTGTTCTGGGGCAATGCCTTGACCCAGTGGAGGAGATAGGAGAGAGGATGATGGTGGCTAAGCTGTCGTCTCTGCTGGAGTCCAAGTCCCACTCCATGCAGGACACGCTGAATACACTGAGGAGCTCATTTAGCAGTAGGCTGTGCCATCCTAGGTGTACGGGGGAGAGGTTCCACAGGTCCTTCCTACCTACGGCTGTCAGACTTTACTACCTAAACAGGGCTGCTCATAGAGGTTGTATTAAATGTACTAAACGTAACAACTTTGCACAATAGAGATAGTCCCCTCCAATACAAAACTAGGACAATAAAAATCACTACTGAGGGTTGCAACAACACTGTGATTCAAATGCGAAATATACTGTCTGTGTACATATTCATATTCTGCAGGGTAATTTAACAAACCGTAATGCTGTTTATTCCATCTAGCTGCAATGCTCCTGCACTGTGTATATATCTGTGTACATATGTATATTCATCTACTCCTTTGGCTAACCAGTTCTTATTATCTTATTAACTATTACTCTGAGTGTTGCTATCCCTTTGTTGCTCTAATCCTGCAATTTCCCCATTGTGGGACTAATAAAGGCTTATCTTGTCTTATCTTATCTTATCTTATCTTAAAAGTTGTTCTAGTAATCGTTAATTACTAACAGTAGTTTAGTGTGAAGTCTACAGAGTTGAGGATTGTAATACTGTCTTGGATACCTTAATTTCCACAGTGTGGCACTTTTTGAAAAGCAACTACAGTCTCATTCGTCTATGATCAAGAAGTCCTGTCCTTTTAAACATTCAGCGATACATTTTGCATCTGTTTAAACAAAATAGAAAGGCTTTGTGGTGATGGACTCTTTGTTTCATCTGAAAATGTCAAGAAAAAGCAAGCAAAGTGAGCCGAAGCCAAATCGCTAGCATGCTCATGAGCCACCGGCATTGATGTGGGCCCTTCTGCAGTACAGATTCAACAGGTGACCAGTCCTTCGTAACAATTACATTTAGAAGAGGCTTTTTATTCCCAGCTGCACAAAATAACTGGTTAAGCAAACAAATCATAATATTTTGTCCAGTATTGCTGTCATATAATAAATTGTGTTTATGGAACTGTTGTATAAAAGCAATATTACACTCACAGTTCAACAGTATCAACTAGAAAAGCACTCGGAGAGCGCAGACCTCCGCCAAGCGCCACAGTTCTCCCCATACAGTGTTTGTGTGTACGTTTTCAGATTCCTTGACCATGAAAACATATGACTAGCAATTGGATTCACAATGATAGGATTAGTGGTTCAGTAGTTATTGACGAAAATGGCATTTTCCGTAATGGCGGTTTAGCGACACAGTTCCCCCCATACAGTGTTTGTGTGTACGCTTTCAGATTTGTTGACCATGAAAACATATGACAAGCAATTGGATTTACAATAATAGGATTAGTGGTTTAGTAGTTATTCACAAAAATGGCATTTTGCGTAATGGCGGTTTTCTTGTGGACGGTGATCCTGATCACCACCAAAATGTTATCATCTGTAGGATACCACATTTCTGACAATCTGTGAAAAGTTCATGAAAATCCGTCCATAACTTTTTGAGTTATCTTGCTAACTGTGACGACGAGGTGTTACCACTGTTATGATTTCTTGTATGTGTAACTGTATTATTTGTGTGGTATTGTAAATGTCAATTTGATTGTTTGTAAAGTGCACATTATTATATCTGTCTTTGACTAATTGAATGCCTTTGTGAGATAATTGTTGGGTTAATTATTTGGGGTAAACAATTGATAATTATTAATTCACATACCTTTGCCAACATGCTTCCTGAGGGTGTCCGGGCAAAAGACTCTGTCAGAGGTTGAATGCCTTTTAAAGGACACCAGCAGGAAGGAAGCATACGATGGTGAGTCATAAGGGAGATTTAAAATTTGTAAATAGGGGATTAAAATATTTAGTGAATTATTTATTGTATTTATTCTGTGTTATTTATATTTATTCTGTTTATAGCTGGGGGAAGTATTTATGGACTTTTAGATATTAATGGGTAGGTGTGGGGAAAAAGGAAAATGTTATTGTTTTACCTGAGACATGGTATGTCCTAATTAACGCTAATTATCTCTGATAGTATATAACAGGTGGGGGTTGATTGTTAATGATGTCTGAATGTCTGAGAGATTTTCATTGTGGATCATTGAAGATCGTGTCATTGGATTATTGATGTCAGTGTCGTATTATTACCTGAGAGACTGGATTTGAAAATAAAATTAAAAAATTGATTTGAAGAGCTTCCTTGTCGCCACTTTGTTACACTAACAAACAAACAAACAGACAAACAAACAGACAGACAAACCAACGCTGATGATCACATAACCTCCTTGGCAGAGGTAAAATGTACACTAACTACTAGTGTGATAGGTCTAATGCCCTCCACTTAATTTAATTCCCTTCCACAGGATGTGGGACACTATGTGGTGTACAGAGGTGGCGCCTATCTCTGTTTCTCTGACCGTACACCTACTGTAAGTAGGGAAAGCTACAGTGTGGGGTCAGTCCTTTGGTAGCTCTGTGCATTAACTTTCCTTTCCCCATTCTATTATGGAGAGCACCAAACTGGAATGTGGAAAGTACCATTTTTATATGGTCTTTGGTATGACCCGGTCTTGAACCCATGACCTTCCAGTTGTGGGGCAGATGCTCTACCTCGAGCTGGGTTATATATTTTTTTTTTATTTTGAATGTGTAACATCAAGCGTTCAGTGACAGTGATGTAGAAAACTTTGTTAAGAAAAATAAAAATGAAATATATATCAAAATATAAGTCACCATACAAAACATAAGTTTCACTATGCACAGAATTCACGTACTCCTTCACTTTCGCCCTCCAAAGAGAGCAGACACTTTTCTTCCCCGCTCCGGCTCCTTATCTCTCTCTCTCTCCCTCCCTAACTGACTGGATCCCAGCTTGCTATCGTCTGTGTCTGCGTGTCTTACTGCTGATTCATCTAACGAAATTATGGATTTAATAAGCTGGGCTTTGAACGCAATCGACACTGTTTTTTCAACGAGGAAATCAGGCCCGGGGGAGCCTATCTGTCCTGCAGGGACTGCTGCTGCGGGTTATTTAAAGGACACAAGCAACTGGAAACTCTTGTGCCTGTGTGATCTTTCTATTGAAGATATTGAAGATTTATATCTTTTCGGAGCAATGGTCATCGGAATTCTACTGATTGGCTTTGGGATTGTTCTGGTGTACCGCAAATTGAAGAAGATGGACAGAGCTTATCAAAAAGCGGACCCGGCGAAGCTCTGTCATCAAATTGACCAACTGGGCAGGACTCTGACAGCGGCCAATGGAGAACTGTACAGGAAAATGGATTACATCACGATCACGCTGAGAGCTGTTCACGAATCGATTTCAATGCCTGGCCATGATGGAACTGGAGCACTGAATCCGTAAGAGAATAGAAAGTTTTTTCTCTGAAGTCAGTGCTATTCGACCTGTTTTTTTTTCGGCACCCTCAGCACTCAGTCCTCCTGATAATCAACAGTATAATTGTTTTCATAACATTGGCGGGCAGCATCTGACTCTCAAGGACAGCTGTCTGGCTCAACTATTCCATCTGCCGTGCTCAAGGACACGTGCCTTTGCTTCAGACTCT
The DNA here is from genome assembly GCA_020510985.1 of Pholidichthys leucotaenia. Lineage (NCBI taxonomy): Eukaryota > Metazoa > Chordata > Actinopteri > Cichliformes > Pholidichthyidae > Pholidichthys > Pholidichthys leucotaenia. Next base: position 33,598,944 of record CM035843.1, read on the forward strand.
AGTCATAACATCTGCTGAGGAAGAGACTATTGTTGTCCACCTAACTGATTTGCCACTGATTGCATCCAACTCACACATACTGATCCATTTATACTGATGAAGACATTACTCACTGCTCTCTTTGTGTCATTGTGTGGATTCTATTGTCTGCTAATTGTGCATTGAGAGTTTTTTTTCTTGTAATCAAAATATCGGTCATATATGAACTTTATTCTGATCAACAATGCTTTTTTCTCTCTCCTATTGTGTCTCCCCCCTCCCCCCCACCTACTATTCCCTTCCTGCTGACAGGCGCCTCCATGGCTCGCCACGTCATTGAGAATGTCATTATGACGTTTTCAGTGTCAAGTCAAATTCCTCGTATATTTACCTGTTATTTACTTGTAAATGTGCTTGGCAATAAACTTATTCTGATTCTGATTCTGATTCTGAAAAGGAGTGGGAAGAAGTTTAAACTTATTCAATCCCACCCCTTCTCCACAAATCATTGATTTTTATTCATTTTTTTCCTAGCCATACACAATACTATATATATATATATATATATATATATATATATATATACGTATACTGTATATACTGTGTATATATATATATATATATATATATATATATATATATATATACTGCTCAAAAAAATAAAGGGAACACTTTGAAAACAATTAAAGGAACACTTTTTAATCTGAGTAAGCTGGACTAGCCTGCCACAATTTCGATATCCAGCTTATTTTTTCCCATTAAAATCTGATGTGTTTTCAAAGTGTTCCCTTTATTTTTTTGAGCAGTATATATATATATATATATATATATATATATATATATATATATATATATATATATCCATCCAGCATAGCAGTCTGTCGTGGGCGACAATGACTGTTTCATTTAGGTCTGATCAGATTCCTCCACACAGCTCTGTCCTTAGCCTTCCGCTGCCAGGAACTCCTGTCTATATCATATCATATCATATCATATCATATCATATCATATCACACACACACACACACACACACACACACACACACACATATATATATATATATATATATATATATACACATATATATATATATATATATATATATATATATATATATATATATATATATATATATATATACTGTATATATACAACTTTGTTCAAACACCTTCATCCTTGTACCTTGCAAAGATCGTTTTTTTTTTTCATACATCCTTTTAAATTGTTTTATGTTTGGACATTGCTTCAGTTCATCATTCAGATTGTTCCATAATTTCACTCCATAGATGGATACACAGAAACATTTCCTGGTTGTTCTTACATTTACTGTTTCAAAATTAAATACTCCCCTTAAATTGTAACTGCCTTTCCTTTCTGTAAACAGGCCTACAATATTTTTTGGAAGTTGATTATTTTTGGCTCTAAACATGATTTGTCAGTTTTTTCAGCTGATTTAAGACAGTTTTGCATATCTGAATCAGAAAATAACATCCGTTTCTCTCGATCAGGTCAGGTTTTTATGCTAAGTTCATTTTTAAAAAATCTGATCTTCTGACTAAATCGATTACGTTTTTGTGACATTATCGGTTGATTTTTGTTAATATTTCTCATCCAAAATAGATTTTTAAAAGATAAAATCGTTTTCTAACACAATTTATTGATTAAATGTTACAAACTATGATTACTGTAAATTGAATAGTAGACACTGATAAAGGTAAGTACATGTAAATTGAATGTTACATCATCACTGTTTAAAATTCAGAGCTTCAACTTCCGTTTTTTCGAACCTCTAGAATGCCCAGCGGCAGGGATGTCTCTCTTCAGAGTCCATAGTAATCAGCCAGACATTGTCATGACATGATGTCATGACAATTAATGACATCATGTCATAAATTGGTGCATGCAAACTCTTCAGAGTTCGAGAAATTTTAAGAAATAAAAAAGAATTTTTCATCATATAAAGCGAAAATACCTGCACATGTAAACAAAAACGTAAAAGGCAACATGTGGCCATAGTTCAAAAAGTTGACCTGATTGAGCAAAACCAATGTGATTTTTGGATTTAGCACATCAAAATTGTCCTAAATCAACTAAAAAATTATACAGCCACTGTACAGCCACTAATTATAGTTAGTGGCTGTAGCGTGCTTCTATAATTATTACCCCAAAACTCCACACAGTGCCTGAAGTATGGTGAAACCAGTGATCTGTAAAGAATGAGGAGTGAGCTGTGATCCAGAACATGTTTTGCTTTGTTTAAAATTGCTATTGTTCTTGATATTTTTTAGTTTAATGTTTTATATGCTGCTTCCAGTTAATTTTATCATCAATTATCATCCAAAGAAATTTAATTTCATTGACTCTTTTAATATCTGTTCCACTAATTTGTATTTTTATTTGTATTTTTGTTCTTTAGTTGCCAAATAGTATCATTTTTGTTTTGCTTAAGTTTAGTGATAACTTGCTTATGTCAAACCACATCTTTAGTTTTTCCATTTCTATGGTTATGTCATCCAATAATTGCTGTAGGTCTTCTCCTGCACAAAAAATATTCTAGTCATCAGCAAACAAAACCAGTTTTAATTTTTGTGACACTTTACAAAAGTCATTGATATAAAGAATGAACAATTTTGCACCCAACACTGACCCCTGGGGGATACCACTGACAATATCCAAACATAAAGAGCACCATTTATCCAAACTCACAAACTGTCTCCTATTACTCAAATAACTCTTTATCCATTGCAACACAAACCCTCTAATAACATATCTTTCCAATTTTCTTACTAATGTATAGTGATTTACTGTGTCAAAAGTCTTTTTTAGATCCATAAATAGTCCACTGCACGCTGCAAGAATTGCAGCACTCGGTTGTGACTTGGACATTCTACGCCAACATGGAATTCTGGCGGAGTCCCCACTAGAAGCTTCCCGGGAGAGGAGGAAGCGTAAGCGAAGGGAACGCAAGCAAAAGCGTGGAAAAAGGGCCGAGATCCATGCTAGGCTAAAGGCTAACCCCTCCAGACCAGCGATACCGTCGCTCATTCTCTCTAATGTCCGCTCCCTCGACAACAAGCTGGACGAGCTGTGTCTGCTGAGAGAAACCCGGAGAGAGTGGAGGGACTGCTGTGTGCTTGCGTTCACGGAGACGTGGCTCCATGACAACATCCCTGAGAAGGCCATTCTACCAGAAGATACGTCTGTGTTCCGAGCGGACAGAGGAATGGTGAGCTCCGGTAAGAGCCGGGGGGGGGGGGGGGGGCTATGCATCTATGTTAATAAGAACTGGTGCGTTAACGCCACGTTAAGGCCCTTTTCCACTACCCTCACTTAGCCCTACACCGCACCACTCAGCCCGCGTTTGAGCATTTTCCATTAGCCCCAGCACTGGTTAGCAGGTGCTTTTTTAGTACCTGACCCAGGGCAGGGTCTAACCGAGCTGAGTAGGGCTGGGTATGGCTGTGATATGACTTTAAGAGACTGGTCGCCGCTGATTGGTCAGGTCGTAACGTCACGAAAGCGACTTTTTCTGCTGAATCTACTCCACGACCGCCATTTGTAGTTGTTCAGCCAGTGAACACAGTGCGCCCCTTTAATACAGCATATTATATTAATATACTGTATAATATACTTATATAATAATATACTCCTAATATTATATATTAGGATGTGCGCAATTTTCGTTCTATATTAGCCGACGATCGCATCCAGTGCGAGTTGGACGGATCTACTCGAAATGAAAAAATATACCAGCAGGTGTCCGAGCAGATGGGTTCCCAAGGGCACATCCGTACTGCCAAACAGTGTCGGGAGAAGCTGAAAAAGCTGAAAAGCGATTACCGAGCAGTGAAGGACCACAATGCTTGAAGTGCAGCGGATCGGAAGGAGTGGAAGTGGTTTGCTGAGATGGACGCGATCTATGGACATAGGCCCTCGACACGGCCACGTCCTTGGAAACCGTGGATGGTGAGTGTTGTTTTGATATTGAGCGTCTTTTCGCCACTTTATCCTTTCTGTGCCAAGCTCACTGTTTTTAAGAAATAGGAAGGTTGTTAGATTGTGTGTAATGGTTGTTACTGAGGCTTGCCTATTGTTTTGCAGCCAACTGCAGATTCACGCTTGCTTTGTGTTAAGTATTAGCGCGAACAAAACGCTGAATTACGCTTATTGTATTCCGGTTAAAAACTTGAGAGTGTTGTGTACATGTTGCACTTTGGTGTTAAGTTTTAAATTGCGTGCATTTTCTTTCTAGAATCGCAGTCCATATCACAGGGGTCCAACTCAGTGGACATGGACACAGCGGACTCTCCTGCCTCTGCGTCTGCATCTGCCGGAGCGCCAGCTGGATCGGCTCCGATGTCAGCCACATCACCAGCTCCATCTGGATCACGTTCAAGTGCCGGTAAGGCACAATAACCATGATTTTTTTTTTGGTTGAAACAGGTCCAGCGGAAACCAGGGTCGAAAATCCATCCATCCATCCATCCATCCATCCATCCATCTTCTACTGCTTAATCCTTTACAGGTTGTGGGGGGGCTGGAGCCTAACAAGTTATGTACCAAATTGATTAATGCAATTTCCTGTAGCTGCATATTAATTAATTGAAAATGTCTTTTTAAATGTACAAAAAGGTTATTCTTTGGTCTTCACTTATCGTTGTTCCACAACCCGGTCCCATTTTTAGGTGTGGTGATTGAAGTGCTGTTGTAACTCCTGTTTTAGACAAGAAAATAAAGCTGATGAACTGCCGTTGAAATCAACATGCTTCATTGAAATGCTTCGCGTCAGCTGACTGTATTAACCCATTCAGATTTCTGCGGCCACACTACAAGCAACTAGTTTAAACATTACCCATCCATCCATATTCTTAATCTTAATCCTTTTTAGTTTTGCAGGGGGGCTGCAGCCGAAGACAGCACCCTGCGTGTTGCAAAATCTGCTCTACTGAGGGGCAGCAACATGACAGTTCAGCTTATATACAGCAATGAAGCATAATATAATAGTGACATTCCACCACAGACTTTCACCAGTGTAATTCCATAATATATGTAGTGATCCAGCTTTAACAACCATGCCTTTCTGTCTTTCCATCTAGGCAAGAGGAAAACAGACAGCGCCATCGCTGACCTTACATTAGCGATGGTCAACATGCATGACAAAAAGATGCGGCTCTTGGAACGGCAACATGACCAGCGGCAAGAACACCATCAGAAGTACATGCAGCATTTGCGACAGGTGGCCGCAGATGTGCGGGCAGATGCGTGTGAAGCCCTGGAGCAGGACGCTGTGTTACGAAGGGAAGAGCTCGCAGAGATGTCAACATTCAACAGAGATTTCCTGACCCTATTTGGCAGGCTTGTGGACGCATTTAGCAGTCTGTGTGTCTAACCATGTCTCCCCACGCCCAGTCTGTTTTTTTGTTTGTAAATTTTGCTTCTGGAATAACATTGTATTGTTTGCATCAAAAGTCTGGTTTATCTGTTATGACACTGTATGAGAAAAGCCAATAATTACATACACATTCCATTCTCTGTTCACTCCACATACTGCTGTTCATCAGGTCAGGTGTATAGCCTTCTAATGGTAATTTAATTTTTAACAACACAACGAAACGTAATGTCTTGGGTTTTTTTTTTTTATTTTAAACAAATTTGCAATGCTGAATCCATTTCTCTTGAACGGGTACATTTTTTTATGTTATAAGCAGTTGTACAGGTGTGCTTTAACTTGTACAGTAGACACTGATAAAGGTAAGTACATACATGTAAGTTGAATGTTGCATCACCAGTCAAAATTTAATAAATTAAGAAAGAATCTAGCAAAAATTTGGCACTAATAACAGTAGACAAATCGGACAAGGATACACAACTGTGTTTTTGTTGCACACAACTGTTGTTACCAACAAGTGCAAAATTTATATTCCCTTTTCCCAAAAATTAAAAATCAATTTGTAAGTAAAAGTGGGAGACCTTTACATGGGAACATGACATGTATCAGCACATGATTTATAGTTCAATTTGCATTTCCACCTAAGCAAAAGTGACTTGTCGAGCTGGATTTTTGTGAAGATGGCCTGTGCGGTGTTTCTGCATGTACAGTGATCCCTCGCTACTTCGCGCTTCACCTTTCGCGCCCTCAGTGCATCGCGGATTTTTCAAAAATATTCATCAAAAATTCAAAATTGAGAAATAATGGGCGGGCGCTAGCAGAAGGCAGGGAGACTACATTAGACCATCACGTGTCAACACGGAGAGCAGCACAACTCTCTGTTCGCTGTTGTCGTGTTGGCTGGGCTCGGAAATCTCGCAAGCTGATTGGCTGAGACGTTTCACCCCGCAAGCTGATTGGCCGAGACGTCTCACCCACCTCCTCTTCCTACCGAGCACCCATGAAGGAAAGAAAGACCGCATTCATTGCTTTTTATCGCTCGTGTTACTTAGTCTCGCCGCGTGGAACTTTTTGCTGTTCTCTTGTGCCATTTTGTGCGAAATAGTCTTCCCGTCGAGGCACTACGCCGCCTCCTGCAGCTTCAGCTCTATCGGAAGCTGCCCTCGATGATCCTGCGCCTCCAGCACCTCACGATGAGGCGTCACCTGAGGAGCAGTAAAGCTCTCATTAACCTGTGCAGTAAATCATTTTCATCTTGAGTTACGTATCTTGTTATAAGAATAAAAGAGTTCTAAAAACATATTTATGTACACTTTGTTTACATCTACGTATGTATGCACACGTACACACACACACACGTATCATATGAGAATGAGAGAATGAACGTACGTATTGTTTATGGATGACGTCATTGGGGTGACGCTACTTCGCGGTTTTTCACTTTTCGCGGTCGGTTCTGGAACCCATTAACCGCGATAAGTGAGGGATCACTGTAATTACATACCTGTCAAGTGATACGGTTTCGCCGTATTTTAATACGGGGAAAATGCAATTTTAGCAAATACGGGCGTATTGCCATTTCTGTACGCCAAAAAGAAGAATATACGGGAAAAAAAATTATTGAGAGTGTTGAGGAACACGTCATGTGTGACCCCCACAGCGTACGGGCGGGCAGAGCGCTCAGCGTGAGCAATTATCACAACAGTGAGAGGTGTGGACTGATCATTAGGCTGATGGCTTCACACCTTCTGTTGTCCTGCGGCTCCTGCAAATTAGCTAATAGCTATACACTCTTTGTGCAACACATCGGATTGATTGTCATTGATTAATTGCCTATGTTTATTGCACTGTCCCTGTCAAATAAACAAATCTAATCTAATCTAATTACCCGTACCTTAACAGATAAGCGTTATGAACAACAGAGCACAGGTAGATGGAACATGCACAACATTTTATTTACAAAAAACATTTTTGAAATATGTATGCACATAAATGTGGGCGAAATAACTGCATCACAAGTACTGCATCACAGCATCTCGTATTATATCGGCACCCTGCTCCTCTGCTCCCTGGGTCGCTGCCACCAGTGGTTCATCTACTGCATCATCCAATGTAGTGTCATACGTCTCTCCATGACTCTCACACAGATTGTGCAGAGCACAACAAGTCAGCCCCATAGATTTCACCAGTTTCATGTCACAGTCATTCCTCTCTCCTTCCTCCTTCCTTCTCTCCTCATCATCAGCCATTTTCTTTGTTGTGGAGGTTTCGGTCGTGTGTTTAACGTCACGAGAGTGTGGCGCCGCCTGCTGTTCAACAAATCCCACCCACAGCAGGTGTGCCAGCAGGTGTGCCAGCAGTAATGTTGAAACACAACCGAGGCAGAACCGAACCGAAGTGAGTAGAGTCGGGTTTTCTAATCGGGGCTATTGGAAAAGCGCCTTTAGTATCTAAACATTGCTCTCCGTTGGCGGAGTTCCTTATTGTAAATTGTCGGCCATTTTATCTTCCTAAGGAATTCAGCAACGTGTTTGTAGCGGCTGTTTACATAGCGCCGAGCGCTAACGCTAATGCTAAGAAGGCACTCGGGGAACTACACGATGCAATTAGTGAAATCCAAACTTCACACCCGGACAGTTTTGTAGTGGTTGCGGGGGATTTTAACCACACCAACTTAAAGACTGTGCTCCCCAAGTTTAAACAATGTGTAGACTTTAAGACCAGAGGAGAGAATATGTTGGACTTAGTGTACACAAACACAGATGCATATAAGACGATACCCCGCCCCCACCTCAGCCTTTCTGACCACATATCCATGATGCTGGTGCCTGCCTACAAACCCTTATTGAAGCGCAGCAGGCCAGTAGTGAAACAAATCAGGATTTGGCCAGAGAGTGCAACCTCTGCACTGAAAGACTGTTTTCTGCACACAGACTGGGAGGTCTTCAAAATAGCAGCCTCCCAGGAAGATAAGACAGATGTGGAGGAGTATGCTGAAACGGTCACCAGCTACATCGCAAAGTGCACAGAGGATGTCACTACAGTGAAGACCATCACTATGTGGGGAAACCATAAGTCCTGGATGACCGCAGAGGTGCTCTCGCTGCTTACAGCCAGAGATGCAGCCTTCAGAGCGAAGGACAGGATCGCCCTCCACTCAGCCAGGTCTGTGCTCTCAAAGGGAATTAAGACGGCGAAGCGCACCTATGCAGAGAAAATCCAGGGACACCTCTGTGACACTAGGAATACCAAGAAGATGTGACAGGGAGTTCGGACACTGACGGGCTATAAGTCTAGGCAGGGGGTCGATGATGACGACGCTTCGCTTCCAGACAGGTTCAACAACTTCTTTGCACGTTTTGAAGCATCAAACCAAACCCGACAATCAGAGGGAGGGCTGGCCCATCCCCACCATCGGTCGGACCAGCTTTTACCATCAACACAGCGGACACACGGAAGACCCTAGCCAGAGTCAACCCACGTAAAGCTGCAGGTCCGGACAACATCCCGGGACGTGTGCTTTGAGACTGCACGAGCGAGTTGGTGGATGTACTGACTGACATTTATAACATCTCCCTAAGTCAGGCCATCGTTCCCAGAAGCTTCAAGACCTCTATCATCATACCGGTGGCAAAGAAACCAGTTGTGTCTTGTCTGAATGACTATTGTCCTGTTGCACTGACACCAATTGTGATGAAGTGTTTTGAACGGCTTGTCAAACCACACATTACAGCCTGCCTCCCTGCATCACACGACCCGCTCCAGTTTGCATATCGTTCAAACCGCTCCACGGAGGATGCTATAGTCACCACCCTGCACTCTGTCATCACCCAACTGGATCAGAAAGACACCTACACCAGACTCCTGTACAATGATTTCAGTTCAGCATTCAACACCATTATTCCCCAGAGACTGATGGAGAAATTGCTCCTCCTTGGTCTGAACACTGCCACATGTCTCTGGATCCTGGATTTCCTGACTGAGAGACCTCAGTCTGTCCGGGTTGGAAACAACATCTCCAACTCTGTCACGCTGAGCACCGGGTCCCCTCAAGGCTGCGTACTCAGTCCACTGTTGTTTACACTTCTAACACATAACTGTGTATCCAGACACGAGGGGAACCAGATTATTAAGTTTGCAGACGACACCACGGTGGTGGGACTTATTCAGAGGGATGAGGAATCAATGTACAGGGAAAAAGTGAGAGACCTAGAGGGCTGGTGCTCAACATAGACAAAACGAAGGAGATGATTATCAACTTCCGGCAGTCACAGCCTGAACACGTCCCCCTCAGCATCGGCAGCCGTTAAGTGGAGAGAGTGGAGAACATCAAGTTCCTTGGAGTGCAGATCTCACAGGACCTGACCTGGAGCAAGAATTCCTTGGGGATCAGGAAGCAGGCCCAGCAGAGACTGCACTTCTTGAGGAAACTCAAACAGGCCTCTCTCCCCATCTGCATCCTCAGGACCTTCTACAGAGGTGTGGTGGAGAGTGTTCTGACGTACTGCATTGCTACATGCTACTCCAGCTGCAGTATGCCAGACAAAAAAGCCCTGCAGAGGATAGTTAAGGGAGCTGAGAGGGTAATTGGAGTCTCCCTCCCCTCTGTCCAAAAACTTTTTCAGAACCGTTGTAGGAGCAGGGCACTGAACATTGTCAAGGACCATTCTCACCCTCTGCATAAACACTTTGAACTTCTGCCATCTGGCAAACGATTCCGGAGCATCAGAGGCAGAACCACCAGACTGATTAACAGCTTCCTTCCACAAGCTGTTAGGATGCTGAACAGTTGATCCGGAATCTCTCATATACACTACTGCACCTACGGACATTATATACATTATTTGTGTATTATAGTTGGTTAGTTTTTCAAGTATGTCTCAGGGATGCATAAATGGATGTGGTGGGGGGTGAAGATATGTGTGAGTGTGTCTTAAATCCTGTTCTTTTACTTATATGGATGCCGAGAGAAATGCAATTTCATCTTCCCTGCACTACTGTTGTATGTACAGCAATATGACAATAAAGGTTGATTTGATTTGATTTGATTTGATTTTTCCTATCAATGGAATGCTTTATATCCTCTATTGTATCTAATAATGCAAATGATGTGGATCTGTTTGACCTGAACCCATACTGACTGTCGTGATTAAATTTGGTTTATCTATGAAATTGTCCAGACGGTTATTGAAAAGTTTTTCAAGAATTTTGGAAAACTGTGGAAGAAGTGAAACAGGTCTGTAGTTCATGAAATGATGCTTGTTACCAGATTTGTACAGTGGAATGACTATAGCTGATATCATTTCAAACTGGTATTTTCCCTGATAAAATGAAAAGTTAAATATATAGGTTAATGGTTTGGAAATCCCATCAATTACCCTTTTTACCATTATCATATCACAGTCACCACAATCTGTTGACTTTTTGTTTTTACACTTCATAACAATATCAATCACGTCTTTTTCATCCACAGGATTAAGAAACATTGAATTTGGATTCCTGTTTATCAGCTCATCAAAGATTGTCCTAGTTATACCTTGGTCAGGAATTTTTTCTGCCAGATCTGGACCAACATCAACAAAAAATTGTTAAAACTATTAACAACATCCACATTGTGTTCATCCTTATCACTGACAACAAAAAAACTCCTTATAGTGTGAATGTCTAGAGCCATTCTTGATTATACTGTTCAATATGTCCCATATTCCTTTAATATTATCTTTGTTTTTATCTAGTATTCTCATACAATAATATTTCTTGTTATTCCTAATAATAGTAATACCCTCTGCTACCCATTGGGTATTAGAGTATCACACCCACAGTTAGTATATTTATTGATACTGTACTCCCTCTTGTGTAATATTGCTTAATTAACCCTTATGCCCTATTAAGATAAGATAAGATAAGATAAGATAAGCCTTTATTAGTCCCACAACGGGGAAATTCCAGGATTGCAACAGCACAGGGATAGCAACACTCAGAGCAACAATCAGAAGGCAAGAAAAAAAACAAGCAAGTAAGAGCAGCTAATATACATATGTACATATTACTATAAAATATATATATACACACACACACACAGACACACAGTGCAGAGCATTGTAGCTGGATGGAATAAATATATGAATATATGAACACAGTGCAGAGCATTGTAGCTAGATGGAATAAATATGTAAATATATAAACACCCACAGTACGGAGCATTGCAGCTAGGTGGAATAAATATGCAAGTATATAAACACACACAGTGCGGAGCAATGTAGCTAGATGGAATAATATGTAGATATATAAAAACACAGTGCGGAGCATTGTAGCTAGATGGAATAAATATATAGATATATAAATATAAACACACCCAGTGCTGAGCATTGTAGCTAGATGGAATAAATATGTAAATATATAAACACACACAGTGCAGAGCATTGTTGCTAGGTGGGATGAAACAGCATAACCGTCTATTTAGTTATCCTACATGGTATGATTATGTGCCCATACATATTCTCACCCTCCACAGCGACCGGTATGTTCCTAGTTGTATGCCGGAGGGGACCATTGTGTAAGTCTATTGCATCTTTTGCATTCAAAAAAAAACTATTAGTTTGTTACGTCTTTTTGCTATCTCTGCGAGCAGCCCTGCTTAGGTTGTACAGTCTGACAGCCGTTGGTAGGAAGGACCTACGAAACCTCTCGGTTGTGCACCTGGGATGATGTAGTCTGCTGCTAAATGAGCTCCTCAGTGCATCCAGTATGTCCTGCATAGGGTGGAACTCGGACTCCAGCAGAGATGACAGTTTAGCCACCGTCCTTCTCTCTCCTATCTCCTCCATTGGATCAAGGCGCTGCCCCAGGACAGAGCTAGCTTTCTTAATCAGTTTGTTCAGTCTCTTCCTATCGGCTGCAGTAATGCCACTGTATTAGTATTAGTGGAAATTTGTGTAGTTGAGGGTGCATTTTTTAAATAAATATGGCTGTGATTGTTCCCTAGCAGTGTAAAGTGATAAGGAAGTGTGTTTTTCAATGAATTTTGGAATTTTTGAGTTCCATTCATATTCACTGTATTTTGACTATGTGAGATGTTTCTGTTACACTGGGACTGTTAACTAGACTTGTACTATAGACTTCCATTATAACCACACTTTATAACCCCAACCCCCCCACCCCCCCCCCCCAAATTAAAGTGAAAAAGGATTTTTCCTGTAATAAATTAAACCAGACCCCCTTCATGAAAACATAAATAAAATTGGGAAATACATTGATCTTTCATAATTTTATTGCGGTTTAAAGCTCATAAACTGTCATGTTGACATGTTTTGCAAACATGTTCCTGCATAGTCTTATTGTTGTGGTTTTCTTCCCTGTCTGTTGTTAGGATCTTCTTGCGATGATTCGCTCTGCCTGTCTGATTCTCCACAGCTGCGCGCACACCTGCTCTCCCTCATCATCAGAGCTATTTAAGCTGTGCTGTCCACAGGTCAGTACAGAGTCGTCTCACTCCTTGGTCTGATGAGACCGGCACACTTTTTCTTCCAGAGTCTTCCATCTCGTCGTCTACGTTCTTCAAAGAAACTTGTCTTATTTCGTCATTCATCTGGAAGGGCTCACGTCTCCCTGACAAGTAAGCCATCTCTTCCTTCACCATAATTCTACGCTCTAATCCGCTTTGCACAGGCGGACCGAGCGGCACCACACCTCGACAACTCCACTATCATTTCCATCCGCAACCGGGACAGTAGACGCTGTCTTCCTGGCCGGGGCCTTCGGGACTAACCTGAGCTGTTCACCATCTCATCAACAGTAAGCTCTAACATCATTGTACATTCCCTCCTGAGTTCAGACACTAATCCTCCCTGTCTTTGCTCATTCCTGGTGTTGCCAGGCTGTACGGTGCACTGCTCGCCCTGGCTGCAATACCTACACATACACGCACACACACACTCAGCACACAATAAAGATAATTGAATCTACTTTTGAGCCTGTGTCTGCTTATAGGGGTCCTAAAAACATATCACTTCTGCTTTACTTTCTACTTGTGTAATTTCTCACAGCTGTTTCTGTTCTGTTAATTATCTACTGTAGTTTAATATTTAGTCGCCATTGTTTGTGTTCTCTTTGCGGCGGTATTAAGGATTATCCTCTGGTTTCTCTCACTTTTGTAAGTTGTTTAGCCTTCCACAGCTCACTTTACTGTCAGCCCTCGAGCTGCATTTATTTGTCAATATTAATAAATATTGTGAACTGCAATCCCCTGCTTTTGAGTCTGTCGCTATGCCAACTAGAAGGAAATATCCATCCATCTATCTTCTACCGCTTTTACGAAGGTTCGGGTCGAGCAGCAGTTCAAGCAGAGAAGCCCAGACTTCTCTTTCCCCAGCCACCTGCTCCAGCTCTTCAGAGAGGATGCCAAGACGTTCCCAGGCCAGCTGGGAGATGTAATCTCTCCAGGATGTCCTAGGTCTACACCAGGGCCTCCTCTGGAGAGACACTCCGTGGCAATATAAAAAAACCAATATAACAAATACAAATCTTGTAGTTAACAGTCCCAACGTGCTTGTTCTTTTTTTTTTTTACTTCATTGAGAGGACAAGATGTGCGCTGTTCCCACAAGTGCTGTCTTTTGGATTTCCTGGAGGTTGATGCTGCCTGGGATTTCATCAATGTGTTTCTGAGTGCCTCTTTAATAACTCCAAGGGCACCTACAAGAACAGGTATTACCATGGTTCTCATCTGCCACATTCAAGCAATTTCTATCTCTGAGTCTTTGTATTTGGACAGTTTTTCTGATACTTTGGTGAAGGTGTTTCTATCTGATGGTATATACTCACATCAATAAGGATGCGTTTGTTCTCCTGCTTATTCTTGATTCCAATATCTGGACAATTTGTTGCTATGGTTTTGTCAGTCTGGATGGGCATGTCATAGAGGATAGTTGCATGCCCTTCTTTTTCTTCAACTACCTATTTTTGGGTCATGCTCATACCACTCATTTACAGTGTCTCTACTATATTCCCTGCAGATATTCCGGTGCAGGAGGGTTGCAATCTTGTTACGGCTTTGGATATACTCTGTCTTTGAAAGTTGTGGGCAGCCTGAAATGATGGGATCTATTGTTATTTGGGAGCTATTGCAAAGACGGCAGTGTGGGTCTGTCCCATCTTTTATAATGTGATGCTGGTATATGCTCTGGTGGGGAGGGCTTGGTCTTGTGCCACTGTTATCAGTCTCTCTGTTTCTGATTTGGGTTCACTTGATTTGAGATACTGGTTTGTCAACTTCATATCAACATCATCCTCCCTAATCCACAGGGTTATTATTATCATTATGTATAAAATACAAAGATTGTAATAGATATTAAAATTGTTGAAGTTGTTCATAGCCAAAATTACTCAAATGTGGAAGGAGATCAGGAAGATACAATGACTTTGGGTCACTGCCATTGTGATTCAGCAAGAAAAACAAATGATATGGCCAAGATTACCAGCACAGATGCAAATGTCAGCCTGAGTCCTGAAAAGTTTTAAGTTTGGTAAGGCTATTTCAGCCCTAGAGTCATTTGAGTTGTTCCAGTTACTTATTCAGATTCCACAGTAAGGACCCTTGTGGAGAGTTCATTTTGGGCCCTTCAAGTACTCTGTAAATCATCGAAGCAGAAAGAATGGCAAAAATAGCATTTCTAAAAATAAAGTGAGGAAGCAGATCAAGGGAGTGCAGGTCTTTTTACTGAATAAAATCTTAGTTTGTCATGAATTGGCTGCTGCGGGGCAGAGAGGAAGACCCAGATGCTGGACTGCTAGTTTGTGGAATTTAATGAAAAACACAAGTTCAAACAGTGCACGAAAACAAGACTTACAAATGAGGTGAAACAGGAATAGGCGGGTTTGCCATCAGAACAAGAAGGGGTTCTGACAGGGAATAGAGCTTGAGAGTCCAGCAATGAGTGGATGAGACGGCAGACTTAAATATGGCATGAAATCAGAGGTAACAAATGGCTGGTGTGAATCACATGAGCGGGGCCCTGACCTAATTACGGACAGGTGCCAGCTGAGACGACCTGCAAGCTTAAACCAGCAATAAATACAGAGGGCAGATTGGGGGGAAAAGGTGAGGGCTCATGTCAGACACAAACAAAATGTAAACACAATAATAAAGCAAGACCTAGATGAACAACAGCCCCTAAAGAAAGTAACAGAATAACACTGATAACTAGAATTACATAAGCAGGCAACTCAAAAACGCATTACCCACACAGTAAAATAATCACACAAGACTTGAGAAAATACAAGAAATAACCAGAAATGTGAGCGCATGAGCCCGGCTGAATCAGCCTCATGACAGAGTTCGTTTCATTTCACTGTAACAGGAGATAAGCTGTACTGTCCCTTAAGTAAGATAAGATAAGATAAGCCTTTATTAGTCCCACAACGGGGAAATTCCAGGATTGCAACAGCACAGGGATAGCAACACTCAGAGCAACAATCAGAAGGCAAGAAAAAAAAAAAAAACCAAGCAAGCAAGAGCAGCTAATATACATATGTACATATTACTATAAAATATATATATACACACACACACACACACACAGACACACAGTGCAGAGCATTGTAGCTGGATGGAATAAATATATGAATATATGAACACACAGTGCAGAGCATTGTAGCTAGATGGAATAAATATGTAAATATATAAACACCCACAGTACGGAGCATTGCAGCTAGGTGGAATAAATATGCAAGTAGATAAACACACACAGTGCGGAGCAATGTAGCTAGATGGAATAATATGTAGATATATAAAAACACAGTGCGGAGCATTGTAGCTAGATGGAATAAATATATAGATATATAAATATAAACACACCCAGTGCTGAGCATTGTAGCTAGATGGAATAAATATATAGATATATAAATATAAACACACCCAGTGCTGAGCATTGTAGCTAGATGGAATAAATATATAGATATATAAATATAAACACACCCAGTGCAGAGCATTGTAGCTAGCTGGAATAAATATGTAAATATATAAACACACACAGTGCAGAGCATTGTTGCTAGGTGGGATGAAACAGTATAAGTATAGTCTAATATTTATTTAATATAGGTCTAATATTAAATGTGATAATTATGATGCAGTAAAGCATTTTCCAATATTCATTTTTATGCATTATATTTTGGTGACAATAGCTTTGGTTTATTGAAAATTGTTGCAGTATCCATAGAGTGACACGATGCAGCTTTCTGTGTGGTGCATATACCTTACCATTATGTAGTCTAAATAACATTATTTCTTTGCCAGTTTTTTCTTTCAAGGTGTCAGTTTGTGTTCTAAGAGAGAAACAAAACCAAGTTTACTGTGAAACC
This sequence comes from Pholidichthys leucotaenia, assembly GCA_020510985.1. Classification (NCBI taxonomy): domain Eukaryota; kingdom Metazoa; phylum Chordata; class Actinopteri; order Cichliformes; family Pholidichthyidae; genus Pholidichthys; species Pholidichthys leucotaenia. Next base: position 33,615,670 of record CM035843.1, read on the forward strand.
TATAATGTTTTGGCTATTTAATGTGAAAATTTCATGAAGCATCCTAAAATTGTGTTCAAGTTACAGCATGACAGTAAACGTAGGTACTCCAACACATAAAAATAGAAGGCTACAGAGAATATACTGACATCCCAACATGCTTTGAATGTGATCAGGAGTAACAAAAACAACCTTTCAAAGCATCATGTTGAGTTTATTCCACAGTTAAACTACAAATTTGGGTAACAGGTGGTGAACAGGTTAATCAAGGTACTTGTGTGTCACGAGGCTGAGTGCGGTGTGTCACCGGGCTCAGGCTCTTAATTTTCCTCGGAGCATTTTCTGTATTTTTCCAGTGTTGTTATTTTGCTGTGTGTTGATTTAAGATGTGTTCTTGGTGGTTAAATGTTCTGTTAGTTATTATTGGCGTTAGTATTATTGTTATTTTGTCAGTCTCTGTTGTTTAGGATTTATATTTTGCTTCTTTGTGACACAAGTTATTTATCTCCTCTTCCAGACACTCCCACCCTGTCATCGTCTTGCACGGGCTGTGTATGTTGTTTCTGTCCCCTAATTGTCTTAGCTGCAAGCTGCTCTGTAATTTGGTCACCTGCCCGCTCATGTGATCCACACCTGTCATTAATTGTGTAATTTTGTTTTCAGCTATTTAAAGACTGTTATTTTGCTTCCTCATGACCGCAGTCTTGATTTTCTCACACCTCGTTTCCACCAGATCTCAGCCTCTGTTCTGGTGTGTTTAAAACTCGTAAGTCTGTTTGTTTGTCAGTTTGAAATTTTGTGTTGAGCACTGTTTAGACTTATGTTTTGTTGTATTCAATAAACCTCACAAACTCACAATTCAGCGGGTGGGTCTCACCTCTCTGCCCCGTGGGGCAATTCATGACAGAAGACTGCGGCCAGAAAGAGACCCAGCTGCTGTGAGTCTGTGGATTTTTGGCCTTTTTTGTTTTCACTCACCTGTTTCTGTGGAGCTCATCATGTCCCCAGAATGCTGACCTCCAGTAATCAAAGGAAGATCGGCAGCGGGATCCCTGAATGTGGAGGAGGAATGGGCTGCCGAATTCATCCAGGGCTTTGTGGATGAAGCCCTTGCCTCCCGCAGCCCAAAAAAGATCTGGGAGAAGGTGGATTCAGTGACCACAATAATCGAGGCACACCCTGAGTTGTGGAGGTTCCCCCAGTTTGCGGAGCTGCTGGCTACGCTCTCCGTCCTGCAGCAGTCATTTTACAGGCTTATGTGGGGGCCGCCTCCAGCGAGCGGTTCCTCCACGTTCCACTGAGGGGCCCATAACCGCTGAAGCCAAGGAGATGGTGGATTTTCTACACCTGCTGCAGCAGAAAACATCATACCCCAGGAACACAAGCAAGTGTCTTTTCAATCTCAGTTACCAACATATAAATTGTCTTGCCTGATTCCCGGGGTGAGGCTCAGCCCCCGCAGTCCTGTGAGCTCTCACAATCTGCTGCAGCAATAGACTGTTCACCTGCTCTCTCCGTGTCTCCTCCTTTCCCCCTTGAGTGTCCACCAGCCCCAGGATTAAGCCACCGGGCTATGGAAGATGCTTTGGCCCTGGAAGACCTGGTTCCAGCACCACAGCCATGGGTTGGACAGAGGGAGGGTGCTGAGACCGAGCTGATGCCTGTGCTGACGATTGAGCACCCCTGGGTTTCAGCAGTGCCGGATCCAGCGCCAGCAGGGAACGGACCTCCCTGACCCTGTTTCTTTGCCTCTCTTGCCTGAGCTTTTCCCCAGGGTCACCAAGGATCATCCAGCTTCGCAAAAGGTCTCTGTGGGTCCGGCCTCACCGCCTGAGCTCTCCATGGGTCCAGTTCCCCCTGCCGAGGTTGTCGTGGGTGCTCTGTCCCAGCCCAGGACCTCTGAGGGTGCAGCTCCCCCTGCCAAGGTCATCACGGGTGCTCCATCCCAGCCCGGGATCTCCAAGGGTGCAGCTCCCCTTGCTGAGGTCATCGCGGGTGCTCTGTCCCAGCCCTGGACCTCCGTGGGTGCAGCTCCTCCTCAGTCTGGGTCTCCGAGGGTGCTGTGTCCCAGTCGGGGACCGTCAAGGGTGCTGCGCCCCAGCCTGAAACCTACTTGGGTATTGCGCTCCAGGGTGAGCCCGCCGTGGGTGTTATGCTCCAGCCCAGGGTCCACCATGGGTGCACCTCTGGCCCAGTCCAGGTCCACCATGGATGCAGCTCTGACCCAGTCCGGGCCTACCGAGGGTGCAGGTATGTCTCAGTCTGGGTCCACTGCGGGTGCAGCTCCCCTCCAGTCCAGAGCCACCGCGGGTGCAGCTCCGCTCCAACCCGGAGTCACCGTGGGTATTGCAATGTCCCAGTCCGGGACCACTGAGGGTGCTCCAGGCCAGACTGAGGGCATCGTGGTTCCCCCTCCTCTGGCAGACATGTCATGGTTCCCCTTCCTCTGCCTGAGGCCATCGTGGTTCCCCCTCCTCTGCCCAAGGCCGTCATGGTTCTCTCTCTTCTGCCCAAGGCCGTCATGGTTCCCTCTCCTCTGCCCGAGGCCATCATGGTTCCCTGTCCTCTGCCGGAGGCCGTCGTGGTTTCCTTTCTTCGGCCGGACATCGTCGTGGTCCCCCCAACTCCTCTGCCCCTTCCGTCATTGGGCTTCCCCGTGGGGCCTAGGGGTCTGGTTTTGTGTGGGTGTGGGTCCTGAGCAGCGTTTGTGTTTTTGTTCCCTCCAAGCCTGTTCCCCCCACCACGCACTCGGTGTGGTTTATTGTTATACTTTCTTTGGGGGGTGGGGATGGGGGGGGTTCTTTTTTATGTTACCTTGGGGTGTTTGGAACCCACCCCTTAAGGGGGATGGCTCTTACACAAGGCTGAGTGCGGTGTGTCACCGGGCTCAGGCTCTTAATTTTCCTCTGAGTATTTTCTGTATTTTTCCAGTGTTGTTATTTTGCTGTGTTGATTTAAGATTTGTTCTTGGTGGTTAATTGTTCTGTTAGTTATTATTGGCCTTAGTATTATTGTTATTTTGTCAGTCTCTGTTGTTTAGGATTTATATTTTGTTTCTTTGTGACACAAGTTCTTTACCTCCTCTTCCAGACACTCCCACCCTGTCATCATCTTGCATGGGCTGTGTATGTTGTTTCTGTTCCCTAGTCGTCTCAGCTGTGAGCTGCTCTGTAATTAGGTCACCTGCCCACTCATGTGATCTGCACCTGTCATTAATTGTGTCATTTTGCTTTCAGCTATTTATTTTGCTTTCAGCTATTTATTTGCTTTCTCATTGCAGCAGTCTTGATTTTCTCACACCTCGTCTCCACTGGAATCCAGCCCCTGTTCTGAAATGTTTAAAACTCATAAGTCTGTTTGTTTGTCAGTTTGGAATGTTGTGTTGAGCACTGTTTGGACTTATGTTTTGTTGTTTTCAATAGACCTCACAACTTCACAGTTCAGTGGGTGGGTCTCACCTCTCTGCCCCATGGGGCAATTCAAGACACTGTGTAGTAATCATTATTGGAAGCAGTATATTGTAGGGGCTATGCAGAATAACGGAATAAATAGAAATAACAACATGAGCCACGTGTTCAGTATGCTTTTTCAAGCATGCAATGGCCCACACAACAAGACAGCCCAGGTGAAGGACATCAACGGCAAACTCATTAACACTGACACAGACTGCCCGACCGCTGGAATGAACACTTCAGTCATCTCCTGCATCATCCTCCTGTTCCTGTTGACCCCAGTCTATTAGCCACTGCCAATGCCACTTCTTCCTGTGATTCCTGCAGGACTGGTCTAGTCACTCCCAGAGAAGTCGCGGCTGCCCTGACCAAAATAAACAACAGGGAAGCCCCTGGAATTTGTGCTATAACTGTCGAAACTGCTGAAGATGAGCGGAAATTGCACAATCCAGTGGCTCACCCACACAATCAATCATGACTGGGTGACAGAGCAGCTCCCCAGTGACTGGACCAGGGGCATCATCCTTCTCTTCTAGAAGGGAAAGGGTGACAAACTCATCTGCAGCAATCACAGAGGCATCACCCTTTTGTCCATTCCTGGTAAGCTCTTCATCAGAATCCTCCTCAGTCGTGCCCTTCCAGCCATCAGAGGCGGCCGTCACTCTCAGCAGGCAGGCTTCATGCCCAACCGCTCAACCGCAGACCACATCTCTGCTGTTCGTCTATTAATAGAGAAGGCCTATGAATTCTACAAGGACTGCCATCTCTATATAGCCTTTATAGATCTTACGGCTGCCTTCAACACCATGGACCACATTTATGTACGGAGTATCCTGCAGACCCTCAGAGCCCCACCCAAGATCGTAGCCCTGTTTAAGCGGCTCTACAGCAGCTTGGAGAGCTGTGTCCGTGTGAACGGAAAGGACTCCGGCTGGTTTCCCTTCAACAATGGGTCCGACAAGGTTGTGGCATTGCTCCTGATCTCTTTTGATTGAATGAATGAATCTTTATTTCGGATAGATTAGATTAAAAGATTAATAGAAAGGAACAGAATAAAAACAAGGGGAAAAATCCAACAAGGTCAAATTAAACAATAACTCCTCGGATTATACAATTCAACATAAATTATCCGAAATGGGTGATGGCTGAAGCCTCAGTTTATATTGCCCACTCATGTTCCATCTAAGAATTCAAAAATGAAATAAAATAAAAGTGATTACAAATCATAACAAAGCTAAGACAAAACAAAACTAAGCAACAGCACAACACAGACTGGATATGATAATCCTTATGTGATTTTACATGTCATTTTGTATATATGTTTGGAGTATTTCTTCCCTTAGTTTTTGTTTAATTGTCTAAGCGTTGTATGCTATTTTAATGCAGGTCCAAAAGCGTTCCACAGTCTGACTCCTTGCACTGAGACACAGTGTTGCTTGGTAGTAGCTCTCACTGAAGGTTTTTGAAATATACATGTTCCTCTGAAATGATATTGTTTCTCCCTTATTTGGAACAACTTTTGGATATTTGCGGGCAGTGATAGATTCTTCACTTTAAACGTTATTACTGCAGTTTTAAAATCAACCAGATCTTTCAACTTGAGAGCTTTTATTTTAAGAAAAAGTGGGTTTGTTGGTTCCCTGTAAGCAGCTTTGTTTATTATTCTAATAGCTCTCTTCTGAAGCATAAAGACTGGATATATGTTTGTTTTATATGTATTTCCCCATACTTCAATACAATATGTCATGTATGGCAAAGTTGACCTGATTGAGCAAAACCAATGTGATTTTTGGATTCAGCACATCAAAATTGTCCTAAATCAGCTAAAAAAAAAACTTTGACAATAAATTTAGTGTTGACCAGTGTAATTTATGATCCACTGTATCAAATGCTTTTTTAAGATCCAGGAATACCCCAACTGAATACTCTTTTATTTTCTACAGCAGTTGATATTTTTTCTATAAATTCCATTAGAGCAAATGCAGTTGTCCTCTTGTGTATTGCTGCTCACACAATAAATTGTTCTTCATTATAAAGTTGTCAATTCTGTCACAGAATATTTTTTGGAGTATCTTTAAAAATCGCGGCAAGAGTGAAATAGGCCTATAGTTTGAAAATTCCCCTCTGTCACCCGTCTTGTATATCAGAATTACTTTGGCTATTTTCATTGCATTGGGAAATATACCTGTTTGGAGAGACAGGTTACAGGTATATGTCAGTGGTTTCACTAAGCATTCAATGACAGTTCTGACTAAAAGCATGTCAATACCATCACAGTCCATAGATGTTTTACTTTTAAACAATTTAACAATTTCAATGACCTCTCTCTCGTCTGTGTTCTTTATGAAGCTGGAGTCTTTTATAGCAATGTTTTTGCTTATTGTATCACCTGTAGGTGCCGTAATGGGTATTTCTCGTGCCAAATTAGGACCAATGTTAACAAAAAATTTATTAAATTCATCTGCAGGTGAGACTGTATTCACATTCTGAGGTTTTTGTTGTTTTTTTTTTTTGAAAGATTGGTTGGGTAGCTTGTATTTCTGTTTTTATTTCCAAGAATATTGTTAAGTATTGTCCATGTATTTTTAGTGGTTTCTCTGTTTTTCTCCAGTTCTTTACTGTAATAGTCTCTTTTACTACAGCTTATTATATATATTAACTTACCTTTGTATGTTTTATACCGCTGCTCTGCTTCTTTTGTCCTTTTCTTTAGAAATGCTTTATATAGTGAATTTTTCTTTTTACACACTTTTTGTCATCCTTTGGTTAACCATGGCTTGTTGACAAATTTCTGTTTAAGTTTTTCTTTACTAATGGACAATTTTTTTTTCATAAAGAGCGGTTACAATGTTTATGAATGTATCGTAGGCTTCATTTACATCTGATACATAGACTTTTGTCCAGTCTTGCTTCAGCAGGTCTTCTTTAAAAGAACTGATTGCATTTTGTGATTTGTATCTGAAAGATTTTAAAGTTTTTTTCTGTATTGGCCCCCATGTGGCCATGGATAAGTGCAAAGACTGGCAGATGATCACTTATGTCATTTATCAATAATCCACTTTCTATTTTCTTGTCAACAGGTTGTCAATAAGTGTATCAGTGTGGACTGAGATTCTACTGGGATGTGTTATTGTAGGATATAGACTCATACTGTACAAAGAATTCATTAACTCTGTAACTACATTTTGTTGAAATGGATTTAGTAAATCAATATTGAAGTCTCCACAGATTACAACCATTTTCTTATTAGTTATATTATTGTACAGCTCGACTAACTTATCTCTGAATGTCTCAACGCAAGTTCCCGGCATTCTATATATACAACTTGTAATTAGATTTTTTGTTTTATCTTGGTCAATCTCAACACTAACACATTCCAGAATCCCTGGTCGTGCAAAGGACATTCCATCTACAAGTTTACACCTATACAGTTCATCAATATACAGTGCAACACCACCACCCTTTTTTGGAGATCTGTTAATATGAAACATCTGATATCCCTCTATTGCCATCAAAGAAGCCTGCTCTTCATTGAGCCTAGTTTCAGAGACTGTGATAGCTGTAAATTTTCTATCTAGCTGATTTAAATAGTCCTGAATCTGTGGAAAGTTTTTGTTAAGACTTCTGCTGTTAAAGTGTATTATTGATAGTTTACCATCGAATTGCACTTGACTTTTGAATTGCTTTTCAGTGTAATATTCACAGTGATTATGAATATTATTGAAGAAGTGATTATCAGGATCAATATCATTCTCCATCTCTTGTAGTTTATGTTCAGCATAATGAGATATTTTCAGAGTCTTAATTTCCTCTCTCTGTATCAAATGACTTCCTCCAACTGGGGATGATTGATGTCTACTAAAGTCAGTCATACGTTTTTTGTTTGTTTGTTTTTTAAAGTACATTATCATGTTATGTCACAAAAGGACTGTTCTTGCCGTGTGTGTGGATATGGATAATCGTAGTCTCTTAGTTTTCTTAATCAGTGTTCATCTATATTTATTTAAGTCAGTGAGATCTCTTATTATTATGGCCTTTGCTTCCTCAGGTGTTCCATTTAGTTTAATCCAGACTCTACAGTCTCTTGTCCATGTTGCCTGTACCTTGCTTTGTCTTTTCAGCCTCCATGCTTGCCGTGCTATTTCAGCATTAGTCTTTGTTAAATGTTCATTGAGGTAAACTTCTGTTCCCCATTGTTTTCTGGCCTGCCTCAGTATGTCATTTTTTACTCTTCTGTTCACAAAGCACATCACAATTAATTTCTTTGTTTTATTATCCTTTCTGGGTAGAGTATGGCAGGCTGGAATTGCATTTACTTCAACCTTTATGTTTCTGCTTTCAAGGAAGTGAAGCACCTGGTTTTCCAAGGAGACTGATGCACTTGGGGGAGCCTCCTCACCTTTCATTCCTGCTGTAGCATGAGCATATGATTGTTATTTAATGTCTAGTCCACTAATGATTAAATCATCCATGTGAGTATATTGTTCAAGATCCTCGATGCATCGCTCCAAGTCTGCAATTTTTTTGTCTCTTTCCTTAATTGTTAATTTCAGCTCTCAGACTTCCTCCATTAGCCCTAATAATTTGGACTGTTGATTGGCCACTTTGGTAAGTTCTTCTGACATGTAGTTCAGAGATTTTTTAATCTCTTCCATTTCCTCTTTCTTTGGTGGCATTTTTTACTGACCTGGTGATAGCAGGATAATTTCTGGTGGTACTGCTGGTATCTGGTCCAGCTGACCTCAGATCTGGCTGGGGCCTCAGCTAGCCCCTCTGCTGCTAGCCCCGCCACTTACTTCCACGGTAGTTGAGCTCCGATCCAGCTGGGGCCTTGCTTCTCTGCTGATCCCCGCCGCCTACCACCGCTGTAGTTGATCTCCAATTTGGCTCCTATCCAGCTGGGGCCTTGGTTAGCTCCTCTGCCAAGCCCCACTGCTTACTGCCGCTGCAGTTGAGCTCCGATCCGGCTGAGGCCTCAGTTAGCTCCTCCGCTGAGCTCTGCCGCCTGCCGCCGCTGTAGTTGCGCTCCGATCAGGCTCCTATCCAGCTGGGGCCTCGGTTAGCTCCTCCGCCAAGCCCCGCTGCCTACTGCCACTGCAGTTGAGCTCCAATTTGGCTCCTATCCAGCTGGGGCCTTGGTTAGCTCCTCCGCCAAGCCCCAATCACAACATTCTAAGAATCTGTGTGGGAGGCTCAGCTGTCATCTACCGGGCCGATGCTGGGTCAGTAAGATGAACCGGGGACAGAGTCACTCCTTTGTGTCAGTGTTAGCTACGACTAGCTGTAGCATTCGCTGTGAGACTAGTTAGTAGTTAGCTCCGGGTGAAGCAGACAAATGACTCACACAGCCGGCACAGGGAAACCTGAAATCTCTTCAATTGTGTCATAAACTATCTGATGACCAAAGTCTGCAACCGGGTCCCTGGCATGCAGTTTGGCAACTACCATCTTGCTGACCTTGAATATGCTGATGATACCATCCTGTTCAGCCCATCCTGTTGTCAGCTGAGAGATGCTCTAGTTATCTACCACGAAGAGGCAGCGAAGCTGGGACTTCAGGTGAGCTGGTCAAAGACAATGCTAATGCATGCCAGCGACAGACCGGACCCACCCCCGTTACAGCTCAGGAAAGATGCCGTTAAGTTTACCAGTTCCTTTGTGTATTTGGGCTCCACAGTGACCAACAATGGGGATATGAAACCTGAGATCAACTGCAGACATGGCCTCGCTGCATTAGCCCTGCAGGCACTTTGGAAACCTCTATGGTGCCATCATTCAATCTCCCGAAAGACGAAGCTCCGCATTTACAATGCGTTGATTCTCTCCATTCTACTCCGTGGGTCAGAGACATGGCCACTGAATAAGACTCTGGCCTCGAAAGTGGATGGGTGTGATAGTCGGGCCCTCAGAACCATCGAGAAAATCAGGTGGCCCCAGCGCACTTCTAATGACGTGCTCCAAGCCCGCACACATCAGCCTACAGTATCCCACCTTATTACACAGTGGCATATCCACTGGTTTGGCCATGTCCTCTGCCTCCCACCAGAACACCTGACAAAAGCCATCCTGATGTTCGACCCCAGGGCCTCAGGGTGGAAAAGACCTCGGGGCAAGCCACGCACCAGATGGCTCGATGCGGTGGAAAGAGACCTCCGACAGCCCGGAGTCGCTGTTGATGACACAGAGGAGTTGGCCCAAAACCAGCAACGTTGGCATGCATTGATTAAACTTATTGGCTTTACTCATGGTGTTGGCCACCCAGCCCTCACCCCACAGGAGTAGTAAGCAAGTAAGTAAGTAAGTATGGAGAATACATTAGACTGTCGAGGGCTGTGGTTCCCAGTCTTAATGAACTGTAAAATTTCTATTACAGTGGGTCATCACAGCTGCTGCACATAAATCATATTAATGGTATTTAACTTTAATTGGCTGCTGATTTCTTAGACATACAATGGGGCTACTGAGAATACAATATATTTGAAAGAGCTATTTTACATGATTCCACATGTCATATTATTTATATCTGCTATGCAACATCACAGTAAGGTACTCATTGTGTTATATGTTATATAGATATGTTATATCACAATTATGAGTAAATAGAGAGGGAAGGCAATGGAATGGTTTAAAACATCACTGATTTGTGTAACAAGAGCAGATGTTGAAGAAGCTGAATGATTTGTGCAATCTGGTCTTCCTGATCATCTTCAGCTGGAAATATCAAGGTAAAGATGTTAATTCATGAAAATGTATGTTGTTTATCAGTTGTGAACGTGCATATTTATTCAATGCATGTGTAAACAGTACAGTTACAGTAAAGTGAAACAGAAATAATGATGATTTTGTGGTATATTTACCTCCCAGTTCCACCGTTCGGCTAAAAATGGACATATCATTTCATGTCTTTTTTTTTTTTACTTTTTACATCACCGAGGGCAGAAAATATGTTTTATTGGCTAAAATATTGACATCACATTATAAATAAGTTAATTGACACCTTGAAAGAAAAATTGCTCCATAGGGTTCATGGTGCACTCGGTGTGGTTCAGTTCCCTCTGTTGTCACAGGCTCAGACACAGGGACCAGTGGTGCAGAAAGGTTCTGGGCTGGTGAACAACCACACAGCCCTCTGATTACAGCAGTACTCTCTCTATTCAAGCCTTTGTGTCACTCTGAGACACAATTAGTCTTGACGAGCAAAGAGCCCTCTTGTGTATGCCTCTTACCTGCTCCCATCCTTGTCCTCTAATTCAATTTACAAACTGCAAATATGATTGTAATGTGGATTCCAGACATAACTGATCCTGCTGCCCCTTTGTTGTCGACTTGTAATTGAGTCACAGATGAGTGTCTGCCCGCCTCTCCCCCACACACACATACTCATGAGATAGTTTTTGGTATTGTCAGTCTATCATAACACAGCTTCACATCTATGGGGATGAGGGCAGTTAATGTTTCATTAGCTCTTTTGACTGCATTTTAACGGACGGGTCATGCTGTTTATTGAACTGAAACTCAAAGAGTGGCTCATATGAGCGTTGTTGAAGGGTGCCTGAGTGGGAAACACTGCTGTGTGACATTTGATTGAAGGTGTTTTCTAGTATATGCCATCAAACACAACTCATGGAAGCTGTAGTATTATACTGTAATGTCATGGCTGTAATGGATTTATGACTGCAGCTATACAAAATCTGCCCCTCACACAAGTGGTGAGTATGAGTGACCACACAAAAAATGTTTCAGAAATGTTAAAGATGGATTCCGCTAGATGTAAATCCCCTATAAAAACAAATCTACAGTGGTATGAAAAAGTGTTTGCCCCCGTCCTGATTTCTCATATTTTTTGTATGTTTGTCATACTTAAACGTTTCAGATCATCAAACAAATTTAAATATGAGACAAAGACAACACAAGTAAACACAAAATGCAGTTTTTAATTGTTATTATTAAGGGTAAAAAAAAAATCCAAACCAACATGGCCCTGTGTGAAAAAGTGAATGCCCCCCGCTAAAACATAGATTAACTGTGATTTATCACATCTTTGGAAAGCTGAGTTCAATTTTCTAGCCATGTCTAAAGCTTTGGGACTCCAGCGAACCACAGTGAGAGCCATTATCCACAAATGGCAAAAACATGGAACAGTGGTGAACCTTCCAAGGAGTGGCCGGCCGACCAAAATTAATCCAAGAGCACAGTGACGACTCATCCAAGAGGTCACAAAAGACCCCACACCAACATCCAAAGAACTGCAGGTCTCACTTGTCTCAGTTAACGTCAGTGTTTGTGACTCAACCATCAGAAAGAGACCGGTCAAAAATGGCCTGCATGGCAGAGTTCCAAGACGAAAACCACTGCTGAGCAAAAAGAACATAAAGGCTCGTCTCAGTTTTGTCAGAAAACATCTTGATGATCCCCAAGACTTTTGGGAAAATACTCTTTGGACTGACGAGACAAAAGCTAAACTTTCTGGAAGGTGTGTGTCCCGTTACATCCGGCATAAAAGTAACACAGCATTTCAGAAAAGGAACATCATACCAACAGTAAAATGTGGCGGTGGTAGTGTGATGGTCTGGGGCTGTTTTGCTGCTTCAGGACGTGGAAGACTTGCTGTGGTAAATGGAACCATGAATTCTGCTGTCTACTAAAAATCTTGAAGAAGAATGTCCGGCCATCTGTTTGTGACCTCAAGCTGATGCACACTTGAGTTCTGCAGCAGGACAATGATCCAAAACACACTACCAAGTCCACCTCTGAATGGCTTAAGAAAAACAAAATGAAGACTTTGGAGTGGCCTAGTCAAAGTCCTGACCTGAATCTGATTGAAATGCTGTGGCATAACTTTAAAAAGGTGGTTCATGCTTGAAAACCCTCCAATGTGGCTGAATTACAACAATTCTGCAAAGATGAGTGGGCCAAAATTCCTCCACAGCGCTGTAAAAGACTCATTGCAAGTTATTGCAAATACTTAATTGCAGTTGTTGCTGCTAAGGGTGGCCCAACCAGTAAAGGTTTAGGGGGCAATCACTTTTTCACACAGGGCCATGTAGGTTTGGAATTTTTTCCCTCAATAATAAACACCTTCATTTAAAAACTGCATTTTGCGTTTACTTGTGTTATCTTTGTCTAATATTTAAATTTGTTTGATGATCTGAAATATTTAAGTGTGACAAACGTACAAAAAAATGAGAAATCAAGAAGGGGCAAACACTTTTTCACACCACTGTACATTGACTAAAATGGTATCCTATCCCCTTTTTTCTGCAACAAAAACATTTCGTTGTCTTACAGTTTCATGTCAAAATCTTTTCACTTTTCCTCCACATTCAAACGCCAGGATCTGTAAATAGGCCCAACCACATCCCACCCACGAGGACTCTGACATGCCACCTTTCCTCTGCATCATCATTATACAATGTCACGCCGCGCCATTCATCAGCGGCGCCACCTGCTCACGCACCTGCTACTCGTCAGCGGCGAGGGATAAAAGCCGCCTCGCCCTGAGCTTCGGCCTGAAGCCGTAGACTTCATTTCCCTTCCATGGGCTTCTACCACATTCTCTTCAGCATCCTCGTCACCGGTAAGAAAATCGCTTACCTCATCTCTCCAGTCTGCTCCCCTGTGCACAGGTGGATTCCTCGGCGGCGGACAATCCCGTCCCTCGTCTCTCCTCGCTGCTGCACCGAGCCCTGCAGGTGGCTGTCTCCCGGGCTTCTATCCTTGAAGCGCCAGTCATCTGTCCCAACAAGTAAGCTTCTCTCCCTCGCCTATTCTCCTCCTGTGTTGGTGTGTGCTCATCACCCTGTGTCTGATTTCTCCCATAGGGTTGCCGGCTGAACGGTCTCCTGCCTCTGGGTCCGAAGCAGACGCCACCACCAACACATTAACATTCCGCAGACACGCACCCAAACATCCCTGTTGTTAATAAACAGTTTGAACTACTCTGAGCCTGTGTGTGTGCGTCTCCTGAGCCGAACGTTATGTCAGTACGGCTTCAGCAGAGCGGCTCGGCAGACGGCGGGCTCGCACACCGGTTTACCATCCTCAAGGCTCGGGTGGATCAGATTGTTTATCAGCAACAGGTGGTTCTTAATTAATTATTAGAAATAACTAACCGATTGAACCGCTTGGACCCCCAACAGCCGTTCCTCCCGACTCGCCAGGGTGGCGCGGCTCCTGCTGTTCCAGCGGCCGTCCAACCGGCTCCAGTGGCACCGGTTCGGCTCACACCGATTCCAACCCCCGCCCGCTTTAGCGGTAAGCTCGGCGGAGCGCGGGGGTTCATTATGCAGTGTGAGTCCGTGTTCCACCGTGTGCCCGGAGATTTTCCCTCAGATCACAGTCGAATTGGTTACATAGGGAATCTTCTGGAGGGGCGTGCGTTAACTTGGACCTACGCCGTAATGGCGAGGCCCAGTTATGCCGCCCTCACCTATGACCAATTCGTGAGGCGCTTTCTGGAGGTCTTTGACCATTCTCAAACCGAAACGGTCCAGGTCGATCGGCTTCTCGCTCTCCAGCAGGGAAGCCGGTCGGCAGCGGACCACTCGGTCGACTTCCGGGTAGCGGCGGAGGAATTGGGCTGGGAGGAACGCTCCCTCTGTGGCCTGTTCCTCCGCAGCCTCAATAGTGATCTGAGGGATGAACTGGCTGGTCGGGATATCCCTGGGACGCTAGCGGAGCTGACGTCCTTAGCGGTAAGTTTGGATAACAGGCTGCGCGAGCGCTCCTCGGGGCGGAGGTCTTCTTCTTCTCGCCCTCGTGGAGCCTCGCCGCACCTATTCCAAGCTCGCCCCCTGGCGGCGCCGCCAGCATCGCGCCCCGAGGAGTCGGAGCCGATGGTGACGGGCTGGACTAAACTTTCCCCTGTGGAGAAACAACGCCGCCGTGAGTTGGGCCTCTGCATGTACTGCGGAGGCGACCAACACACCGTGGAGCGTTGTCCACGGAAGGCCAGTCGGTGGGGTCCGCGAGTCACTGTTGGAAGCCTCGCGGACGTCAATCGGTTAGGATCACTCACCCAATTGAAGCTGCCCATCCGTTTCTGCCATAACCCCACTGGGCACCTCACCCACGCACTGGTGGATTCGGGCGCAGAAGGCAGCTTCATTTCACAAAGCCTGGCAACCCGATTGGGCATCCGCTGCCAGGCACTCCACACTCCCATCTCCCTAGTCCACCTCTCCCGTGCCACCCTTGGGAGAGTGACACATCAAACTGTTCCCCTACCGGTCATCATCTCGGGAAACCACCGGGAGGAGATGACCTTTTACGTCCTTCCCAACTCTGTGTCGCCCGTCATCCTGGGGTATCCCTGGCTCCGCCTTCACAATCCGGTCCTGGATTGGAAATCAGCTGGGATATCGGCATGGAGTACGTTCTGTATGGGCACCTGCCTTCAGTCCACTGCCTGCTCTCCGTCCGCTCCTCCCCCTGCGACGGACGCTGCACCCCCGGACCTGTCTCTGGTGCCCCCAGAATTTCACGACCTGGGTATGGTGTTCAGCAAAGCGAAAGCTATGTCTCTCCCCCCTCATCGGCCCTATGACTGCGCAATCAACCTCCGCCAGGGGGCTCCCTTACCTTCTGGTCGTCTTTACAGCCTGTCTGCGCCGGAGAAGGAGACGATGAACGCCTACCTGAAGGAGTCATTAAGTGCTGGGATAATCCGCCCATCATCGTCACCCGTGGGGGCAGGGTTCTTCTTCGTGGGAAAGAAGGATGGGTCCCTCCGCCCTTGTATCGACTACCGGGCCCTCAATAATATCACGGAGAAGGACCGTTACACCCTGCCTCTCATGGACACTGCTTTCCACTCCCTCCAGGGGGCGACCTGGTTCACCAAGCTGGACCTACGCAACGCTTACCACCTCGTCCGGATCCGGGAGGGAGATGAGTGGAAAACGGCCTTCCGTACCCCGAACGGCCACTTTGAATACCTGGTGATGCCGTTCGGGTTGACCAATGCTCCTGCAGTCTTCCAGCGCCTCATTAATGACGTCCTCCGGGACTTCATTGGCCTTTTCGTGTTCGTCTACCTGGACGATATTCTCATCTTCTCCAAGTCCAGGGATGAGCACCAGGTCCACGTGAGGCGGGTCCTCCAAAGGCTGCTGGAGAATCGTTTGTACGTGAAGGCAGAAAAGTGTGAATTTTACGCCAGGAGTACGTCCTTCCTGGGGTTCATCATCGCCCACGATAAGGTGCTCCCCGACCCAGAGAAGGTAAAGGCGGTGGTGGAATGGCCCACACCTGCATCCCGGAAACAGGTGCAGCAATTTGTTGGCTTCGCCAATTTCTACCGCCGCTTTGTCCCCAACTTCAGTGCCATCGTTGGACCACTGACCCGCCTCACGTCCCCGAAGGTCCCGTTCCGGTGGACCGAAGAGGTCGCTGCCGCCTTTGAGGCGCTGAAGGCGGAATTCTCCTCCTCCCGGGTCCTTCGCCAGGTCGACCCCGCGCTGCAGTGCATTGTAGAGGTAGACGCTTCGGACACGGGAGTGGGAGCAGTGTTGTCCCAGCGGTCACCATGACGATGGCGCCAAACGACCGTGCGCCTTCTTCTCCCGGCGCTTGTCCCCGGCGGAGAGAAACTACGATGTGGGGGACAGAGAGCTCTTGGCCATCAAGCTCGCCCTGCAGGAGTGGCGCCACTGGTTAGAGGGGGCGAACCTGCCGTTTGTGGTCCTCACGGACCACAAGAACTTGGAATACTTACGATCTGCCAAGCGCCTGAATGCCCGCCAGGCGCGCTGGTCCCTGTTCTTCGCCAGGTTCCAATTTTCCATCACCTTCAGGCCTGGCTCTAGGAACGTCCTGCCTGACGCCTTCTCCAGGCAGTTCGCCCCCGTGGAGTCGGAGGAGGCGCCCCACTCCATCCTGCCCAGGTCGTGCGTCGTGGGAGCCATCTCGTGGGACATCGAGAGCAAGATCCGGAAGGCACAGGAGGTGGAACCTGACCCTGGCGGCGGACCGGAGGGGAGGCTGTTCGTGCCACCCGCGGTCCAAGGAGAGGTCATCCACTGGCTCCACACCTCCAAGCTCACCTGTCACCCTGGCACCTCCCGGATGATAGATCTCCTCCAACGGTCCTTTTGGTGGCCAGGCCTGTGGAGGGATGCAGCCCGCTATGCCCGGGCTTGCCCAATCTGTGCCACCTGCAAGTCGGGAAATGCCCCTCCAGCGGGTCTGCTCCAGCCCCTGCCCGTCCCTGGCAGGCCCTGGTCGCACATCGCGCTGGATTTCGTCACCGGACTCCCCGTCTCCAACTCCTATGACACCATCCTGACCATCGTGGACCGCTTCTCCAAGGCCGTGCACTTCGTCCCCCTGCGAGGCCTCCCTACTGCCCTGGAGACGGCGGACCTCCTCGTCCAACACGTGGTCAGGCTGCATGGGATTCCGGTGGACGTGGTCTCGGACCGGGGCCCCCAGTTTTCATCCGAGGTTTGGAGATCTTTCTGCAATGCCATCGGAGCCAAGGTGAGCCTCTCCTCCGGCCATCACCCCCAATCCAACGGGCAGTGTGAAAGGACCAACCAGGAGCTGGAGGCTGCGCTCCGCTGTGTGTCCAGATCCAAACCGACGTCCTGGAGCAATCATCTTGCCTGGGTTGAATATGCCCACAACACCGCTCGCTCTTCTGCTACAGGGATGTCCCCCTTCAAAGCGTCCCTGGGTTACGACCCCCCGCTGTTTCCGGAGCAGGAGAGTGAAGTAACTGTCCCGTCAGTTAGGGCCCATCTCAGGCAGTTCCGCTCCACCTGGATTGCCGCGCGCCATGCGCTATTACGCACAGCGGAGCGCAACAGGACTGTGGCGGACCGGCGTAGAAGACCTGCCCCGGCGTACAGAGTTGGGCAGCTTGTTTACGTTTCCACCCAGGACGTCACTCTTAAAGGCGAGAGGAGAAAGCTGGCACAGCGCTTCATGGGTCCCTATCCCATCACCCGGATCATCAACCCGGTGGCTGTGCGCGTGGCTATTCCCCCCTCCCTCCGCATTCATCCTACTTTCCACGTGTCGAAGGTGAAACTGGCAGTCTCTGACCCCCTTTGCCCTCCTCCTGCAGTGCAACCCGCGCCCCGGATGATTGGTGGCCATCCGGCCTGGTCCGCCTCCTCCATCCTGGACTCCCGGCGCCGGGGTCATGGGTTGCGATACTTGGTGGACTGGGAGGGCTATGGGCCCGAGAATCGACAGTGGGTGCCCCCGTCGTTTGTGTTGGACCCATCGCTCATCGCGGACTTCCACCGAGCGCACCCGGATAAGCCATCGCCAGGAGGCGCTGCTAGAGGGGGGAGTACTGTCACGCCGCGCCATTCATCAGCGGCGCCACCTGCTCACGCACCTGCTACTCGTCAGCGGCGAGGGATAAAAGCCGCCTCGCCCTGAGCTTCGGCCTGAAGCCGTAGACTTCATTTCCCTTCCATGGGCTTCTACCACATTCTCTTCAGCATCCTCGTCACCGGTAAGAAAATCGCTTACCTCATCTCTCCAGTCTGCTCCCCTGTGCACAGGTGGATTCCTCGGCGGCGGACAATCCCGTCCCTCGTCTCTCCTCGCTGCTGCACCGAGCCCTGCAGGTGGCTGTCTCCCGGGCTTCTATCCTTGAAGCGCCAGTCATCTGTCCCAACAAGTAAGCTTCTCTCCCTCGCCTATTCTCCTCCTGTGTTGGTGTGTGCTCATCACCCTGTGTCTGATTTCTCCCATAGGGTTGCCGGCTGAACGGTCTCCTGCCTCTGGGTCCGAAGCAGACGCCACCACCAACACATTAACATTCCGCAGACACGCACCCAAACATCCCTGTTGTTAATAAACAGTTTGAACTACTCTGAGCCTGTGTGTGTGCGTCTCCTGAGCCGAACGTTATGTCATACAATAGTCTTCAAGATGGCAAATTTGACCAGAAAATGATATTATCAAAGATCTACTGTTTAAGAAATACTCAAGTACGTTCATTTTGTCTTCTTTTCCGATGATTAATTTATTGTTTCTTTCTTTCTCTCCATCCTCCAGAGACCACCTGAGGACGCCAGGTGTGGGCAGCGTGGTGGATCTGTCAGGTCCATCAGGCTGGCCTCACCTAACAGCTGATAAACGACACGTTACAGTGATCAGCTCACGCTTCCGAAGATGACTGCAGATGCCAGTCAAAACATGTTGAGGTAGAAAACATCTACCTTTTTGTCTGAAAGAAAGAAACAGTAAATTAATTAATGTTTAAGAAATTAAAATGCAGTGCTGCTGTGACTGTAGAGTTTCCAAACAACCACTCATCACATGTGGAGCACGCAAACTGTTATGTATGGAAATGAGTGAGACATGAGTTGTCTTATGCCGAACATCCAACTGCACTTTATTGAGAGAACAAGAATATATACAGCAGCTGCAGCCCACCTGACATCATCCCCCCAGATGGCTACAGCAAGCCCCAAGGGCCAAACCCACATATCACCCCACCCCCTTTAGAAAAGTCCAAAACCACAAATAGCATTGAAACCCTCCCCAAATTTGGGACCCCAATCACGCGCTAAGAAAACGAAAACAATGCGCTAAATAGCCTAACACATTCACACAAAATAACTAAAATAGGACTGACGGGTGGCCTACCATGCAGCCCGCACGGCGCAGTGGATTATTCTGCCACTGGTAACTAAAAGAGACTTCACTAAACTAAAATCACAACCATGCTCCTAACTAAAAGCAAAATACCCAAATAATCCCATATCACATAACATACACAGAAAACACACAAAACTATGAGCAAAGTGCTACCGCACGGTCATTTATGTGACAAAAAACTGGAACTTGCATGGGGGTTCAGGGCAGCCCCTCAGCAGGTACGCCTCTGGAGACTGCAGACCCCCGGTGAGATGGCCGAACCTCTAGATGGTTTGTCCCGGATCCCACACTGCCATCATCGACTCCTGTCCAGCCTCACCACCTGGGGCATCTTCCCAGACACGTCAAAACTGATTGGTGTGCCTCGACGAGTCGTCAGACCATCCGAAGCACACTGCGCCCAGCTTAGCCACGATGCGTAAGTGTTCCTGGTGTTTTGCTGACTGTCATCTGGCCCGTATTCGCCATGGACGTTCCTCTTCTGAAGCCGTTGTAGCGGTCGGCATCGTAGCTGCAGACCCTCCATCCCTCTGTGGCCAAGTACTGGGGGCTTCTGGGTCTAGCACCTTGGTGTCACTCGCCGATGCAGGCGCTTCACCGCCACGCTCGGTACCCCCCTCTGTCATGTCCTGTTTTCCGGCACTGAGACCCATCCACGTCGAACCTTTATACACAAAGTCGGGTACCTCGAACATACTAATTTATTGTTTTTACATTCAAAGTTATTGAAATTATGGGATCTGGTTCATTATTACACAGCACAATTAATGTTTAAAGTCAGTAAAAACCTCTTGCCACACAATATACAAAATCTTTTCAGGGAGAGAGAAGGGAAATATAATTTATGGGGGAATACAAAATTCAAAATGCACTTAGTAAGATCTACTCGGAAGAGTTTTTGTGTGTCTGTGTGTGGGGTAAAATTGTGGAATGGGTTGGGGGAGAAACACAGGCAATGTCCAAACATCCACATATTTAAATCAACATATAAAGAAATGGTTTTTGAGCAGTACGGGAAAGAAGGGCAGTGATGTTACATTGTGTCTTCAGTGAGGGAAGGTTGTTGTTGTGTTATGGTGATTGTGAAGGTGATGGTGATGGTGTTGTCTGTGTTTGTATTGAACATGCCAGAAGTGTATGTTTATTGTTGTTGTAATACTGTTGGATGTTGGCATTGTTGTCAATATGGACTGTCATTGTTGTGTCATTTTTGTTGTATAATTTGACTATGGGTGTATTATGGTGAATGTGGTTGTGGGATAATGATGGGAGTGGGCGAACAACCTGAATCTGTTTTTCAATAGATTTGACCAACCGCCCTCCCCCCTGTCTGCACAACAACCACTGCTGCCTCTAAGAAATCAAGTCCTGCTACCCACTCCCCACTCCACCGACACCCCCCCCACTCCCAACACACAGCCCCCCATCCTGACCCTGACCAAGACCCAGGTGAGGACGGAGCTGAGGAAGATCAAGGCGAGGAAGGCGTCGGGACCGGACGGCATCAGCGCAAAGCTCCTCAAGTCCTGTGCAGACCAGCTGTGTGGGATTGTGACGTATATCTTCAACATGAGCCTGAAACTGGGGAGGGTACCACAGCTGTGGAAAACATCTTGTGTGGTACCTGTACCAAAAACTTCCCACCCCAAAGACCTGAACAGCTTCAGACCGGTGGCCTTGACGTCCCACTTGATGAAGACCCTGGAGAGACTGCTCCTTGCTCATCTCCGCCCCCTGGTGGAACCAGCGATGGATCCACTCCAGTTCGCCTACCAGCATGGCATTGGGGTGGAGGATGCGGTGATCTTCCTCCTTCACCGTTCTCTGTCCCACCTGGAGAAGCCCGGGAATATGGTGAGGATCATGTTCTTTGACTTCTCCAGTGCTTTCAACACCATCCAACCGATGATCCTGAAGGACAAGCTGCTGCGCGCAGGGGTGGACCAGCACCTGTCATCATGGATCCTGGACTACCTCACGAACCGGCCTCAGTTTGTGAGAACCCGGGACTGTGTTTCCGACACGATCATCAGTAGCACGGGGGCCCCCCAGGGAACGGTGCTGGCTCCCTTCTTGTTCACTCTTTATACTGCGGACTTCTCACACAACACAATACATTGCCATCTACAGAAGTTCTCTGATGACTCTGCGATCGTTGGTCTCATCTCCAGCGGAGATGAAGCTGAGTACAGAGGGCTTATCCAGGACTTTGTGGACTGGTGCCATCGGAACTGCCTCCAGATCAACGCGAGGAAAACTAAGGAGCTGGTGGTGGACTGCCGCAGGCATGGGCAGCCCCTTACAGCACCAGTAAATATACAGGGAACAGACATCGAGATGGTGACATCCTACAAGTACCTGGGTATTCATCTGAACAATAAACTAGACTGGTCACACAATACTGACGCACTCTACAAGAAGGGACAGCGCAGGCTGTTCCTGCTGAGGAGACTCAGGTCTTTTGGTGTACAAGGGGCGCTGCTGAAGTCATTCTATGACACGGTGGTGGCATCAGCCATCACTTTTGGAGTGGTCTGCTGGGGCAGTGGCACTACTGCAGCCGATAGGAAGAGACTGAACAAACTGATTAAGAAAGCTAGCTCTGTCCTGGGGCAACGCCTTGATCCGATGGAGGAGATAGGAGAGAGAAGGACAGTGGCTAAACTGTCATCTCTGCTGGAGTCCGAGTTCCACCCTATGCAGGACATACTGGATGCACTGAGGAGCTCATTTAGCAGCAGACTACATCATCCCAGGTGCACAACCGAGAGGTTTCGTAGGTCCTTCCTACCAACGGCTGTCAGACTGTACAACCTAAGCAGGGCTGCTCACAGAGATAGCAAAAAGACGTAACAAACTAATAGTTTTTTTTTTTTTTTTTTTTTTTTTTTTGAATGCAAAAGATGCAATAGACTTACACAATGGTCCTCTCCGGCATACAACTAGGAACATACCGGTCGCTATGGAGGGTGAGAATATGTATGGGCACATAATCATACCATGTAGGATAACTAAATAGACGGTTATGCTGTTTCATCCCACCTAGCAACAATGCTCTGCACTGTGTGTGTTTATATATTTACATATTTATTCCATCTAGCTACAATGCTCTGCACTGGGTGTGTTTATATTTATATATCTATATATTTATTCCATCTAGCTACAATGCTCCGCACTGTGTTTTTATATATCTACATATTATTCCATCTAGCTACATTGCTCCGCACTGTGTGTGTTTATATACTTGCATATTTATTCCACCTAGCTGCAATGCTCCATACTGTGGGTGTTTATATATTTACATATTTATTCCATCTAGCTACAATGCTCTGCACTGTGTGTTCATATATTCATATATTTATTCCATCCAGCTACAATGCTCTGCACTGTGTGTCTGTGTGTGTGTGTGTGTATATATATATTTTATAGTAATATGTACATATGTATATTAGCTGCTCTTGCTTGCTTGTTTTTTCTTGCCTTCTGATTGTTGCTCTGAGTGTTGCTATCCCTGTGCTGTTGCAATCCTGGAATTTCCCCGTTGTGGGACTAATAAAGGCTTATCTTATCTTATCTTATTATGAGTGATACTGTAATTTGTTGGGTATGGAAAAGGGGTGGGACTATATAAGTGTTGGCTTCTTCCGACTCCTTTTGAACATTTTATTTTTGGCTTGTCTTTTTTGTTTTGTTTTGAATTCTCTTCTTTTTTTTTTAGAATGTTCAAATAAAAATCAATGTCAATGTCAACCTGAGTTAAATTGGCCCTACTTGACCGCCGTGGCGCCCGTTAGCATTTCGTACTGTTTGCTCTCAGTGTCCATCTTCGACTGCGGCTCATGCGGTACCTCCTCTCTGTCGTCCGAGGTGCTCTGCTGTCCTGCCTCTATGCCCAGCTGATGCTGCTGCTTTTCAGGGCTCTCAGCATGCTCGTGCTCCCCCTCCTGCTGCTCCGGCTCTGGCTGTGGGGAAAACTGAGCTGAGTTTGCTTGCTGCTCTCCCTCCATGCTGTGGTCACTCTTAGTGCTGTGTTCTTCATCTGGCTTGTCAGTCCCAATGGACATGGGCTCCCTGTCTTGTGGCTCCAATTCAACTGTGTTATCTAGCTTGTAGCCTGTAGCTTCTATCTTCTGTGTTTGGTGCCCACATAGCTCCATGGCTAATTTCTCCGTTGCTACTAGCTGGGCTGTTAGCTCCCCCGAGCTAGCTAGTTTAGCATCTTTTGGCACCAACAGCCTTTCAACCCACAGCTTTGTGGTCTGTGTGTGTTTGGCAAAGTAGTCAGCAAGCAGCCCGACAGCATCTGCATGAGACTGCATCTCCCCTAACGTGGAAAATTTTCTGACCTTCTACACCGAGACTGCGAACCAGAAGTGCTTGCCTCCGCACTCCGTTGAGTTTACCCAGACCCAACGCCGCAATGTACTCCTCAAACCCGACCAACCAGTGAGACCACAGAATTGCTGGTTCTCCTGGATACTGCAGAAACGGCCATAGAGGTGCCCCACACGCCTCCATGAGTTAATCCTCAATTGCCAATGTTATGTATGGAAATAAGTGAGATGCAAGTCGTGTTATACCGAACATCCAACTACACTTTATTGAGAGAACACAGAATGTATACAGCGGCGGCAGCCCACCAGATGTCATCCCCCAGACGGCTACGGCAAGCCCCAAGGGCCAAACCCACATATCACACAAACACCTCAGCAATGTGGCACAGCAAGCCCACTGCAGTCCCCACAGGTGCTCACACACCTACAACATCCATAATTTCAGCTCCGACTGGCAGTGGTGGCCTAATGGTTAGGGATGTGGACTGGAGACCGGAGGGTTGCTGGTTCAATCCCTGGACTGGCAGGATCAGATTTGAGTCGGACAGATAGCATAGAAGTGTTTTCCCCATCCCCCCTATATCGCACTGTGGTGCCCTTGAGCAAGGCCCTTAACCCCAACTGCTCCAGTGGAGCTGCTTAGTGGCCACAGGTCAGTCTGTGATTGTACTTGGTAGTTGAATGTGTATCTGTGTCACTGTGAACAAGGTGTTCTTGAAAAAGGGAGGCTTCCTCTCAATTGGCCTTTCCTCTATAAATAAAGGATAAATAAACAACGCCACGCATCCATTCCATGCACAATCATCTCTGCATGATGTCAACACACTCCAAAGGTATTTCACTTTGCTGTGCTGCCTGGGGGCAGAACTGTCAGACATCACATCTAATTACATCTCTTTTCTTCTCCTGTCTTTAACGTGCAGCAGCATCTCTCCAAAAAAGCCTGGACAAACAACACATGCAGCGTTTAAATATATCCAGGCTTATCTGGATATTTATGGATCATTTTTCACTAGCTCATTACCTATTTGATACAAGGCTTTGACATTTACTGCATGTAAAATCATACCGTTATCATGTACAATAATGCTACATTAAACAGAATAAATCCTGTGATAAAAAGACTTAACTTTTTATGGACAAGCCCAGTTGTATGCACGGTGGCCCAGGATAATGACTGAAACTGCAGTAAGAGCAGTTTAATGGTAAAACCCATCTTAATTTGGTGGTTTTCAAAGCAGCTGTCCAAAAATGTTAACTGGACCTGGAGGCTGACTCCAGTCTTTAGTTTTGCTCTCTTCATCCTGATTGGTTCAACACTATGGACCTGTTATAGTGCTGTGACTAAAAACGCTCCATTCCACATAGCAAAAGTTATGTGAGAATGGGAATTGTCAAGTAGGAATGAATAAAACTGTACAAAAAAACTCCATTTGAGTTGTGATGGAGAAGTATGTGTCAGTTTTGCTGACACATACTGTGTGTGTCAGTTTTGCTATGTGGGATCTAAACCTGCCTTTTTTCAAGGGGAGGAGTTTAACTGAAATCTAACAGCAACAAACAAAAAAACCCAACAAAATAAAAACACAAACATGACACATTTGAATGATTTCACTCTTGATTTGGCTTGTAAGTCAGAAAAAACATGTTACAAGTGGAGTGTAACTTTATGCATGTATGCATATTAATTAAGTACGCATTTCCCATCTTCTGGAATTTAAGAAGAAACACTCCACCAAAAATTAAGTTTTTTTTTTTCTTGTTAACATGTCTGTAACATGATTTTTATGACTTACAAGACATATCAAGAGTAAAATCACTCAAATGTCTCATGTTCTGTTTTTTTTTTTTTTTTTTGCTTTAAAGTTTCACTTCAGCCCCGCCCCCTGAAAAAAGGCAATTTTCGACCGAGCATTTTTGGTGACCTAACAGTGTTGGCACATCTGTAGTGTTGATTCAGTCAGGACTCTCTGGCCTAACTGAAGATGGCCTCCAGGCCAGTTAGCATTTTTGGACAGCTTGAAAACGACCCATATTAAGAGGGGTTTTTACCATGACCATTTTACCATTTTTTTAAACCCGTCTTAAAACACACTTTTACTCCCTAGCTTTCGACCCAGTGTGAGGCATTGATTTTATTGAATGAAATGGATTTATATTTATTTACTTATTTATTTACTTACTTTACCTTTTATTCTATTGTTTCTATTGACTGTGGCTTCTAATTGTGCCAAGTTTTATATTTTTTGTGTTAGTGTTCTGCTCCTTGCTTTAATGTTTTTATGTGCTTTCTTGTTGTACAGCACATTGTGTAGCGAGTGTTGCTTTTAAAAGTGCTTTGTAAATAAAGTTGATTGATTGATTGATTGATTGAACTGGTTTTAAGAACCGATTCAATTTCAGTCATTATCCTGGGCCACCGTGCAAACAACTGGGCAGGTCCTTTAACCTGTAAGTCTTTTTGTCACAGGATTTATTCTGTTTAATGTAGTTAAGATAAGATAAGATAAGCCTTTATTAGTCCCACAATGGGGAAATTCCAGGATTGCAACAGCACAGGGATAGCAACACTCAGAGCAATAATTAAGAAGATACGGAAAATATAAATAAGAGCAGTGGATATACATACATACACATAAATATATAAATATACGTATATACAAAGTGCGGAGCATTGTAGCAAGATTGAATAAACAGCATAACTGTCTACTTAGTTATCCTACATAGTATGAATATGTACCCATACATATTGTCACCCTCCGTAGTGATTGATATTGTCCTAGTTGTATACTGGAGGGGACCATTTGTGTAAGTCTGTTGCGTCTTCTGCATTCAATACTACTAGGTCGTCACGTTTTTTTGCTATCTCTGCGACCAGCCCTGCTTAGGTTATACAGTCTGACAGGATAGGTAGGAAGGACCTACGAAACCTCTTGGTTGCGCACCTAGGATGATGTAGTCTACTGCTAAATGAGCTCCTCAGTGCGTTCAATATGTCCTGCATAGGGTGGGACTCGGACTCCAGCAGAGATGACAGTTTAGCCACCATCCTTCTCTCTCCTAACTCCTCCACTGGGTCAAGGCGTTGCCCCAGGACAGATCTAGCTTTCTTGATCAGTTTGTTCAGTCTCTTTCTATCGGCTGCTGTAATGCCGTTGCCCCAGCAGACCACTCCAAAAGTGATGGCTGATGCTACCACCGTGTCGTAGAATGTCTTCAGCAGCGCCCCTTATACACCAAAAGACCTGAGCCTCCTCTGTAGGAACAGCCTGCGCTGTCCCTTCTTGTAGAGTGCGTCGGTATTGTGTGACCAGTCTAGTTTACTATTAGCCTTGTTGGATGTGGGTGGGAGTATTCACTGAATCTGGCATTTGAAAGACTTTGACATGAAACTGTAAGACAATGAAAGGTTTTGTTTGTAGAAAAAGGGCATAAAATACCATTTTAGGCAATGTATGAATGAATGAATGAATCTTTATTTCAGATAGATTAAAAGTAAAGATTAAAAGAAAGGGACAGAATAATATAACAAAGGGGAAAGAAAAAAAAAACTTCTTACAAGGTCAAATTAAACAATAACTCCTCTGATTATACAGTTCAACATATGTAGATTTGGTTTATAGGGGATTTATATCCACCAGTGTGTGTCATTAAGAATTTTCACAAAAGATATACTAATAAGGTTGATGTGAGTCCAGGTATCAGTCAAATATAAATTAATTGCATAGAAATGACAATTATACAATCGTGAATTAAGCTAAACTATTTAAACCATCTAGTTATGTTTTTCAGTAAACTAATGAGGTGCCACAAAGAGGAACCCTGTTATTTAAGCTTAAAAAAAAATAATAATGGTGTTTTCTGTTTGTTAATTTTGTTTTGACACCTACTAGCAAATATGTAACCTTTAACAGCATGAAAGCCAACTATTTTTTATAGTCCAGTCTTACATAGGAAAAGGCTATAGTTTCTTATGTCAAAGATCAAAGAACCTTTTGGAATTATGGTCAGTTATGTCAAGTTAATAAACCATTATGCATAGCCTGCAGAAAATTAGAAATTTGAGCATTATCAGTGTTTAGGATAATTAACTTTTGAGGACTCAGATTTTGGGTCCTCTTTCTTGTTTTGTCTCTTGCATATAAGCCATATTCTTAAGTTTGGATGGATTCACTTCCACAGATGTGCTGGTTTCCATCCATCTTCTTCTGCTTAATCCTTTTCGGGTCACGGGGGGCTGGAGCCTATCCCAGCATCTTTGGGCAAGAGGCAGGGTACACCCTGGACAGATCGCCAGTCTATCGCAGATGTGCTGGTTTATTTTTTATGAAAAAGAAACGCAATTGAAATGCACAAGCAATCCTTAGCTGAGCGCAGGCTTCAATTCATGTTCAGAAGAGGCCGGCTTGCAGAGCTTTGACACCATGCCAAGGTCACCACTAAAAAACAACAGGGACTCTTGGATTTGCTGGTATGTTGAGCAAGATTTAGAAGATTGCAAGAGGTAATTATTGCAGGGTCGCAAAGCTCTGTGCACTGTAAGCCGGCACAACCTGATCAGGATTATGAAGTCCTAATTTCCATAAATCTGCTATCACCGTGGCAGGAGGCAGGAATGACTGATTGTAATCGCAAAGCATTTTTGACGATTAACAAACCTGCCAGGTCAAACTGCACATCAAAATGCACTAACACTGTGGTTTCTCATTATGCTCCTGACTCCCAGTTCTCCCAAACTTATAGAGATGCAGATGACACTGCATGCCAAGTGTTACTTTTCTGGGTAGTAGCTTCTGTCGCATTAGGCACTCTTTGTGATATCTGGTCCTCTGAAGAGGCGCATAGCACTCTCTTGTCTCACACTGGTGGATGATAAAACCCTGATCAATCATAATCAAGAGGACACTGGTAGTATTAACCTTACAGTGCAGAAGAGATACATGTCATATTCCTATGTATAGAGCAGAAAAAGATGCTTTACTACCTGTGCCCTTCTGAGATATACTGTATGACAGGATCTCAGAAAGGCCCTTGGCATTGGCTAGAATGGCGATGCATTACAAAGCAGTGAGTCTGGACATGCACGCCTGTGAGACACAGAAATATTCCCACACACAACTTTTTGCACACTCTACCTGAGCACAGTAATCTATTACAAAGTGAACTTCCTGCCATTGTTTTTGGTACGCTGAAAAGGTTACTTTGAAAGATGAATGTGGTACAGTGGTAATGCATTGGACAAACAGTGACTGGGGTGTGTTAATGTGTGCCATCGATTTCATTGTCAAAATAACTGTTTAAATCTATGTATTTTTTCATTGGAGCAATATGTGCAAAGTTTGAGTTGGTACATAAAAAAATAAAATCATTTATCACAAGGAGAGTGATGCTGTATGCCGCCAGAATATTTCATTATCCACAAGTGTTGCTACCCTCTGAAGAAATGCGGTTTCTCTGTAACCTTGATGACATTTTTACATGAAGTTTACATTGTAGTTTAATTCCTAATTAATTTAGGTCAGCTTCACTTTTCATAGGGAATTGTGGTTTCTGTTGGGTTACGTTTCGATTAACTACTGTATTTCAGCACCTTTCTAAAGGGATATTCCCCAGAGATAATTCCCTCATCTTTACCCAGCAGAGATCAAGGCATTCTACGCTTCTAACAAGCACCAGTGGAAAACTCATGTATTAGAATATTGCCCTGGACCTCATTCTAAAAGTTGCACAATGACGCTGTTGGGTGAAAACGGCTTTAATGTGCACTGAAAAATTTAATTCAAGAAGGGGGCTATATTTGTTTGTTTGATTTTTTTAAAACAAAAAGGTCTATAGATATAAGATAGACAAACAGAGCAAGGTTTTGACTCTGTGGCACATTTATGTTGCTCATACAGTATCTGTTCATCAGACAGTTAACAGTGAGCTGTTACTGCACGGCACTTGCATTTTTCACACAAGTGATAAAATAAGTGATGGAGCTGTGACGCAGAATAAGACTTATGGCTGTACATCAGACTAATAAATACTGCCCAGCAGCAGGAAATAGATAGGGAGGGTAATTTAATTCACTCACAGTACATAATGCTATACAGGCTGTCAGTGCCAAAAGCTTTGAGGGCAGGGCTTCTGAAACCATGGCTACCCAAGGTATTGAAGAAATTAATATGGTGAAATAAATCTTTCAGATTCCACTACAAATTAATTAGATTCAGTTTGACTGTATTAATTCAATAAAAAAGTTTTCCATGTTCCAAAAATCAAGGAAAATGCCTTATCAGTTCTACTCTGCAAGTTACAGAAAAGACAGTGAACTGAAGGATGTGCTTGGTTTTTAAAGTGTGATTGATGAGATCTCTTTCAAGAAAATAGCAAGTTGTATTGGAGACCAGTATGTATACCGTATGTGTATGACGTGATGTAAATAAAGCCTCTGGTCGGATGAGTGAGGAAAAACAATCAGGTTAATTTATAACATGCTGGCAGTTATAAATTACAGAAGTCACTGTCATACTACAGGACAGATGCACAGCAATTCAGCTGAGAAAAGACACTGCAGCAGAGAAAATATACATGCAGGTTTGTTTGTTTTTTCCACCACCATTCAAGGCTCAATTTACCATATCGCTGTTAAAATAAGAAAAGCATGTTTGTCTTTCGGCTCACTGATAAAACGTGTGAGAACAGTGAAGAGAACAGTTACATCATTTATATCAACTTAGAAGTCGCACACATGTCCTGTACATTAAAATCAAACCGGAAAACACCAGCCACAAAATACTAATAATGGAGTAGTCCTGTAAAAATCAGCTATACTCAACACGGCATCTCCAGTACTAATTCCAGCCTATTTGTGTTTGTGTTTTCTTGCTATAAGTCTTCATAACAGAGTCTCTACTCCCATGTCAGCAGGGTTAACCATCCCAATTACCTCCACTGCAGAAACTGGGCTCTGAGTCAGCGATTAACACTCTGCATCATTTCTCTGGACAATGACCAGAAACAGTGAAAATACCTTTGCCAGTGACTCCCCACTGATTACTTAAAAGTTACAGTCAATATAAAAAAATGCTCTATTTCTTGGTTTTAACCTTCTTAGATGGTTTCTTGAGTCATACTATTACAGAAAAAAAAAAATCACAACCTCTCTTAGTAATTTTATATTTATACACTCTGACAGAAGCTAGTATAGCTCTTAGGGATTACGTTTCACTGTGTCACAAAAGGAAACCTGCTGTAAGCCATCACCTTGGTATTGGCTGTGAAACTGATCAGTCCATGTCCACACAAGACGGGGGTCCTAGCGGTTATCAGAGATAATAACAACAACAGTAACTGGAAAAAAGTAACATGCTGTACAAGAACAGAATAATCCCTTCTACACTATAGAGTTATTTATTGTTAAATGGCAAGTTATCAGTTATTTTGACAAACCTCGAAGAGGCTCCCATTCCACCACCATAAGCACCACTTCACCCTGTGCCATGGGCTCAGGAGAGCCTTCACACATCGTTGCCAGCGTATTTAGCCTGCTGTCTCTGTTGTGTTTTGTCTGTCCGTCATCGTTCTCGGTCACGTCATGCTTTCTGTGTTCCCTTGTTCCTCTTCTCCTTATGCCGCTGATTTCTATTTTGTAGTGTTGTAGAGAGAGGAATAATCAGGCGAGGCGGTTCTGGAGCAGAGCAGACTTTATTAATTTCTCTCTAACATTCACAAGAATAAGAAGCCTAAAAAACAGGTTGCGGGCACCTCTCTTTTTATACCATACCACACGCCCTGCGACCTGTGGTGCTGCATTAACATGAATATCTTTACCATGACAATCCCCTTTGTCACTGTTTGCATTAACACACATACATCCCCCATGACAATTCCCTTTTGTCACCCAGCCTGGTGGCACATTATTATGCAGACCGGAGGAGAATGCATACCCGTTTCTCCTCTCTTATGCATCTCCTCCTGCCGTGCTATTCAGTCTGAGTAGAGAACATACTAACTGGGTCCTCCACCCCCACCCTCCCCACCCCAGAAACTCAGACTGAGCCTTAACCCTCATGTCCTTTGGGCTTTAGCCTACATCCGTAGCAGCTGTAACGGGGGGTCAGTGGCTCTGAGGTGCTGCTGTGCCCGTGGGGTGCGTCCATCTGTGGGGGGACATTGGGGGGGGCATCTTCAGCATGCCATTGTGACTGATCTGACGAGTCATTTACCTGGGGAGTTCTCAGTGGGGTTCGTCTACGCCAAGGAGCTCGGGCCAACACCAACTGCTCATCTGCTAAAACGAAGGTGGGCTTAAGCCTGTCTATATGCAGATTGTTTCTCTGTGCCCCCCCAAGTCTAACACAAAATGTTTTTCTCCAGGTTCCAGCACTCTGAATGGGTTGTCATAGGGTGGGCGCAATGGGGTCCGGTGGGCATCGTGCCTGACAAACACGACCAACGCGTCCTTCAAGGTCTTTGGCACAAAAGCGCGGGGAAAACAGTGGTGGGCCGGGCCGGGTACCGTCCCTGCCTCTGCACTATGCAGTGAAAGCGGGGATGGATAGGTGTTCGGCGCAGGGTTGTCCGGCAAAAATTCTCCGGGGAGCCGCAGCGGCTGGGAACAAACCAGTTCTGCTGGAGGGGCCGTCAAATCCTCCTTCGGAGCTAAACGCAACCCTAATAGAACCCACGGCAACCGGTCCACCCAATTTGCATCCGTAAGCAAAACCCTGAGCGCTGCTTTAAGTGACCTATGGAAACACTCACATAACCCATTGGCCTGGGGGTTGTACGTGGTCGTGCAATGAATTGTGACACCCAGGCTCTGGGCCATCGTGGACCATAGGTTGGAAACGAACTGCGGGCCCCAGTCAGATATGATATCCGAAGGGGCGCAAAAACGTGCCACCCATGTCGTCAAAAAAGCACATGCAACTTTGCGGGTGCGGTGGAAGCTAGCGGGACTGCCTCAGGCCAGTGTGTGGTACGGTCCACTACTGTCAGGAGGTGTGTGAACCCCTGCCATGGCGGGAGGGGGCCGACAAGGTCCATGTGAACGTGGTTGAACCTCTTAGCCAGGACATGGAACGGTTCAAGGGTGGCCTTTGTGTGCCTGTGCACCTTGGCTCATTGGCACGTTGTGCAGGCTGCAGCCCACTCTTTCACCTGTTTGTGCAGGCTCGGCCAGACGAACTTTGCTCCCACCATTTTGACTGACGCGCGCACTCCTGGGTGCGCCAGGGAGTGAACCGACTCAAAAATGAAGAGGCGCCAAGCGCATGGGACCACCAGGCGCAGGGGGCCTGTGGAGACATCGCAGATTGGGGGGGGGGGCACCTTGCATTACTCTGCTCTCCAGCCTTAACCCTGTTGGTCCAGACTGTAGCACGCAAACGTCTGCATCGCCGATCTGCTCAGTGGCCATGGCCATGTAATCTATCCCTACGTAGACTGGGGCCACTAATGCGCGCGAGAGGCAGTCTGCCACCACATTGAGTTTACCAGCCACATGCTGAATGTTAGTTTGAAACTCCGAGATTGCGGCCAGCTGTCTCTGCTGCTGGGCCTACCATGGTCCCGAAACCTTGGCCATGGTGTACGTTAGCGGCTTGTGGTCCACAAAAGCAGTGAAGGTGCACCCTTCCAGCCAGAACTGGAAGTGGCGTATGGCCAGGTAGGGAGCCAGTAACTTCCTGTCAAACACGCTGTATTTACGCTCATTGTTGCGCAAAGATCTGCTAAAAAAGGCGAGCGGCTGCCAAGAACCGGTGACGCACTGCTCCACGACGGCCCCTATGGCCACGTCCAATGCGTCAGTAGTGAGCACTATCCAAGCCATCGGGTCCGGGTGCGCCAGTAGTGCGGCATTCGCTAGAGCTGTTTTAACCTTGGAAAACGCCTGCTCTCACTCAGGAGTCCAGTCGACTCTGACGTCTGGTTTCCGTTTCTTAAGCATGGCATACAACGTCTGCATGAGCTGGGCTGCACGGGGGAGGAAACGGTTGTAGAAGTTAACCATCCCCCAAAACTCCTGCAGCGCCCTGACCGTCTGAGGCCAGGGAAAATCTGCCACTGCGAGCACTTTGTCCGGTAAGGGTATCGCGCCCCGATTCCCGTCACCCCGAACTGGCACTTCGCCGGGTTGATTATTAACCCGTGCTCTTCCAACTTCTGGAAAACTGTCTTGAGGTGGGCTACGTGTTCGTCCTCGGACGTGCTGGCCACCAGGATGTCATCCAGGTAGACGAACACAAACACAGATTGCACAACACCGCATCCATCATACGTTGGAATGTCTGTGCCGCGCCTTTTAACCCGAATGGCATGCGTAAGAAGTCAAAAAGACCAAATGGGGTTATTACTGCCATTTTAGGTATGTCCTCAGCATGCACCGGGACCTGGTGGTAACCGCGGTCCAGATCTATCTTGGAAAAAATGCATGCCCCATTGAGGTGAACGGAAAAATCCTGAATATGGGGGACTGGGTAGCGATCGTGCACTGTGGCATTGTTTAAGCTGAGGAAATCTCCACATGGTCGCCACAATCCCTCGGCTTTAGGAACCATATGTAGCAGGGATGCCCATGGGCTGTTTGATTGTCTGATGATGCCCAACTTTTCCAAGTTGGCAAACTCCTCGTGTGCAATGGCCAGTTTAGCTGCGTCCAGGCGCCGAGGTCATGCGAAAACGGGTGGCCCCATGGTGGTAATGAAGTGATCCACCCCGTGTTTAATGACGGCCGCTGAAAACATCAGAACCGTGAGTGCTGGGAACTGGGTGAGTAGTGTGTAGAACTTACCCCCTGGAGCTGTGACGTTGGCTAGTGTTGTGGACCCGGCTCCTCTAGGTGTACAGGGCAGAGAATCAAAAGACATTGCGTTAATCAAGCGTCTGTTAGCTACATTGAATAATAGTCCGTGTGCACACAAAAAATCAGCGCCTAAAATGGGGAAGCTACATGCCGCTATGACAAATGTCCATTGGTGTGTACGGCCTTGCAAGGATACAGTCAGTGTCCTCTCACCAAAAGTCTTAATGTCTGAGCTGTTTGCGGCCGCCAGCTTGGGGCCGCTACTTCCTGCCAGCCGGTCTGCGTAGGACGGGAAGATGAGGCTCTTTTGGGAGCCGGAGTCCACGAGGAACCGTCTCCCCAAGAGTGAGTCTGTCACATAGAGCAGCTTGTTTGTGTCATTGGCGGTCACAGCTGCTACGACTGCCGGCCCTGGCATTTCCCGAGCGCTTGAATTGGCATGGTGGCACGCATCGGCGTGCGTCTTCACCAAAACAGCGGTGGTAGAAGCAGAGTGTGTCTCTCCGGTGCTTCTTGGCCTCCGCTGCAGCCACCGTCGTTGGCTCCTCGCCTCCGCTGGCCATCTCACTGGGTTCCGACTCCGCTGCGTTCACAGCTAAGGCTCTGGTGGTGAGGATAATCTGATCTGCCTCTTGTGCTAGTGCCCTGTAGTTGCGCATGGCCAGCAACGGTGAACTGGCAAGGACCACTCTGGCCGCTGTCGGGAGGTTCCGGTGGAAAAGGTGGGCAAAGAGGAAATGGCCGTCATCTGTGCCCATCAATGCCAACATCTTCTCCATTAATTCACCGCCGACCCGTCTCCCAACTCGGAGCGCGTCAGGACCCATTCTGCTCTCTCGCAATCTGAGAGCGTGTAGCGCCGGGTCAGCGCGGTTTTGAGAGCATCGTATTTGTCGTGGGCTGGGGGCTGTTGGAGCAGGCTCACCACCTGCTGTGTTATGCGTGCATCCAGTGCTGCAACCACATAGTAATATTTGGTGTCATCCGCCATTACTCCCCGGAGCGCGAACTGGGCCTCGGTGTGGAGGAACCAAGACTTCGGGTCATGTAGCCAAAAGTCTGGGATTTTGCCCAAAACGGTGCACGTGGTGCTGGCACCTCCAGTCCGGGTCGTCTCCATGGTTTTCGCCTCAAGTTCCATTGTGCGTCAAGGGTCACCA
This sequence comes from Pholidichthys leucotaenia, assembly GCA_020510985.1. Taxonomy (NCBI): domain Eukaryota; kingdom Metazoa; phylum Chordata; class Actinopteri; order Cichliformes; family Pholidichthyidae; genus Pholidichthys; species Pholidichthys leucotaenia. Next base: position 33,651,008 of record CM035843.1, read on the forward strand.
GTGTAGAGAGAGGAATAATCAGGCGAGGCGGTTCCGGAGCAGAGCAGATTTTATTAATCTCTCTCTAACATTCACAAGAATAAGAAGCCTAAAAAAACCAAGTCGCGGGCACCTCTCTTTTTATACCATACCACATGCCTTGGGACCTGTGGTGCTGCATTAACATGAATACCTTTACCATGACAACCCCCTTTGTCACTGTTTGCATTAACACACATACATCCCCCATGACAATTCCCTTTTGTCACCCAGCCTGCCGGCGCACTATTATGCAGACCAGAGGAGAATGCATATCCATTTCTCCTCTCATATGCATCTCCTCCTGCCGTGCTATTCAGTCTGAGTAGAGAACATACTAACTGGGTCCTCCATAGTGTAGTTTTTCTGACCCTGAGCAGGTTTTTGTTCTCTTTTTCAAGTGTTTATGTATAGTTTTTTTTTTCCGTCACCTCTGCCTGTCATGATTCCCCGTTGCACGGAGCACTAGGAAGGGAATGAAAAACCCAATAGCTGGAGTAGAACGTGCCATTTATTAACATAAACTACAATATAATAACAAGTCCAGTACGATCACACTAATACCGTGGATGATATGATGAATTAAAGGCCACCAGACATACAGGGATGCCAGCTGGATGTTCTACAGCCAGGGAGGAAGCCTAGTGCCGCCATATGGTGGGCACAAAGAGAAAGGCAAACATAACTTACGGCAAGAACGATCCGGAGCTGTCCGTGCAGTCTGGTGGATGAGGGAGAGAAGCAGAATCAGTCGCTAACACCAAGGGATTAACCGTCTTCAAATGAGGCTGAATAACACATAGGTTGTGGAACAACATACGTGGAGGAGCACACTGCCACGTATGAAGGTGAATGCCCCGACAATCTCTTCCAGCTAACCCCTCGTTTAAATAATAACAAGCCTAACACAGGAAGAGATCGCCAGTGTGAGAATGCGTGGGCTGGACATAATGAACCCCAGGTGTGCATGAGTGACTGTCTGGGTGTATGAATGAGAATGAATGGAGTGTGTGTGTGTGTGTGTGTGTGTGTGTGTGTGTGTGTGTGTGTGTGAACACCCGTAATGAAGCACAGCTGATGGCACTGACAGGAGGAGGGGGCATGCCCAAGCTGTCAGGGAGCGAAGGCCCAAAGAGTTCCCTGAAGCGCCTGGTGGAAAATAGGGCAAAATATAACCGTAAGTCAGAACTGGGTTTGGAACTCCCAAACCCAGATTCATGACATCTGCCACTGTTTGTTTTCTCTTTTTTTGTCTATAAATCCTCTTGCCTCAGTCAGCCTTTGGGTTCTTCCCTGAGATTCATGACAATTAGAGATGAATTTCAAGCATGGAATGAAGCTGTTATATATGTGAAGTTATCTTGCCTCTCCATATTTGCACTGGGGAAGTAAATGAATAACAGAAAACAGTGTATAGGTCTATTTTGAATATTTTGTTACAAACCATCATATGAACCCAAAGGAGTGTAGCTCTGATTCTGATTATAGAAGTCTCTTTTTTGTAGGTACTTATTACTTACAGTCTTTTGAATTAATTATGTAAATGACCACCAGTGTTCTGGTTTGACAAGTAACAGTCTGGACATTTTTTGTGTGTAATATAATTGAAATTATTATAATTTATTAAATGCAATATAACAAAATGTTTTATGGTCTTTTCCAAAGGACATATTATTTGTTGTTTGCCAATATTTAATATCAGATGGAACAAAAAAAACAATAGTTTAAATATAAATGTTGAAAACTGCCAATGGTAAATTCAATTAACAAATATTAAGTAGTTTCTTACAAAGACATTTTAGATTTTATATTTTCAAATGTCTTTTTTTTTGGATAGGTTTGATAATATTTTGCATTTCCCCCACTGACATGCTTTTTATGGTTTTTATCCCCTGCTGGTGGAAGACCACAGGGATTGAAGACCCCCTTTGGGCAATGATGGAAGGGGGATGATGTTATGTGGCAGTCCGTCTGTCCATCCGTCTGTCCCTCTTTTGTGATATCATCTCCTCCTACAGTTTTGTTCCAATTGTTTTGAAGCTTGGTATCTGTGTGTGTTTATATATCTGTATCTGTGTGTGTTTATATACTTGCATATTTATTCCACCTAGCTGCAATGCTCTGCACTGTGTGTTCATATATTCATATATTTATTCCATCCAGCTACAATGCTCTGCACTGTGTGTCTGTGTGTGTGTGTGTATATATATATTTTATAGTAATATGTACATATGTATATTAGCTGCTCTTGCTTGCTTGTTTTTTTTTTCTTGCCTTCTGATTGTTGCTCTGAGTGTTGCTATCCCTGTGCTGTTGCAATCCTGGAATTTCCCCGTTGTGGGACTAATAAAGGCTTATCTTATCTTATCTTATCTTATCTTATCAGGGTTTGATATACATTGATGATGTGCATATTGCAATTTGACTCTGATCCATTGACCTTGAGAGGTCATCCGATCAGAGTCAAATTGTAGGCCAGATCTTGTAAATGCAGTAACCACTGAGAGAAATGATGTAGGTTTTTTCAAATTGATACAATAGCTGTATTTAAGACCAGAGTGGTCACCTAGTTGGTAGAGCATCTGCCAGCCAGGTCATATCAAAGACCATATAAAAATGGTACGTCCTGCCTTCTAGCTTGGTGCTCAGCATAATAAAATGGAGGAAGGAAAGTTGATACCCAGCCACAGTGTTACTCCCTGTGCCAGTCCCACATCCGGATAAATGGGCAGGGTTGTGTCAGGAAGGGCAGCCGGCATAAAAATCCTTGCCAAATTGACAAGCAGATCATTACAATATCAGGTGATGAGATGCTGTGGCGACACTGAAAGGGGCAGCCGAAAGAGAAAGAAGACAATAGTTGTTTCTAAGACACATCTTGGAGGACTTACACCCTGACCTGAGTATGGATTTGGGATCAAAAGTTCACAGGTCAAAACTGACATTCCATTTGCACTATTACTATACACCAAGTAAAGCTAGGGCTACCAAACCTGGTACACAGGTTCACCCTGTGGCCCTGAAGGATGACTGTGGTTTTGGGATCACAAGGTCAAAGGCCAACATCAAAATGGCATATAAACTATATCTCAACAATAAAGAACAAAAACCAGTCTTGCTACACAGATTCACCTTGGGATCCTGATCTATGGCTATAGGTTGTATATGACTGTATTTATTGTATATTCATGGATGATGGGCTTATCATAATTTGGTTCTGCGTCAATAATCATATGGAAAAGTTTAAAGCTGCTCTCCTTCAGTAACATATTGGAATCTTCAAAGAAAACGGAGATGGGGAATACTGCACTCTTGTTAAATCATTGTTTCTACTTCTCAATCCCAAAATCAACCCTAAAACTTGAAAACTGTGATTTACCCCGTGTGACAATGAAACTGTAATATATGGAGACAAGAGCCACAGGGGAACTTACTTCTGTCTCTAACATGATCATTTTTTACTTCATTTGTGAAAAAAAGAAATGAAAAAAGGCACAAAATGTTCACAAAATGTAGAGAAAAAAAACGGTAATTTTTCAGCATAAGCATATGACTATTATGACTATCTTTTCTATGAAGTTAAAGAAAAACCACAACCAGCTGACTTTCTCATAGATTTATCCAAGTGCATGTAATTCAAATCACCCTGCTTGCTGCATAAGAATTTCAAGTTTCTGCAACTGAAAAGATCCATCTGTTAGAGTGGGTCTAATATGCTGTCCTCATAACAAGCAATATAAATATGCAAATTGTTAGAAGCATTCTGGCACTCTCAAAAGGCTATTCATTTCAAATTCCCCCTTTGCTTGGGAAAGAAAAAAAAAACACCCTCATTAACCCTTTCAGTTTTTATTGTGCTGTCTCTGAGTTTACTTATCGTATGGAGAGTAAAGCTTCTTGCCAGTACATGACACTTTTTTTGCCATAATATTCTGCCATAATGTGTCTTGATGTTTAGTGGAGTGTGACATACATTAATGAGCAATAAAATACTGCCATAATAAATGACACTGATTCACCCAGTATCCTCTGTAACTGCAGTGCTTTAATAGGGTTATCCTTTTTAAATAGCCCATGTCAACAAGGCAGGTGCCAGTGGTGTACAGTGGGTAGAGAAAAGAATAACCCTCAACCCTTCAGATTAATGACATTCTGGGTTTTTTTTGCAGCCTGACATAAAAACAGACATTTTTGTGTTGTCATTTGCTTTACCCAGCTGTATTTGCACCGTGCAGCTTAAAGCAACCAACTAAAATATAACAGCAGCAGGTCGGAAACAAATAAAAATAAAAATAGAATCACTGAGTTGGATAAAGGATGTGTTACACCCTGGACAGTCAACATGTTATGCACCGTGAATGTCATTGCATTGGATTTCATTAGTCTCCATTGGACCCCTTACTGCCTAATACAAATGATTCATTCAGATCAGTTTGAATTTACGATCAGTTTGCAAAGGGGTTGTGGTTGGTACTGTCAACTCACAACAAATAATGTCCAGGGATAAAATCATCCAGATGGCTGGGACCTTCCTGTGAGGAGTTAGCATGATCGCTGTCTGCCTGCTGCGGTTCTCTCCAGGTTCTCCAGCTTCCTCCTGCAGTATAAAGACACACGTATAAGGTTACAGCCAGCATTTCTTAAGATTGTGATAATGAACTTTTTATATCCTCAAGAAAAGCTTCTGGATAGTCCTCTAGATGTCTTTTCCATTAGAGCGTCTCAAAAAATACTAAACTTTCTAGAATGGCTACATTTTATTGGGAGGACAGGATTTGTAGAAATGTTTAGCCAGTTGTGTGCAGTATACTGCTGCATGTGGTTGTTCAATTGACTTGTCAGTCAACAGACAGGCATGCATTATGTGTGTGTGTGTGCGTGTGTGCGTGCTTGCGTGCGTGTGTGCATGCGCATGTGTGTGTGTGCGCGCGCAAGGGTGTGTGGGTGGGTGTGCTTGTTCGCGTGAGCTGCTCATGTGGAAGTGAACTGTGCCTGTATTTACCAGTGGTTGCTTTTTCCATTATGTGAACTGATGAACAGAGCTCATTTTTCATGTTTATCCACACAAAGCAGATTCATGATTTATTTATTTATTTATGTACTGTATATATTTATTTTGTGACAGTGGATGGACACTGACTAGCTCTGGAGGAAGAGCCATGCCCTTCCATAGGGGGTACAGAAGAGTGCAAGCCCTCTGTTTCTGCTGATGACGTGCACTCATGCATGCACGCATGCACGCACACACACACACACACACACACACACACACACATTCCAACTACTGTATCTCAGTAAATAAGACTATCATGCTTTGCAATTTAATTTTAAAAAAAAACAAACTGTAACCATAATCATCAAACTTAAATCTTAGAGGTTTGAAAAATTTCACAGTGCATTAAATATGAAAATTTATTTTTCTGAATTACAGTGTACTTTGAAAAGACTAAATTTTTCCACAATATTCTGGTTACAGAGATGCACTATGCACTTCATTGCAGGCCAGCTCCCTTTGACAGAGTCTCCCCCTCTCATGGTTTCACTCTTAGGGGTAAATCTGGGAATGTTGTATACTTTTTCCTAACTAGTCATAGCACAGCTCACAAAGCTTGCATTGTGTGGTGGTCATTTTAAAACCCCTGTTTCCCTTGTGCGAGCAGCATGTGTTTATGTGTTGCATTCCTGAGGTGATGGGGAAGGAGCTGTGGGGTCTGCGAAACTTGAAAACCAACCTGTCTCATCTCTCAGAAGCAAAGTAAGAATGCTGCATCTAATCGATTTGAAACGCAGGTATGAATGTTAGAGTAATCCTGGCCTGTATCAGTGAGTGACTTGTCCAGTGTGAGCCTGCCTCTCTCCTGAAAAAGGGTTATGCACCAGCCATTCCCCAAATGGCTTAAGAAAGGAAAACTGAATGAATGAATACACAATTAATAAAGTTTGCTTGAAAGTTTGAGTCTAAACTGTGAGTCCTGCTACTAATTCAAAAAGGGTAAAGAGTCAAATGTTTCCTGTCACTAGTCAATAAAGACCACATTTCTTTGTGTAGTGTGCCTACTATATTTAAGTATACTCCCATAAGTACATGACTCACTGCACTTGCTCCTTTGAAGGAAAAGGATGGTTTAAGATGCCATGTTCTCTTAGTCCAAACATTGATTTATTCGTAGTATAACACCAATCTGTCCTGTACCTTAGTGATCAAATTAGCCTGTCACTCTACTACTTGCTTGGCAGGAACAGTGCTTGCTAACGGGGAAGGTATGAAGTAGAACTGAATGTTTCCTCTGAGCCAGGCCTGCATAAAAATGTAGGTTCTGGACCATCAGCTTGCACTGATGCTTGTAGGAGCATCCTCTGACAGTTAGTCCCTCTGGCTCTGATGTTCAGCTCTGTTCCTGTGCGGTGCTGTGTTTGAGTTGTGGAAGTGTGTTCATGTTTGCGTGCATCTCTGTGTGCAGGGAAGGAGCTTAGTGGGTAATGCTATTTATGGAATATTACACTTTTAAAATGCAAGCCTTAACTGGAGCACACAAAATATACCCTCTGTTACAGTAGATCCCAGATACGAAGTGAGTGGAATTCTTTATGAAGATAAAGTACTGATCTTCTGTGATGCAACAATGAGTAAAAGTTTAAGTGAAATAAGTAGAAGACTTTTTATAAGACCAAGGGAAAAGTTACAAGTATTTGTCCTTGGTGAAGCCATCTTCACGACATGCAGTAACATTCCCATCAGCCTCCTGGAAACACTCGCATTAAGCATGTCTAAACAAATTTTTGAAGTGATCAACAAGAATGGTGGGGCTACTAATTACTGAGTCCTTTATTGGCACTTCTTTTTTGGAGAGTTTTTGGACTATGGTCTTAAAGTTTTGATCAGATGATGAACAGCCTGTTTGAGTTTAAATGCAGTTTTCAATAAATTGCCTACGCGCTGCTCCTGTTTCTTCTTTTTTTGCATTTTGAACCTCTACTTACAACCTGGTTATGATCCACAAGCACAAAACGCGAATACTTTTAATTTTTCCCCTAGTCTTAAGATTTTGATCAGGAGTGTATTGTTGTGGAATATGAGAGTCACAAGTACTGTATGTTCAATGAATGAAAATGCAATTCAAAGCTGCTGAAGTATACTTCTTTTCACTGACTCACGGTATGCAAGTTTAGCAATTAATCACAATTATGTGCAATTAATTATTTTTTTCAATGGATGCATAGCCCTATTTTAAATTAACATCATCCAAGTGTGTTGATTTCAAAATTTTTGCCAAGGATTCCAAATGATATTTGTGCAGGCTCAAGAATAAAATTACTTACTTGCCTGTGAGGCAAGTGAGGGCTGGGTGGCCATCACCATATGTAGAGCCAATAAGGTAACCAGTGGGTGCCAACATTGTCGGTTTTGGGCCAGCTCATCTGCATCGTCAACAGTGTCTCCAAGCTGTCGGAGGTCTCTTTCCACCACATCGAACCATCTGGTGCTTGGCTTGCCCTGAGGTCTTTTCCACCCTGAGGCCCTGGGGTCGAACATGAGGATGGCTTTTTTCAGGTGTTCTGGTGGGAGACGGAGGACATGGCCAAACCAGCGGATACGTCGCTGTGTAATAAGGTGGGATGCTGTAGGCTGATGTGTAGGGGCTCGGAGCATGTCATTACAGGTGCACTGGGGCCACCTGATTTTCTCGATGGTTCTGAGGGCCCGACAATCAAGCCCATCCACTCTCAAGGCCAGAATCTTATTCAGTGGCCATATCTTTGACCCACAGAAGTAGGATGGAGAGGACTGACGCATCGTATATGCAGAGTTTTGTCTTTCGGGAGATTGAATGATGGCGCCATAGAGGTTTCCATAGCGCCTGCAGGACTGGTGCAGCGAGGCCACATCTGCGATTGATCTCTGGTTTCATGTCCCCGTTGTTGGTCACTGTGGAGTCCAGATACACAAAGGAATTGACAAACTCAACGGCATCTTTCCCAAGCTGTAATGTGGGTGGGTCCGGTCTGTTGCCAACATGCATTAGCTTAGTCTTTGACCAGCTCACCTGAAGTCCCAGCTTCATTGCCTCTTTGTGGTTGACAACTAGAGCATCTCTCAGCTGACTATAGGATGGGCTGAACAGGATGGTATCAGCAGCATATTCAAGTTCAGCCAGATGGTAGTTGCCAAACTGCATGCCAGGGACCTGGTCGCATACTTTGGTCATCAGATAGTCTATGACACAATTGATGAGATCAGGAGCGGCCACACAACCCTGTCGGACCCGCTGTTGATGGGTGACCAGCCAGACTCCTTTCCATTTACATGGTCACAGCTCTCCAAGCTGCTGTAGAGCCACTTAAACAGGGCTACGACCTTGGGTGGGACTCTAAGGGTCTGCTGGATACTCCAAAAAGAAGTGTGGTCCACAGTGTCGAAGGCAACCTTAAGATCTATAAAGGCTATATAGAGATGGCGGTCCTTGCGGAATTCATAGGCCTTCTCTATTAATAGGTGAACAGCAGAGATGTGGTCTGAGGTCGAGCGGTTGGGTATGAAGCCTGCCTGCTGAGGGCGATGGCTGCCTCTGACGGCTGGAAGGGCACGACCGAGGAGGATCCTGATGAAGAGCTTACCAGGAATGGACAATGTTGCCTCTGTGATTGCTGCAGACGAGTTTGTCACCCTTTCCCTTCTAGAAGGGGAGGATGATGCCCGTGGTCCAGTCACCGGAGAGCTGCTCTCTCACCCAGTCATGATTGATTGTGTGGGTGAGCCACTGGATTGTGCAATTTCCGCCCATCTTCAGCATTTCAGTGGTTATAGCACAAAGGCTTTCCTGTTGTTTTATCTTGGTCAGGGCAGCCGCGACTTCTCCGGGGGTGACTAGATCGGTTCTGCAGGAATCACAGGAAGCAGTAGCATTGACAGTGGCTAAGAAATTGGGGTCAATGGGAACAGGAGGATGATACAGAAGGTGACTGAATAAAATTAAGGCAATTCAAATCCAGAGTAATGCATTATATTTGTTATAAATCATTCCATTTAGTTTTCAGTTTACACATATGTAAATTAATCTGGCTCATGTCAGTGAGTCAGTGGAACAAGAACAGTGTGGAATAATTCCCATCTTCCTTGTGCTGGGTTTCCATGCAATCTTTAATTGCAGAGAACACAACAATGTTGTCTCTTTCCATGGTGTCTGACTCAGTCAGTGTGTATGGGACAGACGGACACTCATAAGGACATCGGTTTCTAAAGCTTAAGCTTCACACAGAGATTTTCTCAAGTCTCTTTTATCTTACTTCTCTTTGTCTCTTTGGAGACTTACCAGGGCTAAGCTATTCGCTGCCATGGTTGACTGCTGTTGTCTAGATCATATAGCTCTGTGTCACTTGCTCTTAACTGCTCATTTTCATCTGTCTGCAAAACATATTATCTATATATAATGCAACAATCATAAAAAACACATTATATAAATGCTCACAATTTTGATCACTATGAATGTTCTACATTCAGCAGATCTAGTGTGTCTCCCTAAATTTGAATATTGTGGAAAAAGCATATAATTATGCATTGGTGTGCAGTCAAAATAAAGTGGACCTAAAAGCTTGTATCAATGTGTTGTTATGTTTTCTCGACTTTTAATTTGCCAGAATTACGGGTTAAGGCTTTATTGTCAAGATAAACAGAAATGACACATTCATGCTCACTGAAGCTGTGAAAAAGTTGTTGTAGTAACTATGCTGGGTCAATGGGTGGCAGTGCCACTTTTTTACAGCACCATGTACGACTTCCTGTCAGCTGATAATCACTGAACTGCTGAACTTTTAAAAAAGTGGGTGTTTACTGAGAAAAAATAGATTGCTTAACAACAATCTTTTTTTTTTAAATCAATTGTTTAAAAGTATGTTTTGCTGTTTAGTTTTGAAGATATACAGTAGGACGTTTTACATCCCTGCATCATCTTGGGTGGGGATAAACACACTTCAGCAGACGGTCTTCTGGGGGGCACGTCAACCACTGCAGTGCACCTCTTTTTTTTTTAAAAAAAATAGCTTTATTAACAAATTACAAAGTTAAATCAATCAATATGCTAGGGGTTATCCACATATATAAAGAAAAATAAAGAGGGAAAGAAATCAGGAAATACTACTTTGTGGTGACACTAGACACAACGGGTGGACATTCCTCTCACACCCAGAAGCAGGAAGAGGGGCAGAACAATGGACTGAAGGGGGTAGCCCCCCAAGGAGTAACTAGACAGACAATGAGGGCAGGGGGGGTGAATGTATGGTCAGGAATGTCACAAGTGTTATGTTAATGTGTCACACATTCTCTTTGTACACACACAAGCATAATGCACTAGCACAGCTCTTTGTGCATACCATTAAAGCTATATAAGCAGAATGCAGAGAGAGTTGAGTAACTCTTCTACCAGACACTCAGCCCCAGCGGGCAATGCTGGGGTCCACCGGCTGTATTTATGTTAGAGGGTCAATAAAGAATCTGTGTCAACCTACGCTCGTGCCTCGCCTCCACATCTTTCCCTTACTCCCTCTACAACTTCAGTGATTTGGACATTTAAATGTTGAAGCAAGTCAACAGTCTTTTGGGCTTTCGGGTATATGGAGTGCTGAACAGTTTCCATGTCTTGCTGCCACTCAACCATAAATATTAAATGAGGTGATGTGTGTTGTAACAGTGACGTCAACGTGGATAAAAAAATAGCAAGGACTTCCAAAGCTTGCATGCATGGACCAACACAATACTTACATAGCTATCCCAATAATTACTAGCTTTAATAATTAGATCAAAAGGAGCCGGTTGATGTGGTTTGAGCATCTCATCAGGATGCCTCCTGGACGCCTCCCACATGAGGAATTTTGGGTATGCCCCATGGGAGGAGACCGTGGGGCAGACCCAGGACACGCTGGATAGACTATGGCTGTGTCTCAGTTTAGGGGCTTCATCCTCCAAGGCCAGATAGGTCATGGACTGCATCGAAGGCTGTCCCATTCCATGGGCTCCTTCACATGTGGCCAGCAAATGTGGCCTTCAAAACCTCAAAAACGGAGGATACACAGAGAGTATCCTTGCGTTCCTACCCTATCCCAGCATTCAGCACGTGGATCAGTTTGGCTTTTATTGTGATTCAGCCAGAAGTGGAGCTACAGTAAATAGGAAATGGTTCAAAGTATGTTTTTTGCAGGAATTATGCAATGTTTGAACATTGAAACACTAATGACTTGGAAAACAGCAAGATCTGATTATTTAAGCTTATGTTACATGAAATTTTTTTCTGATGATTTCTTATGATTTCTTTAATTTATTAATTTAACATGTTGAACTGTTATTTTTTCCCAAGGTCAAGCCAATTTATTCATTGTTTTTTTTTTCATTATGATGTCAGTTTAATAACTAATGTCAGTAATATTAAAAATACCACAGTGTGATGTGGTTGAAGTGCTGTAGAGACATCTTTAGGTTGTCGTTATTTATTTGTTCACTAAAGAGAGAAAGCTGATGTGGTGCTGTAAAAAACACTTCAGGTTATTTTTAGAGAAAACAGAGCAGTTTATGAAGCTCAGGGGGACAGGACATCTGTAATAATTTGATTATCTGATCTTAAAAATGTTCCATCACAGCTGCAGTGATAATCAGATTTTTTTGATGTAATGTTTTCTTGTTTTTTTTCTGAGGTCCACAATGGTGAACCTGAAGGAACTGAGGGTCAGCTGTGGAGATGACTCAAGGTTTATAAAACAAAACTGATATTTGACTGAAATAACCACAGTGAAAATGATTTAATGCATTGTTTTATTGTCATTTTTAGCAGTATATTTTGCAAAGTGAAACAAGTTTAATAAGAATATTGCATGTTTACTGTTAATAGAAAAAGTAGTAATGCATTTCAATAAAGTAGTTTTTTTTAAAAAAAAAACAATGTCTTCTTGCAAGATGATTCCAGGAGCGTTCTCACTATTCATTACATGTAGAGTGAAACATTTCAGACCTGATTTAATACTGATTATAGTTATAGTATAGCTAATTTACTGAGATACTAGTACAACTTAAATGATAGATTGACATGAAATATCTACTGATGCTGAAAATCATCAAGGATCATCATCCTACAGGAATGTGGTCTGGTTTACAGAATTAAAAACTAAATGTCAGGGCATAGCATCTAATTATTTAATTGCAATATGGTAATAAATTATAAACAATATCAGTAAACTCATTTTCCACAGGTCATGTAATTATTAAGAATATGTTTTTCAATTCAGTCTTACTGGTATACATATAAAAATAATTACAGGTAGTTTATCTATTTTGTGGTATTAATTTGTCCCAATTAAACTGTAGTTTACCTGCTGGCTTTAGAGTGAGTTAAAAGTCTTATTTTATCTGGTCATGGTCCTTTCCCAGTCTGAAGCTTCTCCAGTAAAATGTAAAGCCAGTGCAATGACAAATAAAAAGACAAAAATGAAGTTCCATCTCTGTCAAAAATGTCAGTAAAAAAATCTCTCAGTTGACATAGTCATGGTTTCTAGGCAACAGGGTAGTGCATGGGATACGGGGCGCTTGCGCACGCAGCGACCGGGAGCTGGTGGCTTGTCACCAGACTGCAAAACAAATCTACCTACGGGTACAAAATAAGTAATAAAAAAAAAAAAATAATAAAAAAACTGGTCAGGCAAACATGCATCATCCAAAGACTAGACCGCCTCATTTGACAGCCGTAAATCAGTGGTCTGGCCTCCTGGGCCATGGTCTACAAGGCCACAACCCCTAAAATGAGACACAGCATATGTCTCCCAGCTGGTCTGGGAAAGCCTTGGTATCCTCCCTGAGGAGCCGGAGGAGGTGGTTGGGAAAAAGGGAAGTCTGGACTTCTATGCTTGGACTGTTGCCTTTGCGACCTAGACCCCTGGATAAGTGGTAGATGATGGATGGAGAAAATAATTAGAAATATCAAATAACTTTTAGAAGATATGAAAATGATCAATGTTTTAGGTGGAATTTTTTTTCCTTGAAATTGGGAAGAAATTTTCATCTCTGAGGAATGAGGAAGCTGTTTAGAAAACAATATTATGAGAAAAAGAAGAACTCCAAAGACATTTTGTTAGGTCAGTTGGTGATTCTAAATTGGCTGTATCAGATGTAAATAAAATGACTCATGAATGGCTGACTGCATCTCTATGTGTTGTGAATTGCCCTTTGGGGCAGAAAGATGAGACTGATGTGCTGAACTGTGAGTTTGGGCAATTTACTGAAAAAAAATAACAAACATAAAGTCCAACACAGTACTAAGAACATAAAAATACAAATGAGGGAGCAAACTTACTGATATAATGCACCAGAGCAGGGACAGGGCTCTGGTGGAGACAAAGAGTAGCTTGATTAGTCAAGACAGCAGCAATCAGAAATGAAAATAACTCCCCTTAAATAGGGTCAGAAAAAAATTTACATAAGTAGTGACAGGTGTGGGTCACATGAGCGGGCAGAAGGAACCAGTGATATATAATAGGACCAGCTGGGGGCAATGAGAGGAGAGTGGCTGATGCTGACAGCTGACAGGGGCAATGCCCACATGAAGCACAAAACCCAGAAACACCCTTGACAGCTGTCAACCCAACAGTAAAGCCCTAAAGAATAAAATATCAGCAAATGCAGACTGGAATATAAATGTAAATTAATACAAAATAAGAGTGTAACAAAACTAAAACAAACAAGAAAATAGCAAACAGTACAAGAATTACAGAAACCAAAAAAAACAAACAAAAAAACCCAAAAAAAAACCCACACACAAGATACAACAAATAAGTAAATATAAGGAAAAAGCCATGAGGCCAAGCCTGGCGGAAACCTCCAGTGCTCAGCTCATGACACTGTATTTGCCCTGTCATGGACTGGTGAATGTCCAGAGGAGGAAAGGGGGTACTTCTCGTCAAGCTTTGTTTTGACAGGTGACCTTTGACCCAACATGCTCGCTGACCTGCCCCTGACCTGACCTTTGTAATTACCTGGGGAATATTACTAATGACATGGGGATTAGTGTGGGGATTGAATGTCAATTATATTTGGATGAAAAATGATCTTTGACCTATGGGATTAGTGCGGGGATTAGTGTGGGGATACAATGTCAATTATATTTGCCAAGCGCTTTTTCCCATTTCAAGCACACACACACACACACACACACACACACACACACACTCCAAGGAGTACATTTCCCTCATCCCTACATGCTTTAAAAGCACAGCCTCCATGGCAGACATCAATGTGCTCCATCTGCTCAGCAAAACTCTGGAGTACCAGCGTGAGAAATGTGTGGGGTCGTATTAACCACCCCAGCAAACAGCACCGCCAACCAAAGGTATCGTGCTACTCTGAGATCTGTCTGCCCCATGTAACATAACTATCGCTTTTATTCAATTCAATTCAATTCAACTTTATTTATATAGCGCCATTTCACAACAACAGTCATCTCATAGCACTATCAACTGTAGGGGGGACCCCCACAGTTGCAGAAAGACCCCAGCAATCAGGCGATCCCCTGTGAGCAAGCACTTGGCAACGGTGGAGAGGAAAAACTCCCTTTTAACAGGAAGAAACCTCCAGCAGAACCAGGCTCAGGGAGGGGCAGTCATCTGCTGCGACTGGCTGGGGGGTGAGGGGATAGAGAAGAAGAAAAGAACAGACATGTAGAGAGCAAACAGCACGATGGGGACTCAATCTATGGGAGAGAACAAACAAATGTTAATGACCAGCAAAAAAAAAAATATTTCATTGAGAGTGAGGAAAGGAGTGAGGCCCAGTGCATTACTGGAGGTCCCCCGGCTGACTAAACCTATTAGCAGCATAACTAAGGGAGGGTTCAGAAACACATGATCCCTCCCTAATTGTAGGCTATATCAAAAAGGTAGGTTTTAGCCCTATTCTTAAAAACAGAGATCGAGTCTGACTCCCGAATCCAGATTGGCAGCTGATTCCACAGGAGAGGAGCTTGATAACTGAAGGCTCTGCCTCCCATTGTACTTTTGGAGATTCTAGGTATTACAAGTAATCCTGCATTTTGGGAGCGTAGTGCTCTGTTAGGATGATACGGTAGTATCAGATCTTTTAAATAAAAAGGAGCCTGATTGTTTAGAGCTTTGTAAGTAAGAAGAAGGATTTTAAACTTAATTCTAAACTCTATGGGAAGCCAATGAAGGGAGGCCAGAACCGGAGAGATATGATCTCTCTTTCTAGTACCTGTTAAAACTCTTGCTGCAGCATTTTGGATCAGCTGAAGACTTTTTAAAGATGTTTTAGGACAGCCTGATAATAAAGAATTACAATAATCTAATCTCGAGCTAACAAAAGCGTGGATCAGCTTCTCAGCATCACTCTGAGACAAGATGCTCCTAATCTTGGCAATATTACGCAAATGATAGAAGGCAGTCTTAGAAACAAATTTAATATGTGAATTGAAGGACAAATCCTGATCAAAAATAACTCCAAGGTTCCTCACAGAGCTATTAAGAGAAAGAGTAACCGCATCCAAACTGAAAGTTTGATTTGGAAAGGAATTTCTAAGGTTTTTTGGACCAACAAGAATGACTTCAGTCTTATCTGAATTTAATAGCAGGAAATTACAAGTCATCCAAGCTTTGATTTCCTTAAGACAGGCTTCTAACTTGGCTAATTGATTAGTATCATCTGGCTTCATTGACAGGTATAATTGTGTGTCATCATTTATAACAATGAAAATGTATACAGTGCTTTCTAATAATGTTGCCTAACGGAAGCATATATAAACTAAAAAGAGTAGGGCCTAGCACAGATCCCTGTGGAACTCCATGACTAAGCTTTGAGCTGAAAGAAAACTCATCATTTACATGAACAAACTGGAACCTATCAGATAAATAAGATCTAAACCACTGCAACGAAGTTCCATTAAGTCCAACATAGTGTTCTAATCTATCAAGTAGAATATTATGATCAGTAGTATCAAAAGCTGCACTAAGATCTAAAAGGACAAGTACAGAAACTAGTCCATTATCAGATGCAATGAGGAGGTCGTTAGTGACCTTCGCTAAGGCTGTTTCAGTACTATGATGGATTCTAAACCCAGATTGAAACTCTTCAAGTAAACCATTTCCCTGCAGGTGGTCAAATAATTGCGTAGCAACAACTCTTTCTAAGATTTTTGAAATGAAAGGGAGATTAGAGATTGGTCTATAGTTAGCTAAAGCTCCTGGATCTAGCGTTGGCTTTTTGAGTAAGGGTTTAATTACAGCCGTTTTAAAAGCCTGCGGTACATGGCCTAAAGTCAATGAAGAATTGATTATATGAAGAATAAAGCTCCCAATAAGTGGGAAGACTTCTTTAAATAACCTGGTAGGAATAGGGTCTAAAAGACAAGTTGAAGGTTTGGATGAGGAAACTATTTTGTCTAACTCACAAAGGCCGATTGGAGTAAACTCATCAAGACAGACATCAATAGAAGGAGTTGTAGTAGTTACAGTATTTAAGTTAACTGTGGGAATAATCTGATTGATTTTATCTCTGATGGATGAAATTTTATTATTGAAAAAGTTCATAAAGTCCTGACTAGTAAGCTCTAAGGGGATGCTAGGATTGACAGAGTCCTGACTCTTTGTCAACCTGGCTACAGTACTGAAAAGAAACCTGGGATTATTCTTGTTCTCTTCTATTAATGCAGAGTAATAACTCGTTCTAGCTTTTCTAAGAGATTTTTTATAAATTAAAAGATGATTTCTCCAAGCTAAATAGATTTCATCTAAATTAGTAGAGCGCCATTTTCTTTCAAACTGACGAGTCTTCTGTTTTAAGCTACGAGTTTCTGTGTTGAACCAAGGAGTTAAAAATCTCTGATTAGACTTTTTCTTTTTTAAGGGGGCCACCAAGTCTAGAGCCTGATGCAGAGAAGCTGAAACACTATCCACCATGTTATCAATTACAGAAGGAGCAAGCTGTCTATAGCTTATTTCCGTTGTGTTGACACATGGCATAGAGGAAACAATCTGCATAAATTTGGAAACAGCATCATCTGAGAGGCATCTACTGTGATAATATTTTTCTTTAGGAGCCAAATAGTCAGAAATAGTAAAATCAAAGGTTAACAGACAATGGTCTGACAGTACAGGGTTATGAGGAGACACTACAAGATTTTCTATTTCTATGCCATATGTCAGAACAAGGTCCAATGTATGGTGGAGGTAATGAGTAGAATTTCCTACTTTCTGAGAAAACCCAATCGAGTCTAATATTGAATTAAAAGCCACATTAAGGCAGTCACTATCTACATCCACATGTATATTAAAGTCCCCTACTATAATTATTCTATCAGATTTCAGCACTAAATCAGCTAAGAAATCAGCAAATTCGGATAAAAATTCTGAATAGGTTGATGGGGGACGATAAACTATAGCAAATAAAATTGGGTTTAACCTGAAATTGCTAAAGTGCCCAACACTGAGGACCAGGCCCTCAAAGGAATTATAACATGTTTTTTGCTTTACATTAACTAGTAATTTGGAATGGTAAATTGTTGCTACTCCTCCTCCACGACCAGAACTTCTGGGATTTTGACAGTTTAAATAACCAGAGGGAGTTGATTCATTTAAACCAACATAATCCTCTTGTCCTAACCAAGTCTCTGTAAGGGAAATTAAATCAATCTGAAGATCAATTAACAGATCATGGACTAACAGAGACTTGGGAGTTAGAGACCTAATATTTAATAAACCACATTTAATTTTTAAATTATGAGGAGGAACAGAGGCCAAATCATTCAATTTAGAGGCTTTATGTTTAATTTGAGTTTTACCAATATTTTGCTTTATCACTTTGGGACGCTTATACATTATATTTTTATTTACTTTGGAGGGAGCAGACAACGATTCTCTGATGGGGAAGACAGGGGCTAAGCTGAGCGGTGGCGGATGAAGAGGAGCTGCAGAGAGGCGTGTAAGACTGCGACTCTGCTTCCTGGTCCCAACTCTGAGTAGTCAGGGTTTTGGAAATTTGGATAAAAAAGATGCCAGATTGTTAGATAAATGAGAAGCACCATCCAAAGTGGGATGAATGCTGTCTCGTCTCATAAGACCAGGTTTTCCCCAAAAAGAGCTCCAATTGTCAATGTAGCCCACGTCATTTTTAGGACACCACACAGACAGCCAGCGGTTCAAGGATGACGAGCGACTAAACATGTCATCACTGGTCAGATTGGGGAGGGGCCCAGAGAATACTACAGTGGCAGACATCGTTTTTGCAAACTCACACACCGATTCTACATTAAGTTTCGTGACTTCCGACTGCCGGAGACGGATGTCATTAATGCCGGCGTGAATAACAATTGTGGAATATTTAGAGTTACTTTTAGCCAGCATTTTCAAATTTGACTCGATGTCGCCTGCTCTGGCCCCAGGAATGCATGTGACTATGGCCGCTGGAGTCTCTAGGTTCACGTTTCTGACTACAGAGTCGCCAATGATCAGAGTTTTTTCCTCAGCGGGTGTGTCGCTGAGCGGGGAAAAACGATTAGAAACGTGAACAGGTTGGTGGTGAACCGGGGCTTTGCGACTAGGCTTCCTTCTCACCGTCACCCACCCAGTCTCCTCGCTGCTGAGGAGAGCCGGGGAACCGCTGACAGGGGGACCTAAGCTAGCTAGCTCCGCTGCAGCTAATGGGCGTCCGTCGAGATTAACTGGCGCAGACGGTGTTTCAATGCAGCGGAGCCGGGATTCCAAATCAGACAACCTCGCCTCGAGCGCCTCAAAAAGACAACATTTATTACATTTACCGTTATCACTAAAAGAGGCAGAGGTGTAGCTAAACATCTGACAGAGAGAGCACACCAGAGGAGGAGAGGAAAGAGAGGTAGTAGCCATAGCTAGTGGCTGGAGAGCTGGAGAGCAAACCACACAGGCAGACAGCAAAACAGGAAGTGACGATCGTTACCACAAGGAAGTGACGATTTATGAGGGGGGAACAGCAAACCCCTACCCTCTTCACCCCCTCACACACACACACACACACACACACACACACACACACACACACACACACACACACACACACACACACACCAAGGAAGGGATCTCACAGCAGATATTCTACCAAGACTGGACCTATTGTTTTTATTCCATGGTCCATTCACATTCAAAATACTTGCTTTCTACAGACATGGACTAGTCTCCACAAATTACAGAAAAAGTAGTCCAGATTCACGCAGGATTGACAGACATGGAGAAAAATGGGGAAGACCGACGTCAAACTATTTTTCAAGGCTGAAGAGAAGAGTCACCACCTCTGGTTTTAAGAGCGGGATACACTGCAGAATTTCAGGCAGACATCTGCACTATTCCTTTAAAAGAAATTTGAGGAGCTGCGCCTCTCGTGATTGTGGTGACAGATTTGGGGGGGGAAACAACTTTCAAGGATAATCGATAACATGTTTTTAGTTTGTTCATTTAACAAAACACACATCAGTCAGAGTGACCAAATAAGACCAGAATTCTCTTCCATTATCACATAACCTGTACAAAATCCTGTAATGAGAGTGAGTAGGTGGTGATGGTGGGAAGTCAGTTTTTCTGCAAACTTGTTCTTTGCCAACAACTCAAATGTCATGAGATTTGCTTTCAAAGACTTCAAACTTAACGGCCACATTAAAAATGTTACACTTTATTTTTCCATAGAATATTAAAACAGTCTTTAGACTTGAGAATCTGTGCATTCTCATCTTCAATCCACTACTTGTTTTTCCGTGTGCTTTTTATTTGTGTATCTGTAGCAAACACAGCTATCACTGGGGGAATACAGTGGAAGTGATAATAAAAGTTCAGTGCAGCAAGGTTTCATTTATTTGTTTATTCCCGCTCAAGCATTGTATTTAATAAACTTCCCTCAGAGATTTGTGTAGTTAGCTGGGTCATGAGAGTAAGCTCGCCACAGTCAGGGGTCACTATGACTGTTCAATATTAATATATATGTGAGAAAAAAGTCACAAAAACTTCTCTGCACAAGGGTATTTTTTATCTCTGTATTAACAAATTGCATGTTTGCACGGTGTTGATACAAACTCTCACTTTGAAACCAGTAGTTATATTCACACAAACCTGCTTCAGCATGATTGCTTCAACCATTTATTAGTTTGTTTGTTTTTTCCCTTGTCCTGTCAGGCAGCTAGGAAAGCAGAACAGGGATCTGTAACCCTTATCAAAAAAAACAAAACAAAATCAAAAATCAAATCAACCTTTATTGTCATATTGCTGTACATACAACTGTAGTGCAGGCAAGATGAAATTGCGTTTCTCTCGGCATCCATATAAGTAAAAAGAACATAATTTAAGACACACTCACACACACCCTCACCCCCCACCCCAAACACAGCCATTCACACATCCCTGAGACATACTTGAAAACTAACTAGAACTTTAATATACAAATAATATACATAATGTCCATAAGGTGCAGTAGTATGTATGAAAGATTCCGGATCAACTGTTCAGCATCCTAACAGCTTGTGGAAGGAAGCTGTTAATCAGTCTGGTGGTTCTGCCTCTGACGCTCCTGAATCGTTTATGCAGAGGGTGAGAATGGTCCTTGACAATGTTCAGTGCCCTGAATATTTTGTGCCAAAACAGATTTACTTTGTCAAGAGGAGCTTATACAGTACCTAACTATGTATTGTATTTTGTTGTAAACTCCTCCTGTAATAATTTTTAATACTTTATTTTAATTATTTTACCCATGGAAGACCCGACAGGATGGGGAAGAGGGAAAGAAAGTGTGTGGAGGGGGTAAGAAAAGGAAGGGGAACAGACAAAAAGACAAACAAACCAACAACTAAAACAAACAGAAGACAAACTGCTTCTTCCACCGAAAATGTCTCAACATGAGTCTGGTTTCCGCACCTGTTAAAGGAGAGACACTTGTGCGTGTACGTCTGTGTGCATATATATGAGAGCGCTCGCAAAATAAGTGAGTGCATGTGTGTGGTTTTTCAGGAAACATACGAAGTGGGGGGCTGGTCGCAGCAGCCCTCCCCCCGGGAAACCCGAGCAGGCAAGGCAGCACCACCAACCCCCACAGGACACAAATGTCCGAGGTCAGCAAGCCCCAGGAAAGCCAGGCATCTGACCCCGGAGGGACAATCGAGGGAGGCCAGGTTGTCAGGCGGACGGCGCGGTGAGCCCACACCCCTGGGCCTGCCAGTCCCCTACCCCCCCCCAGTGGGGCCAACACCCGCCCCGGAACCCAGGTGCGACGCCACCTCCCGTGCCAGAGACCAGTCCGTGCCCCCCTAGCACGAGCCCCCTCAGGCACCCCCACAGCGCACTCCCTCACTCTCACTCACCCGGACCCACCCATTCTCTTTCACTCCTGTACCCATTCAATCTCACCCCTCATTCACCCTTGTTTCTTAAGGCAGCTGCGAAGCAGAAGCAGTGAGCCTGTTTTATTAGTTTTTTGAAAAAGGTCAGTTTAATTTGTTGTGATATTCTCTCTTCATACAGTATATAGCCATTTTATATCTTCCGCAGAATATTCTGTGTTATACCTACACAGCTGTACAAACCAATAAATAAACATTTTTTTGTATGTTCTTCTTCTTTTTTTAAAATTTTGTCTGTATTATGAGGAGCATGAACAAATAAAATGGAATGATATTAAATTCTCAAGTGTGAAACAAAGCAAAACTTGCAACTTAGCCCAAATATCGATAACAGCTAAGGCCCGAGGTTGACCGACGATGTGCGCTGGCCTGTCTGACAGCACCAGAACCATCACATTTAAACTTAGCAATTTAGATTTTTTTTTTAAATTTTGTCTGTTTTATGAGCATGAACAAATAAAATGGAACAATATTAAATTCTCAAATGTGAAACAAAGCAAAACTTGCAACTTAACACAAATGTCTATCACAGCACTCAGTAGCTATAGACAGTAGTGATGCCCGATACATGGGGCATCGTGTTTATAGTTTGTTTTTTTTCTACAGAAATAAATATTGCATAACCAACTTTGTCTCTACCTTGGGCTCAACAGTTTCTCAGACTGATGACCTAATGCCTGAGGTTGTCTATAAAATGGTTAAAGATCCTTCTGCTTGAAGAATTGTGTTACCAACACATTTTGGCTCTGAGAAAAACACAAACTGAATTCTGAAAATATTGGTTTAACTAGTATAAGCTTTATACAGCTAAAAATGAACACTTTAACGGATCAACGTCTTGGCTCTTCCAAAAAGTACTTCTGTCTATGTATTTATCGACTTAAAATACACCGATTCTATGTGCGCTGTTTAATAATTTTAAAATCTCACACCACTAACAACCCCTTGCCTCCCTCCCCTCAGCAGCATCATAACTGTGTCTCCTGGGGTCAGAAGGCTGCTTAAACTTTTCAGCATTGGTCGGTCATTCAAATAGCATCATGTTATTTAACTGTGTGACTGTCTGTGGCGCTCCGTTGCGCCATTTCCTCCACTCCTTATAGTGGTCAAGGTTTTTTCAAGAAAATATTCAGTTCAGATGTCAGAGATTTCCAAAGCTATAAGTTGAAAGTGGTAAGAGATAATGCTTACTGTCAATTAGAAAGATGTAGAATATGATCCAAAGTTTGAGATAGGATTAAATTTGCATAATGCCATGACAGCCATATTGAGTTACAAAACTTTCAGTCAAAGCGGACTTTGGAAATATTTACAAAAAGGATGGTTTAGTTTTGTCACCATTTTTTTGTTTTGGGTTTTTGTTATCTTATCTTAAAAGTATATGAACCAGAAAATCAGTACAATGTAAACAAACAAAGAAATTTGTCACTTACCTCTGGTGAAGGTGGCTCGCTTCATCCATTTTCACCGTCCTGGTCATTATTTTGTCTTCTCTTGGTCATTTTTGCTTTCTCTCCCACATCCAGAAACTGTTATGAATATTCCACCTCAATTTTACTTTTATTCCGTAGCAATTTTTCTCATATGACGACCGGGAACCGGGGTGATTGTTCTGTCCAGTCTCATGGCGCTGGGATCCATGGCAGGTGAACATCAACCAGCTTTGCCCACCCTCTGTTAAACAAAATGTTGATATTTACCTTCATAAGCTAGAATCATACTTGGCAAATTTGGGAGCAAATTCCTCATCTGTCGTGCAATCGATCAACATTTGTTTACAAACTCTTCTTCTCTGGTTTCCCAGAAGTGAGTTGTTTTTTTTTTTGGAGGGG
This sequence comes from Pholidichthys leucotaenia, assembly GCA_020510985.1. Taxonomy (NCBI): domain Eukaryota; kingdom Metazoa; phylum Chordata; class Actinopteri; order Cichliformes; family Pholidichthyidae; genus Pholidichthys; species Pholidichthys leucotaenia. The sequence continues at coordinate 33,674,253 of CM035843.1, forward strand.
GGTATTTGGGGGCCATTAGTCCTCCAAGCCAAGTGCAGTAAATTATACGTGTCATGACAACAAGTCACAAATCATGACAACAAAACAAAAATCACAACAACAAATTTCTAATCACAACAACAAAACAAAAATCACGACAACAAAACAAAAATTACAACAACAAATTACTAATCATGACAAGAAAACAAAAATCACAACAACACATTACTAATCACAACAAAACAAAAATCTACGACAAGAAAACAAAAATCATGACAACAAATAACTAATCATGACAACAAATCACAAATCACAACAACAAATTACTAAACATGACAACAAAGCAAAAATCACAACAAAAAAACAAAAATCACAACAACAAATTACTAATCACGACAAAACAAAAATCACGACAACAAAACAAAAATTATGACAACAAATTACTAATCACAACAACAAAACAAAAATAACCACCACACAAAATTAAAAAATTCCTGTATCCAGACGGTGATCCGGATCATCCCCAAAATTTAATCAGTCCTTCCTTGTACCATTTCCAACAACGCCTGAAAGTTTCATCGAAATCCGTCCAAAACTTTTTGAGTTATCTTGCTAACCAACAGACAGGCAAACAGACAAACAGACAGACAGACAGACAAACGCTGGCAAAAACATAACCTCCTGTGGCCTGCAACCTGGCGGAGGTAATCATGACAACAAAACAAAAATCACAACACCAAAACAAAATTCATGACAACAAATTACTAATCACAACAGCAAAACAAAAATCACAACAACAAATTACTAATCATGACAACAAAACAAAAATCACGACATCCATCCATCCATTCATCTTCTTCCGCTTAATCCTTTTCGGGTCGCAGGGGGGCTGGGGCCTATCCCAGCATCTTTGGGCGAGAGGTAGGGTACACCCTGGACAGATCGCCAGTCCATCGCAGGGCCAACACAGAGAGACAGACAACCATTCACTCTCACAGTCATACATAAGGACAATTTAGAATCCCCAGTTTGATGCCAATTAACCTAACTTGCATGTTTTTGGCATGTGGGAGGAAACCGTAGAAATCCCGGAGTAAACCCATGCAGACACGGGGAGAACATGCAAACTCCACACAGATCACTGTTGGTCGGGGGCTGAGATCGAACCCAGGATCCCCCGGCCAACTCCTGTGCTGCCGCGGTGCTAACCACTCTGCCACCACGCTGCACCAGGCCACAATTATGGTTTTTGCATGTCTTGAGATGATGCACACCTCACCCAAATTTTATGTCTCTATGGCAAAGTTTACGGTCTCCAGTCTCCATAGACCTTGCATGTTTGTGTACGGTTGGCCCCACCCACAAAAATGAGGGGTGGGGAGGCAGATATCTTTTCTTGTTTATCGAATTTTTCGCAAGGTCTGAGGGGTTTGCCAAAAAAAATATGTTTTGGTTAATGTTCAGAGGGTGGAAAATGCGATCGTTTAGGTGGAATAATAATAATAATAATAAACAGAGCAATTACAATAGAGCTTTTGCCGACAACAAATTACTAATCACGACAACAAAACACAAATCACAACAACAAAACAAAAATCACAACAACAAATTACTAATCATGACAACAAATTACTAATCACCACAACAAAACAAAAATCCCAACACATTACTAATCACGACAACAAAACAAAAATCACAACAAGAAAACAAAAATCACAACAGAAAATTACTAATCACAAAAACAAATCACAAATCACTACAACAAAACAAAAATCATGACAACAAAACAAAAATCACTACAACAAATGACTAATCACGACAACAAAACAACAAATTACTAATCACGACAACAAATTACTAATCACAACAACAAATGGCTAAAACGCCACAACCAAAGAGAAATCACAATTACATTAACTCAACCGGAAAAGACGGATACCTAATGTTGACAAGGCTGGTTGCTGATTGGATGGACAACCTGTCAATCTTTTAAGCAGGAAGTGCTGGATCTGCATGTTGACGTGAGTGCTCCCGAAGATTCAACTCTTGTGGTTATCAGACATTATTTTGATGCAGGCCATACATATGAGGTGATACTAGACGTGCTGTCAACTTTTCACCACATCACAATGAGTATGCGCTCTCTGAAGACACATTTAGCTGAAGCAGGGATGTACAAAAGAAAGAACTATTCCCCATTTACTGAAGTAAGATGTGCAATTCTGACAGAGGTGCATGGTCCTGGGCAACTGTTTGGCTATCGGACTATGTGGCAAGTACTTCAGCAAAAATACAAACTACGTGTTAAACGCAATACTGTAATGAGATTGCTGAAACAATTAAATCCACGATTAAATCCATACATCTCTGGGAACACACCAGAGATTTATAAGACGAACATATCACTCTACGGGTCCAAACTATATATGGCATGTAGGTGGATACGATAAACTGAAACCCTTTGGTTTGGCCCTCTCAGGATGTATAGATGGCTTTTGACGAAGAATAATGTGGCTGGTTTGTGGAGCTACCAACAACAACCCATCTGTCATTGCACACAGTTATATTAACTGTGTTGGTGTGATCCCAATGGGATTAAGAACTGACTTTGGAACAGAAAATGGGACCATGGCAGCAATACAATGCACCCTTCGCCATGAGCACATGGATTACTATGCAGGATCATCAAGTCACAGCTATGGGTCATCAACAGGGGAACAGCGTATTGAGTCTTGTTGGTCCTGTTTCAGAAAAAGAAGGTAAGTGTGTTTCTTATTAATGTATTTAAAGTACATGGGGAACTGCTTATAGAGTAGATTACTCCTGGTCAGCATGAACACTGACCTGATATTTTTAAAGGTTTCATTTGTCATGCAGAGTACTATATAGCTGAAAGCCCATTAAATAAAAATATTTTTTTCCTATGAGCTGTCATGCATGAAACCGCCCAAAATGTACACTGTAAGCAGAATACTCTAATTTGTATAAACAAAATTGTATAGGAATGTTCAAAACATTGATCCATATAAGCGGCTGGTCACTATAACTGACCATTATCCACTGTGTTGTGTAACCTGTGGAAGTAAAGACCCTGCAATATTAGTTGGCTACCTTTATGAGAATAAAATACTGTATTTTGCCATAGAAAATATTGCACAATGCTGTCAGTGAAGCATCATGTCAACTAGTGGTATTTGTAGTTTTAAGTTATTCTGTCACTATACAGTTTTCCTTTGGTGCAAGATAAGCAACTTTGCATTTAATGTATTTCTAGGGCGCAGTTTTGGATGGACCTGTTCGAAGATCTGAAAGACTCGGGACACTTCAATGACAGCCACGAATACCAGTGCGTACTGAGATTCTGCTTCAGTAATGTTCTCCAGAAAGACCTGGATGAATGTACCAACCTCTGGAACAGGCACAGAATTCGACACTCCAGACTTGCATCACGTCCTGGAGGGATTCCAAATGAGCTCTATCTCTTGCCTCACAGGTAAATCAACTCTGCATGAGTTTATGTAGGCCTCTACATTTGTATAAAATACAGTGCATTGTAACAACAAACCAGTTATAAGAATTAAATCATGGAGATGTCTTCCCTTGAGTGTTCAATTACACAATTGCTTGTGTAGGTTTGGATCAACGGACTGTGGCCTGGCTGTTGAAGACTGGCAACTAAATGTGTTTCCTGAGTCACAGATAACATTTTATTTGTGTGGTGATCCAGTCATTCAGGATTACCTGCAACAGGCTGTGGAACAAAATGGATTCCAGCAGCCACATGACTGGGACTCAGCCTCAGAACTATACCTTGCTCTTATGGAAGTAGCTGGACTGTAGGTAGGGACTAATACTGTATACAAATGTGAAGTACTGCAGCTCAGTCTTGAAGGCCAGGTTTTTTTTAAATTTATTTCCATCCTTTGAAATGTTCAACATCACCAATGGCTTCAAGAAAAGCTTGAAGGACCTTCAGAAAGCCTGGAGAACTATTGCTCAAGACCACTTTAAAAATTGCAATGTCTGCCTCCTTGGCAGCAAAAAATGAAGAAATAAAGGCTGGGCACATATTTGAGCACAGTAATACATATAGTGATTACATGTATTTTTTTTTATATTCATTGTCAGTGTATGTATTAAATATGAAAATAAAAATTACTTAATTTGTTAAATGGCAACTATCCCACTTGTCGTAGTAGATACAAGGTTGAAAAATATTCCAACCTACCAAGCATAAGAGTAGTAGGATTTTCTCCTAAAATGAAATCATAACAAACCTCATCCAATATGGCTTTCTAAATTTTGGTTATTCTATTTAATTTCTAGTTACAGGACTACGGAGTCTCACATATTAAGAAGGTTACATACTTTTGATTTCAACTGTGTTTCAAGGTTTCCTTTCAACTGATTAAATTAAAGCAACTAGCTACAAAGTGGTTTTACATCAGAAGTACAATGGATTTAGAAACTTACATTTTTTAAAGTTACTTCACAGGAACTGTTAAATATAATCTTAGCCTAAAGTATTCAGTTCAATTCAATTCAATTCAACTTTATTTATATAGTGCCATTTCACAACAACAGTCATCTCATAGCACTATCAACTGTAGGGGGAACCCCCACAGTTGCAGAAAGACTCCAGCAATCAGGCGATCCCCTGTGAGCAAGCACTTGGCGACGGTGGAGAGGAAAAACTCCCTTTTAACAGGAAGAAACCTCCAGCAGAACCAGGCTCAGGGAGGGGCAGTCATCTGCTGCGACTGGCTGGGGGGTGAGGGGATAGAGAAGAAGAAAAGAACAGACATGTAGAGAGCAAACAGCACGATGCTGACTCAATCTATGGGAGAGAACAAACAAATGTTAATGACCAGCAAAAAAAAAAATATTTCATTGAGAGTGAGAAAAGGAGTGAGGCCCAGTGCATTACTGGAGGTCCCCTGGCTGATTAAACCTATTAGCAGCATAACTAAGGGAGGGTTCAGAAACACATGATCCCTCCCTAATTGTAGGCTATATCAAAAAGGTAGGTTTTAGCCCTATTCTTAAAAACAGAGATCGAGTCTGACTCCCGAATCCAGATTGGTAGCTGATTCCACAGGAGAGGAGCTTGATAACTGAAGGCTCTGCCTCCCATTGTACTTTTGGAGATTCTAGGTATTACAAGTAATCCTGCATTTTGGGAGCGTAGTGCTCTGTTAGGATAATACAGTAGTATCAGATCTTTTGAATAAAAAGGAGCCTGATTGTTTAGAGCTTTGTAAGTAAGAAGAAGGATTTTAAACTTAATTCTAAACTCTATGGGAAGCCAATGAAGGGAGGCCAGAACCGGAGAGATATGATCTCTCTTTCTAGTACCTGTTAAAACTCTTGCTGCAGCATTTTGGATCAGCTGAAGACTTTTTAAAGATGTTTTAGGACAGCCTGATAATAAAGAATTACAATAATCTAATCTCGAGCTAACAAAAGCGTGGATCAGTTTCTCAGCATCACTCTGAGACAAGATTCTCCTAATCTTGGCAATATTACGCAAATGATAGAAGGCAGTCTTAGAAACAAGTTTAATATGTGAATTGAAGGACAAATCCTGATCAAAAATAACTCCAAGGTTCCTCACAGAGCTATTAAGAGAAAGAGTAACCGCATCCAAACTGAAAGTTTGATTTGGAAAGGAATTTCTAAGGTTTTTTGGACCAACAAGAATGACTTCAGTCTTATCTGAATTTAATAGCAGGAAATTACAAGTCATCCAAGCTTTGATTTCCTTAAGACAGGCTTCTAACTTGGCTAATTGATTACTATCATCTGGCTTCATTGACAGGTATAATTGTGTGTCATCTGCATAACAATGAAAATGTATACAGTGCTTTCTAATAATGTTGCCTAACGGAAGCATATATAAACTAAAAAGAGTAGGGCCTAGCACAGATCCCTGTGGAACTCCATGACTAAGCTTTGAGTTGAAAGAAAACTCATTATTTACATGAACAAACTGGAACCTATCAGATAAATAAGATCTAAACCACTGCAACAAAGTTCCATTAAGTCCAACATAGTGTTCTAATCTATCAAGTAGAATATTATGATCGATAGTATCAAAAGCTGCACTAAGGTCTAAAAGGACAAGTACAGAAACTAGTCCATTATCAGATGCAATGAGGAGGTCGTTAGAGACCTTCGCTAAGGCTGTTTCAGTACTATGATGGATTCTAAACCCAGATTGAAACTCTTCAAGTAAACCATTTCCCTGCAGGTGGTCAAATAATTGCGTAGCAACAACTCTTTCTAAGATTTTTGAAATGAAAGGGAGATTAGAGATTGGTCTATAGTTAGCTAAAGCTCCTGGATCTAGCGTTGGCTTTTTGAGTAAGGGTTTAATTACAGCCGTTTTAAAAGCCTGCAGTACATGGCCTAAAGTTAATTCTAGGAGTCATACACCAAAAATGGCAGTTCACATTAACTGATAAGTGAAATGAGTAACACACAGCAGGGTTATTTACTCTTGAAAAGGTATTTATTACAAAAATCATCTGTAGGACTTCCTACACAGATGAGGAATGCTTAAAACACAATGATTATAACTGTACCTTACTTTAAAGAACAATAACATGGGTTAAGTGACCAAGTCAATAACATCCATCCTTCCGTCTTCTACCACTTAATCCTTTTTGGGTTGTGGTGGGGCTGCAGCCTATCCCAGCATCTTTGGGTGAGAGGCAGGGTCCACCCTGGACAAATCGCCAGTCCACTGCAGGGCAAACACAGAGAGACAGACAACCATTCACTCTCACATTCATACCCAAGAACAATTTAGAACCATAACATCCCTTGATCCATCTTCTACTGCTTAATCCTTTTCAGGTCATGTGGGGGCTGGAACCTAGAACCATAACATACTTGACAAAAAAATTAACAGCAAGGTAAAGACTAAAGTGCACCCACAAACAGATCTCTGGATAGCACAGGATTTCACACTCACCATGTCCTGGGGCAGGGGTCAGCAACCTCTACTGTGCAAACAGTCAAAATCTGAATGTAGACAGAACAATTTCTGAACAATTTAACCTGAGATCTTTTAACTTTCTCAAAACTTTGCAGCTCCCCCCCCCCCCCTTGTAAATTTTGTACCTCTCATAAAAATGCAACTTTTGTCAGTAATGTTTTGGCATTTGCAGAAATTTGACTTTTTTTTTGCAAATTTTTGAGGGTGTTTTCTTTTTGAAAATTGTACTTTTTCCAAAATCTCTTTCAGCTTTTCCACCCATAACTGTCATTTTTCTTTACAAATTTGTTACGTTTTTATGGTAAAATGGCAGGCTTTTTCACTTTGTGACATTTTATTTCTTTTAAAATCCCCCCCCCCCAGAGTAATTTTAAAAGCACCCAAATCATGGAGAATTTTTATCCCAAAGTCCATATTTGCATTAAAGTTCAATTCAATTCAACTTTATTTATATAGCGCCATTTCACAACAACAGTCATCTCATAGTACTTTCAAATGTAGGGGAAACCCCCACAATTGCAGAAAGACCCCAGCAATCAGGTGATCCCCTGTGAGCAAGCATTTGGCGACGGTGGAGAGGAAAAATTCCCTTTGAACAGGAAGAAACCTCGAGCAGAACCAGGTTCAGGGAGGGGCAGTCATCTGCTGCAACTGGCTGGGGGGTGAGGGGATAGAGAAGACGAAAAGAACAGACATGTAGAAAGCAAACAGCACGATGGAGACTCAATCTATGGGAGAGAACAAACAGATGTTAATCCATCCATCCATCCATCCATCCATCCATCTTCTTCCACTTAATCCGTTTCGGGTGGTGGGGGAACTGGAGCCTATCCCAGCATCTTTGGGCGAGAGGCAGGGTACACCCTGGACAGATCGCCAGTTCATCGCAGGGCCAACACAGAGAGACAGACAACCATTCACTCTCACAATCTTACCTAAGGACAATTTAGAATCCCCAGTTTGATGCCAATTAACCTAACTTGCATGTTTTTTTGGCATGTGGGAGGAAACCGGAGAAATCCCGAAGTAAACCCATGCAGACACGGGGAGAACATGTAAACTCCACACAGATCACTGTTGATCGGGGGCTGGGATCGAACCCACGATCCCCCGGCCAAGGGTGAGTTGCTGTGCTGCCACAGTGCTAACCACTCCACCACCACACAAATGTTGATGACCAGCAAAAATATTTCATTGAGAGTGAAGAAAGGAGTGAAGCCCAGTGCATTATTGGAGGTCCCCCGGCTGTCTAAACCTATTAGCAGCATAACTAAGGGAGGGTTCAGAGACACATGATCCCACCCTAATTATAGGCTATATCAAAAGGAAGGTTTTAACCCTATTCTTAAAAACAGAGATCGAGTCTGACTCTCGAATCCAGATTGGCAGCTGGTTCCACAGGAGAGGAGCTTGATAACTGAAGGCTCTGCCTCCCATTGTACTTTTGGAGATTCTAGGTGTTACAAGTAATTCAGCATTTTGGGAGCGTAGTGCTCTGTTAGGATAATAGGGTAGTATCAGATCTTTGAAATGGTAAATGGCATTCACTTATATAACGCTTTTATTCTCATCTCTTGATGACCAAAGCGCTTTACAGATCCTGCTATCCACCCATTCACACACACATTCACACACTGATGGCAGCATGCTACCTAACATGGCGCTTCCAGACCCACCAGGAGCAACTGGGGGTGAAGTGTCTTGCCCAGGGACACAACGGCAGGATATCCGGGGAGAGCGGGATTTGAACCGCCAACCATGTGGTTATTGGACCACCTGCTCTACCTCCTGAGCCACTGCCGCCCCCCCTTTTTTTTTAAATAAAAAGGGGCCTGATTATTTAGAGCTTTGTAAGTAAGAAGGATTTTAAACTTAATTCTAAACTCTATGGGAAGCCAGTGAAGGGAGGCCAGAACCGGAGAGATATGATCTCTCTTTCTAGTACCTATTAAAACTCTTGCTGCAGCATTTTGGATCAACTGAAGACTTTTTAAAGATGTTTTAGGACAACCTGATAATAAAGGGTTACAATAATCTAATCTCGAGCTAACAAAAGCATGGATCAGGCGTAGACTGCAGGCCTATGTATGGATCCAATTCCATCATAAAGTTCGCAGATGACACCACGGTGATTGGACTCATCAGGGACAACGATGAGTCAGATTACAGGGCAGAGGTTGAACACTTGGCTACTTGGTGCGCTGACAATAACCTGCTCCTTAACACCAGCAAAACCAAGGAGCTCATAGTGGACTACAGGAAGGAGAGGGGAGAGACATATGACCCCATCCATATCAATGGCATAGCTGTTGAACGTGTCCCCAGCTTCAAATTCCTGGGGACCCACATCTCGGAGGACCTGTCCTGGTCAGTTAACACCACCAGCCTGATCAAGAAGGCCCATCAGCGCCTCTTCTTCTTGAGGACACTGAAGAAGAACCATCTGTCAACTGACATCCTGGGCAACTTCTACCGCTGCGTGATAGAGAGTACCCTGACCAACTGTGTCACAGTCTGGTATAGGAGCTGCTCTGTCGCTGACCGTAAGGCGCTGCAGCGGGTGGTGAAAACCGCCCAACGCATCACAGGGACTCCACTTCCAGTTATAGAGGACGTCTACAGGAAAAGATGTCTGCGCCGGGCACGCAGCATTCTTAGGGACTCCAACCATCCTGCTCATGGACTGTTCCAGCTTCTCCCCCCCAGAAGGCATTTCAGAAGCCTTCGGACTAGATCCAGCAGGTTTAGGAACAGTTTCTTTCCAACAGCTGTCACGTTATTGAACTTAGTTCCCCGCTGACTCTCTTACCATCATCTCTTTCCATCCTCACCTGTACATAACTGCCCATCTAACTTATTGTACATTATTTGCACATAACAGTACTCTTAAGTTTCTGCACTGCTGCATATATTTGCATACATTTGCTTAAATTGCACATACTGTTAATTACTGTATATACTGCACTGCTGTCCTTTGCACTTCTGATTGGATGCTAAACTGTGTTTCGTTACCTTGTATTCATACATGTGTAATGACAATAAAGTTGAATCTAATCTAATCTAATCTAATCTAATCAGTTTCTCAACATCACTCTGAGACAAGATGCTCCTAATCTCGGCAATATTATGCAAATGATAGATGGCAGTCTTAGAAACAAATTTAATATGTGAATTGAAAAACAGATCTTGATCAAAAATAACTCCAAGGTTCCGCACAGAACTATTCAGAAAAAGAGTAACCACATCTAAACTAAGAGTTTGATTTGGAATGGTATCTCTAAGGTTTTTTGGACCAACTAGAATGACTTCAGTCTTATCTGAATTTAATAACAGGAAATCACAGGTCATCCAAGCTTTGATTTCCTTAATACAGGCTTCTAACTTGGCTAATTGATTACTATCATCTGGCTTCACTGACAAGTATAATTGTGTGTCATCTGCATAACAATAAAAATTATACAGTGCTTTCTAATAATGTTGCCTAAAGGAAGCATACTGTATATAAACTAAAAAGAGTAGGGCCTAGCACAGATCCCTGTGGAACTCCATGACGGAGCTTGGAGTTTGAAGAAAACTCATTATTGATATGAAAAAACTGGAACCTATCAGATGAATAAGGTCTAAACCACTGCAACAAAGTTCCATTAAGTCCAACATAGTGTTCTAATCTATCAAGTAGAATATTATGATCGATAGTATCAAAAGCTGCACTAAGGTCTAAAAGGGCAAGTACAGAAACAAGTCCATTATCAGATGTGATAAGAAGGTCATTAGTGACGTTCACTAAGGCTGTTTCAGTACTATGATGGATTCTAAACCCCGATTGAAACTCTTCAAATAAACCATTTCCCTGCAAGTGGTCAAATAATTGCATAGCAACAACATTTTCTAAGATTTTTGAAATGAAAGGGAGATTAGAGATTGGTCTATAGTTAGCTAAAACTCCTGGATCCAGCGTTGGCTTTTTGAGTAAGGGTTTAATTACAGCCGTTTTAAAAGCCTGCGGTACATGGCCTAATGTTAATGAAGAATTGATTATTTGAAGAACAGAGCTACCAATAAATAGGAAGACTTCTTTAAATAACCTGGTAGGAATAGGGTCTAAAAGACAAGTCGAAGGCTTGGGTGAGGAAATCATTTTATCTAACTCTAAAAGGTCAATTGGAGTAAACTCATCCAAACAGATATCAATTGAAGGAGTTGTAGTAGTTACTGTTTTTAAGTTAACGGTGGGAAGAATCTGACTGATTTTATCTCTGATAGATAAGATTTTGTTATTGAAAAAGTTCATAAAGTCCTGACTAGTAAGCTCTAAGGGAATGCTAGGATTGACAGAGTCCTGGCTCTTTGTCAGCCTGGCTACAGTGCTGAAAAGAAACCTGGGGTTATTCTTGTTCTCTTCTATCAGAATAATAACTTGCTCTAGCTTTTCTCAGAGGTTTTTTTATAAATTAAAAGATGATTTCTCCAAGCTAAATAGATTTCATCTAAATTAGTGGAGCACCATTTTCTTTCTAATTGACGAGTCTTCTGTTTTAAGCTACGAGTTTCTGTGTTGAACCAAGGAGCTAGAAATCTCTGATTAGACTTTTTCTTTTTTTAAAGGGTCCACCATGTCTAGAGTCTGATGCAGAGAAGCTGTGACACGATCTACCATGCTATCAATTACAGAAGGAGCAAGCTCTCCATAGCTTATCTCCGTTGTGTTGACACATGGCATAGAGGAAACAATCTGCTTAAATTTGGTAACAGCATCATCTGAGAGGCATCTACTGTAGTAATATTTTTCTTTAGGAGCCAAATAGTCAGAAATAGTAAAATCAAAGGTTAACAGACAATGGTCTGACAGTACAGGGTTATGAGGAGACACTACCAGATTTTCTGTTTCTATGCCATATGTCAGAACAAGGTCCAACGTGTGGTGGAGATAATGGGTAGAATTCCCTACTTTCTGAGAAAACCTCATCGAGTCTAATATTGAATTAAATGCCATATTAAGACAATCACTATCTACATTAACATGCATATTAAAGTCTTATTTCAGCACTAAATCAGTTAAGAATTCGGCAAATTTGGATAAAAACTCTGAGTAGGCTGATGGAGGACGATAAACTGTGGCAAACAAAATTGGGTTTAGCGTAAAATTACTAAAATTCCCAATACTGAGGACCAGACCCTCAAAGGAATCATAACATGTTTTTTTTTGCTTTACATTAACTACTATTTAAAATGGTAAATTGTTGCTACTCCTCCTCCATGACCAGAATTTCTGGGATTTTTACGGTTTAAATAACCAGAGGGAGTTGATTCAAACCAACATAATCCTCTTGCCCTAACCAAGTCTCTGTAAGGGATATTAAATCAAGCTGATGATCAATTAACATATCATGAACTAGCAGTTGGGAGTTAGAGACCTAATATTTAACAAACCGCATTTAATTTTTAAATTATGAGGAGGAACAGAGGCCAAGGCATTAAACTTAGAGGCTTCATGTTTAATTTGGGTTTTACCAACTTTTTGTTTAATCACATTGGGATGCTTATACATTATATTTTTATTTACTTTGGAGGGAGCAGACAATGATTCTCTGATGGGGAAGACAGGAGCTAAGTTGAGGGGTGGCGGATGAAGAGGAGCTGCAGAGAGGCGTGTAAGACTGCGACTCTGCTTCCTGGTCCCAACTCTGAGTTGTCAAGGTTTTGGAAATTTGGATAAAGATGATGCCAGATTGTTAGATAAATGAGACGCACCATCCAAAGTGGGATGGACACTGTCTCGTCTAAGAAGAACAGGTTTTCCCCAAAATAAGTTCCAATTGTCTATGTAGCCCTCATCGTTTGCAGGACACCACACAGACAGCCAGCGGTTGGGGGATGACATGCGGCTAAACATGTCATCACTGGTCAGATTGGGGAGGGGCCCAGAGAATACTACAGAGGCAGACATTGTTTTAGCAAAGTCACAGACCAATTCCACATTAAGTTTTGTGACTTCTGACTGCTGGAGTCGGATGTCGTTAATGCCGGATAACAATTGTGGAGCATTTACGGTTACTTTTAGCCAGCATTTTCAAATTTGACCCGATGTCGCCTGCTCTGGCCCCCGGGAATGCTTTTGACTATGGCCGCTGGGGTCTCTAGGTTCATGTTTCTGACTACAGAGTCACCAATGATCATAGTTTTTTCCTCAGTGGGTGTGTCGCTGAGTGGGGAAAAACGATTAGAAACATGAACAGGTTGGTGGTGAACCGGGGCTTTGCGGCTAGGCTTCCTTCTCACAGTCAACCACCTAGTCTCCTCGCTGCTGAGGAGGACCGGAGGACCACTAGCAGGCCGCCCTATGCTAGGGAGCTACGCTGCAGCTAAGGGCATCCATCAAGATTAACTGGCGCAGACGGTGTTTCAATGCAGCGAAGCCGGGATTCCAAATCAGACAACCTTGCCTCGAGCGCCTCAAAAAGACAACATTTATTATTTACCATTATCACTAAAAGAGGCAGAGGCGTTGCTAAACATCTGACTGGGCTGCACGGTGGCGCAGTGGTTAGCACTGCGGCAGCACAGTTTACCCTCGGCCGGGGGATCGTGGGGATCGTGGGTTCGATCCCTGCCCCCGGCCAACAGTGATCTGTGTGGAGTTTGCATGTTCTCCCGGTGTTTGCGTGGGTTTACTGCGGGATTTCTCCGGTTTCCTCCCACATGCCAAAAACATGCAGGTTAGGGAGTTAAGGGGCGCTTGCGCACGCAGCGACCGGCAGCTGGTGGCTTGTCACCAGACTGCAGAACAAATCTACCTACGGGTACAAAATAAGTCAAAAAAACAAACAAGCAAAAAAAAGAGACAGCACACCAGAGGAGGAGAGGAAGAAGTGCTAGTAGCCATAGCTAGTGGCTAACCCGAAGCTAACAAAAACACAGATGAAAGGTGAACAGAAGGCTAAAGAGGGTGATTAGATGACACTGAGTGCGCAAACAGGTGCAGGGGGCTTGATAAACAGAAGTGAGAGCTAACGGTAGAAGGAAAAAAGTGATTAAAATACAATTAAAGGCAAAATCCTCAGGAGAATGAGGACAGCTAACCACAGAGCAAACCACACAGACAGTCAAGAAGAGAGTGCAGGCTGGGTGGAGAAGAGTAATTTCTGACAGAAGGATAGCAGCTAGAGAAAAAGGGAAAATTTATAAGATGGTAATGAGACCTGCTGTGATGTATGATTTGGAGACTGCAGCACTGACAAAAAGACAGGAGGCAGAGCTGGAGGTGATTCTCATTAGGAGTGACTAGGAAGGACAGGATAAGAAATGAGTGTATCAGAAGGACAGCTGAGGTTGAGTGGTTTTGAGACAAAGATTTTTTTTTTTTTGTTACTTATTTGTACCCGTAGGAAGATTTGGTTTGCAGTCTGGTGACAAGCCACCGGCTGCCGGTCGCTGTGTGCGCGAGCACCCTAAACCTACATGTTCTTGGTATGCGGGAGGAAACCGGAGAAATCCCGGAGTAAACCCACGCAACACGGGGAGAACATGCAAACTCCACACAGCTCACTGTTGGTTGGGGTCGGGATCGAACCCACAATCTCATGATCCCCGTGATCCCCCGGCTGAGGGTAAACTGTGCTGCCGCAGTGCTAAACCACTGCGCCACCGTGCAGCCCAAGATGCAAAAGATGCAAAGCTGAAATGGTTTAGACATGTGTAGATGAGGGATAGTGGATATACTGGACAAAGGATGTTGAAGATGGAGCTGCCAGAGAGCAGGAAAAGAGGAAGACCACAGAAAAGTTTCATGGATGTAGTGAAGGAGGACATGGAGAGTGTTGGTGTTACAGAGGAAGATTCAAGGGGTAGGGTGAGATAGAGACAGATGATCTGCCATGGAGACCCCTAAAGGGAGCAGCTGGAAGAAGAAGAAGATGACTCTTTAAAGTATTACCTTTGAATGACAATGTGGTTTCTGTGTACAATGTACCATCTGAGGTACTCCTCAACAAGTGTATGTTTCTCCTCTGAAGTGGTCACACATCAGAAATATCCAGCTGTTTGGAACATGGTGCTGTTTTGGAAAATCAGCTTTTGCAGAGATTCCACAGATTCCATTTTCTGAACCTATTAAAAAGAATTTCAAGAACACAAATGATCCCTGATTGGTTAAAAACATTTTTTTTAATGAATGCTTTTGTAGCTTGTGGTCATTTAGTGCAAATAATTGCAATGACTGAAAAATACCCCTACAAGGTTTAGGATTCTTCATTTTACCACAATTTGCCAAATTTCCCCTACACCCTCTTAAGTGTTTTGATGTTTGAGTGACATCCTTGCCAGATTTTAGGTCCATGGAGGAAAAGATATTTTTTGTCTCATTGGATAATTATCAAGTGCAGCCCAAGAATAATTGTGTAAAAAAAAGTATCGAATAATTTCTCACTGGAAACTATGATCAAATTATTTTTAACTGTCTGTTGATATAAGTGAAATTTGTCCCTTTACAAAAGCATAAGGCTCCGTGTCCACCAAACACGTTTTTTCAGCTCTGGGCGGCTATTTTCTATTCATTTTCTATGTAGACCAGCGCTTACAGCGCTGAGCGCCCACGGCGCTGAAACGCTCTTGGCGGTGGCCGTTTTTTGTCGCAGCACTCAGGGCGTTCAGCAGTGAAAAATGTTCAACTTTTCAGAGTGCAGCTGAGCTTGTCAAAGTCAGACCTTTCTAAGCAACCAGTCAGAATTGAGGAAGGGCGGGTCATTCTGGAAGAAGACAACTGAAATGATTGCAGAGGAGAGGCTGATACTCACTGTATCAGACAATCCGGTATTGTTTGATCTGACGCTAGAAGGCTATCATGATCAAAATTTAAAACTGACTCCTAGTCAATCTAAAATACTCTTTGAAATGGGTACCACCAAGTTGCAACTCCTGCACAAGACGTGGTACTCTCCCAGCCGATTTCTCGACCTGTTGATGTCATCTATCCAGACTCTGATTTTCTTTTCCGTTTCATCAAATTTGTCATCCAGAGCTGCCGCAAATGCCAGAATGTGTTTCCTCTACATTGTTATTTAGAGACTGTTGATACTGCTATTAAAAAAGTCTCGAGAAGCAGAAGAGGTGAGCTGAGAGTGACAAGCTGTTGCTGGGAAGTGGGGCACAGACTTTTTTTTGCCCAGAGCGCAGCACACAAACGCTGAAAAAAAAAATGCTCAGGGTGGTCGGGTGACAAAAAATGCGTTTGGTGGACACGCAACCTAAATCTTCAGATGACTGTTGAGTATACTACTCTGAATTATTAAAGTAATCGCTGTGTGCTGTAAATCCACTCCTTCAGTCAAGAACATTTCCTACCTGTTGCAGAACTTTCCCTATTTCCTTGTCTGTGATATCTTCCACAGTGGCGCTGAAACTTGGATTCCTTACAATGTGGTTCACAAGGTCTTTTGACAGGAAATGTGGTGCTGGTCCCCCGTGTATGATAAACACAGCAATCATCCTTCCTGCTAAGAAATACTCATCTTCCCTGACAGCTGTCATGCAGAGTACAGCAGAATCACAATCAACATCTTTTGACAAACAGAGCCGTTTCTTGCTATGTAGGTATTATGCAGATGTATTTCTTTCAAAGTACAGCATAGACATCACTCTTCTTGCTGAATTTGCTTTTATTATTTGCACATTAAAATACATAACTTTGTATAGTATTTTTGTATAAGTAATACAGTATGTAACATTTTGCTTTTATCTTAGGTTGTTGTTTGCACATTTATATACAGTATCTCACAAAAATGAGTGCACCCCTCACATTTTTGTAAATATTTTATTATGTCTTTTCATGGGACAACACTGAAGATATGACACTTTGATACAATGTAAAGTAGTCAGTGTACAGCTTGTATAACAGTGTAAATTTGCTGTCCCCTCAAAATAACTCAACACATAGAATCAGAATCAGAATCAGATTTATTGCCATTGTTCATGTAATACACAAACTAGGAATTTGTCTCGGTGCAATGCTGCAACATTAAACATGATAAAATAAAAGAAATAAACTATACATGCAATAAAGTGTACAATAAGAATGAGTAATACTAGTCAGCAGTTTAAATATATTAGCGAGCAGCAGATAATGTGGAGAACCATATAGTGCAGTCGGTAATGCAGGAAGAAAACAGTGATGATTGACATGAGTCTGGTTGAGCTGCTGTACATAGTGCACGAGAGTCAATAAGTCACTTAGTGTTCAGCAGTCTGATGGCAGAGGGGAAGAAGCTGTTCATGTGACGGGAAGTTTTAGTCTGGATGGACCGAAGTCTTCTACCTGAGGAGAGAGGGGCAAACAGTACGTGACCAGGGTGTGAGGGATCGGCTATGATCCGGCCAGCACGCCTCCGGGTCCTGGAGATGTACAGATCCTGGAGAGATGGGAGCTTGCAGTCGATCACCTTCTCAGCAGTGCGCACGACGCGCTGCAGCCTTAGTCTGTCCCTGGCAGTGGCTCCTGCGTACCACACGGTTATGGAGGTGGTGAGGATGGACTCGATGATGGCTGTGTAGAACTGCACTAACATCTTGGTGGGTAGCTTGAGCTTCCTCAGCTGCCGCAGGAAGAATATCCTCTGCTGGGCCTTTTTGATGAGGGAGCTGATGGTCGGCTCCCACTTGAGGTCCCTGGTGATGGTGGTGCCTAGGAAGCGGAAGGAATCAGCAGTGATGATGGGAGAGCCTGTGAGGGTGAGGGGGGGGCAGAGGGGTTGTGACTTTCCTGAAGTCCACAATCATCTCCACTGTCTTCAGAGCGTTCAGCTGCAGGTTGTTGTTGTTGCACCAGGACGCCAGCTGGGCCACCTCTCTCCTGTAGGCGGACTCGTCGCCGTTGGAGATGAGCCTGATGAGGGTGGTGTCGTCCGCAAACTTGATCAACTTGACAGACTGGTGGCTGGAGGTGCAGGAGTTGGTATAAAGGGAGAAGAGTAGGGGGGAAAGTACACAGCCCTGGGGTGATCCGGTGCTGATGCTAGCAGAGTCTGAGACAATCTTTCCCAGCCGCACATGCTGCCTCCGGTCCGTCAGGAAGTCGGTGATCCACCTGCAGAGGGAGTCAGGCACGTTGAGCAGGGACAGCTTGTCCCGGAGCAGAGCGGGGCGGATGGTGTTGAATGCGGAGCTGAAGTCCACAAACAGGATCCTGGCGTAGGTTCCCGGGGAGTCCAGGTGCTGCAGGATAGAGTGGAGGGCCAGGTTGACTGCGTCGTCTACAGACCTGTTGGCTAGGTAGGCAAACTGCAGCGGGTCCAGGAGGGGAGTGGTGATGGACTTGAGGTGGGGCAGGACCAGGCGCTCAAAGGACTTCATGACTACAGAGGTGAGCGCTACAGGTCTGTAGTCATTAAGTCCAGTGATCCGTGGCTTCTTGGGGACAGGGATGATGGTGGAGGATTTGAGGCAGGTTGGCACGTGGCATAGCTTAAGGGAGGTGTTAAAAATGTCTGTGAAGACAGGAGCCAGCTCTTTCGCACAGTGTCTCAGGGTGGAGGGAGACACGCCGTCCGGACCGGGGGTCTTGCGCGGGTTCAGTCTGGAGAACTGTTTGAGCACGTCCTGCTCACTGATGACAAGGGCAGGGGGGAGGAGGGGGGGCGCCTTTGATGAAGTAGGGATCGTGGAGGCTGTGGAGCTGGAGGGAGGGGGGGAGTTGGACACAGTTGACGAGGTGTCAAAACGGGCATAGTGTTGGGACAGTCTTTGACAAAGGGCTTTGTCATCCTGACCTTTAGGAGCCTGAGGCCGATAGTTGGTGATTTGCCTCAGTCCTCTCCACACAGAAGCCGAGTCATTAGCAGTGAACTGCTGCTGGAGACTGTCAGAATACACAGATTTAGCTCTCCTCAGCTCTCTGTTAAACCGATATTTAACCTCCCTGTAGCAGCCCCTGTCTCCACTTTTCAGCGCTGCTTCCTTCTCCTTCCTGATCTGTCTGAGCTTAGCAGTGAACCAGGGCTTGTCATTAGAGTACCTCACCCTGGTGCGCGATGGAAGGATGCTCTCCTCACAAAAGTGGATGTATGAGTTCACAGTGTCCGTGTACTCATCCAGATCATGCATGGCTCCTTTAAACATGCCCCAATCAGTTATTTCCATGCACGTTTCCAGCTTCTCCTCAGCTTCACTGGTCCATTTCTTCGTAGTGCTCACAACAGGTTTAGTGAGCTTTAGTCTCTGTCTGTATGTGGGAATGAGGTGGACCATCACGTGATCAGATAGTCCGAGCGCAGCGCGGGGAACAGCGCGATACGCGTCGTTAACATAGCCATTAATGTCTAAACTGCTGACAACAAAAGTGAGTACACCCCTAAGTGAAAATGTCCAAATTGTGCCCAAAGTGTCAATATTTTGTGTGGCCACCATTATTTTCCAGCACTGCCTTAACTCTCTTGGGTATGGAGATCACTAGAGCTTCACAGGTTGCCACTGGAATCCTCTTCTACTTCTCCATGATGACATCATGGTGTTAAAGATCTTGCTCTCCTCCCCCTTCCGTGTGAGGATGCCCCACAGATGCTCAGTAGGGTTTAGATCTAGAGACATGCTTGGCCAGTCCATCACCTTTACCCTCAGTTTCTTAAGCAAGGCAGTCGTCATCTTGGAGGTGTATTTGGGGTTGTTATCATGTTGGAATACTGCCCTGTGGCCCAGTTTCCGATCATGCTCTGCTTCAGTATGTCACAGTACATGTTGGCATTCATGGTTCCCTCAATGAACTGCAGCTCCCCAGTGCCGGCAGCACTCATGCAGCCCCAAACCATGACACTCCATCACCATGCTTGACTGGAGCCAAGACACAGTTGTCTTTGTACTCCTCACCTGGTTGCCGCTGCACACACTTGACACCATCTGAACCAAATAAGTTTTTCTTGGTCTCATCAGACCACAGGACATGGCTCCAGTAATCCATGTCCTTAGTCTGCTTGTCTTCAATAAACTGTTTGCGGGCTTTCTTGTGCATCATCTTCAAAAGGGGCTTCCTTCTGGGACGACAGCCATGCAGACCAATTTGATACAGTGTGCGGTGTATGGTCTGCGCACTAACAGACTGACCCCCCCACCCTTTCAACCTCTGCAGCAATGATATGTCTATTTTCAAAAGACAACCTCTGGATATGATGCAGAGCACGTGCACTCAACTTCTTTGGATGACCATGACGAGGCCTGTTCTGAGTGGAACCTGTCCTGTTAAACTGCTGTATGGTCTTGGCCACCGTGCTGCAGCTCAGTTTCAGCATGTTGACAATCTTCTTATAGCCTAGGCCATCTTTATGTAGAGTAACAATTATTTTTTTAAAAATCCTCAGAGAGTTCTTTGCCATGAGGTGCCATGTTGAACTTCCAGTGACCAGTATGAGAGAGTGTGAGAGCGATAACACCAAATTTAACACAACTGCTCCTCATTCACACCTGAGACTGTGTAACACTAATGAATCACATGACACCTGGAAGGGAAAATGGCTAACTGGGCACAATTTGGACATTTTCACTAGGGGTGTACTCACTTTTGTTGCCAGTGGTTTAGACATTAATGGCTGTGTGTTGAGTTATTTTGAGGGGACAGCAAATTTACACTGTTATACAAGCTGTACACTGACTACTTTACATTGTATCAAAGTGTCATATCTACAGTGTTGTCCCATGAAAAGATATAATAAAATATTTACAGAAATGTGAGGGGTGTACTCACTTTTGTGAGATACCGTAGCTGCCAGTCAAATTTTTATTCTATTAAATGCTGTAATATTTTATATTCATCTGGAAATTAGCCCAGTTTATTTTTAATTGTAGGTGGAAGGGGAGAAATTTTTTTAGAGGAAATGCTGTATACAGTATCTGTTGGACTTATTACCAGTTTTATAACCTTTATTATCATTTTGTGTAGGTTTAAATTTCTTGGGTGAACTTGAGATTTTTAATTTGAATTTTAGATTCACAAATCTAGCCTTTTTCCTTTCTTAAAGTGTAAAAGATTCATGCACCACTATAAATCATCTGGAATCACTTGAAATCCTCTCCATTACAAATAGGGATGTCTAAACACAACTTTGCATAGGGCCCCCAAAAGCTAGAAACGGTCCTGATGTTACATATTAAAAGACATCATTTAATGATAAGAAAACCCACCTGTGGAATTGTACACAAGGTAACAGCTTTCTGGAGGTCCATCAAAGATTGGGCGACGCTTCAGATCATTCATCAGAAGCGTAAGGAACTCCCGTCTAGGACCACCAGTATCTAACCCTTCTTCAAATGAGCCAGCATCATCAGTAAACTTAAACATATCGTTTTTCTCTGAATATGAGCCACAGTGAAATCCTCTAATGGCTCCATCCCACACATTTGATCTTGACACATTGAATCTGCTGACAGTCTTGTGGTTAATGACAAATGACAAATTTGCAACAGTTACAAGGGCTAGTGCACTTGCATGCCTAGGGGTAAAAAAGAAAATTAAAAGTGTAAAAAGGATGCCGAGTATATTTCAGTAGCTACTTACTTGAACATAAGCAGGAACAAGCATTATTTCTATACAATGTTCACTACTTGCTTGGACCTCTAGCAACTGATTGTTGACTCCGAAAGACATATTCTGTAGGCAGTCACTAAAACACCAATATTTTAAAATCATTCCAAAGGGCTGTCTTATAAAAGACAGATCTCCACTGGGCCAAGTACAGATCGCTACCAGAACACTAGGTCAAATTTGTATTTTCTCCATTTTTCTTTAATACAGTTGTTTGTTTTCACTACTTGGTCTCTCTACAAGTAGCCAGGGTGCTGATTAATATTTTAATAATGTTTATACAACTCACTCAGGTTTTTCAGGAAATGCACCACTTGTTTTTTTAGCATCCTGATTATCTTCACCTTCATCGTAATCATCATCAGTGACAACAGGTGCATACAGGTCTGTGTAGTTTCTGGGGGAAAAATGCACACTCAAACAGACAGGTGCAGTTCCAAAAATGTGAATATCATCAAAATTTAAATTTGTTTTTCATGGCATAGTATTTGCAAAAGTAAATTTCCATTATGTTGCATTCCGTTTATTGTACATAACTTTAGTATACATTTAGGGCGGTGTGGTGGAGCAGTGGTTAGCACTGCGGCAGCACAGCAACTCACCCTTGGCCATGGGATCCCTGGTTCGATCCCAGCTCCTGACCAACAGTGATCTGTGTGGAGTTTGCATGTTCTCCCTGTGCCTGCGTGAGTTTACTCCGGGAGTTCTCCGGTTTCCTCCCACAGGCCAAAAGCATGCAGGTTAGGTTAACTGGAGACTCTAAAGTGGCCCCAGGTGTGAATGTGTGTGTGAATAAGATAAGATAAGATAAGATAAGATAAGCCTTTATTAGTCCCACAATGGGGAAATTCCAGGATTGCAACAGCGCAGGGATAGCAACACTCAGAGCAACAATCAGAAGGCAAGAAAAAACAAGAACATCTAGTAAACATATGTACATATTACTATAAATGTATATATATAGACACACAGTGCGGAGCATTATGGTTGGTTGGTGAATGTGCAGCAGAAAGTCTAAGCTCTCTCTCCGCGGATGCAGCGGGCCAGCTGGAAGTCTTTGGGCATGATGGTGACCCTCTTGGCGAAGAAGAGACCCACCAGGTGGGCCTCGCTGGCCTCCTGCAGAGCCATGACGGCGAAGCTCAGGAAGCGCAGGACGGTCTTGAAGTCCTGAGCAATCTCCCTCACCAGGCGCTGAACGGGCAGCTTACGGATGAGCAGCTCCGTGGATTTCTGGTAGCGACGGATCTCTCTCAGAGCCACGGGCCTGTGACGGCGAGGCCTCTTCACTCTGCCGGTGGCCGGAGCGCCTCTCCGAGCAGCCCTGGTGGCTAGCTGTCTCCTGGGGGGCTTCTTCCTCCAGTAGATTTTACGGGCGGTCTGCTTGGTTCTTGCCATCGCTCTTTATTATTCTGTCTTATATTTCTTGCACGCCGCCTAAACTCCAGCCCGGCACCCGCGTCGTTTTCGCTACAGCTCCCGGTATGTCGAGTTTCCCATTAGCACCGGGCGGCGGCCAAGTGCTAGCTAGCACCAGCTCCTCCCCGCTGTAACGTCTCCCGCTGCAAACAGTGGCTCCGTCCGCCGACCCGGGAGACCCCCGGGGTGATCCGTGCGTCCGTGATATATATACAGAGTGAAAGGTGTAGAAAGAAGAAGGAAGATAAAAAAAAAGGCTGTTGCAACGGGCAGCCGACTCGTGTGGCGCCACCGGTCCGGCGGAACCGGAACCGGAAATTTAAATAGTAAAGGGATGGCGCCGTAACGTGGCTGCTTCATCCATCCAGGTGGATGCCCTCAATTTCCCCTCTGGGGATCAATAAAGTATACAAAATCAAATAAAAAAAATTATTTCCAGGACTAATAATTATGTAAACAATAAGACAAGAACGATTAAAAGCATACCTGTAACAAGTGCTCTTGGCTGGAAGACATCCTGAGGTACTTGGACTAATATCTTCTGAATCTAAAGGTGTAACCTTAAAAATATAGCAGGAAAAAAATGATTTTCTTTAAAATGTCTCATCACTTCCCTAACAATTCAAAGATGACTAAAGTCAACACAAAGTGTGCTGCTCTCACAAAAACTTTTTTTTTTTTTACTGAATCGGTCAGTAATACAGTTGGGAAAATAAGTATTGAACACATCAACATTTTTCTCATTAAACATATTTCAGACAGAGCCAATGACATGAAATTTTCACCAGATATCAGAAAAAAGCCAAGTAATCCATACATACAAAGAAATCAACAAGAAAGGCAAAGCCAACTTTATTGTCATTCAGTCCATCCAGCCAATCGTGTACAGTAAAACAAAATTAGGTTTCTCCTATCTACAATCAGAGGGGCCACTGCCATGCAAGGCACCGCCACAAACAACTTTTCTTTCCCTCATTCCATTATGCCGAGCACCAAGCTAGAACACAGTGGTAAGTGTCATTTTTATATGGTCTGTGGTATGACCCAGCTGGGGCTTGAACCCACAACCTCCCGGCTGTGGGGCAGATGTTTGACTACTAGGCCACCACTCCGGTTGCCTAATCAGAATCAGAATCAGAATCAGCTTTATTGGCCAAGTATGCACAACACATACAAGGAATTTGACTTTGGCTAAAAACTTGCTCTCGTTGTTCAGGTGAAGGATTTAAATAAGGATTCAATGACAACCAGAGTATGTACAGTAAATTACAGTCTGTCCACGTTTCTATAAAAGGATGCAAATATATCAAGGCAACTGTGTTCACCAAACAAGTTATATTTAATAAAGTGGAATGGCACAAGGACAAAGTATGAACACATGAAGGAAAAGAGGTGCAAAAAGGCATAGAA